>OX422208.1:120097068-121297068 GCA_949130495.1 Sambucus nigra
CTCGTGTTATTTCTGTCTAATTATGACTAGTGTTTTTTGTGTCAAAGTATGACTTGGGATATTCGTGTCATGGCATGTTTTTGTGATAATTGGGTGTGAAATGTATGGATTGTATTATCTTAAATGCCTCGCTCATGTCAAGAAAAAAACACAAATGCCTTTGTGTTCGGTTTTAACTAGTCTTATAGTGACTAATGTTTTAAAAAGCGTGCTATTGCGAACGCAATAGCGCGCAATTGCCTTTTGCGATTGAAAAACGCAACTATATTGGCACTGCTAAACGAGATGCTCCTTTTGCATGCGCTATTGGTCGTGAAAGTTCCCAAAAGTTCGTTATTTTGCGCAAAAGTGCGCAATTGGAGCTTTGGAAAAAAAATAAAAATGCTGCCATTTTGAAAAAAAGGAAATGCAAGAGGTGTTTAACCCAACCTTTAACCCCTCAAAAAACTTACGGGCTGTTAACACCTTTTGTTTCATTTCTCAGTATACTTGTTTTTCATTTAACTTTTTTTTTTTTGGAAGCTTTAAAAACTTACTTTTTTTGTAACCTTTTTTCAATAACTCACTTTTTTTTATTCATATCTCAGTTAACCTTTTTTCAAATCTCAAATAATGTAATTTTTTTAATAAATTCAGTAGAAAATGTATATTTCCTAATAAATTTCAGTGTACAATGTTTTCTATTATTTATTTTTCAGATTAGAAAATGGCAAACAAAAAAGATTATGGATGGAAGCATGCATACGAAAAATATTATCAGTTTAAAATGTTACTAATTTATAAAATTTCAGCTTAAAATTTTATTTGTTTTATAATTTTGATTTTAAAATGTCATTTGTTTTTATAATTTCAGTTAGAATGTTAATATTTTATAATTTTAAGTTTAAAATGTTAATCTTTTGTAATTTTCAGTTTAAATGATACTTGTTTACAAAAGTGGAGCTTAAAATGTTATTTTTTTATAGTTTCAGCCCAAATAGTTATTTGTTCTATAATTTTCAGCTTAAAATGTTAATAAATTTACAAATATCAGTTTAAAATATTATTTATATATTTTTCTAATAAAAAAACTGAAATGCACGAATTGTTTGCGCGATGCGCAACGCGATTTGTGTGATGTGACCCCGGAGCCAAAACGCGAAGCCTTGCGCGATCGAAAACATTGATGTTGACCCAATAACACGGAATGCCACCCCTAATAGAATGGGAATGGAAGGATCTTCTTGTGGATTCTCAGTTATGTGAGGAGATGTGATTGGAGAAGCATAGCATTGAGATGAGATAGCTGGGTAGAGTGAAGGAGGTATACTATTGTAATAGAGATAGAGATAATTGGTGGGTTAGAATGTGGGTTATTACAAAAGTGAAAGAGGAGGTCTGCAAACTCACGTTGAGATGTTGAGTAGTGCTTGTGAGTGATTACACTAGGGAAAAAGTTAAAAGAGTGTACATATGGTCCCAAACACCAAAAGGAAGGGGACTCCCACCTTTTGTGACATAGTCAGATTCTCTCTCTCTCTCTCTCTACACAGAGAGAGATACGCACACATATATCTAGTTAGGTTTTAACTGAACAAATGAAAATGCTTCAAAGTTGGATTAAGTTATACAACTTAAATTCATATAAACATTTTAAAATACCAAAACAGGTTTGTACACCAATACCAAACAAGA
Organism: Sambucus nigra; assembly: GCA_949130495.1. Lineage (NCBI taxonomy): Eukaryota > Viridiplantae > Streptophyta > Magnoliopsida > Dipsacales > Adoxaceae > Sambucus > Sambucus nigra. Next base: position 120,098,743 of record OX422208.1, read on the forward strand.
GTAAAATAAGCAAGATTACTGTCACAAATCAGTACAATAATTTTCAGAAATCCACATATGTATAATCTTCGGGTGGGAAAAAAGCATGATAAAACACAAATGCTATCACATATATACTATACTATGGAGTGGGCTGGTAGTATAGATGAACATTCAATCCTATCTGGTTAATCAAATTGTGTTCTAACAAGTTCTTATGTATACTATTTATATTGGCAAATACGATTCGGGAAGTTCATTGATAGAAGACTTTTAAAATTCAATAAACTTCTTTTTATGGTTTTTCTACTTTTAGTTCTTATTATGTGAATTGAATTATGATCTATTCGTTTTCATCGATGTAGATACCAAACCTGAGGTGGTGTTGCGCGTGTGTTCCCAATCTGTAAAGACTCCGAAGTCTTCTAGTAGGCCATTTTTTGTCAGTTCTGTCAAAAGAGGAGCTGGTAGGCTCAAGGCATTGAAGCGTAAGCTTCCTGTACTTGTATATATTAAAACTAGTAGAAATGTGTCTAAAATAAAAAATTAATAAATAAAATTCACCACAGTTTCTTGTAATGAAATCAAATGCTAATCTTAGCAAATAGCATCCAAAAGACTTTGGCTCTTTGTAACCATATAAGAAAATAACATAAATACTGATTCACAACAAATCATAAGGTTATTAGGCATATTCCAAATGTTTTTTGTTTTGTAATCTGATGGGTGTCAACAATTACCCCATCTATATATTCGCATTTGGTCAAAATATTGCATGATTATTCAATGAAATAAAACTGTTATTTTAATAGATACTTTTCTTGAAAAAAATCCATATCATATTACTTTTGTTAAAGAATTTCGAGGTTAACTCTGTGAATAAGAATTATTTTAGCAGAATTAACCATTTTCAAAGTTTTGGTAGGTATTGTTGTTTATTTAATCTTCATAGGTTGTCTATACATCACATATTGCTGCTTGAATTTTAATCCCAGATTACTGTGGTGTTTAATAAAACACATATAAATAGCATGCAATACTTATTAACGGGTATGGATTCTTCTTGTAATGGGTCATCCAAACGTGACCCAAACCAATCCGTTAATTAATCGGTGTTTTCAATTTGGGTTGGGTCAACCATTAATACTAACGGTTTGGGTTTTTGTCTTTATATCCATTAAGGTTAACGGGTAGTGCACGGGTTAGGGTTATTTTGACATGAACCCGGCATCACACGAACACGAACACGACTTGATACGACCTGTTGACAGGTCTTTATAAGTTTCAAAGGCTATTGAAGGGGTATGTTACTATCCACTTTTAAATTATAAGGAAAAGCAAAGGAAAGCAACTGTGAATGTACAATTGTTGTAAGTTGTAACTAGGTCCCAACTAATTGCCCCTTGGAGTAAACTACCAACAGTTGGGTTATAGATTTGAGTTTGAATCCTTCTTCAAACTACTTTCATCAAGACATTCTTACCATATACATACTCTTTGAAAATGTCATAACCCAAATATAATGAGTGTGGTTATTGATACAAAAATTAGTCAGTTGATGTGGACCAATTATATGAAGACACGTGTCATATTGCGTGGCATGAAACAAATTCACCAAACAACTCAGGATACTGAGCTACTCAACGTGACGAGCTACGCAGCGTACAGAGCTTCTAGTCAAGAAGATCAATCGATAATTACAGATTCAGTGAACATTCTTATTGTGTACAAATGTATATGTCTATTACATAATGGCATAATGTCTATTCATACTGATAGTCTAAGGACTATAAATACATTGTAACACCCTCAACAACGGGGTAATTGATCACTTGCGATCATAATCAAGATTAAGGCAAAATACCCAGCAATATAAGACATTGGACGTAGGCCATTATTGAGAAGGTTGAACCACTTTAAAAATAATTTGTCTTATTTATTTATTGATATTTGTCTGTGATTAATGAATTAGATCAAATCTAGTTTTTTACATCAACAGCTTACGCCAAGAACTCCCCATGCATTATTAACACCTATTATCTCACCTTGGCCATTTTTTATATGGGGAATAGACTTGGTAGGTCCTCTGACAACTACTAGAGGATGATTCAAATACTTAGTGGTTTCAGTTGATTATTTCATAAAATGGGTGGAAGTTGAACCTCTCATTGACATGGCCTATGAAAGGGTCTATCAGTTCATCTAGAAGAACATTATTTTCAGGTATGGTCTGCTACATGCCTTCATCACTGATCATGGTACCCAATTAGATAATGAGGAGTTTGTTGTGTACTGTCACCAATCCAATGTTCAGAAGATTCATTCTACACCAGGCCATCCCCAGAGCAATGGACAAACAAAGGTCATTAACCGAACTTTATTGAACGGGTTGAATAAACGGTTGGATGATACGAAAGGAAACTGGATTAATGATTTACATTCTGTGTTATGGGCTTATCGCACCACACCCCGAACACCAACTGGAGAATATCCTTACATGTTAGCCTTTGGAAGTGAAGCAGTCGTACCCATTGAACTGGGCCTACCTACTCACAGGTACTTAATTATAACTCTTCAGTTAGCGATTTTATGAGACGTTTGGATCTAGACATGCTTGAGGAAGTTAGGGAAGATGCAGCAATCAAGAATGCAGCTTACCAGTAACAAACTGTCGTATTTTACAACAAACGAGTCAAGAAATGTGATCTTAAAGAGGGAGATTATGTGCTCAAAAAAGTGATTCAGAAGCACAATAAACTAGAGGTCAACTGGTATGGGCCTTATCGTATTACAGCGGTTGTTAGACCTGGAACTTACAGAATAGAAACCTTAGAGGGGGAAGAATTAAAAAATGCATGGAATGCAGAGCACCTAACAAAATATTATCAGTAATGTAGATTCACATGTACCCCATTATTTCAACATGAATAAAAAGGTTATTTTCCGTATATTATTTTTAGTTTTTTTTGGAGTACTAGTGTTACACACTACACCAACTAGGGTTGGTCGGAAACTCAACAACCACCAACTAAGGTTGGTCGGTAACTCAACAACCACCAACTAAGGTTGGTCGACAACTCAACAACTACTAACTAAGGTTGGTCGGCAACTCAGCAACCACCAACTAAGGTTAGTCGGGCACTCAATAACCACTAACTAAGGTTGGTCGGCATCAAACCAACAATATTGGCATTACAATCATACAAGGCAAGGCTTGTTTGATTATGGGTGACCTCAAGGGGCATCCAAAACTAGGCAAGAAGATGGGTGACCTCAAGGGGCATCCACTGTTTAGGCACCAAGGCAATCTATATAAGATTGCTACAACTAAGCAGGACCATGGGATGAAAATAATTCCATTTCTTAGGCACTTATGGGTGACAAGTCACTACAACTAGGCAATAAATGGGGCAAAGTTCCATTGTCTAGGCAATTAAAACAAAACAGGAGAAATTATCCCTTTACAGATATATAACTCATCAAAAGATAACATCTTACAATTTATTTCCAAGGAAAGAAAATTACTAAAAGATGAACTTTTCTTCATTAAATACAAATTTCCTATTCTATTCTATTGGATTTTTTCCTTCTGATTTAGGTACAAGATCCATTCCAGCTGGAGGATCATCTAAAGCATAAGAAGAGTTGATAAAATTCATATCTCGCAGCATTTTGATATTGCTCGAGCTCGGTCGATCAAGAAGATGTTGAGGTCGAGATATCTCAAAATCTTTATGAAGCTGGTAATCACCAAGGTATTTAGAAATCAAATACTGAGGAATAGAACTGACTGGAATCCAGCTAACGTCTAGTTTGAAGGGAGGAACTAGCAGATCAAGAGTCCAGGATCACACTAATTCCATAGCGAGTTCCCTTTTTCAACGTGCATCACTGCTAGAGCATTCATTCATCCATATTTGTACCCCTCATTGTTTGACTGTTTCAACCTGGCATTAATATGGCACAAAGCTTCGATATATCCCTCCATCCAAAATTCTCTAGGTTGCTTGTGAAATTGATAAGTCAATCTCTCAACATGCTGATGAAGTTTCTTCGCTAAGTTTTCTTTATTCTCCAATACAGAGCTCTGATTGGAAAGTTGCTCGGTAAGGCTTTGAATTTTCTGGGACATTTCAACTAATGCTTAATTTTTTGCGTTCAATTGAACAACCTAATTTTTTCTGAGGCATGTTGAGTCCTAGTCTCTTTAATACTGCTCCGACCAGCTCTTGCTCTAACCCGCGAAGAAGATGTAGGTCCGATCCTTTTTAAAGTTTCTAATTCTTCTCTCAATAAGGCATTTTCAGTCTCTAAAAAGGAGAAACCTTCATCATTAACTGGAACCAGAGCACCAGAAGAAGCATCAGATTTTAATTGTTTCAACTCCTCTCGTAAGGCAATATTTTTCTCCTCTAGCAGCTTGGCAATGCTTCTGTGTTCTTCGACCTTAAGTCTTAGCACACTTTCTTTCTTCTCATGGGCTGAGATAAATTTATTATATCCATGATCAGCACTCAATCGTTGGTATTTTTGCTCATAACCTTCATGCAACCGAGCAGTAGTTTCTTTATGTTAAAGTTGAAGTTTCTCGATCATCCCTTGAAGATTTTCAATTATTTCATAATAAGCCACATTATTGAACACGGACCGATCAAGCAAACACTTTAAATATTGGTATACATCAATTGCCCGCTCATAAGCATCAAACCCAAGGATGTCAACTATTTGTGCCTTAGTTAAGTCTGTACGACCAGCTTTGAAGTAATCAGTACACTTCTTCATCAACTCTATATCATAAGCTGACAAGAGTTCCATTCTGGAAATGAACTAGCAAGAAAAAATAAATGTAGATTAACAACAGTACAACTATATTGAGTTAAGTAAAAGGGGAAAACTCAGTAAAGAATAACAAAGTCCATTTTATTGATCATCGGAAAGAGGATACAACCAGAAAAGGCAAAACTTGGAGAAAAATAGAGAAAACCGAACAAAGTATTAAACAATTTTACACCTTCTCCTTATTTCCTACAACATCATCAACCGATTTGGAAGCAGGATATGGTTGCTCAGAGGGCAGTTGGTGTTGCTCGGTAGAAGTTATTGCCTGCTCGGAGAACTGAGGAACAGTGGCAGCAAGTGTTTGTTCCACAACCAATAAAGAAGATTCCTCAGACGCAACTTCGTCTTCCTCTTCTTATTCAATAGCAGGAGGACGACCATGTATATGTTTCTGGAAGAGCTCAAAATTACTAGCAATGTTCAATTCTCTCAATGCTACAACCCATCCATCTCTAAAGAACTTCAGACTTTCATATTACATTTGGGTAGAATCGGCAGCTACGACCTTGTTCCACCCTTTATCCTAGCCAGAGCTGAAGGATTTCTTCATGGAGGCTTTCCTCTTTGCCCTCTCTGAGGAAGTTTTTTCCCTAAGAAGCTCTTCAGCAGACTTCAGCTTCTCCTCAAGGTCTCTCTTACGCCGTTCAGCCTCTTTAAGCTTGCTATCAACTTCCACCTTGCTGAAATGGCAGCCTTTAACTTTTCCTCCACCTCCTTGGAAGCATTTATAGCTTGTTGCCGAGCTATATCAGCTTCTAGTTGAGCTTTGATAGCCTCATGTTGAGCTATATCCGCCTCCTTGGCAACTTCCTCAACTTTTTATTGAGCTGTCTTAGCACACTTGATTTTATTTTCCCAAGTAGCTTTGTCCTCTTCGTACCTATGTCGAGACTCCACCAAAGATTTTGACAATCCAACAATGGCCTCTTTTACTCCACTGGATAAAGTTGAAGCTTTGATAGCCTCATCCTTCTCTATAATATTATTAAAGTACACCAGAAACTGCAAGAGGAGACAAATCAGAGTATGAACATGGTATGAAGAATCAAAAGGACAAGTATAATGACACTTACTGATGGAAGGTATTAGGCTGCCAAGTCAGTAACTTTCTCCCGAGGAGTAGAAGTTTCAACAGCTAGACAATCAGGAAGAGTTCCAGACCAAATCAATTTCTTGGACAAGCCAGGAGTAATGAGTGCTTGAGAACTTGCTCTCAGAGAAGGTACCTCAACCCTAGAAGGTTGGGCAGCAGTATCCATGGTTTTCTCAACAAGACCCCTCCTCAATCTCCTTAGAGGAGCAGCTTTAATCAAAGGTGTTGTCTCTTCTTGAACAACAGCAACCCCTTCAATCAAAGGTGTTGCCTCTTTTGGAGCAAGTGGGGGCTTTTTACTGATTTCTTTGGCAACTGTGGTTACTCCCCCAGATGGAGCAACATCCATTTTCTTAGTCCCTTCAGCTGAGACATCATATCTGCTCTTCTTTGCCCCATCAGCACTAGGTGCAACCTTGGTAAAAAGATCAGGCATTTTTCTTTTATTCGTCATCAGATCAGTAATCGAAGTACCCAAATTAGAGGAAGATTCTTCAACAGTTGAAGGTGATGCTGGAGCCTGCTCAAGGTCAATCACCAAGGGAGGAGCAAGAGGTCGAGCAATAAAGGAAGAAGTGGTGTTCTTATATCTCAGCAAAAAAGAAGCAGACCTCACGTGCTCCCCGAGAATTGATGATGCAAACTCCAAATGAGTTTCAAATCTTTTACATTGTCACTTTCTTTTGGGGATTTCCATTTACTATCAACTACAAAACAAAAGAAATAAATAAATGTCAGTGACACATTTTATCAAATAAAAACAGAGCTACTTTGAAAAAATAAAATAACTTATCCCATTGCCATAAAGAGGACGTCTGGGACCATGGTATACATCGTTCCCTTTTAGTGGGGGGTGTTGCCAATTTTTCATCACAACCCCATGATCAAAATAATCTCTATTAGCATCAAGGAGATTGACTACTAAAGCTCTTTGGGAAAACCTAGTTTTTAAGTAAAAAGTTGTGTCACTGGTAACCCATTTATAACAGTACATAATTTCAGGAATCCCCATACGAGTTCCATGAATTTCATTCAATCTATGTACGCCATTAACTACCCTCCATGTATTTGGAGCTACTCTTGCAGGAACAATATCAAAATATGGGCAAAATTCCAAACACATGGGATTAGGCGGGAAGCAAAAACCACATTCCGCTACAAAAATTGAGGGAAGCCAATGTCCCTCAGCTAGAGAAAATAAATCAGAAGGGCAAGGAGGTTCTTCCAGAATAACCCAAGAAGGAATCGCAAACTCAGCCCTAAACTTATCCAACGATTCGATAAGGTAAACCATGGTGGCTAACGCAAAGAAAGAAGAAAGAAAAAGCTCTTATAGAAAGTCAAGAAATCTGCTAAGGCGGATGACAGAAAGAACGATCGTAAGAAGAAAAATGAGAAGATAAAAAGTTAGGAAATCTAGATGGAAAAAGGTAGAAGATAATATGAATTACCGCCTTTATATACGCTGCGTCGGGAAGCAAGAGAATAAATTATTTCAATAGAAGACGATTGCGTTTCCGGCAGATAAATGATGAAAAAGACGCAAATACCCAAGCATATGTCGAAGATTCAAAATATTTAGGAGTTTGCCATTTCGCGCTCATAATCATTAAATGTCACAAGTGTGGGAGATCTTTAATCCAACAAGACGAGGTAACTGTGCTCGAGCAACTTCTGGGCATAATGTTCCACACTCTCGTATCTAACCTCAACTGTGAAATATTGGGGGCTTCTATTGATACAAAAATTAGTCAGTTGATGTGGACCAATTATATGAAGACACATGTCATCTTGTGTGGCATAAAACAAATTCACCAAATAATTCAGCGTACCGAGCTACTCAATGTGACGAGCTACGCAGCATACAGAGCATCTAGTCAAGAAGATAAATCGACAATTACGGATTCAATGAACATTCTTATTATGTACAGATGTATTTGTCTATTACATAACGGCATAATGTCTATTCATACTGATAGCCAAAGGACTATAAATACATTATAACACCCTCAACAACGGGGTAATTGATCACTTGCGATCGTAATCAAGATTAAGGCAAAATACCCAGCAATACAAGACAGTGGACGTAGGCCATTATTGATAAGGCTGAACCACTTTGAAAATCCTTTATCTTATTTCTTTATTGATATTTTTCTGTGATTAATTAATTAGATCAAATCTAGTTTTTTACATCAACAGTGGTTATATTACCGTTGCCCACTCCTTTCGCTTTCGCTTCATTTGTCATGTCTTATTTAATTTATCCATTTAATTATCAACCAATTACATGTGGGTATTGTTGATTGGTTGCAATTATTATGTTTTAATTATACCCCGGCATTTTAACTTGTGTAACTTGAACTGGTGGAAAACTAGACTATTTGCCAAATTTAAATTGTTTGTGTGAAATAAATTCAACCATAATTTGCGACAAGCCTTCATATTGGTTCACAATTTCTAGCCTTCCTGGAGGTTATGAATGTATATCTCCATTCCTCGTTGCTTTTATAAGTTCAAATATTGTGGAGGAAAATATAAGGCATCGCGTTTTTTATTTTCTTGTGTGACTTTTATATTGATCATCTATGGATAACAAATGATTATTTAGCTTAAACGCAAATTCCTCACAAGTTTCTAGGAAGGGTGACCTTAATGGCTCGTCACAGAACCATTCCCTCTTATGGTTTCCTTTTAAGGTTCAGAAAACTTCTTTCTCACATAATCCCTCACATGGTGATTATTCCGAAGGGCATATCAGAATGGTCGAATATCCTATTTCTTTTGTTTATCACATATTTATTGTTGTTCAAAACATGGATCTTGTGTATGCATCTTCTCTCTTCCAGCGCATGCCATCAGAATAACTATTTTATTGATGTTTTTCTTTCCCTTTTTCTTGTTTTAGGTACCAAGACCAAAAAGAAACCATCTGAAATAGAATCTTCCTACAAAGCGAAAATCAATAAAGGTACTCTCTCTCTCTTTGAATATCAACACCACCCACCACTCTTCTCCCCCCCTTCGTTTTTGTTTCAGGAACAGAGCCCAAAACACCACCAATTATGCAAGGATAATCCTGCGAAATCGAAATGAATGAAGGTTCTCTCTCTCTCTCTCTCTCATTAACACCGATGTTTTTTAACTAGAAAAACTATAAAAAATATTAATGAACAAATAAGCTCAAGCAATAACCCCAAATAAAGTACTACACTTTCAAATAAAGACATAAGGCCATAAATACAAATTTATGCCCCCCCTCCCTAAAAAAATAAAAAACATTTTAAACTGAAACATGTTTGAAAAATGAACATTTAAACTGAAATTTGAAAGAAAAAATGCATTTTTTTAAAGTTGTAGTATGAATATCATTTGAAATTAAAATTTATAATAAAAGTAACATTCTAAATTGATTTTTTTAAAGTAACATTTGAAACTGAAATTTGAAAAAAAGAACTACCATTTAAAATGAAATTTGTAAAAAAAAAAAGAAAAAATCAACATTTCTAAGTGAGATTTGTAAAATAAATAACATTTTAAATTGTAATTTGTAGAATAAAATCATAAATAAGCAACTTTTTTAACTGAAAATTCGTAAACAAATAAGTTTATAGAATTGAAGCATAGAAAATTTTCAAAAAATGAAAATGTTCAGGTTTATTTATGATTTGGACTTGTCATAAATCCACAATTAAATTTATAAATTTAGGTAGCACAGTAGATAAATAGGTAAATTTACCACTGTGGACTTAATTGACCTAACTTCCAGCCCGTGATCTCGTAATCGACCTTGGATTTGAAGTCAGTTTGTTCTGACGACCTCGTCATGGGTTGGCGACCTCAACTTGGCCGAATATTTGGTTGGAGGAGAAAAATTGGTTTTGTACTGATGCTGGGCAAAAAAAAAGGAAGAACCAAATAGCTCACCGGTTGCGCAAAATAGCATGAAAAGTCATGGAATAGCGTGCCACGTTGCACACATCACGCAACTCTTTATCCTCTATATAGTGTGTTCCCTGCAAAATGCAATAGCAATAGCGTCCATTTGAATACACTGATTAACTCACCTTCGGTTGCAGGAACAGAGGTCGAAGGACGTTTCTGCAAACCTCGTGAAAGTCTCTCTCTCTCTCTCTCTCTCACACACACACACACACACACACACACACACACAGTTGAATCACTTCCATTTTTTAGGTGCGAAGGAGGCCATTGATTGGCTTAAGAAGACCTATGACAAGTTCTTCTATCCAGAACCTGTCCAATTAACACCATGTGGTGGATGCAGAATTCAACTACCGAATACTCAATTGCTGTAAATTGTAAAATGCCAATTATAGAATATTGAATTCTCTAAAATCCCATCATGTTTTCTGAATATTTTGCAGTCCTAATTTTGAATGTAAGGATTGGGATTTTTTCAAAATTTTCTGGCCTTTTTCAGATTTGTATTAGATATCGTATTTTTTTATATATTTAGCATGGACTTTTGTTTTTTCCCAACAATTTTGATATCTCCAAAAATTTCTCTACTTCTTAGGCAGCAATCATACTTTGTAGGTTTATGTTGTTTCCAATCTGTTAGTTATAGGCTTCTTTGTATTCTATAATGACAGAATCAGAAATTTATCCTTGATTGAAGATTATGTTTCAACCCTTATTTTTATTGAATGAGATGTTCAACCAGTATTTGTTGATTGTTTTCATTGAGACGTTGAATGAAGAGTCATTACTTTGACTTCAATCGCTCTAGTAAATATACTGAGACTTCCTCTCTCTATATAAATGTATAAACAAAATCAAACGTGGTCTTGTTATCCCACAAATGATTTCCTAGTGATTATAGATACTCTTTGGTGATTTCCCACTCGCACATTATTCTTTATCCAATTATATTGGCTTCCTAGTATTTTCTTTCAAACATCACGCCCTATCACCACCCACACTAATAAAATCTTGATCAAAGCACCAATAATTAGGTACCCAATAGTCAACTCATGTTTAACCTATTCTCTCATTTTTCCCCTTCGCCTTCCTCTATCTAAAACTCCTCTCTTAAAAAACCCTTATAGAAGTTGGGTATTCGTGGTGAGCTGCCAATGCCCTTTTGGGCTACGAACTAATCGCTAGTTCATCCAAGAACATCATGGCTATCCCCGAAGTTAATAACTGATAGTGACTCCAAAATTTCTATTACCATCCTCATCATCAACACTGAAGTTGTAGGCATTTACATGCGTTGAGTTCCCCCCATCTTACGTTATTTCTAGTGACCCAGAAGCAACAAAGTTAGACAAGCCCTAAGGTGACCACTCGGAAAATGAAGAGATGATTGGTGGTCAAAGACATAATAGACTTGGCAGCTGCCAGGGATGGTTTGAATAAAGGGTAATCAACCAAAACTCCTAAGACCTCAGTGTCCAAAAGAACAAGCTGATGAGAGAGAGAGAGAGAAAGAGACCAACAAGAGAGCAATTGAGGACTAAGTAGACTCCTGTAACACCCCGTGTTTTTGAAACATAAAATCTGTTAGGAATTTAAAAAACTAAAAATAAAAGTTATATTTTACCGTTCCAATCGAGCTGAATATTTTGTAGTAGCTTTGTCTCACCACCAACTACAACATATCAAAATTTCAACCAATTTCGACTGTCCAATTGTCCGTAATAATTTTTTTGAGTATTTGTATTTGATTAGGACTCATTTTTTTGGTGTATAAACAAATTGACGGGTTTAGGACTTTTAAAAACACATTATTCTAAACCCTAGGAGATGTAATATCCTCTTTTTCATCTTTTTCCTCCCTCAAAACCTTAACTCCATTGAAGAGCCATTTTCAATTCAAGTTTTGAAGCATTAAGTCGGGTTTTCTGAAGTTGGTCCAAGTAACGGATTTTTGTCGTCTTCTCGAGGGGAACGCTTTCATCAATTCAGATGTCTTCAAACGTTTTTCTAAGCATGGATATCTCTAGTATTACGCATTTTAAATATGACCTAAACATTAATAACCATTGTTTTGTTAAAAACAAATTAGAGATATTAATTAGGGGAAAGTGAAAGATATTTCGGGACTATTTTTATGAAAATTCTTAATATGAATTAATACTCAAAATCCTTGCATGTTTAGGTCACACATGCGCTATGAATTGATACTCTATGAATTGATTTTTGGCATGTGAAATTACGTTAATGTCGTATATCTTGTAAAGTAGAAAATTATCGTTATATAACCCGAAAAATATGCATGAGATTAAAAAGTCTATAAATTGATGTGAATGGATGGTTTAATTAAAAATTTCAATTAAATGGACAATTTGGATAAGTGTTGAATTTTAAACACAATTGGAAGAATTGTTATGAAAAGTTGATAATAGCTTTATGCCACTTGTTGATTTTAATTATATTCGATATCGCGGGGACGACGAGATTGTTGGGTAGTATATGTTTTCACCTTAATTTGGGTTGGGCTCTAGGTATGGGACTAGTAGGTAGACCTTTGTGTTGTTATCACTTTCTAGGTATGGGACTGGCGAGTATAAATTATTATGGATGGGTAGTCCGGGGTGGGATGATTTTTGCGTTGTGCTCTTGTTCTTAGTAGCTTAGGTATGAGCTTAAATGGTACTTATTGGTAGGTGTTTTTCCTAAACGATAGGATAGAAAATACTTGTGTTTTGGAGACTTCAAGATATGGGGCTAGGAGTGTTTTGAGGACTTATACACTATTAAAGTGTGGGGTTAAATAAAAATAATGAGAACTTGAGATTTTAAATGAGAATTAATGCCTAAGACTTATGACGAGTATTAAAATGAATTTTTGTCGTCAATAAGTGCAGCGCTGACAGTAAACCGGGTTGGTTATAACCATGTGGGTGTTTGTTGGCATCACCAATAAGTGCAGAGTTGACCGAATACGGATCGACTGGCTACTGTGACGTGTCGTGTGGGGAACTTCACGAATAAGTGCAGAGCTGACAGTAAACCGGGATGGTTAGATATAGTGAGGGAATGAGTGTGGTGTAAAACTTTAGGCGGGAATCTTGCAACTCGTGTGGTGTAAAACGTTTGGCAGGAGTCCCGCGACTGGTTACAATGGAATTGCTAATATAATAATTTGGTTAATCGAATTAAATCAAATAGGTAGCTTTTGGTATAATTAAATAATTGGAAATTAAGATAATTGTAGACCCGATTATCTTGGGTGGCTTAGTTAGGCGAGTAGATAATAGTAGTTTATTTTTACTCGGATGTTAATATATCTCGTTTTAAATTCTCCCAATTCAATCTGAGTCTCCCAATTCAATTGAAAATTCCCTTTTTACCAAATTAAGAAACAAAATTCCAATTCTGATCTGACCGTGCGCACAACCCTAAAACATATTCATTTGCAAATACCACAATTGTGGTCGTTCGAATCGGGAACCTATGAAACTCTTCAGAATTCAGTCTTTCTTCAATCTCTAGCCCTTGGTACAACCTCTCTATCCAGAACCATCATTAACAACCTAATTCAAGGCTTTAATATTTCCCATGTACCCTAAATTGTCCTACAAACTTCCTCAACACAAATTTTATGCTATCCTTACAAGTCTACTGGATTGATATAAGAATTTAGAAGTTTTTTACAGAATTAGAACCCTTGTGATAGGAATGGGTTTTTCCGCGCCGGTCGTTTTGAATTCAGCTCACCAACTCTACACAAAAACCTAAACTTATGACTACACTCAACGAGTGAGTATAGCGGCCAAGTCCGGGTATCGAAAAATCCCCAGAGACGAGTTGCTAGAATTTATAAGGTTTAATATTCCTAAATAAAAGTGTAAAAGATAAATTACAACAAAAAGTAAAAGATGCGAAAAAAGGAAATATTAATCTAGGCGAGTGTAAATTAAACTAGATTAACAAAGCGGTAAAAACTATAGGTTGCGTCGAATATCCCTCACCCGAGTTAATTAGTATAAAATGGTTACATGGGTCGACGAGTTATTAAGAATGTGTCTCGTTTCGACGATTAATTAAATCAAGAGTTGTCACACCCCTAAATTCGCATAAAAGTCTAATAAGATTTTGGCGTCAACAAATACCCTGAAAATTACGCACACAAAGTCGTAGGCACGGAACATACATGATATGCCCCGTCAAATCTCCTAGGCGTAATAACTAAGACAACGCACCCGAAACAGACCCGTAAACTCCATAACCAAAGCAAAGCAACACATCAACCCGAGTGAGTTCAATTCAAACACAACCTAGACTAAATTAGCTAGAAATCATATTAAAAACGTGATAAATAAACACGGTAAATAAACACAATAAAACTACACTATAAAGCATGGAAAGAAAGCACGTAAACCAAATTATGAAAGCAATAAATAGCAAGAAATAAATATTAACTAGGCACGAAAATTAATGGAAGCAAGTAAAGAAAGCATTAATCAAATGGAAGATAACTAAATTGATTAGCTTACATATATCAAAGTGGGAAAAACACCCAAAGTGGTGGAGTAGGGCAAAGCTCCATACAAACCCTAAACTAATGTAAAATGTAAGATAACCAAAATTGTCTTATATAGTAAGTTACAAAAGAAATAAAGGAAAAAGAAAAGAAAAGGAACAAATTGCCAAATATCTGGCAGGATCGATCGATCGACCAAAATCATCGATCAATCGATCGAACAGGGCAAAACCTTTTGTCTTCGATCCAAGGCAAAATCTCAAACCGCGGTCGATCGGGGTCCAAAGTGCGATCAACCGACACTCTATTTCCTGGGGTTTTTGATCCATGAAGAGGGGGGGAAGGTCCATTACAGAAAAGGCCATAACTTCTTCGTCCGAACTCCAAACGATGCGCCGTTTACGGACACGCGATGCTAACTCAAGGAACTACACATCCGTGGAATTTCCATGAGCTAAAGAAGAAATATGATTTGACTAAAATTCCCTTGAAGTAGCGTCCAGCGATGAATTTTCTCTGAAATGCAACCGAACCTCACTTTTAGCGTTCCAATACCTATAAAGGAACAATTAACCCCTGCAAAGCATGTATATATCCAAATACGAGGTTGTCTGGTTAATGAGCATAAATATAGGCATTAAGGACCGTAAAAGTGCTAGAATTCATAAATATGCAGGGCATAAATATGCAATATTCGATACGAATCACCTAGGTCTGAATTTTATTCTAAAGTCCCAAATTTCCAATAAATTCCTGTCATAATCAAGGGGTACTTTACCCAATTCATCAAGTACACACAATTATAAATCTCAATTTGTTACATATAAACCAAACTCATGACAATTGGAAACAAATTATATTTATGGATAAAAATCTAATTTTTTTAATTAATTTTAACCAAAATTTGTTGTTGAGCTATCTAAATCAAATGTATTATATTTATATTTAGAATCCAAAAGATAATCATATTATAGTGACAGAATAAATTATACAATTATACTAAATAAAATTACCTCCAAATTCTAGTAGGTTGAACTCCAATTGAAAAACCTTAATTCTCTCTTCTCCAATGCCCAATGGCCCTCTTTTCTTCTTCTCCAAGTAGCCTACTTATTCTCTCTCTAGTTTTTTCTTTCTCAAGCGTCTAAAAATGGTTTAGGTTAACCAAAATGTATTTTTATAATGCTAATCACGAAATTAGGGTTAAACCCTTTATAGACCTTGACCCATTAACCTCAAAGCTATATCCAATTAGTCCCAAACCTAGCTCGAGTCCAACACTAACCCATAGGACTAAAAAACAACCATTTTAAAGTAAACTAAACCTTTTTCATGTCCCATAAGTCAATCGAACTAACATATCAGTATTTTTAACATTTACATTTGTTCGAGTTTAAAGATAATTTATTACGTTTACTTTTAAAATAATTCTTAATTTATTTATGTGTATTGCGTTTCATTTATAAGTTATATTTTAAATAATTGTAATTATACACACATTGTTGAGGCAGGTCCAGGCTTAAAGTTGATTAAAGCAACGTCAACTCTTTACTAGAAAGATTAGGGATGGTCGCTCGCATAAAATAGAACCTTCTCGAAAGGACTCATATGAAGATTGTCACTTGCACAAATAGGAAGTTGGTCGCAGGACCTCCCACGAGGATCAAGCCTAGGAGGCAAGCTTGGAAAATACAAATTTTAATAGGCTTTGATGTACTTGTATTATTAAATTTTTATAAATATAAAGTTCACTTTGTAATATTTATGAGGTTAGTCGACCGGCACTCTGTTTCCTGGGGTTTTGGTCCATGAAGAGGGGGGAAAGGTCCATTACAAAAATGGCCATAACTTCTTCATCTGAACCCCAAACGACGCGTCGTTTGAGGCCACGCGATGCTAACTCAATGAACTACGCATCCGTAAAATTTCCATGAGCTAGAAAAGAAATGTGAATTGACTAAAATGCCCTTGAAGTAGAATCCAGTGACGAAAGTTCTACGAAATGTAACCGAATCTCACTTTTAGTGTTCCAATACCTACAAAAGCACAATTAACCCCTGAAAAGCATGTATATATCCAAATACGAGGTTGTCTATTTAATGAGCATAAATATAGGCATTAAGGACCATAAAAGTGCTAGAATGCATAAAGATATAGGGCGGATATATGCAATATTCGATACGAATCACATCCCTTAACTTAGACATCGCTAGTCCCTAGTGATGAAACAAACAAAACCAGTGCACGGAAGGTAGTACAAGACGTATATATGCATCAAAATATAAATGTCACTTTCGTAGGGAACACGATTGCATTTAGCATATGCAATAAGTCGTTAAACCCCTAGGTTATCCTAGTGGATGAGCGTCGTCTCGTGAGGGTTTTCAAGGATGAAACCCACAAACATCATATGGTTTCCTCAAAATATGCCCAAACCAACATGCGACAAGCCGAACAATACGAAAAACATTTCATACACATTATTAGCAAAGTGAACTAATTCAAATGAAAGTCCAAATCATTAACATTATAGAATGCACCTCATAGAATTTAAACCTTAAAATGTGGGAGGGGAGCGAGCACATGCAAAGTGTGATTTGGCAAAAACTTCTATAAACCGAATAAGTGTTAAAGCAAGCATATGTCAATTCTCACGGGCATTACACTCATCAAATGAATTCACTTGAAATAGGGAGGTAACACACTGGACATGCAGGCATAAAGAGTAAATGTAAAAGGAAACTATGCCGCACACATGTCACAAATGAAGAACGCTATATAGGAAATAAAAACTTGTAATCTGAATGAAAGATATCGCATATTAAAAGAAGTGAAATGCGTTTTCACAGATTATCAAAACTATTTTAACTTTTGAATTAAATGTACCCTAGGATCACATAGGACTTGTAGGGTTGTAATGTAGGCTAGGCTAGGGTATGAAACGAAGGATATGTATATACGGATTCAAAGTGTTCGAAAATGAAAACTCGGGATAATGGGAAATTGCGGGCAATATCAAAATTGGACAAATGACATCCAAAACAAGCATTGAATATAAGAATTGGAGAGTAATCAAAGTTTATTGAACTATATACAACATATGCAACTTTCTCTTTCTTTTCTTTTCTTCTTTTTCTCATTTTTCTTTTATTTTCTTTTGCTTTTCACTTCTCTTTTTCATCTCTTTTTTCAGATCTCTTTTCTTTACTTTTCTCACTCTCATATGCCTAGATTGCAACTGCAACACAACAAACATCATTCAATTCCAAGTAACATTCCAAACAAAGGCATGGAAGGTGTATGTATGGTGTGTACTCCAATTCGGAGTTGTTATGGGATTTTGGGTAATGAAATGAAATGATAATATTTAGGCTCAAAGGGGTTGACGAGGGTAAACATATAAGGTGAGGTCAACGCTAAAATGGGTAATATAACAAAGATGGTCTATGATCATTTCATAAAGTTTATGCAATTATCGAGCCAAAACAATATATGAAAATCATGATGAAGTAACGCATTTCAAGATATAAACTCAATTAATGAACGATCAAATGAAAGAATGAAGAGATTACCAACGAATTCAACATTTTCAATGAGGAAAGAATAGTGTATACACTCACAAACGAGGAAGGGTACAAAGCTTACTCGGTGTAAGTATATACAATGCAACAAAAGATTACCGAGTTATAAAAATCTTAAACCAAATTAATAAAGCAAGAAAGGTGCATGTGCTCATGGGATTAAAGTTTAATTCATGAAGTTATTCATAATATGAATGGTTTGAGGACTAAAGTCTAATAACTTCTAAAATCGAGAACATGCATCAATGGGTTGTCTATTGGATCGGGCAATTATTGAAATTTATCATTGAAACCAAAGGCAAAATGCCCAAAAAAGGAGAAAAAAAATATTTTTGAAATTTTTAATTTTTCTAAGAAAAGCATACTAAGTAACAAACGTGTGAGCAAAAACATGGACTAAATAATGAAATGGATAGAATATCCCACACCCCCTAACTTAAAACCTGACATTGTCCTCAATGTGAATTAAGAACCAAGTTAAAGAGAGGAAAAGAACGATATTGCCCAAAATTGGAGCGATCCCCATAAGAACAAGTCCAAAGAATCTACAAAACAAGTTAGTACCGAGCATAACAAAAAAAATAACAAAAAGTTAACTAATTACAAGAGACTAAATTAAAAGAAATAAAAACTAAAAAAAATGATAAAAAGCTAACTATATACAACCTACTATTTAGGCTTCACACTAACTATACACAAGAAGACTAAATAGTTAAGGGTCCACCATGAAAACGATTTGAATTTGGAGGGTGACCGGTGTACCCTCACACACAAGCATACCTTCCGAAAAATAGAAATTTCGTTTGAAAAACGGAAGGTATGTGTAAGGCGGAAGAAATGAACCATCGTCAATTAAAAGTTTTGGAGGGACGATGGGGGATTTGGATTGGACGGGTGACAAAAACATGTGGGGACCGAGAAAAGAAGAATATCCTCCCAAGGATTTTGAAATTAGAATGGGAGGTGGCGCACACGAAGGAAAAAATGCAATCGTGGAAGGCGACTCGAGCAAGTACTCCTCATCGGAGAAAAGGTTTAAAACATTAAAGTTTGAAATTGAATCATCAGGTACTTGTGACTGTGTGATAACAGAGAATGAAAATGGGGAGGAAAGAAATTCAAACTCAAGAGATGAGTCATCATCGCTTGAAGATTGAGTTTCGAAGGAAATAAGATCATTTCCAATGAAATGCTCTTCTTTGGGAACCAAAGAAGCAATCATATCGCTGCAAATGGATATTGCGTCATTTTCCTCCTCACTTTCAATATCTATTACGCAATGGGCAAAGTCAATAATGGTTTGTTCCAAAGTAGGCACAAAGTCCTCAATTGGTTCAAAACATTGTTCGACTTCAAAAGTTTCGGAAGAAAAATCATCATCGGATTCAAATAATAAATCCAATTCATGCTCCCACAAACAATTTTCTTCCCGATAACGATTTTTAATTTTTTTCATTCTCAAGCATACGCAAGCCCTCACCGAAAGTCATAAGTCGAGGCGCGGATTCTTGAAAATGCGAACTTTGAAAATTACCATCGGACTTAAACTTAAACTCATTGTCATAAGAATTTTGAAAACTATTGCAATTCGTTTCAAAATTCCTATTATAAGGAATTAGAGGCCCAAAATCGTTATCACCATCCTCAAAATTCCAATAGCCCAAGTTTTGACTTTCGTTATACTCACCCAAAGTCATTTTTGAATTTGTTATTTTTTGGGACTCTAAGTATTGACCAAAAGTCATAGGATTACGGGCATTTTGAGAATTATAATAATGATTATCGAAAGAATTGGAATAAGACATGCTTACCCCAAAAATGGCTCGAAGTGGCGAATTCCACAAAGTAGATGCGCGCGCGAGAAATTCGAGTATTTCTTGGCGCTCAAATTAAGAAGTCCTACAAAAATGTTAGGAAAAATCACAAATAGAAAGAAAATACTATGAAATACTAAATCAAATAAATTCTAAAACAAACTCATCCCCGACAACGACGCGATTTGATAAGAATGGGTTTCGCCGCGGCGCGAGCGTCACCTACGCGCCAGTCGTTTTGAATTTGGCACACCAACTCTATACAAAAACCTAAACTTATGATTACACTCAACGGGTGAGTATAGCGGCCAAGTCCGGGTATCAAAAAATCCACATAGACGAGTTGCTAGATTTTATAAGGTTTAATACTCCTAAATAAAAGTGTAAAAGATAAATTACAACAAAAAGTAAAAGATGCGAAAAAAGGAAATATTAATCTAGGCGAGTGTAAAGTAAACTAGATTAACAAGGTGGTAAAAACTATAGGTTGCGTCGAATATCCCTCACCCGAGTTAATTAGTATAAAATGGTTACATGGGTCGACGAGTTATTAAGAATGCGTCTCGTTTCGACAGTTAATTAAATCAAGAGTTGTCACACCCCTAAATTCGCATAAAAGTCTAATAAGATTTTGGCGTCAACAAATACCCCGAAAATTATGCACACAAGGTCGTAGGCACGGAACATACATGATATGCCCCGTCAAATCTCCTAGGCGTAATAACTAAGAGAACGCACCCGAAATTGACCCGTAAACTCCATCACCAAAGCAAAGCAACACATCAACCCGAGTGAGTTCAATTCAAACACAACCTAGACTAAATTAGCTAGAAAGCATATTAAAAACGCAGTAAATAAACACGGTAAATAAACGCAATAAAACTACACTACAAAGCATGGAAATAAAGCACTTAAAACAAATTATGAAAGCAATAAATATTAAGAAATAAATATTAACTAGGGATGGAAATTAATGGAAGCAAGTAAAGAAAGCATTAATCAAATGGAAGATAACTAAATTAATTAGCTTATATATATCAAAGTGGGCAATAGGGAAAAGCTCCATCCAAAACCTAAACTAATGTAAAATGTAAGACAATGAAAATAGAAACCAAGAAATAAAGGAAAAAGAAAAGAAAAGGAATGAATTGCCAAAAATCTGGCAGGATCGATCGATCGACCAAAATCATCGATCGATCGATCAAACAGGGCAAAACCTTCTGTCTTCGATCCAAGGAAAAATCTCAAACCATGGTCGACCGGGGTCCAAAGTGCGATCGACCGACACTCTGTTTCCTAGGGTTTTTGGTCCATGAAGAGGGGGGAAGGTCCATTACAGAAATGGCAATAACTTCTTCATCCGAACTCCAAACGATGCGCCGTTTACGGCCACGCGATGCTAACTCAATGAAATACGCATCTTTGGAATTTCCATGAGCTAAAGAAGAAATATGAATTGACTAAAATTCCCTTGAAGTAGCGTCCAGCGATGAAGCTTCTTCCAAATGCAACCGAACCTCACTTTTAGTGTTCCAATACCTACAAAGGCACAATTAATCCCTGTAAAGCATGTATATATCCAAATACTAGGTTGTCTAGTTAATGAGCATAAAAATAGGCATTAAGGACCGTAAAAGTGCTAGAATTCATAAATATACAGGGCGTAAATATGCAATATTCGATACTAATCACCTAAGTCTGAATTTTATTCTAAAGTCCCAAATTTCCAATAAATTCCTGTCATAATCAAGGGGTATTTTACCTAATTCATCAATTACACACAATTATAATCCTCAATTTGTTACATATAAACCAAAGTCATGACAATTGGAAACAAATTATATTTATTGATAAAAATCTAATTTTTTTAATTAATTTTAACCAAAATTTGTTGTTGAACTATCTAAATCAAATGTTCTATATTTATATTTAGAATCCAATAGATAATCATATTATAGTGACAAAATAAATTATACAATTATACTAAATAAAATTGCCTCCAAATTTTAGTAGGTTGAACTCCAATTGAAAAACCTTAATTCTCTCTTCTACAATGCCCAATGGCCCTCTTTTCTTCTTCTCCAAGTAGCCTACTTCTTCTCTCTCTAGTTTTTTATTTCTCAAGCGTCTAAAAATGGTTTAGGTTAACCAAAATGTATTTTTATAATGCTAATCACGAAATTAGGGTTAAACCCTTTATAGACCTTGACCCATTAACCTCCAAACTATATCCAATTAGTCCCAAACCTAGCTCGAGTCCAACACTGACCCATAGGACTAAAAACCAACCATTTTAAAGTAAAACCGAACCTTTTTCATGTCCCACAAGTCAATCGAACTAACATATCAGTATTTTTAACATTTACATTTGTTCGGGTTTAAAGATAATTTATTACGTTTACTTTTGAAATAATTCTTAATTTATTTATTTGTATTGCGTTTCATTTATAAGTTATATTTTAAATAATTATAATTATACACACATTGTAGAGGCAGGTCCAAGCTTAAAGTTGATTAAAGCAACGTCAACACTTTACAGGAAAGATAAGGGATGGTCGCTTACATAAAATAGAACCTTCTCGAAAGGACTCATATGAAGATTGTCACTTGCACAAATAGGAAGTTGGTCGCAGGACCTCCCACGAGGATCAAGCCCAGGAGGCAAGCTTGGAAAATAGAAATTGTAATAGGCTTTGATGTACTTGTATTATTAACTTTGTATAAATATAAAGTTCACTTTATAATATTTATGAGGTTAGTCGATACCCTCGAGGGACCATGTCTGGTAAGGCATGGGAGAGCTTACATGCTCTATCGAACATACCTCTTCTCGGGTATCTCGCAGGGATTTAGTTTGGAGGAATGGGTGAAAGGTAACGTTGGAAGAGACCAACCCCATTAGGGTACTTAGGCAAAACCTTGGTTTATACACAACACGACTCAGAAGTCCCTCAAGATTCCATCTCTGGGAACCCACTCGAGGGTCCGCATTCCTAAACAATTGCCCAAAAGGTGAACTTCTGTTATTTTGTATACATCATAAGTTGCTCGAGAAATCATCAGTCGAGCAAACTTTTTGAGTCAATGAGCTACCTTGTCGGGTGATGTGAGAGCTCACCTTTTGCATGTTACTGTTTACCAACTCTTTGACGTTAGCATGCCTGACCTTCAGGAACTCGATGAAATAGCACTTGAATGAAAGCATCCCTAAGATGGAAAATCCATACCTGACACTTCACGTCCTATTTAATGTTATCAGAAATATGAGAGTCCAAGCAGTGTTCCCTCCAAAATATCATATCTAACTCATTTATTACAATATCTTTGTCATTAAATGCAGAGGACTGTTGACATAAAAAGGGGTCAGACGCATTATTATACGAAGGTCTCTAAAATGATGTGGGTCTCCTATAAATAGCCCCAATGTTATATTATTGAGGGATCGCACTTTTTTATCCCAAAATTACTGCGGAAATACTTTCGGACAAGAGAGTTTATCGTAAGGACATTTATTGTGTGACCAACCCCCTTTTACTCCGTTTTGTGTTTAAGGTTACTGCATTGCCTTTATTGCACTAAGGGTGCTTGCTTCTACTCCCTCCAATGAAGTCAACTGTGGGATCCCCCTCATTTATGATTTCATTATGGCATTTATGTTGAAAGAACACATTTAATACAGGAGTTTTACACATTGAATGTGCTGACTTGAGACTTGTATTTCATTATTATTGATATTTGTTCTGAAGCTCTAATCACCATCTTGATAAGGGGTTACAAATCCCTTGACATTAGTATCATTTGAAGAACTCACATCCTACACACATACATCACAAATATAAATGAAATATAGTGACAAAATGAGTTACTGCAGATAATTACATCGCAATATAATATCAAATGATTTAAATAATGCATTAAATTTATGGGGTATTACATTAGGGACTCAAGACTAATATTTAAATTGGCTTAGAAATAAAAATATGAAAATCCCATATTACTTCCCTTAATACATTTTCTTTACCGCTTAATTGTAATTAATTTCACCAAATAATTATAATTGCACTCCGATATAATTATCTTAGAATTACTCGCATAATGAGGTATTTGTTTGAAAAATTAGATAGTGCGTAATGTGATTCCTCATGTAAATCATATAATATCCGCTTGAGAAATTCAATTTAACACTAATTTACTTTCATCTTAATTATTCCTTGATATCAAACTTAACTTATTTAATACTCTACCGAATTTTAAATAATTCACTGATCAGATTTACTGGTATAATAATAAAAAAACTTATAAATTTATCGAGGGGCATCATAATTCTGGATATCTCCGAGAAATTGATTTCTCTGAGATATGATTGCAAATATGTAAACATAACAATTGCCAAACTTGAGGAGATTTAGACCTAATAAATTGGATCGCACCTATAATAATCAAATAAACAATCGTATGCACATTCCAATCCTTATAGCCCTTGTGATTAAGAATCTATGCACCACACTACACCAAAATGGTCAAATTGGCACCCTTCAACCGGCCAGCCTTGTCACGGTCATTGACCGTGACAAAAAAAACATGTGTTTTTTATCACGGTCAATGACCGTGACAAGGCCGCGATAAAGGCTTGTCATGGTCATTGACCATGACAAGTCCGTGACAACTGTACTTATCACGGATGTGTCACGGTCAATGATCGTGACAATACTATAAAGTTGTCACGATCAAGGTCCGTGACATGTCCGTGACAATTCTATCAGTAAAAAAACCCTCCCTCTTCTTTTTTCCCACCGATTCTAATTCCCTCCATTTCTCTCTCTCTCTAGCGGCTGCACTCACTCTCTCTACGATTTTGGTACGTTTTCTCTCTATATTTATCCTCCATTTATGTATATGTGTATGCATATGTGCGTGTGTGTATATATGTGTGTGTAATTATGTGTGTGTGTGTGGTGTATATATGCATGTGCTGGGGGGAGGGGGAGGGGGGAGGGGAGAGGGTGTATATGTGCATGTGTGTGTGTGTGTGTATATATGCGTGTGTGTGTATATGTGCGTGTGTGTCTATATGTGTGTGTGTGTATATGTGTGTGTGTGTGTGTGCGTGCGTGTGTGGTGGGCAGTGGCAGTGGGGGGAGGGGGCAAGGCTGGGGGGCGGGGGGAGGAGGGGGGGTTGTGTGTGTGTATATGTGCGTGTGTATTTTTTTAATTAAATTTTTATTGGTTTATTAGATATTGCCCCTCATATTGTAGTGTCCCTTGTAAAAGAATTGATTGATTAAATATTGATTGGTTGTTAATTTTTTTAGTAAATTAATAATTAGTGTCCCTTTCTTATGCAAGTAGGATTAGCCCTCATTATAAATTAGTAAATTAATAATTGTATACTTTAATTGTTAGTTTAATTGATGAAAAGAATTAATTGAGTAGATGAATTAGAAGGAGTACGGGATACACATTTGTTGTTGCAATTGCAGTTGGATTATAGTGAATCGATGTTAGGTTGATTAATTTTAAAAGTGGCATGACCACTGGATTATTGTCCATATGGGGGTGGGATTTTTCAACTTTTTTTAAAAATTACTTTGTATAACGAACAATATATATATAGTATGATAATTAAATGAAACATACTTAAAATTACATATAGTGCGCATAGATACTAGCCTTTTAGTTCATATGCGTACGCATTCAATATCCCTTAGACCCGTTCGAGAGTCATTACCCATGTAATGAGATCTCTCAAATTGTCCCATTTGGATAGTTTGGGACTGCATAATTTCTGTATAATAATATTCTTAGTGGCTTAAAGTTGTTACTTTTGGAGGAAGTTTTGCAGTCATATCCTAATGTTATCTGGGTACATACTAGATTGACAAGTGTGAGTGTTATTTCAATTGATCAATTGAAATAACACTCACACTTGCCAATCTACATCGTGTACTTGGAGAACTACGGGGATATGCTACTGAATTTTTCTCAAATCGTAATAACGTGCATGAGTTGTTAAGTATATTATAAAAATATGCAGTCTTGAATGGGATAGGACCACTCACCCTTTAGAGGAGATGGAGGAAATAGGAATTTCTACTATAAATTTAATTTGAATTTGAAATTTAAAAATCGAATATAAATATGACATAATTAAATGAAACATACTATGAATCTAAGTTTTGTTTATACTAATCCATGAATATACGCTTCTTACATTTAATAGGTGATTAGTTGTGGTAGTTGTGATGGGATATCCGATATGCGAAGAGTGGATGGGTGAGACAAATAGAATGGGGGATGTGTTTCGCAGAGGTGCTAATGAATTTGTGAAATACGCAAAGAGATGTCATAATGATGAAGAGTTTCCGTGTCTGTGTGCTAAGCTTAAGAAGGGTAAGGTGTTTGAGTGGAAAACAGTTAAACTACATTTGTAAAGATGGAGTATGCAAGATATTTATCAATTTTGGAGTTTTCACGGTGAATTGAAAGTTCCTTTTGTCCCGGAATAACCTTCACAACAACCTTCAATAAGTAGGATAGATGTAGAAGGGGACGACGTAGATCATAATATGTTAGAGGATTTAGTTGATGATGCGTACGAAGTTTATGAAGCGGAGGAGAATGAGGTTACTGATGATGTACAAGGTTCAAGTGCTCGTGAAGATATCACGATAAACCTTGACGATGACTACCAAAGTTTAAAATTTAAGGTGACCCAACCGTTGTACTCTGGCTGTGAGAAAGAAAAAATAACTTTACATGCGATGGTTGGTTTGCACAGTTTGAAGATGTAGTACGGTTTGTCTAGTAATAGCGTGACAGGAA
Source organism: Sambucus nigra (assembly GCA_949130495.1). Taxonomy (NCBI): domain Eukaryota; kingdom Viridiplantae; phylum Streptophyta; class Magnoliopsida; order Dipsacales; family Adoxaceae; genus Sambucus; species Sambucus nigra. Next base: position 120,125,323 of record OX422208.1, read on the forward strand.
TTATGAATTGGGTGAAGGAATTACTACCTAAGGAGAATACGCTTCCAAATAGTTATCATGTTATGAAGAACAATTAGAAAGGTTTGGGAATAAAGTATAAATTATTTCATGCTTGTGTGTATGACTGCATACTATACTGAAAGGAGTATGAAAATCTCGATCGTTATCCGGTATGCGATGAACCTAGATATGTCCAATCTACTGGTAAGGAAGGCACAAGCTCAAAAGTGACTCAAAAAGTGTTGAAATATTTTCCCGTTGGGCCTAGATTAAAGCTATTTTTCACAGTACCATGGATAGCGGAGGCAATAACTTGGCATGCTAGGGTAGAATTAGGGGTAATCTCATGCGTCATCCTATTGATTCTACAGCTTGGAGGAGGATGAATTATGAGTATCCCAATTTTGCTCGAGAACAGCGCAACATTCGTTTGGCTATATCAACAGATGGTTTCAATCCATTTGGAAATCTAAGCACCAATTAGAGTGTATGGCCAATGATCCCAGCCCCACTCAACCTCCCTCATTCATAGTGTATGAGACCTGAATTTTCGATGCTATCTTTATTGATAACCTGGGCCAAAGGCACCAAGTGATGACATCGACATCTACCTGGCTCCTTTGGTAAAAGAATTAAATGAGTTGTGGGAATAGGGCGTGCAATCATTCGACTCTTTTAGAAAAGAAGAGCTTACGCTGAAAGCTATGTTGATGTGGGCAATTCATGATTTTCCAACTTATGGGACATTATCCGGTTGTGTAGTACATGGTTATTTGGGGTGTCCTATTTGTGGAGAGGAGACTGAATCTCTTCGTCTATCCGCTAGATTAAAAAATATATACCATTACCGTAGGAGGTTTTTACCCCCGGCTCATAGTTTCAGATTTGAGAAAGGTTCCAATTTTTTATTAGGCGGGGTTGAACATCGGCAACCGCCGAGACAACTTTCAGGTTCAGAAATTGAAAGTAAATCTTCTGAATGTGGCCCTAATATGCCAGGTAAGAATCTCAAATTTAAGAATGTCAAGCATAAGAAGACCCCAACTAGGAATGAAACTGAGACAAGAAAGGCATGGTCTAGGAGGTTAATTTTATTTGACTTGTCTTATTGGAAGAATAATCCGGTGCGCCATATATTGGATGTGATGCATGCAGAGAAGAAACTCGTTGAACATATTGTGGGCACTTGCCTTGGGGGGACGAAAAGACCTTAAATCGTTGAAACTTAAGCCATAATAATGGTTGAAAGAAGATAGTAGGGGAAGGATAATAATTCCCCCTGGTGCGTTTGCTTTGATGAATGGGGGAAAGGAAGGTGCTTTTAGACACAATATATAATTTGAAGGGCGCATTTAATTTTTCGTCCAACTTGCAAAGGATTGTGAATTATGCTACTCATGATTTACATAAGTGTAAGTCCCACGATTGGCATGTAATCATGCAATTGGTTCCTCTATTGTTTAAGCATTGTTTCTCCAAGCACAATGATTTGCGGAGGGCTATTGTGCAAATTAGTATTACCTTCTCACTCTTGTGTGAGAAGGTAGTCAATCGAGAACACATAGTAGCCGCAAAATTGGCGGTGACCAAAGCGATTTGTGTGTTGGAGAAGTACTTTCCCCCAGCATTCTTTAACATAAGTGTTCACTTGTTAGTACGCCTATGCGACGAGTCACTTCTTTGTGGTCCAGTTAAATATCGGTGGATGTATCCGTTTGAAAGATTGATGAAAGTTTTTAAAGATTACGTCAAGAATACGCGATACATTATAGGATCAAATGTAGAGGAATACATCACCATGGATTCATCAATATATACCCCAGCACTTCTTTGTGGTCCGGTTAAATATCGGTGGATGTATCCGTTTGAAAGATTGATGAAAGTTTTTAAAGATTACGTCAAGAATACGCGATACATTACAGGATCAATTGTAGAGGAATACATCACCATGGATTCATCAATATATACTCGGGAATATATGCCTGACACTGATGAGTTCGTCGATGATGGTGGTCATGTGATGGGAAAACGAGTGAAATTAACGAGTTTGCAACATGAACAAGTAGCTCGTTATCTATTTGGCACACATGAAGATGTCGATGAATGGAAAAAGTAAGTTTAAATTATTTTAAGTTTTACAATATTTTAGATTATTTTATACATGATTAATTTTGTAATATGCAGAAAATATGAAGCCTGTGAGAACAATAAAAGACGAAAAATAATGGTACAATCAGACAACGAATTTTGGTTGTGGTTATCACAAGAGGTAATTATAATGAAAATGGTCGTTATATAACGTTACATTACACTCAAACTTTACAACTAATCTAATTAATCTATCTATATAACTCAAACTTTACATTACACTCTTAAAGACGGGTGATGCGACATCAAGGCTTGCTCATCTAGCCACTGGACCCTTGTTCGTGGCACAAGAGTATAAAAAGTATCGATTTAACGGTTACATATTGGTGCAAAAGTGTACGAGGAAAGTACAAATGTACATATCTCGAGCATTTCATACAAGGGTCTTACTTTCTTTCGAGCGAGCGCAAAAGATAAAAACCTCGTTCAAGTTGAAATGACTTACTATGGTGTAATTCAAAATATATTTAAATTGGATTATATAAGCTTCAAAGATGTTGTATTTTACTGTGACTGGGTAAGAGTTGAGGATAAAAATGCTTGTAAAGTTGATCATGTCACCAATTTGGTCATGGTTGACTTGTCCAAGTTGAAGAGCAACGACCACGTTAGCGATGAGCCGTTTATTTGTGCATTTCAAAAGGTCAACCAAGTGTTTTACTCGGATTATATCAACAACGATCCGTGGTCAATTGTCCTACATGCACCAAAACGTTTAAATAGTAGTATGGATGACTTGGTTGCTCCTACTGAATATCAATCCATTTTTTATGATAACCCGAATTTGAAACAATTTTTCAATTTGTAACAAATATTCCAATTTGTACTTTATCAATCCATTTTTAATGCTTTTAATTGATTTGCACTTTATCATTTCCACTCTTGTCTAGTGTGCATGTGTGCGATTAATAGGGGTGGGGGTGGGGATGTTTCGGATTTTTAGTAATTGTATATATTATGAGTTAGATGATGTTGTTTTGGAATTCAGAATTGAGGTGTTAAACAGTAATAATTTATTTGGATTTGTAGAAATTGTACATATTTGCATGTCTTCTTCTAATTCATTTTGATTTGTACTAATAACAACATATTTTTTTACAGAAAATGCCTTATTCAGGTATTAAGGCGAGGATGATGATGCTGATTATGATGATGTTGTCTCGGCTCGGTGGTAGCAGAGCCGACGAGGGCTCCTCGGCCCCTAGGTTCCCCAAATATGGCAAATTGGGGATGGCCATCGAGAACAAGACGGGGCTATTAGCGAGATGCCTCGAGCTGGTAAAGATGATCATCGGCCCGGGGTACACTAGTTGGAGGGAGGTGCCAAATGAGCTTAAGTTAGCTATTTGGGTGGCACTACAGGTAATGTATTTATATTCATATGAATATGAATATGAATATTTCAATTTCAATTTCATTTTATATTTATTCGCAACTAACACTGTATTTTTTGGACAGGAACAATTCAGCCTGGATCCAAAGCTATGCGATTCCGTCTTGGAGCAGTTGAGGGAGCAACATAAGACGTTGAAGAAAAATATGCGGACCCGGTACTTTGGAAAGACCCGAGAGTCCGTTATCCAAATGCGTGAATCCATCCCACTGAAGGAGCCGATCTCATTGGCACAATGACAAAATTTCATTGACAATGAGATCGAGGAGCGACAATTGGCATCTTGCCAATTGGGGAGGGAAAATCGGGAGAAAAAGATGGACGCGCACTACTCCGGTCGGACGTCTTATGCCGAGGTGGAGCATAGGATGATGTTAAGATTTAATTTTTCCATAATTACAAAAATATATTATTCTGCATTATTTTACTTTGCGGGGCCGATACTAATTTTGCATTATTTTATTTCAGGCGGCAGGGAGTGGCCCTGGGGGTAGGCCACATAGGCTCGATACTTATGTGGCTACTCGTACGAAGAAGGGGAAGGATAAGGAGGTGTCCCCGAGCGTCGCGGACACGATTGTAAGTAATCCGACAGTTTACTTTTTTTTAATTACGTTATATTTTTTTATTTACTTATTTAACTAATTATGTGCTTTTTATCCTTTCAGGCAAAGCTTAAGGAAGTGCATGAGTCGTAGTCTGATGCCGACAAGGCATCTTTGTCCACATACGCACTCAGCCAAGTGATTGGCGCTGATCGCAAGGGGAGGACAAGGGGTGAGCTCGCGGGTGGCCAAATCTAGGATCATCGAATTAGAGACAAGCGACACCGGGTTGGTTCGAACGGTGGAATCGCATGACGCGAAGTTGTCCCATTTGGAGGCGACGGTACAAGATATGTTCTCATTCATGAAGCGTTCATTAGTCAGAGACCGTAAGGGTAAAGGGAAGGAGAAGGTGGTGGAGGATCAGGTGCAGGAGGACGAGGCTGTGGACCTCGCTGCTTCATCGCCAACACATGCGGACTGTGATGATCTAGTCCCTTATTTGGCTCCCTTCGACCGACTGATGGCGACATTTGGTTGGCCGAGCGTGTTTATACTGGACATATTTGATGACTGACGGATAGGACGGGTGTTGAGGGACCCGAATACCATCCAGGGTATGCCAGTTCATGGACGTTTGCTTTAAGACATCGAGTCCAAGGTGCTCGTCACACATATGATACTCGGGAAGGAGAACTCCCCATTGTGGTTGCGCGAACAATGCGGCACGATGTATATTATTGGGTGTGTCAATTCATATATCGTGTGGCCTACTCACCTCCTCAGAGCTACCCCTACCCCAGATATGTAGTGACATTATTTGAATTGAATTGTTTTAAGTTGTTACATTTGAATTATATTTGGATTATATCGTGATGCATATTATTTTAAATGTATATTTGAATTATCTCTATTTTATTTGGATATATGATGTTTGAACAGGTACAACGTTTCTATAACAGGTACAAATATACTGCTAGGCAGTGGCAGTGGCCATACTGCCCAGCAGATTTTTTTTCAATTCTGCCCAGAATTATCACGGTCATTGATCGTGACAAGTCCGTGACAAAGGATAATTATGACGGTCATGTCACAGTCCTTGATCGTGATAATTTTTTAAATATTATCACGGATTTGTCACAATCCTTCACCGTGACAAAACTTGTCAAGGTCAAAGATCGTGACATGACCTTGATAATTCTAATGAACTTGTCACGGTCAATGACCGTGACAAGTCCTTGATAACAAACGTTGTCACCCCCAGAATTGTCACGATCATTGACCTTCATAAGTTAAACTTGTCAAGGTCAATGACCGTGACAATCCGACAGATTTAGTGTAGTGCTATTTGAAAATGATGTGATATTTTACAAGTCTAATCGAGTGAGCATCGATCCTTAAATCTCACCCTCGTCCTATTTAATGATGTACTTGAATGATCCTATTTGAACTATCAAACAAGTTTTCGATCCATCAGATTGATTACCGTAGTTTTATTGAACTAGAAGCGAAATTACGATCTCATGCGATTAGGTCATACGCAACTCACCAGAATTCCTACTAAGTTCAATTGGCCGAAATTCATGCAATATATTTAAAATAAACATAAGACATTCTCACAAACATGATTCCTATTTGAAAAAGAGCTTGACACATCTTTATTAATAACTATGCGGGGTACTAAAAAAAGCCTTTAGTTTCCCATTTTAAACCAAAGAGCTGCAAGGGGATATAAATCTAATAATGTAACTATAATGGGAAATGTATTATGGGGGTCCAATTTGACTCGATTATGTGGGTCGTCGTATATGTACACTCAGTACAAAATAAAAACTCTTGATAATTTTTTAGGATTTGGGGAAAACCTTTCTTCGATTTGTTCCAGAATTTTGTTCAATCCTAAACTCTCCATATCCATCCTCATGCCTCTTATTTTCCTCAATTTTCACTCATACACCATAAAATTAAGCTTCTAGTCAAGGCAAAAATAGCAAGCCTTCACAAACTCACAATAATCTCGATAATTCGAGTGGATCTTGTCACATAAACCCGACATATTGAAAACCCTACTGTAACACCCCCCGCGCCTGAAAAAGACACGCGGCATGCTATTGTGATAAACTAAACTAAATCCATCAAAAATTATAGAGCGTCTAAATTCCACAATCTAAATATAACAAATCCACAATTCTTTCTATTTCCACAATTTCAATAAAGCCTCTTAAATATAAAATGCCAACTAAAAATTACACCACTAATTATACATAAAAAATAAATCTTCCAATCCAATGCTCTAAAGCAATACTCCAAAATAGTCCTTAGTGTCCCAATTCACGCTAACCTGCCAACTAGAAGAAGATACGGGGAAGTACACAATATGACAGGAATAGATGCTAAAAAATAATTAGCACAGTGAATAAATCAAGGCAATACGAATCGCATATACAAATCAAATGCAACACTCAAGCATTATATCAATATTAATTTTTCAATAACACATCAATGAGTCACCAGGCCTCACCTCACCGTGCCTATGCATTTTCTAGCATATCCAAATTTTTGTACTTTTGACGGGTGCCCATTCTCCATGCCATAATAAAATCTCATGATACTATGATCAAATCACAATATAATATATATCTCAATGAATTAAATAAGAGATTCCAACAATTTTTTTCAGATTTCCAATGAATATCACAATTCAATATGAGTGCAATCGACACAGAAATCATACGGAATACTCTCGAGAGAATTTAGGAACATATTGTGTAAGTCTCGTACCTCAAAATCATCACATAAAAATTAGCCTCTAAATCTGAATGCACCATCACGTTCCTCTCATGAAAATAATCAAATCTCGTTCTAGCCTAAACTCGAGATAACACCAAATAACCCGTCTAATCTAAGGTTGAAATCTTGAATAAGTTTGGGGTATGGTTTGTAGATGAAATGGAATAATTTTTTAGAGGTCTTTTGGTTCAAAAGTTTGAGAAAAAGTAATTTGAAAAGCCAAGCCACGAATTTGTTGTGATATATAAAGGATTAAGAGTTTGATTAAGAAAAGAGTTCTAATCAGATAAAAACACAAAAAAAAATTATTCCGGGTGATTGGATCATTGGAATTGGATGAAATTTAGGGGAGAATTAGTTGAAGATGAGAGGAAGCTGTCCAAAAAATATCGACTCGATCGGACGGTCCAATATTTTTAAATATTTTTTTTGTTGAGAGTTTTATGTTTTGCGGACTCTTAGAGAGTTTTATGTTTTGAGGACTCTTCTATATAATAAAAATTCAATTAAAACTACATTTTAATTCCAATTTTAATTCGTCTTGAAATTTATTTTTCAAATACAAAAACCAATATTTTAAATTATAAAATTTATAAAATCCAAAATTTCATTTTTCTCCAATTTCCAAAATTAATTGAAAATTTTCCATTTAAAAATCTGGGTTGTTGCACCTACCCCCTTACTCTTGCTATATTTGAAGTATGTGTATATCGAAGGTTGAACCCCAAGCTCAAGCTAGCAAAGTATTTGAGGTGGTAATAGAGGTTTTCATGATTATATTGAGTTTAATCTCAAGAGTCACCTAAACTAAGACTCACATCTTGGTGTTGTTGACAAAGTATTTGAGAGATAACACCCAGAAAATGAAGTTTTATATGCCGACGTCGACTTTGGTAAGTGCACAGAGGTTGATTGGCGTTAAATAATGCGAGAAAGGGAGAAGATGCAGGGTATCATCCCCCCTAAGTGGGATAAGTAGAGCCGAGAAGGGATACAAACACAAATTTACTACAATATAATGGTAAAGATGATGAGTAATAAATGATCTACTCGGATATAGAAGGTCGGGATTGTGCGAGAAGGTTTGGGTTGGACCGATTATGTTGGAGAGGACGAGTTGGAGCATGGAACACGGTGGTTGTAACCAATTTATGCAGATAATAGAGAAGATTAGATATTGGAGGTCATAAGGTTGTAACCACTATATATATATATATATATATATAGTCCTTCTCTTGTGCGAACTAGTCCGCATTTTAAGAGTGCGGAACAGACATGTGTCACCTGACGGTGAGCCCAGAAAAGAGAGAGAGAGTGCCTATAATTTAGGCGATAATTTCTAGGCGCACCGTTAGGTGACACATGTCCAGTTCGCATTCTTAAAATGCAGACTAGTCCGCACAAGAGCATTATTATTATATATATATATATATATACATTATAATATATACGTATGTAGTAGGAGCATTGACAAGCCTCCAAAAGGTGAATCCTAAATTCTCAAATTTTTGAGTTTTTTTTTTAAATTACACGTGTTACACATCCTAAACTCTCAGATTAGTTTCCAAACCACCCCACATTCGACCTTCCCACGTTGTTTCAGTTAAAAGAGAAAACCACCATCGTTCAGTTAAAAAAAACATGCATCATTTATCAATACTCCTCATCCACATTTTACCACCTCACCACTGTCTCTCTCAATCTCTGGCAACAAGTTCGTAGCAATATTCTTCACCAAGTAAACCCATTTGCATATTAATCCCAAACCACCACCTCATTCACGACTAAAACTCACCATCCTACCCCAACCAAGCCACCACCCCATTCCTGATTTGGAAGCTTCAAAACACGTCCATGATTTTCAATGTTTGTATTTGTTTATTTCTATACGTCCAGGTATTTCAGCATTTCACTTTGTTTCTCTAAGTGCCTCTCTAAATATCTACCAACTTCATACCATTATTACTCACCCACACATTCACACATTTTCACTGTTTCGGAATCAGACGTAAACCCATTTGCAAAGTTGATAACGTTTAGAGTGCATAGCCAGCCTCACCCCCATTTGCATAGTTTCAGGTACCCTCTCTCTCTCTCTTCTCTATACAATTATCACTCTCAGTTAAACCCAGCAAGTTGTATAAAGTTAATTTCAAATATTTACTGTTATGTTTGTTTGTTTACGGTTTCGGTTTCTGTTTATATATGTCTGTTTATATTGTTTTATGGTGTATATATGTGGAGTATATAACAGGGTGTTACCTGTTTGCGTATGGGGTTCCATTGTTGTTGCCTTTTTTTTCTTCCTGTTTTAATATGTAGTAGATTGACTTTGGTAAAAACATATTGGGTCTTTATAACAGGTAAGAGAGAGTCATTTTTTTTTTGTTTATGGTTTCGATTTTTGTATATATGTGGAGTATATATGTTTGTTTGTTTACGGTTTCGGTTTTTGTTTATATATGTTTGTTTGTTATATTGTTTTATGGAGTATATAACACGGTGTTTCCATTGTTGTTACCTTTTTTTTTCTTCCTGTTTTAATATGTAGTAGATTGACTTTGGTTAAAACATATTGGGTCTTTATAATAGGTAAGAGAGAGTCATTTTTTTTTTCTTTTGTTTGCACTTTTTTCTTTCTTTACCTGTTGAATTGAAAACTACCAACTCAATAAATTTTAAAGTATTTCTACTCCATTTTACACCACAAAGTCTAACCTATTAATTTTAGCAGGTGTCTATTTTTATTTTTGTGGTACTATATACTATTATCGAGGATGCACTTAGTGCATTTTTTAGTCACATTTATGAGGATTATTCATTTGGAGTGGTTTATTTTAATATAAAACCAAATACATTTGTTAAATCTTATAACAGTGTTTTCATAGAGTTTGAGGGCGTTATTTTGATGGAACTTCTTAAATTTGCTGTTGTGTTTATGAAGTGTGTTTATATATATAAGTTTCTCTCAATCACTAATGAGTTTATGGTTTGATTTTGTAGATTTTCTGGGTTTCGTGGTAGTTTCTTAGATTTTTTTTTTGTTGTGTTTGTGAAGCGTGTATGTATATACACCTGTTCCTTTGTTTATTTTTGGGTGGCTCCTGTGATATGGGTTCTGGGTCTTTATAACAGGTAAGCGTGTATGTATATACACATGTTCGTTTGTTTATTTTGGCTTTTGTTTGCACTTTTTTTTTAATATGAGGTTTTGATTCGTTAAGCTTTGTTCCTATTCAAACTGATATAGATACATGCATGTGTTTGGTATGTGTGATATGTGTTGTGCATTGTATATACATATATATAATAAGGATTTTATTACGTATCTTATTATATATACACATGTTGTACATATATGAGAACTCTCCACAATTCCATCCTTAATTTTTTAGCATATAAACAATCTAAAAAATCTGATAAGTGTTCATGGGTTTACCTGAAAAGTGTGAACAAACAAACACAATTATGAATTAATAGTGCGCAAAGCCTAGTTGCGACTTCATTCTTATCGCTTTGTACTTTTAAGTATGGGTGACAATTCGGGTCAACGGGTCGTGTTTCGGTCCGACGCGACACGATAAGATTTTTTCGGACACGACACGAATTCATTTTTTTTTGTTGACACGAACACGACCCGAATAAAAAACAACACGACACTACACGAATACCAAAATTTCTTAAATTTCACGCCTAAAAAATACGATAACACGACACGACATGGCTTCGTGTAAAAAAAAATACGACACGCACACGACATATCGTGTCAATTTCGGGTCAATTTCGTACTCCTTCCCCGGACAAAAAAAATAATAATGAAATAGACAAAAAAAACAAATTATAAGATCATTTTTTTTTCACTTACGGGTCTTTTAACCTCCGCCATCACAGATATTATTTCTTCGTTAATCTCCATTGATTCTGGACATGACCGTGTAATATATCATCTCCCACAATGCTCCAAACTTGAAATCATAATTTATTAGAATTTTTATTTCGAAAAATCAATTAATTATTCTTAAACATAATTAATGTCTTACCAATGTTTTTATCTACATTATTTTCATATCTTCTTTTTTCTATACGTAGGTGTCATCTTCTTTTTCATTGCATTCTACATCCTATATTTCGTGCAGTCTCTCCCGGCGCAGTATGTTACTTACTCCTCAAATATATATAGATAAAGAAAGTATAATTTATAATGTTTTCCGAAATAGATAAACACATTTTATACACATATGTAGGTTATCTGCCTACATTGTAATGATTTTTTTTTTGAAAAAAATTGTGTTGATTTATTATGTTTTTATTTCCACACACCTGTTCTGTTTTCATTGCTAAATTTTTTTCTTTTATTCCTAGAAATAATTCTTATTATTGAAAAAAAATTATTACCGCTGAAAAACATTTCGCCATCACAGATACTATTTCTTCATTAATCTCCATTGATTTCGGACATGGCCGTGTAATATATCATCTCCCACGATGCTCCAAACTTGAAATCAAATTTTATTAGAATTTTGATTTCGAAAAATCAATTAATTAGTCTTAAAAATAAATAATGTCTTACCAATGTTTTTATCTACCTTATTTTCATATCTTCTTTTTTCTATACGCAGGTGTAATCTTCTTTTCCATTGCATTCTACATCCCATATTTCGTACAGTCTCTCCCGACGCGGTATGTTACTTACTCCTCGAATATATATAGATAAAGAAAGTATAATTTATAATGTTTTCCGAAAATCGATAAACACGTTTTATACACATATATAGGTTATCTGCCTACATTGTAATGATTTTTTTTGAAAAAAATTGTGTTGATTTATTTCCAAACACCTGTTATGTTTTCATTGCTAAAAATTATTTTTTTTATTCCTAGAAATAATTCTTATTATTAAAAAAAATTTATTACCACAGATACTATTTCTTCGTTAATCTCCATTTATTCCGGACATGACCGTGTAATATATCATCTCCCACGATGCTCCAAACTTGAAATCAGAATTTATTAGAATTTTGATTTGGAAAATCAATTAATTATTCTTAAAAATAATTAATGTCTTACTAATATTTTTATCTATATTATTTTCATATCTTCTTTTTTCTATACGCAGGTGTCATCTTCTTTTCCATTGCATTCTACATCCCATATTTCGTACAGTCTCTCCCGATGCGGTATGCTACTTACTCCTCGAATATATGTAAATAAAGAAAGTATAATTTACAATGCTTTTCAAAAATAGATAAACACATTTTATATACATATATAGGTTATCTGCCTACATTGTAACGCTTTACACATGATCGAGCACATAATACCCTTCCTAATCAATTACTTACACCGCCTCATGCTATTAAATTTTAATCACATAATAAATTTCGTCAATGACATAAATAAATTACCCTATTCTAATTTTTTTATATTCCTAAAAATATTTTTTTCCTCGAAATAATTTATTACTTTAGAAAATCATTTTCTGTTCGCCTGAAATCATTTGCCAGTAATTATCTCTTACTGATGAATCCATTTTATATTTGATGCAATTCATTTTTATATGTTGGAAACAATTTTATATAGCTACAAATCATTTTTAAACTCCTCAAAATAATTATTATTTGCTGTAAAAAATTACTATTGTTAAAAATCATTTTTTAATTGACTGAAATTATATTTATAATCTGAAAATAATTTAGTACTGCTAAAATTCAATTTTTTATTTGCTAGAAATCATTTCTATAACCTGAAAATATTTTTATATTATTGTTAAATCATTTCTTTGTTCCTAGAAATATTTTTATTTTGCTACAAAAAGTTTATTATTATTGAAATGATTTTATAATTGCTTAAACCATATTTTATTATATCAAAATAATAATAATAATGACATATATATTAAGAACATAAATATTAAACGGTAATATTGATTAATTAGTTACAATACCTCATGCCATTAACTTTTAATCAACTAATAAAGTGCGTCAGTTGCATAAATAAATTACCACATTCTATTTTTTTTAACCTTTACTATTAACAAATTGAGAATTATACCTATTCTCAAAATTAAATTTCAATCAGGATGGAGGATTTTACAAGCATACGCTCAATCGAACAACGACATGCCCGCTTATCTACGCAGTGACGCCTTCTCATTTCACGCAATTCAAATCGTACTGATCAAGTCTTTGTAAGCCGTCTTCGATCCATTGAGAGAGAGATGTGATATGTTACATTGTCACTATTGCGCCTTAGACGACTACAAGGTGTTCAAGTACCACATGAACCCAACATCAACAATACTAATGTACATTCAACTAGTGGTTTACTTCCACCAAACGGTAGAGCTATACGCACAACTTTATTTCCTTAACGCTAAGGATTTTACAATTTAGCAACATGTCATTCCTATTTATTAATCTTTTGCAAAATTGCGGTTAATTGTGATAATCAATTAAATATTCGCGCATCCACAAATGTAAACGTCACAACAAATAGTATGCGTCGTACGGACAGGTCGACTTCCGCCGTTAATCGCGTTACAATAGTTACATAAATATAAGATAATTTAAACATACAAAAGTTATACATAAAACTCGATACCTGAACTAATCTTATATCTTCTTTACAGCAAACACATATCAATTACGTTCAAGGCGTCGTAATATTGTTGCATGATCGACTTTCGGTCAACCCACATCAACATGCTCCCACTATAATGCAGTTATGTGGATTGAAGAAAAAACAAGAGACCACCCTAAATCACAACCTAAATTTTCATTATGCTGCAAGGCCGGACAAGTGATGCTACCTTACCTTCCCAACACACCGGAGTATCTAGAGGCTCAATTTCGTAACACTAGATTCAAAGAGCATGTATGAACGTTTAACTCAATGTTGTCATTCACGTCAATGGTAGGAATAATAGATCACATTGTACTTGATGGAAGGGGTCCTTATGTTTTTCGAATTAGTGGAGCAAATTACCATCGAATTGGTTCATTGCTCCCTGATCCTGGAAATGCACCAAAGTTTGCACAACTATACATCTACAACACCGAGCATGAAATATCCAACAGATTGAGGTGTATCAATTCGAATGGGGCTAATCAAATTGACCATGATACATTAACATGATTACAATTTATGTTAGATTCAACGAACCCTTACATTGGAGTGTTTCGAAAAGCACGTGATACGTTAACTGAGAACGATACGAACAACCTCCACGTTAGAATTTTACATTCAAGAGATGGACGACAATACAACAGACCTACCACAAATGAAGTGGTGGCACTTATCATTGGTAATGGATCTGAGGATACAAATAACCGTGACATTATTGTCAAGAAACTTGATGGAACACTTAAAAGGATAGATGAGACCCACCCATCCTACATGACTCTCCAATATCCGTTACTTTTTCCTTACGGGAGAGATGGGTGGCACAAAAATATACAATTCACTCTCGGTTCCACCAACAAGAATATTGGTGTGTCAATGAGAGAATTTTATGCATATAGATTACAATTCCGCAACAACAAAGGTAAGACGATACTATAAGGTGGTCGTCTATTCCAACAGTATATTGTCGATTGTTATGCAGCTATTAAACAACAAAGACTCTGTTATGTACGTGCCAAACAGAACAAGTTTCGTTCAGATCTGTTTAAAGGACTTATGGATGCAATTAATTCTGGTGATACTAACGCTGCAACAATTGGTAGAAGATATGTTATTCCCTCATCTTTTACTGGTGGTCCACGTAATATGATCCAACACTATCAAGACGCAATGGTAATTTGTCGATCAGTAGGATTTCCCGATTTCTTCATAACATTCACGTGCAATCCAAATTGGACAGAGATCAGCACGAGGTATACATATTGCCAGATCAACGCACTGAAGATAGGCTCGACATCGTTGCTAGATTATTTCAATTGAAGTTGAAGAAATTGATGGACGATTTCAAGAAATGCAATTTCTTTGGCAAAACCATTGCAGGTACGATCGTCGAATGATAGTAACAAATTTATCTCACTACTCTTCTGTATGCACTCTTTTTCATTACTCATAAACGTATTTCCTGCATTAAAAATTCAATAACTATTTACTGCGAATAAATATTCATGTTATCGCGCGGCCTGCCACACTCTCGCATTATTCTCACCTTAGCTGAAGATGATAAACCACGCTTTCCTGAGGAAATAGATACCATTATCTCTGTCGAACTTCCAGATGAGGCCACATACCCTCTAGCTTTTGAAACTATATTGCGGTGTATGATACATGGTCCATGTGGTGCTATGAATACCAGCGCTCCCTGTATGGTCAACGGAAAATGCTCGAAAGGCTACCCAAAGAAATTCATTAATGAAACTGTTGTTGAAGAAACTGGATTCGTTCTTTATAGGCGTCTTAATACTAATAAGACGTACACGATTAATGGCTTCGATGTGGATAATCGTTGGGTTGTTCCGTATAACCGGAATCTAATTGTAAAGTATAATGCCTATATAAATATCGAACGTTGTGCACAAGAAAAACTTATTAAGTACCTATACAAGTACATTAATAAGGGACCCGACCGTAAAACGATAGTTATTGAGGATAACGCGACTCACCATAACAACGATGGAGAATGTCGCGTCCAAGATGTCGATGAAGTCAAACAATACCTCGACTGTCGATACGTATCTTGTATTGAGGCATGTTGGCGAATCTTTAAATTTGATTTGCAATCCCAGTATCCAGCGGTTGAACGATTACAATATCATTTACCAGGTGAAAAATTTATCGTCTTTGAAGAAACATATGATGCCGGATCCTTGGTCAATCGAGATGGAATCCATGACACAATGTTGACCAAATGGTTCGAAGCTAATAGGGATCATCCAGATACAAATAACTTGACGTATGTCGAGTTCCTTAAAGAATGGTTGTGGGAAAGTGCTGTAAAAAAATAGAGGCGAAGACGACAATGTGACAGTATAGGGAGACTACCATATGCGCCCCCGAGCTCTAGTGAAAGGTATTACATACGAATGCTGCTTCATAAATTTTGAGGAGCTAAGTCCTTCGATGATGTCAAAACATTCAATGGTATTGTGTATCCAACCTTCAAAGTGGCATGCATTGCGCGAGGATTGGTTGATAATGACAACGAATGGGACGAATCACTTGATGAAGCTTTAATATGGGCTACGGGTTCCTAACTTAGGAACATGTTTTGTTCCATCCTCATGTTTTCGGAGATTTCAGAACATTATTGTGGGAGAAACATTGGTGTAACCTCACTGATGACTTACAAAATCGGACAAGAAGGGAAGTTGCTGACCTTGATATGCATCTCAATAATGACGACTTGAAAAACTTGGGCCTACTAGAGATCGAACACATATTGAATAAAAATAGAAGATCCCTTTCTGAATTCCCTCCCATGCTGCTACCATCTTCACGTGCAGCTGAGTTTGTTACCAACAGGGTTCTAAGAGAAGAGCTTGCTTATGATAGTTCTAATGAGTTACAACTATTCCAGTCGTTGCATGCCAGCTTAAAGGATGACCAACTTGCAGTTTTTACCACAATTATGGAATCGTCCTTACGTCAACGTGGTGGACTTTACTTCTTTTACGCTAGTGGTAGAACGGGGAAAACTTATTTATGGAAAAAATTAATATCGAAATTCAGATTTGACAGGAAAATAGTTCTTACCATTGCATCATCGGGCATAACTTCTTTACTCATGCCAGGAGGACGAACCGCCCATTCCCATTTCAAAATACCTCTTAATCCACATGAATCATCAAGTTGTTCCATTAGTTTGAGGATGGATTTAGCATTGTTGATACAAGAAACGTCATTAATCATCTGAGATGAGGCGCCAATGATAAGTCGTTACGCTATCGAGGCAGTCGACCGTATATTTAAAGATATTTTAAAAAATACAGTTAACTTTTTTGCCGATTGACCGTTTGGTGGTAAATTATTTGCAATAGGTGTGATTTCAAGCAAATATTACCTGTTATACCCAGAGCTGGACGTGAACAGATTGTTGGATCTTCGTTGCCGAGGTCATCAATTTGGAATCATTGTAAAGTTCTGCACCTCAAGAAAAATATGCGTGTCTCATTGGACTTCGTTAATGGCATAACACGACAAAATCTACTCGATTTCACAGAATGAATTAAAATGGTTGGCAAAGGAAAGGTACCTTCAAAATCATTCGGTATAGACATTGAGCCAAATTAGATACAAATTCCCGAACAATTCTCATAAAAAATAGTGAAACGGGACTAAGAGAATTAATTTCAAAAACATATCCTAATCTTCATACAAACTGTAAAGATCTAACATACCTGAATGAGCGTGGAATTCTGGCCCTAAAAAATACCGATGTGGATGAGTTGAACTTCATTATGCTGTCAATGCTTCCAGGACCACTTAAGTTATATAATAGCGCGGAAAAATTATGTCCTTCGGAAGAGGATGGCACTGACCCCGCCATGTATCCTCCTGAGTTTTTTAATTCATTACAATTCCCCGAGCTTTCAAATCATATATTGCAACTCAAAGTTGGTGCTCCTATAATTCTCCTACGAAACCTTAACCAATCTTTAGGGTAGTGCAACGGAACTCGATTAGTGATCACCAAGATGGGGAAAAAATTCATAGAACCTAAAGTAATTACGGGGTCCAGGATCGATGAAGTTGTGTTCATTAACCGTGTCGACTTATCACCTACAGTTGGTAGTTCGCCCTTCATGATGAAACGACGACAATTTCCAACCAAGTTGTCTTTTGCTATGACTATCAACAAAAGTCAAGGTCAAACTCTCCGTCATGTTGTCCTTTATTTACCAAACCTGATGTTTTCTCATGGGCAGTTGTACGTAGCCTTATCCAGAGTTAGTTCTCCAACAGGATTGCAGGTTTTGATAAAGAATCCACAAGGAGTTCCTACAGATTTCACAAAAAACATTGTGTACAAAGAAGTTTTCAATAGCATTGCTACATAAAAAAGTTTGTTACTGAACGAATGCGAATGTATTGCTATGACAAATCTATGAAAATTACTACTGCATTTCCTATACTTTTTTACTTGCCAGTTGTTTTTTCTTTTCAAAACATATGTTGAGTCATTGTCAACTTAAAATTCTTTATCCTTTAAATACTTTGAAGTGCAATGTTACAATGACTCATTAGTATATCAAGTCTTCCAAATTATAAAAACTTATCATATACTCTTCACAGGTTATTATGGAACCACCACCTATTCATCGATACCCAATGCGATTTTACGATATTCTAATTGCTAAACACGAATTCTATAACTGTAACATATTAGTCGAGGGAACTTCTGTTAACAAGCACGCAACAAAAATTGTTGAATTGGGTCACAAAATACAGGCTTCCGGACGATCCATGTCTGAATAACTAATTATGGATAAAATAATAGAGACACTACCACCACCGTCGAAGACTGCAACAAACATTATTCTTCAACAAAATAAGCCAAGCAATTCAGGTGTAATGATTCAACTACTAGTGAGGTTGAGAGAGATATTAACCCGTTATGGATACTGTTTGAACAAGAAGAAATGGATCCAAATATGTCCGTTCGTCGCCATATTTCTAAAAAAAACAAATACAAGGCGAATCTGTACAAAAAGGGTTTCTTCCCACGAACTGATATTCTAATATATGCTATAGTAAACACTCTTCCACCGACATGGCCACTACAAACTATCCAAGACAAGGTGACAAAAGAGACATTAACTATTGACGAATTAGTTGACTATTTAACGGACATAGAAGATGATGTCATATGCATGGAAGCATTCAAGATTTAGGAGGATCAACAAATAAGACAACATACAAATAACGTATCGTTCAGTGATTCTCAGGTACTAACACAATATGGCTATACGTAACGAGTACTGTTTTTTAGATTGCATACAAATCAACAATGATTCTAAATGTTTATTACATAACCATAATCATTTCTGCTTATATCTGTATTTTTCAAATAATAACTTTGGTAGACAAATTTTCTTTCGTAGGAAATGAATCAACAATAATGTTCTTATAACTTATGAACATATTTTAACAATAATTATTGCAATTAATTTCGTTTTTTGTTTTTCCTTTTACAAGGTTTTGTCATGAAGACCGTTAGGCAAAAATACATAACAGTTTATGGTCGGGTATTCAACATTGCATGTATTCACATATTGTTATTTACTATTAGCATGCCTTTTGTCTAACAACTTTTATATATAATGCAGATCGACTTGGACCTTGCAAACACTGTAATTCTTAAACAACATATTTATTACTACTTAACACAACTTATTTCACATTTATCATCTAAAAAAATGACTACAAATTTGATTGCAGATTCATTTCCTACAAAATCAAGGGGTGAAGGTTAATCTACTATTTGCTAAGGTGTGTGGTGAAATAATATTGAATCCATATTTTATTTACCATTATATTTCATTCATGTGAAAAATCTAACTTATGTTCTTCATTCGCAAATCTACAAAATAGACTGATAAACTCCCAGTCACAAAGAATGAGGTATGAATTGCACACATTTTACAACATCTGTAAGGACGTATGGTGCATTAATATTTACTTCTCATTAAAATCTACTAATGTCTGCTTCACTTTCGATGACATACCAGATTGCAGTTTTCATCCCGCAACTCAAGAGATGCATTTACATCAAGACATGGGAATTTCGGAAGGCTATGTTCAGGAAATATGGATTTACCCACTACGAGTATGCTGAAAATCCATATTTGGAGTGGCTCAAAGAAAATGAATATCGCTGTCATTTCTGCAAAAAGTAGTTGCCACCATTTTTAAGTACTACTTCATTTTAAAATTCACTTTGTAATGTAGTTTTTTTTTCTAACTTGGATTTTCTGACTATGGTTCGTTCTACGATATTATGGTTCTTACCATTTATTTCCTCTTACTCATTTTAAGTCGTACTTTTTACTCACCACATAACTTATATTTACATGCTCATGGCTATGGTTACGGTCTTCTTTTGAAATAACGATAATAATTACATTTTTAATTTATATATTTGAATAAATTATTTCAAAATGCGTTACACCCACCCGTGCATCGCACGGGTCACCACTAGTATATATATATATGTGTGTGTGTGTGTGTGTGTGTGTGTGTGTGTGTGTGTGTGTGTGTGTGTGTGTGTGTGTGTATGTATGTAAATTATTGAGGCACTTTTTGCCTAATAAAACATTATATTTTTTATATTATATTATATATAATTAGATCAATTACCAAAAAATCCTTCAAATATTTTTTAATACATATTTTGTACGAGCCTTTTTATTTTGTTCCAAAAAATAATTCAAATACTCATTTAACCAATATTCTATCTATCGTGTCTATATAATAGTTCATTTGTATTTAAAGAGTAAATATTAGATTGCCACGTCAATTTTGAGGGTGCATGAGATTGCTTCCAGCTTTCTCATTACGAGAGAAGCTTTTCCAACTAAACCCACAGATGTGATTCACATTATCTACTCAACCCACACACACACGTCTTTCAACCTCAATTCAGTTAGTAAATATTAGATTGCCACGTCAATTTTGAGGGTGCATGATATTGCTTCCAACTTTCTCATTAAGAGCAACCCTTATGGGTAGTGCAAACTTCTATATATGAGGTTTTTATGTATGCTATGGGTAGGGTATAATTGCATATATACACATCGGTAGGCTAACAAATAACAAATATAGAATTGCACTAGTATGTTTTTTGTGGGGCCCAGGTTAAACGGAAGATGATGTTCCGCGCAACAATGGAAAAAAGAAAAAAAAAATTAAAAGCCTTCAGCGGAACAAGATGTTCCGCTTAGGCAATACTACAAAATCAACTATTTTCATTTTGTACCCCAAATCTTTGCAATAGTGTATGGCGGCTGTTTTTTTTTTCCCTAAATGCATGGATAATATTTTACTAAAAAGTCACATACACTATTGGGATAAATAATTTAGCTTTGAAATTTCATGGATAATAATTGTATCTAATAAATTTGCTAAACTACATTACATTAAAAAAAATACTATTTTAGTAGGGTAAACTATAAAATTGTTAGTTTTATAATTATTTGTTAACTGAAATTTACTCAAAAACTCACAAAATGGAATGACAAATTTACAAATTTAACTACTGTTTTGTGGGAATGACAAAGATTGTAGGATAATATTGTGGATAAATTAACTATGCAAAAAAATTAGTCATAACAGTGGCATAAAACAATTAACTAGGCACAAAAATGAGTTGCCAAAAATTATAACCACAACTAACAGATTTTTTGAGACATTGTGGGTGATATTGCAAAATGGTAAAGATGCAAAACGGAACAAGATGTTCCGCTCAACAATAAATATCTCAGCCCCTTAGGCGGAATAAGATGTTCCGCGGATGCCTTTTTTTTAAACGTCGTCGTTTCATGCGTTCATAGTGTATATTTAGGTTTTACCCGTAGCATTTTTTACAATTTTTACCTCCTAGATTTGCACTAGCAGTGTCTAATTTTAGACTACCCGTAAGGGTTGCTCTAAGAGAGAAACTTTTTCAACTAAACCCACAGATGTGCTTCACATTATCTACTCAACCCACACACCCATGTCTTCCTACCTCAATTCAGTTGACCATTTCTCCCTCAAACACACACGTGTCTAACTCAGTAGGTCACTTCCCCCATTTTTCTCTCTCAACCCTATACCCCCACAAAGTCCCTGTGCTGCTATAAACCCTCGCCCAAATCACAAACAAATGCTATAACCTCAAACCCCGTCATCTTCCCTACAACCCCAATGTTCAAATCATCGAGTTGACATTTCATCCCCCGACTCTTTCTGAACCCCTTACCCGCAAAACCCCAACCGGGTTCCCTTATCTTCACATTTCCTTCTTTTTTGACTGATTTTTCCTCATAGAGGTTTTCCCTCTGTCAATCAAACAACCCTCTATCTAAAATTGAGTTTATCAGTCTCATAATCCAACTGAAATACCTAAAGGGTGTGTTTGGCAGCCCAATTCCAAGCTTTGGAATTGGAATTGGAAGGCCCAATTCCAATTTTTTTGTTTGGTACATTAAAAAGCCCATTCATTTGGAATTCATTTGTAATTCTCTTGGGCCCAATTCCATAAATCAATTCCATTTCATTTTGTAGAGATTTTGAAATCCAAATCTCATAAGAATTCAGATCGGGACAAACACTAGAAAAAAAAAAACATAAAACCCTCCCCCTCTTGCTTCTCTCCTCTCACTTCAGCAGCTCCGATCTCTGGCAACCAATTCTCACCGGAAAAAACTCACGCCGGCAGCTATTGCTTTCAACTCCCACCGAAAAAACTCTCCGGCAGCGCTCTCACAGCTTTCTCTCCCTCTCTCCGGTCGTTTTTCAGGTAAATCTCCTGTCATAACCTCGTCCTTCTCTCCCTCTCTCCGGCAGCTAAATCTCCGACAGCTAAATCTCCGGCAGCTATTTCTCCCTCTCTCCGGTAGCTAAATCTCTGATCATATGTGTAAATCTGAGATCTCAGAAGTTTATCTCAAATTTACATATATATATGTATACATATCAGAGATCTCAGATATATATATATATATATATATATATATATATATATATATATATACACATACAATCTATATGTAATCTGTATTTATATACAATCTGTATTTATATACAATCTGTATTTATATACAATCTGTATGTATGTAATCTGTATGTATATACAATCTATATTCTGTATTTATGTATTGTATGTATATACAATCTGTATGTAATCTGTATTCTGTATTTATTATGTATTTATGTAATCTGTCTGTATTCTGAATTTATGTACTGTATGTATATACAATCTGTATGTAATCTATATTATGTATTTATTCTGTATTCTGTATTGATTCTGTATTTATGTAATCTGTATTCATAGATTGTAATCTGTATTCTGTATTTATTCCGTATTCTGTATTTATTCTATATTTATGTAATCTGTATTTATAGATTGTAATCTGTATTCTGTATTTATTCTGTATTTATGTAATCTGTATTTATTCCATATTCTGTATTTTTCCTGTATTTATAGATTGTAATATATATTCTGTATTTATTCTATATTCTGTATTTATTCTGTATTTAACTGTATTTATATAATCTGATTTTTTTACATACACATAATTTTTATCTATGTATGTTTTTTATTTATTTTTATGTATTGTGATATAATTTATATATATGTATTGCTATATAATTTATTTATATACGAATTGCTAACATTATTAAATGTGAAACAATTTCAGAAAATGGATCATTATTTGTCGGGGATTCACGACTTGATTAGGAATGAAAATGACACTAGAGAAAAAAAGAAAAGAAAAATAGTTGTAGGATATCATATAGTTATTTCGACGGCAATTGCGGTGTGGTGGCATAAAACACATTTATTAAAGGAGCCTTTCGAAGATTTGAGAAATGCAAGACAAATATATTTGAGAAGACTTTATTATGGAAGTGATACAACTTGTAGAGAGCAATTGCGTCTTGGCATAGATGCGTTTAATAGTTTATGTAACAAATTACGTGATAAAAAATTATTACATGAAACGGCACACGTTCGGATAGAGGAAGTTGTGGCTATGTTTTTATATATGGTTGGACATAACCTAAAGAATCGGGTTGTCAAGTTTCAATTCATCTGCTCAGGGGAGACAATTAGCCGACATTTTAATGCGGTTTTGTGCGCTACAATTAAATTAGGGGGTGAGTATTTGGTCCAGCCCGAGAAAGAAATTGAAGGTTATGAAGATGAAAAGTGGGAATGGTTTGAGAATTGCCTTGGGGATTTGGATTGGACATACGTTCCCATGACAGCTCCTTCTCAGGATGAAGCGAGATATCGAAATAGGAAGAGTTTTAATGCAACAAATGTATTAGGAGTTTGTTCTCATGATTTGAAATTAACTTATGTTTTAGCTGGATGGGAAGGGTCGGCTGCGGATGGAAGAGTTTTATGAGATGCACTAGCAAGACAAAATCCATTAGTTATTCCAAACGGTGCACATTCTATTCTATTTTAAATAATTCATAATATTTTTCTTTTTTTTGTTATATTTTGAATAAACTTTCTTCTAATGTAGGTAAATATTATCTTGTTGATGCTGGATATACAAATGGACCTGGTTTTTTGGCACCTTATAGAGGCACACGTTATCATCTTAATGAGTGGTCAAGAATGGGAAATAATCCACAAACATACAAGGAGCTATTTAACCTTCGTCATTCAACTGCTAGAAATGTAATCGAAAGAGCCTTTGGACTTCTTAAGAAAAGATGGGCTATACTTAGATCTGCTTCTATATTTGAGGTGAAAACTCATGTGAGAATTATAAATGCGTGTGCCATCCTCCACAATCTTATACGAATGGAGAAACCAAATGATCCGTTATTGGATATGGTAGACGAGGATTTACGTAATGAAGAGCCAGAAGAAAGTGATGAAGATTGCATAGATGAGGATGATGTAATGGATAACCATGGTGCAACCAATATAGATCGTATTCGACATATGCAAACGACTAGGGAGTGGACGCAAAAAAGGGATGCATTAGCACAAGCAATGTTTCTTGCATACCGAATAAGGCAGCGTCGATGATAAATTTTCCATCTAGCTTACCTTTCTAGTTATACACTTGGTTTTAGCTTACTTGAATTTACTTTCAAGTGTACTTGTTTAATATGTATGGTTTTAGTTTACTTGAATTTATTTTCATGTGTACTTGATTAATATGTATGGTTTTAGTTTACTTGATTAATGTGTATGGTTTTAGCGTACTTGATTAATGTGTATGGTTTATTTATTTTAAATTTTATTGTTGTAAAGGAATGGATTTTGATTCTCAAGTTAGAGAATGGACTACGAAGGGGAAAGGCTATTTCTCATGGACCCCGGAGATGGATAAAACATTATCCACTTGCTTTGTAGATCAAATTAATCAAGGGAACAAGTTGGATGGAAAATTTGCATGGAAACCGGCGGCATGGACTAGTGGCATAAATATCATGATGGATGAACACCACATTTTCGTGACAAACCAAAATATCCAATCACGCCTCAAGACTTGGGAGAAGAATTATGATGTTATAAGTCAAATGATATCAACATCGGGGTTCTCTTGGAACTACGATAGGGGTAGAGTTGATGTTGAAGAAAGTGTATGGAATGCATATGTGCTAGTAAGTCTTATTTTAACATACTCATTACTTTTGTGGTATATATTGTGGTTCTTTTAAAGACTTTTTATTTAATCTTAACATTTAAAATTGAATTTATTTTCAGGCTCATCCTAAAGCTATCCCATATCAAAGGAGAATTACAATGGATAATTGGGATAGTTTATGTGCTATTTTTGCTCAAGATCGTGCTAATGGGGATGGTGCACAAACGGCATTAGATGATGAGATGGAAATGACAAATAATGAAGAGTCTAAAAACTTGGAAGATACATTGGAGATTGATGAGAGGACCCTTGAAGACGACGCCACACATACATCTCGAGTCCAAAATGAACAAGGGAAAACCAATGCATCATCTTCATCTATTTCTCGCTCGAAGAAGAGAAAGCATTCTGGTTCTGAAGCACTTTCGAATGTCTTGGGGCGCATGGCGGAGTCACTTGATCGCTTCTTAAATTCCGAACCTTCCAAGGCAACAACTCAAATGGTACTGGATGAGGTTTCGAAGGTTCAAGATTTGGATGAAATACAAGTCTTGAAAGCAGTTGATCTTTTGATGAATGACCAAAGGAAATTTGATACTTTTTTTGGTCTTCCGAATGAGCTGAAAAGGCGATAGATTTTGATGCATCTTGGCGCGTGATTATTAGAACAATTTATTATTCTAATATGCATTGACTTGTTATGTTATTAGGTGGACTTTTTTTATTATGGTAATGTTGCTTACAAACTATTCTAGTTTTACAACTCTTAAATTTAGATGAACTTCTATTTGTCTTATTTTAATGCTACTTCAATTATTAATTCTTGTTAAAGTGTGATGTGATTTGATTCTGCTTTTTTTAATTAAAATCTTTATTGGAATTCTAATTTTTTAATAGTTCACACACTACTAAAATTCCAAAAGAATTCTGTAATTGATCCAAACAAGGGATTTAGAATTCTAGTAGAATTCCAAAAGAAATCTACACTTGAACCAAACAATTGAAATGGAATGGAATTCCTTGAATTTCAATTCCATAGAATTAGAATTCCAATTCAATTCCAATTCCGTGCATCCAAATGGACCCAAATTGTATTTAAGGTGAGTTCCATTATTCATATTCCCATAATTTCAATTTGGGAGATGCTCCAATTAATTCCCGATTGTTTCTTTGTTCTGATTTCTTCAGATTCTTTCATCTTTGTCCATAATCAGGTATCTACTGATAAACCCAATTTTAATGTATTCTTCTTTCTTCCCATTCGACTCAGGTGTGTTAATAATTATAGATGTTTGTTCACTAACACCTAATCTGTGTATGGCTAGGAATATTATAGATCACCTAATTTGTGTATGGATTTTTAATCAGTTATTATATGTGTGTGTGTGTGTATATATATATACATATAGGATTTGGTGAACCACATTTGGTGCAAAGTATCTGTACGTATGTTGAGAGAGGAAGATTTGATGAAGTGATAATGATGCACAAGTGTTGTTTGGTAAATTGCCATACACACTACAATATGGATACTATGCACAAGTGTTGTTTGATAATTTTGCATACAAATTATAATCATTTTTATTTGTTGGTCTTAAGGAATATGGTGCAATGAAGTTTGTGTATGTTGATGTTTGTAGGATAAGTTTTTCACTTCCAAATCTACACAATGTTATTGGCTTTCATGCTTTGCACATTGGGATCTTAGTTCATATCTAAACTTCGTTTAATATTTTTTCCATGGTTGGAATATTAATATAGTTTTTATTTTGCATTTGTGTTCTTATGTGAAATTTATTTCTTATCGTTGGAATATTAATACAATTTACAGTGCCATTTATCCTATGTTCGTAATGTTCATGATTTATTTAATTGTTCTTTTCCACATATTAATCAAACCATGTTTTTCGGTGTCAGATATAAAGTTTTAATTTGAATGATATTAGTTTAATAATAATTTATTTAATTTTTTACCATGCCTTCTATTTGTTTAATGATTATACTTAAATTTTTGCTGTGACCGATTTCATTTTAAGTTGGCCTGAATGTTTGAGCAAATTGTAGTGTTAATTTTTTTATCTCATGTAATGAATTCTTTTGTCTATTTTCTTGTGTCCTACACCAATAGTAGATATGCCATTTTCATTTATTGTTATGAATTTTAAGTGACCTTTACCCTTTGCATTGTGGGACACGAGATAAAATCCACGATACGACTTTGTATTTAAAAGACGCGAACACGACATATCCTGTAAATTATTTTTTGTTTTTAAAATTGATACCCATAATGTAGCCTACTTTGATCCCTATCTATTGAGTATCTTGCAATAATTGACGGTGGGCATGTAATTTTCAATTTCTTGCCTGTGATGAGAATCTTTTTTTATAATTATCTCTACATATACAGTTGTAGATCCCTTTCAGATATTTTGGGGAGTAATTTTTGGCTATTTATGCTTTTAATTTTTTCTTCAATTTTGAGATTGTTTTAATTAAGGCTGAGTAATTTTGTAAGCGGTTCTAACGCAGATAATACAACAAATGACTATAAAATGATTATCAATTCAGTTGTAATTTGAATGACTGAATAGTTTGTTGTAATATTCATAAATCTAAGTATATATGTGATGCCGTGCATCGCACGGGTTGCATACTAGTTATTTTTAAAAGTCCGCGCTTGCGGCATGTTAAAGGATTTTTTGCAATAAATAAAATGGCTTGAACTAAATGTGTACTAAAAAATGTTCGAGGAACTATTTGATATATGCCCCTTTAAAAAATTTGAACCAATTAATGTATATATATATATATATTATTGAGACCCTTTTTTTGTCGAATGACACATTATATTAATTAGATACATCTATATTGGGAACCGTGGGATGCACGCATAGTAGTCCTCTGTATACATAAAGACTTATTTTTAATCTTTTCACTCGCACACACATACCCAACATTCAAGAACTCCCGAAACCAAAAACCAAGCAATTAAGGTTTGGTGATGTCTTCCCCATCTGGCTTTCATCCGTTTCATCCGGTTGGGTATCCTGAAAATTTTGGATTTATTTCCTCAAATTTGGTCGATCACCTCACCACCAATGAGAAACACAATGGTTAGATTCCCCCCTCCCCTACTATCTATTATTTTTTACACACATCTATATGCACATACAGATATTGATATACATAATACATACACTCACCCCCTCGTATCTACACCCATAGATATTGATATACATAATACATACATACAGTCACCCCCTCATATCTACAGCCACACAGTGGCGGAGCCACATAGGGGCCGCCCCCGGTTGAATTTTTCAAAAAAAAAGAAAGGGTTTTTAAGGTATTTTTTTATGTCTTTATATATGTTTTGTATGTGGTAGAAATTTTATGTATGTGGAGTTGTGTAGTTTAGTTTTTTGTATGTGGTTCAATTTAATTTTTTGTATGTATGTGTAGTTTAATTTGAAGTTGTTCAATGTTCAATTTAAATATGTGGTGATATATGTAGTATTTTTTAAATAGGAAGTCATGGAGAAATTAATTAAAATTGTTAATATGATTGAGAGTAATTGTTTGAGCATTATAAAGCTATAATTTGTTTAAAATTAGAAATAACTGAAAAAACAAATCGTCCCACATTTTGTGACATGGTCTGATTCCAACCCCGCACCCCGCCCCCTATGGCAACCCTGCTGCCATAAGGCCTGCCATGGTGATGGTGGTGGGGTGGCGGGGGGGGAGCGGGGATCGAACAACACGCGTGTTCGTTGCCGCTGGCGCGGACCAAATACAACATAAGAATTAAAATTAATTGGGTTATTTTTTAATATCTTAATAGGTTCGTTAGAAAGTTCGGTCTTTTGGTTCGCTTTTGAACCTCTCCCTATATAGATATATAAATTATTGAGACCTTTTGTCGAATGACACATTGTATTTTTTACATTATATTATATATAATTAGATACATCTATATTGGGAAACCGATTATGTGGGGCACACGCATAGGAGTCCTATGTATACATAAGACTTTTTTTTTTAATCTTTCCAGTCACACAAACATATTCAACATTCACGAACTCCCGAAACCAAAAACAAAGCAGTTAGGGTTTGGTTTGGTGATGTCTTCCCCATCTGGCTTTCATCCGTTTTTATCTTCCGAATCTGGTTTTCATCCGCTTGTGTATGTTGATAATTTCGGATTTATATCCTCAAATTTGGCCGATCACCTCACCACCAATTGGAAAGGCAATGGTTAAATTCCCCCCCCCCCCCACTATCTATTATTTTTACGCACACATCTATATGCACATACTGATATTGATATACATACACTCACCCCCTCGTATCTACACCCACACATATGTGGACTTAGCAACCTCTTAGTTTAGGATTATAACTATTCTATTCCGATTATGAAACTTTATTTTTTTGCAAACTTTTCATAAATATGAACTTTTATCATTCAGATATGTCCGATCAGAGCACCGCCAAAATGAAGGGGATTCTCACCTTAACTGATAAGAATGTCAATGGTATGATTCTCTCTCTCTTTCTCTCTCTTTTTATATAGACACACACACACATATCTATATAGGAAGACACCGCTGAAAAAAGCATGGTAAAGCACAATGCTATCACATAGATGCTATACTTTGGAGTGGGTTGCGTAGAGGGAGGGAGATAGAGAGTGTGTGAGAAGAGGGTATATATATGTATATATATATATAGAGAGAGAGAGAGAGGGAGGGGGATGACAAATTAAGAAACATGACACGAAATTATAGTATTTGTTTCTCGATTTTTTTAACACATATAATATGCATACACTCACCTATAAGATTAGGGATGGTCGCTCGAATAAAATATAATTTGATCGAAAGGACTCTTACGAAGATAGTCACTCGCACAAATAGGAAGTTGCTCGTAGGACCTCCCACAAATATCAATCCCAAGAGGCAAGCTTGAAACATATAATTTATAATAGGAACTTTTATGTACTTGTATTATTAGCTTTGTGTAAATATAAAGTTCACTTTGTAATATTTATGAGGTTACTCGATACCCTCGAGAGACCATGTCTGGCAGGACATGAGAGAGCTTACATGCTTTATCAAACTTACCTCTTCTCGGGTATCTCGCAGGGATTTGGTTTGGAGGTTTGGGTGCTGGGTTGGAAGAGACCAACCCTTTTAGGGTACTTAGACAAAACCTTGGTTTATACATAACATGACTCAGAATCCCCTTAAGATACCATCTCTGGCAAACTCTTGGTTTAGTATTTTTTTCTGACACCATTTGTGGAGTTTGCAAATTCTTAGTTTAGGATTATTACTATTTTATTCTTATTATGAAACTTTATTTTTCTGAACTTCTGTCATTCAGATGTGGACGATCAGACCACCACCAAAATGAAGGGGATCCTCACCGTAACTGATAAGAATGTCAATGGTTTGATTCTTCTCCTCTCTCTCTCTCTCTCTCTCTCTACACACACACACATGCACACACACATCTGTATAGGAAGACATAGCGCTGAAAAACCATGAGAAAACACAAATGCTATCACATAGATGATATACTTTGGAGTGGGTCGCGTAGTGGGAGAGAGAGAGCGAGAAAAGGGTATATATCATGGTTCAAAGTCCCGGTATTGGACACACGATTTTCAACCCGGCAATGGTGTCGGGTGATACGTAAAGATATGTTATTTAGAGAGCGCAAAAAATTTCGAAAAAGATTTAGACAATGTTGAAAAATAAAATTTATAATGTGGACCAATTAGATGGTATTAAAACCATCATGTAATAAGCATAGCGTTGTCTAATTGAATATACTAACATGTCGAACTTGTCAAATTCAATATTTTGTAATAGAAACTATAATGACACATAAAATTTCATAAAGAAGTTGCATAGAAGTTAAATATAAATGACTAGTGTCAATTATTAATTAATAATTAGTAGCAGTTTTATTATGGTGATTTTGTTAAAAATCAAAAACAATTATTTTAAAAAATAGTCGTAATTTAATGATAATTTTGTTAAAATTTAGTACCTTTTTTAAAAAATTCAGTACAATTTATTAATAATTTTTTAACAAATCAGTGCTGATTTAATACATATTTTGAGGGTGGAATGATTGTGACCCATAGTAGTAATTTATTAAAAAGTACATGTACATCAGTATTTTTAAAGAGCTTATCACTATTTTTTAAGAAACTATTTTTCAATAGTGGAAAATTTTAATAATTTTTTGTACAAAAAAAGTTTTACATATATTTTGTTATAAAAATTGAAAAGCTAAACATAAGTTAGTTGTATATATTTTTATTTTCTATAAAAAAATTAAAAATTTAACTTTAATTATAAACATTTTTTTATTTTTACAAGCAAAGAAAATCGAAGGATAAGTGAATTTGTAAATATTATTTACTTTGTAAAAAAAAATCCATTTTTAAAGGTAATATACTGTATACATTTTTTTGGTAATAAATAAAGAAGGTTTAAACATATATGAGTTGTAAACATTTTTTTCTTTTAGAAAAACGAATCCGTAAACATTTTTCATATTGTAAAAACGATCAGTTTTTAGTTTTTAAACATAAGTTAGCTGCTGTAAACAGTTTTTTAACCAAAAAAAGCAAAGAAAAACCTCCAAACAATTGTTATAACTGTAACACACTTTCTTCGCTTGGAGCGGCTATTAGCACTACGACCAATTTTTAAGACACTCCATTTTGATATCAAATGTCAATTATAAACATAGACTTACAAAAATTAAATTTTTACTTCTTTGCCTCCAATTAAAACAAATATATTTGAAAAACAACTAAAAATTTGTATTTTCTATAAAAAAAATGTTGTCTTGTTTTTTTATAAAAACGGTTTTTAATAAGAATCTCTTTTAAAAACATTTTTTTTTTAAGTTTTCAGAACAGTATTTTTGTCCCATTTTTATTTTTAAAAAAAACTCAGAGTTTTTTTAAACGATAACTCAGATTTTTTAATGTAGGATCTTTATTTTATTTTATTACATTTAATGTAGGCTCTCGTTTTTATTTTTGTTGTTGAAAATTATGTTTACTATGTGCTCTTTTTTAACATATGTTTTTTTTTTAAATTTGATGTCTTAAAGAAGCGATTGGTTAGTATCGCTGACGCGGGCCTACATTTATTAAATTATGTGGGTCTGCATCAGCGGAATTAATCAATCGCGTCTCTAAGACATCAAAATTTCAAAATAAACCAATTGTTTTTACAAAAAGAAGTTGCTTTAACTGTTAAATGTGTCTTTTATATAAAAAATGTACATTTTATTTAAAACGGTTTTATAATACCGTCAATACGTACTGTTGGTGCGAACCAACATATTAGAAAAAATGGTATGCGCCAGCGGTATGAAAAATAAAATACGACTCCATGCCACGTCACGTTTTATTTTGGTCGTGATCGTGTTACTTTGTAAAAACAGTTTTTTTTGTAAAAATAGTTTTTATTTTATATAAAACAACTTTTTATGTTTTATAAAAAGTTTTAATAAAAAAACATATAAAATTTTTTTGTAAACAATTGAAATGTTTTTTTAAACAGTTGTGAAAAGTAAAACAATTATTTTTAAAAGAGATTCTTATTAAAAACATTTTTTTATTAAAAAAACATTTTTTTATTGAAAATACAAATTTTTAGTTGTTTTTCCAATACTTTTGTTTCAATTAGATGCAAAAAAGTGAAAATTTAAATTTTGTAAATCTAAGGGTATAATTGACATTTGATATTAAAATGGATTGTCTTAAGAATTGGTTGGAGTGCTAATAGCCACTCCCTTCTCCACTCTACCCTTTAATAACCAAAACAAAAGTAAGCAAACTAGGTTTACAAACCAAACTTGTTGCACACTTGTTGAGAAGGAGATGCCGCTTTTTATTTCTCACAGAAAGAAGGTAAGATTTAATCCTTTGATTCGGTCGAAATATGAGGAATATCGGCGATATATCTCCATTACCGAACTGTTATGCCGAATTCTTCCGATTTCACCTAAAATCCAATTCGTCTCTCGGTAGCGTCTCTTTGGGCTGCGATACCGAGTCAACTCGGCCGTTACCGAGTTGACTAGGCCGAGACTTTGAACCATGGTATATATATATATTTAGAGAGACAGTGAGGATGACAATTTCAAGAAAAAGACACGAAATTGTCGTATTTGTTTTTGGATTTTTTTAACACATTGATATACATACACTACCGATATACACACAGACCCTCATATCTACACCACACGTATGTGTACTTTGCAAACTCTTAGTTCAGGATTTTCACCACACCATTTGTGGAGTTTGAAAACTCGTAGTTTAGAATTTTTTCCACACCATTTGTGGAGTTTGCAAACTCTTAGGTTAGGATTATTATTATTCTATTCTGATTATGAAACTTTATTTTTCTGCAAACTTTTCATAAATCTGAACTTCTATCATTCAGGTATGGGCAATCAGAGTACGACCAAAATGAAGGGGACTCTCACCTTAACTTATATGAATGTCAATGGTCTGATTCTCCTCTCCCCCCCCCCCTCCCTGTACACACTCACACTTCTATATAGG
Organism: Sambucus nigra; assembly: GCA_949130495.1. Lineage (NCBI taxonomy): Eukaryota > Viridiplantae > Streptophyta > Magnoliopsida > Dipsacales > Adoxaceae > Sambucus > Sambucus nigra. Next base: position 120,159,076 of record OX422208.1, read on the forward strand.
AAGACATAGCGCTGAAAAATGCACGACAGAGCCCAGATGCTATCACATAGATGCTATACTCTGGAGTGGGTTACGTAGAGGGGAGGAGAGAGAGAGAGAGAGGGGGGTATAATTATAGAGAGAGAGGGGGGGGGGAGGACAATTTCTGAAACATGACACAAAATTGTCGTATTTGTTTTTGGATTTTTTTTAACACGAAGTCATGTCAAATTATGACTCGTGTTATTTCTGTCAAATTATGACTTGTATTTTTTGTGTCAAAGTATAACTTGTGTTATTCGTGTCATGGCATGTTTTTGTGTTAATTGGGTGTGAAATGTATGGATTGTATATTATCTTAAATGCCTCGCTCATGTCAAGAAAAAAACACAAATACGTTTGTGTTCGGTTTTAACTAGTCTTATTGTGACCAAAAAACACGGAATGCCACCCCTAATAGAATGGGAATGGAAGGATTTACTTGTGGATTCTCAGTTATGTGAGGAGATGTGATTGGAGAAGGATAGCATTGAGATGAGATAGCTGGGTAGAGTGAAGGAGGTATAGTGTTGTAATAGAGATAGAGAGAGTTGGCGGGTTAGAATGTGGGTTATTACAAAAGTGAAAGAGGAGGTCTGCAAACTCACGTTGAGACGCTGAGTGGTGCTTGTGAGTGATGACACTAGGGAAAAAGTTAAAAGAGTGTACATATGGTCCCAAACACCCAAAGGAAGGGGACTCCCACCTTTTGTGACATGGTCAGATTCTCTCTCTCTCTCTACACACACACATACGCACACATATATCTAGCTAGGTTTTAACTGGACAAAGGAAAATGCTTCAAAGTTGGCTTAAGTTTTACAACTTAAATTCATATAAACATTTTAAAATACCAAAACAAATTTGTACATCAATACCAAACAGGAGTAAAATAAGCAAGATTACAGTTACAAATCAGTACAATAATTTTCAGAAATCCACATATGTATAATCTGCTGGTGGAAAAAAAGCATGATAAAACACAAATGCTATCACAGATATACTATACTGTGGAGTGGGCTGGTAGTATAGATGAACTTTCAGTCCTATCTGGTTAATCAAATTGTGTTCTAACAAGTTCTTATGTATACTATTTATATTGACAAATACGATTTCGGAAGTTCATTGATAAAAGATTTTTAAAATTCAATAAACTTCTTTTTATGGTTTTTCAACTTTTAGTTCTTATTATGTGAATTGAATTATGATCTATTCATTTTCATCGATGCAGATACCAAACCTGAGGTGGTGTTGCGCGTGTCTTCCCAATATGTAAAGACTCGGACGTCTACCAGTAGGCCGTTTTTTGTCAGTTTTGTCAGTTTTATCAAAAGGGGAGCTGCTAGGCTCAAGGCGTTAAAGCGTAAGCTTCCTGTACTTGTATATATTAAAACTAGTAGAAACGTGTCTAAAATAAAAATTAATAAATAACATTCACCATAGTTTCTTATAATGAAATCAAATTGTAATGTAAGCGAATAGCATCCAAAAGTCTTTGGCTCTTTGCAACCATCTAACCAAATAACAAAAATGCTGATTCACAACAAATCATCATGTTATCACGCATATTCCAAATGTTTAGTTTTTATAATTATGTTTCTCCGTAACCCTCCCATCATCATATTGTATTTATTAAGGTTGCCCACCTTAGCCCTTTATTAGAATTCATCTTTGATACACTTGTAATATGGATAAATTTGGAGAAGTCACATTTTGTTTTTGGTAACTTCGTAATCTGATGGGTTCAACAATTACCCCATCTATATATTTGCATTTGGTCAAAATATTGCATGATTATTCTATGAACTAAAACTGTTTTTTTAATAGATACTTTTATTTGAAAAAAATCCATGTCATATTACTTGTGTTAATGAATTTCAAGGTTAACTCTGTGAATAAGGATTATTTTAGCAGAATTAACCATTTTCAAAGTTTCAGTAGGTATAGTTGTTTATTTAATCTTCATAGGTTGTCTATACATCACATATTGCAGCTTGAATTTTAGTCCCAGATTACTATAGTGTTCAATAAAACACATCTAAACAGCATGCAAGACTTATTAACGGGTATGGATTATTCTTGTAATGGGTCATCCAAACACGACCCAAACCGATTCGTTAATTAACTGGTGTTTCCGATTTGGGTTGGGTCACCCGTTAACACTTACAGTTTGGGTTTTGTCTTTGTATCCATTAAGGTTAACAGGTAGTGTATGGGTTAGAGGTATTTTGACATGAACCCGGCATCACATGACACGAACACGAGCACGAATTGATACGACCCGTTGACCGGTCTTTATAAGTTTCAAAGGATATTGAAGGGGTATGTTACAATCGACTTTTAACTTACAAGGAAAAACAACGGAAAGCAACTGTGAATGTACAATTGTTGTAAGTTGTAACTAGGTCCCAACTTATTTCCCCTCGGAGTAAACTACCAACTTTTGGGTTATAGATTTGAGTTTGAATCCTTCTTCAAACTACTTTCATCAAGACATTCTTACCATATACATACTCTTTGGCAATGTCTTAAACCAAATATAATGAGTGTGGTTATATTATCGTTGCCCAATTCTTTCGCTTTCACGTCATTTGTCACGTCTTATTTAATTTATCCATTTAATTATCAACCAATTACATGTGGGTATCGTTGATTGGTTGAAATTATTATGTTTTAACCGTACCCCTTGTAGCATTTTAACTTGTGTAACTTGAACGGGTGGAAAACTATACTATTTGCCAAATTTAAATTGTTTGTGTGAAATTAATTCAACCATAATTTGCGACAAGCCTTCATATTGGTTCACAATTTCTAGCCTTCCTGGAGGTTATGAATGTATATCTCCATTCCTCGTTGCTTTTATAAGTTCAAATATTGTGGAGGAAAATATAAGGCATCGCATTTTTTACTTTCTCGTGTGACTTTTATATTAATCATCTATGGAGAAGAAATGATTATATAGCTTAAACGCAAAGTCCTCTCAAGTTTCTAGGAAGGGTGACCTTAATGGCCCGTCATAGAACCATTCCCACTTATGGTTTCCTTGTAAGGTTTAGAAAAGTTCTTTCTCACATAATCCCTCACATGGTGATTATTCTGAAGGGCATATAAGAATGGTTGAATATCCTGTTTCTTTTAGTTATCACATATCTATTGTTGTTCAAAACTTGGATCTTGTGTATGCATCTTCTATCTTCCAGCTCATGCCATCACTATAATTGTTTTATTAATGTTTTCCTTTCCCCTTTTCTGGTTTCAGGTACGAAGACCAAAAAGAAACCATCTGAAATAGAATCTTCCGACAAAGGTAAAATCAATGAAGGTACTCTCTCTCTCTCTGAATATCAACACCACCCACCACTCTTCTCCCCCCCCCCCCCCCCCTTCATTTTTGTTGTTGGAATAAAGCCCAAAACATCACCAATTATACAAGGATATTCCTGGGTTGTCGTATATGTACACTCTGTACGAAATAAAAACTCTTGATTATTTTTTAGGATGTAGGGAAAACCTGTCTTCGATTTGTTCTAGAATTTTGTTCAACCCTAAACTCTCCATATCCATCCTCGTGCCTCTTATTTTCATCAATTTTCACTGATACACCATAAAATTAAGCTTAGTCAAGGCAAAAATCGCAAGCCTTCACAAACTTGCAATGATCCCGATATTTCGGGTGGATCTTGTCACATAAACCAGCATACTGAAATCCCTACCCCCTTACTCCTGCTATATTTTAAGTATGTGTATATCGAAGGTTGAACCCCAAGCTCAAGCTAGAAAAGTATTTGGGGGTGGTAATAGAGATTTTCATGAATATATTGAGTTTAATATCAAGAGTCGCCTAAACTAAGACTCATATCCTGGTGTTGTTGACAAAGTATTTGAGCGATAACACCCAGAAAATGAAGTTTATATGCCGACGTCGACTTTGGTAAGGGCATCGAGGATGATTGGCATTAAATAATGCGAGAAAGGGAGAAGATGCAGGGTATCATCCCCACAACTGGGATAAGTAGAGCCGAGAAGGGATACAAATACAAATTTACTACAATATAATGGTAAAGAATGTGAGCGATAAATGATCTACTCGGAGATGGAAGGTCGGGATTGTGAGAGAAGGTTTGGGTTGGACCAGTTCTATTGGAGAAGACGAGTTGGAGCGTGGAACACGGTGGTTGTATTCGGTTTATACAGATAATAGAGAAGATTAGATATTGGAGGTCATAAGGTTTTAACCACTATATATATATATATATATATATATATATATATATATATATATATATATATATATATATATATATATATACATACTAAGGTATGCCCGTGCCTGAAGGCACGATGATAAATTTACCCCCATTATTCATACTTGCACTTACAACATAGCACCACCACAAACACCCCAACAAATAACCCTCACCTAAACATAAAATTGAACCAATATATTGAATATACACACTTCCAAGACTAAATGAGGAAGATTGTGATTATCAATGTGACCACTCAATTGAACATATACACAATTATAACCACTCAACATATAAGAAATCATAAATAAAAGGAATCGGCACGATGAAAATTTTCATTTGAGTGATCGCACTTTTGGTCACGACATGTCATGTGATATAATGTTGTTACTTTTCTACATCTCGAACCAATTCAAATAATTATGTACAATATATTTATTTTTAAAATAATTACATACAAAAGTTAACATATAAACCAAAATAGGTTGAACCTAAAATAAACCAACTCCTTACAGTCGAACACCGTAAAATGGCGAAGATGACCAAACATTCAAACATGCGTGTAATTTATTTTACTATAACAATGCATACAAAACCTCATTTGTGATTTATTTGACAACCATGATCAAATAAGTTTTTAATGTTCACAATAAAAAGACGCATCAAATAAGTAAACCAAGAGAAGATCATGATTTCATGAAACCGATAAAGGTGTGTAATTTAGTTACATCAGTCTGATTGGCTCGTAGAAAAGAGAAGCCCGTTATTTCATTTACTTGAGTAACTTTATACATTTTCTACTCTCACTATTCATATGCAAATTCTAAATAACAATACAATATCATCCCCTTCTATGTATAAACATCTTCCACCAGGTTGCTCGTCACCCAGATTGTGTCACTATAGTTACAGGAATAGTCGGCTGCACTGGTTTGAAGCCAACAGTGGCTGCCATAGAAGCCGGGAAAGACGTAGCCTTGGCCAACAAAGAGACCTTAATTGCTGGCGGTCCCTTTGTTCTTTCGCTTGCTCAAAAGCATAACGTGAAGACTCTTCCTGCTGATTCTGAACATTCTGCAACATTCCAGTGTATTCAAGGCTTACCAGAAGGTGCTCTTAGGCGCATAATTTTAACTGCATCTGGTGGGGCTTTCAGGGACTGGCCTGTTGAGAAATTGAAAGAAGTTAAAGTAGCTGATGCTTTGAAACATCCCAACTAGAATATGGAGAAAAAGATTACTGTAGACTCTGCCACACTTTTCAATAAGGGTCTAGAAGTTATTGAAGCTCACTATCTCTACGGGACTGACTATGATGATATTGAGATTGTTATTCACCCCCAGTCGATCATACATTCAATGATTGAGACACAGGATTCATCTGTCCTGGAACAATTGGGATGGCCTGATATGCGTTTGCCCATCCTCTACACATTATCAGCTAGAAGGTTTTTGTAGTGTTTGACAGGCTGTCTTGACCTTGCCCTCATTGAAGGGAAGAGGGGAGTTGATGTTGATGATGTTGGCAGGTTGTAGAAGCTTAATGACCTGCAGTTCTTACTTGGGCAACTTTCCTGCTAGCACAGCATCCCTCTAGATTGAGTAAGAGATTCCTACTAGCACAGCATCCCTCCAGAATGTGACCTGCGGTTCTTAATGACCTGCAGTTCTTACTTGATTCCGTGCTTTGGTCAAGGGAGGACAACCTTTGAGTCAATTTAGAGATTACAATACTTGAGACTTATTATTGTGGAGACTTTACATTTGTATCCTCAGCCTCCATTTCTTATTAGACGTTCCCTTGGATCAGATGTACTGACATCTTTATTTCTGTTTATAATCTCCATAGATCTCCATAGATCTCCATCTTTAATCATATACATGCGTATAGTATTTTAAACACTACACTGCAGAATTGACAAAAGAACAAACACGCCATGTCAAATTCTTATAAACATAGAGGGAATTTGTTATTGCAAAGAAAAATAAAATACATACTTTGAGGAAAGGTCAGGAAAAAGAGGGAATTTGTCTTTGGAAAAATGACTAAAACAGGTAATGCACAAAGACAAGCAACTTTAAGTTAATCAAGTCACCACCATCATTATATATTCCAAAAAAACACCATCAATAATTAGTATCAACATACTGAAATTATACCTCCAACTAACATGATGCATGTTTAGTTGATAAATACCAAAAAATAGTTAATATTAACATTTTGAAATTATACCTCAAATGACCACCATTACCTACTTCTCCAAAACCCGATTCAGTCAACACCCAATATATCTCAGTTGTCTCATCCCATAATAGCTCAAGCAGATTAAAAAGTGAAATCATCAAATATAAATTAGGCTTCCCCAAATATGCATCTATAATGAAAATCGCATAACATGAAATATTATTTCAAAAATAATGAACTCCGTTCATCCGCAAGAAATAAATCTGTAATCGTGCCAGAAGAATTAATTATTAGTGTGCAAATACTGAATTATTACCTTTACTGCTTGAAATCCAGTAAACAGATCATTCTTTAATCACATCGAAGCCGCAAAACTCATTGTCTGTAGGAAGCACATCTTATAAAGCTCAAGCAAAGCAGAAAAATTGAGAAAATAAAACACATGAATGAGGTTAAATAAACAGATCCCCTAAACATAGATCCTTTATACACAGATCCCCTGTAACAATAAAACTCAATAGAACTCAATATAATTGAAGAAAACCCTCTCACCATTCCATAACAGTGCTTATTCTCAAGCATGCTGTAATAATAAAACTCAACATAATTGCTACTCAATAGAGCATGTTGTAACCTATAAGCTCAATAGAACATTCCATAGCAGGGATAAACTCAATAGAGCATGATGTTTATGTCACATTTCTTAAGCCACCTGATGTTTGCCATTGTCCCTCTAGAAATAAGATTGAACAGACACGACTGAGAGAGTTCAGCTTTGTTTATAGCGGGAACAAGTGAACCTGCTGCCATTGAATCACACATCCATGAGGCCCCATCTTGAATCACCTGTTGTCACCACTACAGATGGCAAATGCAGTGCTCGGTTTCCTCTAGATATGCATCACATGAGGGACCCCTGACAAATTCTCATTTAGAAGTGTGATTTAAAATAGATTTCCAAAATAGAAGCATAAAAAACTCAACTTAATCAATGTAAATAAGACGTGCAAAACTCACTGGAAAAAAAGTCGGGGATGGTTAACTGCTCTCGAGGGATGTATTTGAATAGATGCAGAAGCCGATCCACATACACCACTTTATTCCACACCCGAACATCATTTCCCAATCACTGCAGCTCTTCAGTTCTTTCATGCATACCGCGCTATCTACAAACAGTTGCGAAGCAATCTCATTCCTTTTCCTCTCAAGCTGGATGTCAAAGGCGTACTCTCAAGCTTTGAATTCCTTTTCCTCAATGTGCAGTAGATAGAAAGGATGTAAAATAATCTCATTGTTGAAATGCTTCAAGCTGTGCAGGCTTCAGTAAACAGAGGTGGTGTGATTAATCTGCACATCATCATGTACTACATCATATTGGTAAATGGTTGCTAGCTGAATATATCATACCATAGCATTGAAATCAGTTAGCCTAATTTTTATGCCGAGGACTAATACAAAAAAAGGACTTTCCGAAAAATAACATGTAATGTATATGCAATGAAATTTCTTACATCGAGTATGGTCTCTTTTATGGCGAGAAACACCGTACAGGTCCTTTTCAAGAAAAAACAATAAAAAATCAAAATCAAAGTCATAAACCAAATATAAGAATACACATAAACAATAAAAATATCAAATTTAAGTGAAGCTTAAGACCTTCCATTTGAACATGGTTCAAAGTCGCGGTATCGGTCTATGACTCGGATGCTCAATTTTTACTTGGTATCGGTATCGATCTCGGTATCGATCTCGGTCTCGGGCGATACACAACTATACAATATTTAGAGAACTCAAAAAAAATTGAAAAAAATATAGAAAAGTCTAGAAAAATAAGAATAATAACATGGCTCAATTAAATAAGTACAAAATCATCATTTAGTATGCATAACATTGTGTAATTGTTTATACTGAATCATTATTTAGTATGTATAACATTGTGTAATTGTTTATATTGACTCGTCATTTAGTATGCATGATGCTGTCTAAATCAATATATATATTTAGTAATTTTTGACTTGGTATCGGTATCGGTATCGGTTTCGGGCGATACGCAACTATACATTATTTAGAGAACTCAAAAAAATTTGAAAAAAATATAGAAAAGTCTAGAAAAATAAGAATAATAACATGGCTCAATTAAATAAGTACAAAATCATCATTTAGTATGCATAACATTGTGTAATTGTTTATACTGAATCATTATTTAGTATGTATAACATTGTGTAATTGTGTATAATGACTCGTCATTTAATATGCATAATGTTGTCTAAATCAATATATATTTAGTAATTTATTCTTCGTGAATGTTATAATAGTACCTATTACTAATTAAGGATATATATAATATAAATAATCATACACTTTAAGGATAGATGAATAATGATGAATTTTAATACAAATTAAGTAAATACAAATAGAATGTTAAATGGGAGATAACCCCCCTAGTAACACTATAAGAAAAGAAATGAGAGATTCAACCAAAAAAATTCGATTTGCGACCACGAAACATCATATAACCTCTACTAATTGAAAGTGATTGCTCCGATCATGACATGGATGCAAAATCGAGACTCAAGGGAGTTAGAAGTTAAGATAGAGAGATCGATGTTTAGTAACTTATACCATCTCGGCCGATATATCACCAATATGGGTCGATACTACCGTGATATTGTCAATATTGGCCGATTCTACCGCAATATCGCCGATATGGGATGATTCTACCGCAATATCATCGATACTATCGAGAAATTACTGATATCGGGTCGATTCAAACCAATAATTGAAAACTCAACTCGGAACTCGGAATCGAATCGGTGGGTGCCGGTACCTAGTCAACTCGGTCGTGTCGTCGTGGTATCAGCATTGACTTTGAACCATGCATTTGAACCATTTCTGCAAGATCAAGATAGACATAAATTACTCATTCATATTCAGTCCCCAATATTCCTTTAAGGATTTGAAATGTCATAGAGCAACATGAGTTATGTACTCTCTTTTTTATGCGACCAATACAATTCATATGCATACACAAACTTCCAAAATTACATAATAAAACAAAATCATATTTTGTAATACAACAAAATCAAAATTCGGAACGTACTCCGGGTAATGTTCACAAATAGAAACCGTGTAAAGCCTAGGAAAATTTCCATATCAAGTCACATTGTTGATCCAAGGAACGGTAGCCAAACTACATATAGGAATTTTCGAAAATACTCATACGGTGGGTATTAGACCATAAAATGACACCTTTTTCACTGAGAGCATAACATTTACGATTTAAAATATTGACAAAGAGTCTCAAAATAAAGTAACAGTCACTCTTAAATATTTTATCAAACATAAAGAGTGTAGCTAGTTATATCCTTATTTTTCTGTTAGTTATACCCTTATTTTTGAAGTTGTTTTTTTATCCTAAAATCAAAAACATTTTAGTGAAACCCTTATTTTTAAGATAATCAGTAAAAAAATCTTAGAAACCATTCAATTACTATGACCACCATGATTGACCTCCACCTAATGTAACCGAAACATCATTCAAGAAATCAGAACAAAATAACACAAATTAGAATAAAAAAAGAACAAATCATAGAGGGGGACAACCAATTATACCATGTAATCGAATATGACTGAAACAAAGAGTTAATACCCAATTTTGAAGCTCTAATAATTCAAAACCGAGATACCCTAATAAAAAACAAAGAATACACTAAACTAAATTGATTTGAACACAGAGCGAGGAGTATATATACCTAGAAGAACAATATACACGATGTTGATCACAAAAGAACAATAGTGAGGTATCTACAAACAAACTATTTTAGATCATAAAAACTATTATAAAACATAATGTATACTTGATCTAAACAATAGTTCAATAGTTCGGTGAATCCTAAAATGAGGAATCTACAAACAAACCGATTACATCATCAAGCCCATCTTTAGATTTCAAATGTGACTAAAAAGAGATGAATATGCTATTATATCTGTAAAAAAGAAACACAATATAGCTGTGACAAAAATTACACAGAGTAATGAGGCCTCTACAAACAAACTTCTTTAGATCATAAAAACTATTAATAAACAGAGTGTATACCTGATCCGAACAATAGTTTCGTGAATCCTAGAATTAGGCATCTTCAAACAAACCGAGTACATAACCAAGCCCATCTTTAGATTTCAACACGATATTGTTATGACAAAAATTAAACAAATCTTAGATCTACAAAAAAGAACAAAACTATAAAAGATAAAGCCCAGAAAACTGGTAATAAGGTCCGAAAAATCACCCATTCACAACGGGGGCAATAAATACACATAAATATACACACTAATAAGGTCCGAAAAACATTTGAACCTTACTAATCCTAAAACTTGAAACACAAATTAGAGAAAGTATACTCACCATTATAATCCAGTCACTGAAACCAAACTGAAACCAAAGCAACTCAATGCAGAAACCAAAAGCCAACAATTACCTGGAGCTGCTACCCTTTAACTGGTGAACATGAGCATCAACCTTCTAGAAATCTACACTATGATGTTCTCAACTCGGAACATGGTCTTCATAGACGGCTTTGTATTTCTACGACACCCATGGTGCTTCTCCGGTGAGTGTGAGCGTGTGCGTGTGTAAGAGACTAGGGAAAATGGTTACCTAGGGGAGGCGACAAGGGGGAGTGGTAGGGGTGGTGTTTGAGAGGTTAATGGATGAGGAAGGGTTTTCTCATGTCACGACCGAGAGAGAGAGAGGGATAGGCAGAGACAGGCAAAAAGCAAAAGTGAGAAGTTGGCTAGGGTGTGGGCAAATGAGAGAGGAGAGAAGGGTAATAAGAGTAAGAGTATCACCTTACCCTTGTTTTTGAATTTTAAAAAGAAGGGGAAATAAATTTGAGTGTGTCAAAAGAGGGGGAAGTCATAATTTTAAAGGGTAAAAGAGGAAGTGCAAAAAAAATTATAATGATGACATCATCGATCAAACTTATGACATACATAAGTTTCCTACTTTATTTTATATATATATATATATATATATATATATATTGTTGAGGCACTTTTTGCCGAACGAAACATTATATTTTTTATATTATATTATATATAATTGGATCAATTACCAAAAAATCCCTCAAATATTAATACACATTTTGTGCAAGCCTTTTTATTTTGTTCCAAAAAGTGGCTCAGACACTCATTTAACCAATATTCTGTTATTTTTAAAAGTCCGCGCTAGCGGCATGTTGAAGGACTTTTTTCAATAAATAAAAAGGCTTGGACTAAACGTGTATTAAAAAATGTTCGAGGCACTATTTGATATATGCCCCTTTAAAAATTATGAATCAATTAATGTATATATATATATATATATATATATATATATATATATATATATATATATATATATATATATATATATATATATATATATAAATTATTGAGACCCTTTTTGTCGAATGACACATTGTATTTTTTACATTATATTCTATATAATTAGATACATCGATATTGGGAACCCGATTATGTGGGGCGCACGCATAGGAGTCCTATGTGTACATAAGACTTTTTTTAATCTTTCCTCTCACACACACATACCCAACATTCATGAACTCTCGAAACCAAAAACCAAGCAGTTAGGGTTTGGTTTGGTGATGTCTTCCCCATCTGTCTTTCATCCGCTTTTATCTTCTGAATCTGGTTTTCATCCGCTTGTGTATCTTGATAATTTCGGATTTATATCCTCAAATTTGGCCGATCACCTCACCACCAATTGGAAAGGCAATGGTTAAATTCGCCCCCTCCCCCCCACTATCTATTATTTTTTACGCACACATCTATATGCACATACTGATATTGATATACATACACTCACCCCCTCGTATCTACACCCACACATATGTGGACTTAGCAACCTCTTAGTTTAGGATTATAACTATTCTATTCCGATTATGAAAATTTATTTTTTTGCAAACTTTTCATAAATATGAACTTTTATCATTCATATATGTCCAATCAGAGCACCGCCAAAATGAAGGGGATTCTCACCTTAACTGATACGAAGGTCAATGGTATGATTATCTCTCTCTCCCCCCTACACACACACACACACACACACACACATCTATATAGGAAGACATAGCGCTGAAAAAAGCGTGATAAAGCGCAAATGCTATCACATAGATGCTATACTTTGGAGTGGGTTGCGTAGAGGGAGGGAGAGAGAGAGAGTGCGAGAAGAGGGAATATATATATATATATATATAGAGAGAGAGAGAGAGAGAGAGAGAAAGAGAATTTCATAAACATGACACGAAATTGCTGTATTTGTTTCTCGATTTTTTTAACACAGATAATATTCATACACTCACCTATAAGATTAGGGATGGTCGCTCGAATAAAATAGAATATGCTGAAAAGGACTCATACGAAGATTGTCACTCGCACAAATAGGAAGTTGCTCGCAGGACCTCCGACAAAGATCAAGCCCAGGAGGCAAGCTTGGAAAATACAATTTGTAATAGGAACTTTGATGTACTTGTATTATTAGCTTTGTGTAAATATAAAGTTCACTTCGTAATATTTATGAGGTTACTTGATACCCTCGAGGGATCATGTCTGGCAGGGCATGAGATAGCTTACATGCTCTATCGAATATACCTCTTCTCGAGTATCTCGCAGGGATTTGGTTTGGAGGATTGGGTGCAAGGTAACGTTGGAAGAGACCAACCCTGTTAGGGTACTTAGGCAAAACCTTGGTTTATACATAACATGGTGTAATACCCCGTATTTTCATGGCTTTTAAATTTAAGGATTTATTAAATTAAATTGAGATAAATTAATTTAATTTTAATCCGAAATGTTGTTTTAAATATTTACTAGCATGACAAGAGTTAGTAATTATTGGGAATATATTATTTGTTGCATATTACTGGATGAGTATAGTAATATATGAGATTTATTTTTATAATATTGTCACGTCTGAAAAAAATGACAATTGTGGAAATTTAAGTCGAGACGCGCCTGTGTCGTGTCGGGACTAAATGTGAATTAATAAAAGTGAATATTTTATAGGTTGTTCGTATGGTCGTTTTGAGTGCTCCAACGCGTCCGAAAGGGTTGAGATAGTCAGAAAAGTGTACCCGGGAGTTTAGTTTGGGTCTCGGGGCGTTTTTAGGCCAAATTAGTACCCCGGGAGGGCGTTTTGGACATTTCGCAATTATGGGTAATTAAACCCACGAAATTCTAAGGGTTATATCAGATGTCTAAGGTTGTCTTCTAGGGTTAGAACAACCAAAGACAAGTGACGTCCATAGGAGAGGGAAGGAGAGAGATTCCAAGGCAATCCAAGGCCCAAAATTCATCCGTTTGCACCGCCACCACCACCAACGCGTATATCGCGCGACGGGGAACGCAACCACACCAAAATCATTTGTAAATCAGAACACCAAAAACCCCAGGCAAGTGTTTATCTTTCTTATTTCGTTGGTTCATCTTTCATATTAGTTTAGGAGTAATTAGAATGAGTTTTTATGGAAGAAATCTAAGATATGAGTTAGGAAATTGCATGTAGTGATGTATATATTGATAATTCTGGAAACCCTTGCCATGTAGAGGAATTACCCATGAAATTATGATGTTTAAAAGAAGAAATTTTTTGGAAATACTTGTTAGAACCATGTTTAAGAGAATTCTAGGGTTCTTGATAATTATAATAATTTTTGGGTTGTTAATCCATGTATAATGATAGAAATCCACATGCTTTACGTTGGAAATACCTAATATGGAGATATAATGTTAGTAGTATGAACCTTTGGACGTTTGGTAATGAAAAACTCAAATTCGGATGAAGAAATGTGTTAGAACCCGTAACTGCAAAACTGCAGAAATCGCAATACCTGCTTGATCGATCGATCGAGCCCAGAGCTTCGATCGATCGAAGGTTCGATCGATCGAGCCCCAGACCTCGATCGATCGACCCCTCCTGGCAGACTCCTATTTCCTTTTTTAAATTAGTTAAATTCAAGTTAATGTGAAATAATTCTTGGACATCCTTAATAAAATGTTTTGGGAGATAGGGAAGACTAGTAGGACATGTGAATAAATTTTGGGACCCTTGATGTCGGGCAAAGATTGTATTTTGGGATAATTACACAAGGGTCAGTGAATTTATGATTTAAAGAAAGAGACACGTAAGAGAGTTACTTTGGGACAAATTTGTATACCTACTGAATTTTATAATTGGGAGAATAAAGCCATGAGAGTTGTGTGGTACGTTGGAATAATACCGAATCAAGGTTAGAAACGAACCGTTATAAGTGTTTACTAAAATATGATAATATGGATAATGTTGTAATTATGGGAATTGAGAATATACCCAATATTGACAAGGTAATATTAGTATAGTTATATGATTGTGTATGCATATGCTATCTATGTGTGAAAAACGTACCCACGCTACTTGCTATCCCTGAGGTTACCGCGCTGGGACAGTCTTATCTCGATGGGACCTTTATGGGGGATATTGACTTATACCCTAGAAGATTGATATCCTTGGTACAGGATATCGGAATGATAGTTCAGAGGGTCCTAAGAGACGAGGGTATGTGCTTTCCTCTTAGAGACTTTGAATCTATGCTTCGCCTCATATTGTTTGTGTATAGATATCCTTGGTACAGGCTATCGCTGTGATAGTTCAGACGGTCCTAAGAGACGCAGACATATGCCATCCTCTTAGAGACTTGGAATCTATGCTTCACCTCAATATTGTTTGAGTATGTGTTAATACAGTTCGAGAGTGATTCCGAATTTGTATTTCCCTTAGTACGAGTGATACGGGGATTGGATAGTAGAGTATGCCCGCACCATAGATTTTATTTGGGGTGCTGTTATGATATATATATATTTTACGAGTAGTTAATATATATATGAAATTCTGAAATCTGGAACTACCTACTGTGATTTGATATGTAGGACATGGTTGATGACTCAAATTGTAAATACTTGTTTTGAGAAAGTATAATATGACACTGGAAAACTTTATTGATTAATAAAGTTAAAATGAGAACTTTGGTTACTAATTGAAATATTCTTTTCAAACAATTGAATCATTAAATTTTGAATCCTGCGAATAACCTAAGATAAGTTAAACCATTGGGAAAGGATAGCGTGATATATGATGAGATAGACCACTGGGAAGGTTAGTGCGATAGGTGTGCACATTAGAAGAGAGGTGAGAATTTCTCAAGAGAGTGTCGCACTAATATGTTGTTGCATTGGCCTGTATCAATTTAAATACTTGCTAAGCAATTTTTAAATCATATACACTATCGGGCTCTGACCCGTTTTTCCCTCTCTCTCTCTCTTGTATATATATGTATGTACTACAGGTGCCCAGCCACAGGGGCGTCTTGCTTAGGATCCCTTGGAAGAAACGTGTTGCAGCTTAGGTGGGAGTTGCAAGCCACTTGCTTAGACGATTTCATTTACTTGATTCCACTCCTATGATTCTCAGTTATTGGGGCATGTGTCTCCCTTTCCACTATTTATCTGTTTTGTTGGGACATTTGTATTTCAGTTATTTCTAGTACTGTTACTTTGGGATTTATTCAGCATGTATGTTTTACATTAAGTTTTAAATGTTGGGATTTTGGATGTTGATTGTTTAAATCAATTGGATCATGTTCCAGGATAATTGTGGTATGGTTCTTACTTATTGAAAATGTGATTAATAATTAAATAAATATGTTTTTCTTTAAAAATATAATTTGGTTAGAAAGGTTAAAAATGGTTTTGACACTTAGCTTAATTAATTAGGGTGTTAATTTGGAAAAAGTTATTTTTACGACAGTGATGCTAAGAATGAACCAACTGTTCACCTTGATTTTAATTTAATAAAGGAGTGATCGCCCGGTATTTAATTAGGCGGGGTGTCACAGGTGGTATCAAAGCATCAGGTTCTAGTGTCCGTAGGATCTGTACGGCTTATTATGCTTTCAGCGTTGCTTTGTTTGTTATAGAGCCCTATGCTTAGGATTGTCGATTCCTTTGACGAGATTTCGTTCTCCTGCTATAATGTGTATACACTAGTGAATTCTAATTTCGTTCGGATGTGTGCGTGTGTCGAGCGATGACGGATGTCAGAAGAGGACCGTTAAGCGTACATCAGGAGGCAGGGCTCAGTTGAGATTATGAAATATATCCGAGGATGATGACCGTAGTCTAGGTCACCTCCATTATGGCACGAGAAGCCACGACTAGAAAGGCGACTAAGGTGCAGCAATGATTTTCAAATGCTGTTATAGTCAAATGAGGTGCGAGGGTAAACTTACCCAACGTATTATAAAAAACGTGTAGAGACTGTCAGTGGGAAATTTTAGAAACGCGAAAATTGTATGTGTTTACCAAAGGAGGTAAAGTATCCAAAGGCTTAAATATAGGACGGAGTGTGGCAAACTGAAAGTGAAAATTTAGAGAAAATTTTCTTGGCTTTCGGGACGAAATTATAATGGTTGGAGTCAACCACCAATTTTAGAAGTGGAATGCTATGCCTATAGGAGAACCTTAGGTACATTGTTGACCGTATGTTCCTTCCTCAACTATTCAGGATGAGAAGCAAACGTGGTTCTGAACTCATCGCAGGAGGGCATGACAGAAGTCCAATTGTGGATATGAATCCTAATCGTTAGCAAATTTTGTATCGAAAGAGGTAGATACTAGTGGAGGAAACAACTCCAAGTGGGAGGCCAACTTGTAATAATAGTTGATAATACTCGAGGAGGAAATTCTGATGGACGACCGATTCAGAGGTTGACAATGTCATATTTTGTCATTATAGATGATAATGCTTCTTTGTGGGGGAAGTTAAAGGAATTGAAGAATTTAGTCGAGAATAAGACTGAATACAACGGTGGTGGTATAGCACCACAAAAGGATCTGGATACACATCAGGA
The DNA here is from genome assembly GCA_949130495.1 of Sambucus nigra. Classification (NCBI taxonomy): domain Eukaryota; kingdom Viridiplantae; phylum Streptophyta; class Magnoliopsida; order Dipsacales; family Adoxaceae; genus Sambucus; species Sambucus nigra. The sequence goes on from OX422208.1 coordinate 120,176,468, forward strand.
AAATCATTTAAATGCTTCAGATAGTTAAATTCTTACCAAGTGATGGTAAATTCAGTAAGTACTATTATAGATAGTAACATGATCTTTATGGCCTAAAAAGCTAAGGGAACAACCGGTATGGCTAACAGGAATCGAGTCTACTAAAGTACGAGAGAAGGACAATCCTAACCTGGTTAGTATGACAGGTGATAAGTGGATTATGTGTTGAGGTATTTTGGTGCGGAGTGAAATTGCTCGCGATAATATGTTCCAAAGTGAGAAAAAGGGACAAGAATACGGTGCCTAGTAAAGGACGACGATTAAAAATAATTTTGTTTTGGTTTGGGCAGACGTGTTACGTCCGAAAACCATTTGTGCAGTCAAGACGATTGCCAGGATGGAAGTATAAGTTGTATCCTTAGAGGATGCGGCGTGTTTATGTGACACGAGCGAGTCTCCACATTTTGTTCATTGCTAAATTAGCATGTGAGACGAGTTTAATGCATATCATTATAAATGTTACCATTATGTGAATATTTTTCCTTAGTATAGCGGGATTTTTCTTTGGTGTTATCCGCGTGGATGAATGAGTATATTAACAGTGTTTTATACTTTATTGAGGTTACTCGTTGTAGTGATGCGATACACGAGTATGATATTATCTTTGTTAAAATGTTATAGAAATGGGTAGTATGATAGTGGGCATTTATTACAAGGCTATCAGAGTAGTTACATTAGTGCAACACGTTTTGTTTTGGCGAGGCTTTACCTGTAAGAAGGTTGGACTCGCACTTATATTATCTATCCTAGAGACTTCGGAGGAGATAGTGGGCTCGAGATATTCGATACCAATGTATGTATAGACTTTGTCAGTATGATTCAGTATGTACCGGGATTTACCGTTGAGCGAAAAGACTTGACTCGGTATTATGTTTAGCACTTCGGACTTGGTGATAGGAAGATTGCAGTGTTATATTTATCCTTAAGAGATGTGGGAGTTAAGAGTTATACCCCTAATGTTAGAAAAAGGAAATTTAGAGAATTTCGATCGTATGTATTCGAGGTTTATAGAATGTAATTACCATCAACCAATACGGGACGATAGTGAAATTGGTGAAACGTTCTTTGTTAAGCATAATTACGGGAGAAATTGTAACTTTTCTGTCAAGGGACGGAATAAAGGGGTATATACTATGGACGGAGGACCTAACGAATTTCGATAATCGACAATGGTGGGTAGTAGTGTATCGGGGGGTTCCTTATTTGGATTTCGCTTTGCGAGACATCCCACGCATGAAACTTAGCGTAAGGTTGGAAATAGGGAGACGTTTGGTCACTATTCCATGAGTTCGGTACCCTGGTCGAAATGGGATCAAGTAATTATGTATGTAAGTTGGAAGTTGAATTTTTTTTTAAGGTCATTGGAGCCGGATTTTTGTGGTAGGAAAGCATTGAAAGTTATCCCCATGAGTTGAGGGGTGGAACGATGATAAGGAGAATTTAAGAATTTTGATTTCTAGGGTGATTGAGAGTACCCAAATGTCATAACCGCGTACAGAACACAAGGTGAATAAAGAGTTGGAACGATTTTTAGCATGGATTATCTGGAAAGAACTTTATATTATACAAAAGAGATGACCTGTAATTATTTTGATGAATAAAGCGTTAGTGATTTATTTTGGTTGTTGTACCAATTTGGGAAAATTGTTGTACTTATCTGAGGAAGGTTGAGAATTATTATTCCTCTTTTATTGTCATGGAATTTGAATGACATATTCCTTCTATTCCGTTGAATTTAGTTAGTCCTACAGATGAGTAGCACGTCGTTCGCTCTCCCAGGGCGATCGGAGTGTTGCAAAAATGTGGGCATCTTGGTTAACTACAGTTAAAATAGTCTGAGTCGAAGGGAAGTGGTAATAGACATGTGAAATATATGTTTGTGGGACTAGTATAATGAAGTGGAAGTGATAGAGTGGATTAAACGTCACATGAGGGGAGATAATCCATACTTAAGTGTGCAATTAGAATAGCACGCCCTAACTTGATTGGAAGGCTGTGGGAAGCCATTCAAGAATTGGTATTCCTTGAATATAGTAGAATTTAATGGTTATGAAGCACACCCGGAGCGGAGTTGTTATTAGTCAAGTGTGAGAGCGACTTGCGCATACAAAGAGTAATGATGTTAGTATAGTATAAGAGATCCAGAAGTGCGCTTCGTGGAGAGAAGAGCACGGGTCGGAACTTTCGGCATACTCCAAGGAAGGAGGGGAGTATTACGTGTCACTTAATGTGAGACATTTCAAGGGAAGAATCGATGTTTAGCGAGACGTAGTGAGTAGTATCTACATGCACTGCCCATAGGTAAGGTTTGGTTGAAAGAGGAGAATCAACCAAAGAATTTTGTGTTTATCGAAAATTCCTGAAATTGGAAGAGGTTGGTAAAGTCGGTAAAGCTCTTGGATGGGTTGCCATCCTCAAAACAAGATCAAAGGTTTATCCCGAACATGTGAATTAATCCGCCGAGAAGGAAGTGATTGATATTCCTTTGGGCTGGCTTACAATATTAACTAATATGCCCCAGACTTCCTTTAAAGGAAGGATCACGCCAGTGCATGGTCCGGCGCAGTATAAATTTCTGAATCAGGATGAGATTGGTGAATCCCACCTTTGATATGGGATTTCAGGAACCAGCGGAGATAAGATTTTGTTTCGAGTAGGATGTATCACCCTTAGCCAGGGAATAAGCGCATGGTGATTAAAGATTAGTGGAGCCACGTGAAGGAGATTTTGGAATCTTGGTACGATGATTTCAAGAATGCTCTGTAGAAGCACTCGTACCTGTTTGTCGCGTACGAGGTACTTATTAAGGTTTTGTTATGGAAGAACCTCGACTATTCTCCTTCTGTATGTTTAGAGGAGAGTAGATAATTAGAATTTTTGGATCGGTCGAGAAAATATCCGATAACTATGGTGGAATTCCACGACTGTTTTAGGCAATCAAGAGTGGTCAAATGTTCGTATGATCTTCTCAGAATGGGAATTTTGTGTATGAATAAATCCGAGTAGTTGTCATGTAGTGAGATGCGGCCTCCTAATGATAGTGAGATAATGCAATTTATAACGTATAGACGTAACCTATTCAAATGTTATCAGTTGGGAGTGCAATGTGAAGTGTCTCCAATGAGAATGTAAAACAATGTTGCTGTGAGGAAAAAGCTATAGTGATTGAGCGCCGTACTATGTAGATAGTTTGCGTACTGACAAGGATATCCAGAATTGTGCTACCTGGTAGGCCTTATTTTCCGAATTTCGGGACGAAATTCCGTTATTAGGGGGGAAGTATGTAATACCCCGTATTTTCATGGCTTTTAAATTTAAGGATTTATTTAATTTAATTGAGATAAATTAATTTAATTTTAATCCGAAATGTTGTTTTAAATATTTACTAGCGTGACAAGAGTTAGTAATTATTGGGAATATATTATTTGTTGCATATTACTGGATGAGTATAGTAATATATGAGATTTATTTTTATAATATTGTCACGTGTGAATAAAATGACAATTGTGGAAATTTAAGTCGGGACGCGCCTGTGTAGTGTCGGGAATAAATGTGGATTAATAAAAGTGAATATTTTATAGGTTGTTCGTATGGTTGTTTTGAGTGCGCCAACGCGTCCGGAAGGGTCGAGATAGTCAGAAAAGTGTACCCGGGGGTTGAGTTTGGGTCTCGGGGCGTTTTTAGGCCAAATTAATACCCCGGGAGGGCGTTTTGAACATTTCGCAATTATGGGTAATTAAACCCACGAAATTCTAAGGGTTATATCAGATGTCTAAGGTTGTCTTCTAGGGTTAGAACAACCAAAAACAAGTGACGGCCATAAGAGAGGGAAGGAGAGAGCTTCCAAGGCAATCCAAGGCAAAAAATCCATTTGTTTGCACCGCCACTACCACCAACGCGTAGATCGCGCGAAGGGGAACGCAACCGCACCAAAATCATCTGTAAATCAGAACACCAAAAACCCCAGGCAAGTGTTTATCTTGCTTATTTCATTGGTGCATCTTTCATATTAGTTTAAGAGTAATTAGAATGAGTTTTTATGGAAGAAACCTAAGATATGAGTTAGGAAATTGCATGTAGTGATGTATATATTGATAATTCTGGAAACCCTTGCCATGTAGAGGAATTACCCACGAAATTATGATGTTTAAAAGAAGAGATTTTCTGGAAATACTTGTTATAACCATGTTTAAGAGAATTCTAGGGTTCTTGATAATTATAATAATTTTTGGGCTGTTAATCCATGTATAATGATAGAAATCCGCATGCTTTACGTTGGAAATACCTAATATGGAGATATAATGTTAGTAGTATGAACCTTTGGACGTTTGGTAATGAAAAACTCAAATTCGGATGAAAAATGTGTTAGAACCCGTAACTGCAAAACTGCAGAAATCGCAATACCTGCTTGATCGATCGATCGAGCCCAGAGCTTCGATCGATCGAAGGTTCGATCGATCGAGCCTAGACCTCGATCGATCGACCCCTCCTGGAAGACTCCTATTTCCTTTTTTAAATTAGTTAAATTCAATTTAATGTGAAATAATTCTTGGACATCCTTAATAAAATGTTTTGGGAGATAGGGAAGACTAGTAGGACATGTGAATAAATTTTGGGACCCTTGATGTCGGGCAAAGATTGTATTTTGGGATAATTACATAAGGGTCGGTGAATTTATGATTTAAAGAAGGAGACACGTAAGAGAGTTACTTTGGGACAAATTTGTATACCTACTGAATTTTATAATTGGGAGAATAAAGCCATGAGAGTTATGTGGTACGTTGGAATAATACCGAATCAAGGTTAGAAACGAACCGTTATAATTGTTTACTAAAATATGATAATATGGATAATGTTGTAATTATGGGAATTGAGAATATACCCAATATTGACATGGTAATATTAGTATAGTTATATGATTGTGTATGCATATGCTATCTATGTGTGAAAAACGTACCCACGCTACTTGTTATCCCTGAGGTTACCGCGCTGGGACAGTCTTATCTCGATGGGACCTTTATGGGGGATATTGACTTGTACCCTAGAAGATTGATATCCTTGGTACAGGATATCGGAATGATAGTTCAGAGGGTCCTAAGAGACGCGGGTATGTGCTTTCCTCTTAGAGACTTGGAATCTATGCTTCGCCTCATATTGTTTGTGTATAGATATCCTTGGTACAGGCTATCGCTGTGATAGTTCAGACGGTCCTAAGAGACGCAGACATATTCCATCCTCTTAGAGACTTGGAATCTATGCTTCACCTCAATATTGTTTGAGTATGTGTTAATACAGTTCGAGAGTGATTCCGAATTTGTATTTCCCTTAGTACGAGTGGTACGGGGATTGGATAGTAGAGTATGCCCGCACCATAGTTTTTATTTGGGGCGCTGTTATGATATATATATATTTTACGAGTAGTTAATATATATATGAAATTCTGAAATCTGGAACTACCTACTGTGATTTGATATGTAGGACATGGTTGATGACTCAAATTGTAAATACTTGTTTTGAGAAAGTATAATATGACACTGGAAAACTTTATTGATTAATAAAGTTAAAATGAGAACTTTGGTTACTAATTGAAATATTCTTTTCAAACAATTGAATCGTTAAATTTTGAATCCTGCGAATAACCTAAGATAAGTTAAACCATTGGGAAAGGATAGTGTGATATATGATGAGATAGACCACTGGGAAGGTTAGTGCGATAGGTGTGCACATTAGAAGAGAGGTGAGAATTTCTCAAGAGAGTGTCGCACTAATATGTTGTTGCATTGGCCTGTATCAATTTAAATACTTGCTAAACAATTTTTAAATCATATACACTATCGGGCTCTGACCCGTTTTTCTCTCTCTCTCTCTCTTGTATATATATGTATGTACTACAGGTGCCCAGCCACAGGGGCGTCTTGCTTAGGATCTCATGGAAGGAACGTGCTGCAGCTTAGGTGGGAGTTGCAAGCCACTTGCTTAGACGATTTCATTTACTTGATTCCACTCCTATGATTCTCAGTTATTGGGGCATGTGTCTCCCTTTCCACTATTTATCTGTTTTGTTGGGACATTTGTATTTCAGTTATTTCTAGTACTGTTACTTTGGGATTTATTCAACATGTATGTTTTACATTAAGTTATAAATGTTGGGATTTTGGATGTTGATTGTTTAAATCAATTGGATCATGTTCCAGGATAATTGTGGTATGGTTCTTACTTATTGAAAATGTGATTAATAATTAAATAAATATGTTTTTCTTTAAAAATATAATTTGGTTAGAAAGGTTAAAAATGGTTTTGACACTTAGCTTAATTAATTAGGGTGTTAATTTGGAAAAAGTTATTTTTACGACAGTGATGCTAAGAATGAACCAACTGTTCACCTTGATTTTAATTTAATAAAGGAGTGATCGCCCGGTATTTAATTAGGCGGGGTGTCACACATGGCTTAGAAGTTCCTCAAGATACCATCTCTGGGAACCCGCTCGAGGGTCCTCATTCCTAAACAATTGCCCAAAAGGTTAACCTCTGTTATTTTGTATACATCATAAGTTGCTCGAGCAATTATTAGTCGAGCAACCTTTCTGAGTCAATGAGCTACCTTTTCGGGTGATGTGAAAGCCCACCTTTTGTAGGTTATTGTTTACCAACTCTTTGACGTCAGCATGCCTGAATTCAGGAACTCGATGAAATAGCACTTGAGTGAAAGTATCCCTAGGATGGCAAATCCATACCTAACACTTCACGTCCTATTTAATGCTATCACAAATCTGAGAGTCCTTGGAGGGTTCCCGATAAATATCATATCTAACTCATTTAATGCAATGTCTTTGGCATTAAATGCAGAGGACACTTGCATCAAAAGGGGCCAGACGCATTTATTATTCGAAGGTCACTCGATTTTTTTAACACAGATTATATACATACACTCACCTATATAATCCCCCCCCCCCCCCCCCCCATCTTCACCCACACATATGTCGACTTTGCAAATTCCTAGTTTAGGGTTATTACTATTCTATTATGATTATGAAACTTATTTTTCTGCAAACTTTTCATAAATCTGAAATTATATCATTCATATATGGTCGATCAGACCATCACCAAAATGAAGGGGATTCTCACCTTCACTGATAAGAATGTCAATGGTATGATTCTCCTCTCTCTCTCTCTCTCTCTCTCTCTATATATATATATATATATATATATATATATATATATATATATATTCATACATACACACACACATACATCTATATGCTGAAAAAAGCATGAGAAAGCTTAAATGCTATCACATAGATGCTATACTTTGGAGTTGGTTGCGTAGAGGATGAGAGAGAGAGGGAGAGAGAGAGATATAGAAGAGTAGATATATACATAGAGAGAGAAAGGGGATAACAATTTGAGAAACATGACACGAAATTGTTGTATATGTTTTTGGATTTTTTTTAACACAGATATTGATATACTCTCTCACCTATATACACCCACACATGTGGTCTTCACAAACTCTTAGTTTAGGATTATTACTATTCTATAATGATTATGAAACTTCATTTTTCTTCAAACTTTCATAAATCTGCACTTCCATCATTCAGATATAGCCGATCAAACCACCACCAAAATGAAGGGGATTCTCACCTTAACTGATAAGAATGTCAATGGTCTGATTCTCCTCTCTCTCTCTCTCTCTCTCTCTCTCTATCTCTATCTATCTACATATATATATACACGTAAACACACATCTTTATAGGAAGAGACGGCGCTGAAAAAAGCATGAGAAAGCACAAATGTTGTCTCATCGATGCTATACTTTGGAGTTCTCTCTCTCTCTACACACACACTCACATCTATATAAGAAGACATAGCCCTGAAAAAAGCATGAGAAAACACAAATGCTATCGCATAGATGCTATACTTTAGATTGGGTTGCGAAGAGAGAGAGAGAGAGAGAAAGGGGATGACAATTTTAGAAATCTGACATGAAATTATCGTATTTGTTTTTGGATTTTTTTTAACACATTATTGTACACACCCTCGTATCTACACCCACACATGTGGACTTTGCAAACTCTTGGTTTAGTATTTTTTTCTGACACCATTTGTGGAGTTTGCAAATTCTTAGTTTAGGATTATTACTATTTTATTCTTATTATGAAACTTTATTTTTCTGAACTTCTGTCATTCAGATGTGGCCGATCAGACCACCACCAAAATGAAGGGGATCCTCACCGTAACTGATAAGAATGTCAATGGTTTGATTCTTCTCCTCTCTCTCTCTCTCTCTCTCTCTCTCTCTCTGCACACACACACATCTGTATATGAAGACATAGCGCTGAAAAAGCATGAGAAAGCACTAATGCTATCACATAGATGTTATACATTGGAGTGGGTCGCGTAGTGGTTGAGAGAGACCGAGAGAGCGAGAAGGGGGTATATATCATGGTTCAAAGTCCTGGTATCGAACACCCGATTTTCTACCCGGCCACGGTGTCGGGCGATACGTAAAGATACACTATTTAGAGAGCGCAAAAAATTCCGAAAAAGATAGAGACAATTTTGAAATAATAAAATTAATAACGTGGACCAATTAGATGGGATTAAAACCATCATATATTCAATCCCATCTAATTATAAAATAGAAACTATATTCAATCCCATCTAATTGAATATACTAACATGTCGAACTTATCAACTTCAATATTTTATAATAGAAACTATAATGACACATAAAATTTCATAAAGAAGTTTCATAGAAGTTTAATAGAAATGACTAGTGTCAATTTATTAATTAATAATTAGTAGCAGTTTAATTATGTTGATTTTGTTAAAAATAAAAAACAATTATTTAAAAAAATCAGTAGTAATTTAATGATAATTTTGTTAAAATTCAGTACCTTTTTTTAAAAATTCAGTACAATTTATTAATAATTTTGTAACAAATCAGTACCGATTTAATACATATTTTGAGGGTGGAATGATTGTGAACCATAGTAGTAATTTATAAGAAATGTACATGTACATCAATATTTTTAAAAAGCTGATCACTATTTTTTAAGAAACTATTTTTCAATAGTGGAAAATTTTAATCACTTTTTGTACAAAAGTTGTTTTACATATATTTTGTTATAAAAAAATGAATAGCTAAACGTAAGTTAGTTGTATATATTTTTATTTTCTTTAAAAAAAATTAAATTTAAATATAAGTTAAGTATACACATTTTTTATTTTTACAAGCAAAGAAAATTGAAGGATAAATGAATTTGTAAATATTATTTACTTTGTAAAAAATAATCAATTTTTAAAGGTAAGTTACTGTATACATTTTTTGGTAATAAATAAAGAAGGTTTAAACATAAATGAATTGTAAACATTTTTTTCTTTTAAAAAAAAAAATCCGTAAACATTTTTCATATTGTAAAAACGATCAGTTTTTAGTTTTTAATCATAAGTTAGCTGTAAACAGTTTTTTAACCAAAAAAAAGAAAAGAAAAACCTCCAAACAATTGTTATAACTGTAACACACTTTCTCCGCTTGGAGGAGCTATTAGCACTACAACCAATTTTTAAGACACTCCATTTTGATATCAAATGTCAATTATAACGTTAGACTTACAATATTTAAATTTTTACTTCTTAGCCTCCAATTAAAACAAATGAATTTGAAAAACAACTAAAAATTTGTATTTTCTATAAAAAAATGTTGCCTTTTTTTTTTAAAATATAAAAAACTGTTTTTAATACGAATCTCTTTTAAAAACACTTTTTTTTTAGTTTTCAGAACAGTTTTTTTGTCCCATTTTTATATTAAAAAAAACTCAGAATTTTTTTAAACGTTAACTCAGATTTTTTATTGTAGGATCTTTATTTTATTTTTTTGCATTTAATGTAGGCTCTCGTTTTTATTTTTGTTGTTAAAAATTATGTTTACTATGTGCTCTTTTTTTAACATATGTTTTTTTTGAAAATTTGATGTCTTAGAGAAGCGATTGGTTAGTGTCGCTGGCGCGGGCCCACATTCATTAAATTATGTGGGTCTGCGTCAGTGAAATTAATCAATCGCGTCTTTAAGACATCAAAATTTCAAAATAAACCAATTGTTTTTACGAAAAGAAATTGCTTTAACTATTAAATGTGTCTTTTATATAAAAAAATGTACATTTTATTTAAGACTGTTTTATAATACCGTCAATACGTACTGCTGGTGTGAACCAACATATTAGAAAACATGGTCCGTGCCAGCGGTATGAAAAATAAAATACGACTCCATGCCATGTCATGTTTTATTTTGGTCGTGATCGTGTTACATTGTAAAAACGGTTTATTTTGTAAAAATAGTTTTTATTTTATATAAAACAACTTTTTTATGTTTTATAAAAAGTTTTAATAAAAAAACAGATAACAAATTTTTGTAAACAATTGAAATGTTTTTTTAAACAGTTATGAAAAGTAAAACAATTATTTTTAAAAGAGATTCTTATTAAAAACAGTTTTTTATTAAAAAAACATTTTTTTATTGAAAATACAAATTTTTAGTTGTTTTTCAAATACATTTGTTTCAATTAGAGGCAAAAAAGTGAAAATTTAAATTTTGTAAGTCTAAGGGTATAATTGACATTTGATATTAAAATGGAGTGTCTTAAGAATTGGTTGGAGTGCTTATAGCCACTCCCTTCTCCACTCTACCCTTTAATAACGAAAACAAAAGTAAGCAAACTAGGTTTACAAACCAAACTTGCTGCACACTTGTTGAGAAGGAGATGCCGCTTGTTAATTCTCACAGAAAGAAGGTAAGATTTAATCCTTTGATTCGGTCGAAATATGAGGAATATTGGCAATATATCGCCGTTACCGAACTGATATGTCGAAATCTCGCCGATAAGAACCATTATACTCTGATTTCACCTAAAATCCATTTCGTCTCTCGGTAGCGTCTCTTTGGGTTGCCATACCGAGTCAACTCGGCCGAGACTTTGAACAGTGGGATATATATATAGATATATTTAGAGAGAGGGAGAGGATGACAATTTCAGGAAAAAGACACGAAATTGTCGTATTTGTTTTTGGAGATTTTTAACACATTGATATACATACACTACCGATACACACAAACCCTCGTATCTACACCACACCACACGTATGTGTGCTTTGCAAACTCTTAGTTTAGGATTTTTTCCCACACCATTTGTGGAGTTTGCAAACTCTTAGTTTAGGATTTTTTCCACACCATTTGTGGAGTTTCAAAACTCTTAGGTTAGGATTATTACTATTCTATTCTAATTATGAAACTTTATTTTTCTGCAAACTTTTCATAAATCTGAACATCTATCATTCAGGTATGGCCAATCAGCACACCACCAAAATGAAGGGGACTCTCACCTTAACTGATAAGAATGTCAATGGTCTGATTCTCGTCTCTCTCTCACTCTCTTCCCCCCCCCCCCCCCCCCCCCCTTTCCCTGTACACACACACACACTTTTATATAGGAAGACATAGCACTGAAAAAAGCACGATAGAGCCCAGATGCTATCACATAGATGCTATACTTTGGAGTGGGTTACGTGGTGGGGAGGTGGTGGGGGGAGAGGGAGAGAGAGAGAGAGGGTATATTTATAGAGAGAGAGAGAGAGAGAGAGAGAGAGAGAGAGAGAGAGGAGGAGGACAATTTCATAAACATGACACTAAATTTTCGTATTTTTTTTTAACACAAAGTCGTGTCAAATTATGACTTGTTTTATTTCTATCAAATTATGACTTGTGTTTTTTTGTGTCAAAGTATGAGTTGTTTTATTCGTGTCATGGCATGTTTTTGTGTTGATTGGGTGTGAAATGTATGGATTGTATTATCTTAAATGCCCCACTCATGTCAAGAAAAAAACACAAATACGTTTGTGTTCGGTTTTAACTAGTCTTATAGTGACCCAAAAACACGGAATGCCACCCCTAATAGAATGGGAATGGAAGGATTTACTTGTGGATTCTCAGTTATGTGAGGAGATGTGATTGGAGAAGGATAGCATTGAGATGAGATAGCTGGGTAGAGTGAAGGAGGTATAGTGTTGTAATAGAGATAGAGTTGGTGGGTTATAATGTGGGTTATTAACAAAGTGACAGAGGAGGTCTGCAAACTACCGTTGAGACGGTGGTGCTTGTGAGTGATGACACTAGGGAAAAAGTTAAAAGAGTGTACATATGGTCCCAAACACCAAAAGGAAGGGGACTCCCACCTTTTGTGACATGGTCAGATTCTCTTTCTCTATAGACACACAGATACGCACACATATATTTAGTTAGGTTATAACTGGACAAAGAAAAATGCTTCAAAGTTGGCTTACGTTGTACAACTTAAATTCAAATAAACATTTTAAAATACCAAAACAGATTTGTACACCAATACCAAATAGGATTAAAATAAGCAAGATTACTGTTACAAATCAGTAGAAGAATTTTTAGAAATCCACATATGTATAATCTGCGGGTGGAAAAAAAGACTGATAAAACACAAATGCTATCACAGATATACTATACGATATACTGTACTGTGGAGTGGGCTGGTAGTATAGATGAACATTCAATCCCATCAAGTTAATCTAATTGTGTTCTAACAAGTTCTTATGTATACTATTTATATTGATAAATACTGATTCACAACAAATCATCAGGTTATCACGCATATTCCAAATGTTTATTTTTTGTAATTATGTTTATCCTTAACCCTCCCATCATCATATTGTATTTATTAAGGTTTCCAACCTTAGCCCTTTGTTGGAATTCATCTTTGATACACTTGTAATATGGATAAATTTGGAGAAGTCACATTTTGTTTTTGGTAACTTCGTAATCTGATGGGTGTCAACAATTACCCCCTCTATCTATTTGCATTTGGTCATAATATTGCATGATTATTCTATGAAATAACACTGTTATTTTAATAGATACTTTTATTTGAAAAAAATCCATATCATATTACTTGTGTTAATGAATTTCTAGGTTAACTCTGTGAATAAGAATTATTTTAGCAGAATTAACCATTTTCAAAGTTTCAGTAGGTATTGTTGTTTATTTAATCTTCATAGGTTGTCTATACATCACATATTGCAGCTTGAATTTTAATCCCAGATTACTGTGGTGTTTAATAAAACACATCTAAATAGCATGCAAGACTTATTAATGGGTATGGATTGTTCTTGTAATGGGTCATCCAAACACGACCCAAACTGATCCGTTAATTAATCGGTGTTTCCAGTTTGGGTTGGGTCACCCGTTAACACTAAAGGTTTGGGTTTTGTCTTTGTATCCATTAAGGTTAACGGGTAGTGTATGGGTTAGGGGTATTTTGACATGAACCCGGCATCACATGACACGAACACGAACACGACTTGATTCGACCCGTTGACAGGTCTTTATAAGTTTCAAAGGCTATTGAAGGGGTATGTTGCAATCCACTTTTAAATTACAAGGAAAAACAAAGGAAAGCAACTGTGAATGTATAATTGTTGTAAGTTGTAACTAGGTCCGAACTTATTTCCCCTCGGAGTAAACTACCAACAGTTAGGTTATAGATTTGAGTTTGAATCCTTCTTCAAACTACTTTCATCAAGACATTCTTACCATATACATACTCTTTGGAAATGTCTTAAACCAAATATAATGAGTATGGTTATATTACCGTTGCCCACTTCTTTCGCTTTCTCGTCATTTGTCACGTCTTATTTAATTTATCCATTTAATTATCAACCAATTACATGTGGGTATCGTTGATTTGTTGCAATTATTATGTTTTAACCGTACCCCTTGCAGCATTTTAACTTATGTCACTTGAACTGGTGGAAAACTAGACTATTTGCCAAATTTAAATTGTTTGTGTGAAATTAATTCAACCATAATTTGCGACAAGTCTTCATATTGGTTCACAATTTCTAGCCTTCCTGGAGGTTATGAATGTATATCTCAATTTTCGTTGCTTTTATAAGTTCAAATATTGTGGAGGAAAATATAAGGCATGGCATTTTTGACTTTCTTGTGTGACTTTTATATTGATCATCTATGGAGAACAAATGATTATTTAGCTTAAAGGCCAAGTCCTCTCAAGTTTCTAAGAAGGGTGACCTTAATGGCCCGTTAGAGAACCATTCCCACTTACGGTTTCCTTGTAAGGTTCAGAAAACTCTTTCTCACATAATTACTTACATGGTGATTATTCTGAAGGGCGTATAAGAATGGTCGAATATCATATTTCTTTTGGTCATCACATATCTATTGTTGTTCAAAACGTAGATCTTGTGTATGCATCTTCTGTCTTCCAGCTCATGCCATCACAATAATTATTTTATTAATGTTTTCCTTTCCCCTTTTCTTGTTTCAGGTACGAAGACCAAAAAGAAACCATCTGAAATAGAATCTTCCTACAAAACTAAAATCAATGAAGGTACTCTCTCTTTCTCTCTCTCTCTCTCTCTGAATATCAACACCACCCACCACTCTTCTCCCCCCGTCGTTTTTGTTGCAGGAATAGAACCCAAAAGACCACTAATTATACAAGGATCCATGGGTCGTCGTATATGTATACTCTGCACGAAATAAAAACTCTTGATTATTTTTTAGGATGTGGGGAAAATCTGTCTTCGATTCGTTCCAGAATTTTGTTCAACTCTAAACTCTCCATATCCATCCTCGTGCCTCTTATTTTTCTCAATTGTTACTCATACACCATAAAATTAAACTTCTAGTCCAGGAAAAAATCGCAAGCCTACACAAACTCACAATGATCCCGATATTTCGAGTGGATCTTGTCGCATAAACCCGACATATTGAAAACCTTATCCCATTACTCCTGCTATATTTGAAGTATGTGTATATCGAAGTTTGAACCCCAAGCTCAAGCTAGCAAAGTATTTGGGGTGGTAATAGAGGTTTTCATGAATATATTGAGTTTAATCTCAAGAGTCACCTAAACTAAGACTCATATCCCGTTGTCGTTGACAAAGTATTTGAGCTTGTGCACAGAGGATGATTGGCGTTAAATTATGCGAGAAAGGTAGAAGATGCAGGGTATCATCCCCGCAACTGGGATAAGTAGAGCCGAGAAAGGATACAAACACAAATTTACTACAATATAATGGTAAAGAACATGAGCAATAAATGATCTACTCGGAGATGGAAGGTCGGGATTGTGCGAGAAGCTTTGGGTTGGACCGGTTCTGTTGGAGAAGACGAGTTGGAGCATGGAACACGGTGGTTGTAACCGATTTATGAAGAAAATAGAGAAGATTAGATATTGGAGGTCATACGGTTGTAACCACTATATATGTGTATATATATATATAAATTGTTGAGGCACTTTTTGCCGAATGAAACATTATATTTTTTATATTATATTATATATAATTGGATCAATTACCAAAAAATCCCTTAAATATTTTTAATACACATTTTGTACAAGCTTTTTTATTTTGTTCCAAAAAGTCGCTCAAACACTCATTTAACCAATACTCTGTTATTTTTAAAAGTCCGCGCTAGCGGCATGTTGAAGGACGTTTTGCAATAAATAAAAAGTCCTAGACTGAACGTGTATTAAAAAATGTTCGAGGCATTATTTGATATATGCCCCTTTAAAAATTATGAACCAATTAATGTATAATTATATATATAAATTATTGAGACCCTTTTTATCGAATGACACATTGTATTTTTTACATTATATTATATATAATTAGATACATCTATATTGGGAACCCGATTATGTGAGGCGCACGCATAGGAGTCCTATATATACATAAGACTTTTTTTTAATCTTTCCACTCACACACACATACCCAACATTCACGAACGCCCGAAACAAAAAACCAAGCAATTAGGGTTTGGTTTGGTGATTCTTCCCCATCTGGCTTTCATCCACTTTTGTCTTCCGAATCTGATTTTCATCCGCTTTTGTATCCTGATAATTTCGGATTTATATCCTCAAATT
Organism: Sambucus nigra; assembly: GCA_949130495.1. Classification (NCBI taxonomy): domain Eukaryota; kingdom Viridiplantae; phylum Streptophyta; class Magnoliopsida; order Dipsacales; family Adoxaceae; genus Sambucus; species Sambucus nigra. Next base: position 120,192,475 of record OX422208.1, read on the forward strand.
TGGCCGATCACCTCACCACCAATGGGAAAGGCAATGGTTAGATTCGCCCCCCTACTATTTATTATTTTTTTCACACACATCTATATGCACATATAGATATTGATATACATACACTCACCCCCTCGTATCTATCTACACCCACACATATGTGGACTTTGTAACCTCTTAGTTTGGGGTTATTACTATTCTATTCTGATTATGAAACTTTATTTTTTTGCAAACTTTTCATAAGTCTGAACTTTTATCATTCAGATATGTCCGATCAGAGCACCGCCAAAATGAAGGTGATTCTCACCGTAACTGATAAGAATGTCAATGGTATGATTCTCTCTCTCTCTCTCTCTCTCTCTCTCTCTCTTTCTCTCTCTATGCATACACACACACATATCTATATATGAAGGCATAACGCTGAAAAAAGCATGATAAACCGCAAATGCTATCACGTAGATGCTATACTTTGGAGTGGGTTGCATAGAGGGAGGGAGAGAGAGAGAGAGTGTGTGAGAAGAGGGTATATATATATATATATATATATATATATATATATATAGAGAGAGAGAGAGAGAGAGAGAGGATGACAATTTCAGAAACATGACACGAAATTGTTGTATTTGTTTCTCGATTTTTTTAACACAGATAATATACATACACTCACCTATAAGATTAGGGATGGTCGCTCGAATAAAATAGAATTTACTTGAAAGGACTCATACGAAGATTGTCACTCGCACAAATAGGAAGTTGCTCGCAGGACCTCCGACAAAGATCAAGTCCTGGAGGCAAGCTTGGAAAATACAATTTGTAATAGGAACTTTGATGTACTTGTATTATTAACTTTGTGTAAATATAAAGTTCACTTTGTAATATTTATGAGGTTACTCGATACCCTCGAGGGACTATGTCTGGCAGGCCATGAGAGAGCTTACATGCTCTATCGAACACACCTCTTCTCGGGTATCTCAGAGGGATTTGGTTTGGAGGATTGGGTGCAAGGTAAAGTGGGAAGAGACCAACCCCTTTAGGGTACTTAGGCAAAACCTTAGTTTATACATAACATGGCTCAGAAGTCCCTCAAGATACCATCTCTGGAACCTGCTCGAGGACCACCATTCCTCAACAATTGCCCAAAAGGTTAACCTCTGTTATTTTGTATACATCATAAGTTGCTCGAGCAATCATCAGTCGAGCAACCTTTCCGAGTCAATGAGCTACCTTTTCGGGTGATGTGAAAGATAACCTTTTGTAGGTTATTGTTTACCAACTCTTTGACGTCAGCACGCCTGACATTCAGGAACTCAATGAAATAGCACTTGAGTGAAAGTATCCCTAGGAAGGCAAATCCATACCTGACACTTCACGTCCTATTTAATGCTATCACAATTCTGAGAGTCCAAAGAGTGTTCCCGCCAAAATATCATATCTAACTCATTTAATGCACAATCTTTGGCATTAAATGCAAAGAACCCTTGACATCGAAAGGGGTCAAACATATTTATTATATGAAGGTCATTCGGCTTTTTTAACACAGATAATATACATACACTCACCTATATAACCCCCCACCCCACCCACCATCTTCACCCAGACATATGTCGACTTTACAAATTCCTAGTTTAGGATTATTACTATTCTATTCTTATTATGAAACTTATTTTTCTGCAAACTTTTCATAAATCTGAACTTATATCATTCAGATATGGTCGATCAGACCACCACCAAAATGAAGGGGATTCTCACCTTAACCGATAAGAATGTCAATGGTCTGATTCTCCTCTCTCTCTCTCTCTCTCTCTCTCTCTCTCTCTATATATATATATATATACATACCATAGTTGTCAAATCGCTAATCGTTTACCCCTCGAATCGTGAATGGAATCGGTCTAATCGGAACCAAATGATAAAAACGTAGTAAAACATACGTAAATGGGATTTAACACTATGCAATTGGTAATTAAGCTTAATATGACAAAAAACTAATAGTAGCACATGATAATATACCAAAATATATCACAAAAATTAACCGTAGCACATGTTTTCATTCATTTTAATCTTGAAAATGTAAAATAACAAAAATATATCATAAAACAGCCTACATATTAATTTAAAACAATAAAATAAATACTAAGGTTAATTTAAAATAGTAAAATTGTCAAACAAATACTTCCAAAAATTTTAAACAACCTACTTACTAAGATTAACAATATAACTACAAAATTACAACAAAATTAATTTAAAACAGTAAACCATATTAATTTATAGCTCAGTATCTTAGCGGTATCCTTTGTCGTTTGCTTCTTTTTTTATTTGTTTTTAGTAAAATGCACATGTGGTTATAAGGTAAAAATAAAAAAAAAGAAGTGAATCGGACCCGAATCGGGAATCGGACCTCAATCGAAAGATTCGAATCGTGAATCGCTGATTCGGTTCGATTCTTTAGACAATTGCGATTCTCAACTCGATTCGTTTCATTTTATGTGTGAATTGAATCGAATCGTACGATTTGATTCGCGAATCGTACGATTTTGACAACTATGATACATACACACACGTATCTATATAGGAAGACATCGCGCTGAAAAAAGCATGAGAAAGCACAAATGCTATCACATAGATGCTATACTTTGGAGTGGGTTACGTAGAGGGAGTGAGAGAGAGAGAGCTAGAAGAGTAGATATATATATAGAGAGAGAGGGGATAACAATTTGAGAAACATGACACGAAATTGTATTTGCTTTTGGATTTTTTTTAACACAGATATTGATATACTCTCTCACGTAGATACACCCACCCATGTGGTCTTCACAAACTCTCAGTTTAGGATTATTACTATTCTATAATGATTATGAAACTTCATTTTTCTGCAAACTTTTCATAAATCTGAACTTCCATCATTTAGATATAGCCGATCAGACCACCACCAAAATGAAGGGATTTTCACCTTAAGTGATAAGAATGTCAATGGTCTGATTCTCCTCTCTCTCTCTCTCTCTATTTATCTACACATATATACACACACACACACACACACACACATCTTTATAGGAAGACACACCGCTAAAAAAAGAATGAGAAAGCACAAATGCTATCTCATCGTTGCTATACTTCGGAGTGCTCTCTCTCTCTCTTCACACACACACACACACACACACACACACATCTCTATATAGGAAGACATAGCCCTGAAAAAAGTATGAGAAAACACAAATGCTATCGCATAGATGCTAGAGTTTGGATTGGGTTGCGGAGAGAGAGAGAGAGAGAGAGAGAGGGAGAGAGAGAGAGAGAGAGAGAGAATAGGGTATATATAGAGAGAGAAATGGGATGACAATTTCATAAACATGACACGAAATTATCGTATTTGTTTTTAGATTTTTTTAACACATTATTGTACACACCCTCGTATCTACATCCACACATGTGGACTTTGCAAACTCTTGGTTTAGGATTTTTTTCTGACACCATTTGTGGAGTTTGCAAATTCTTAGTTTAGGATTATTACTATTTTATTCTTATTATGAAACTTTATTTTTCTGCAAACTTTTCATAAATCTGAACTTCTGTCATTCAGATATGGCCGATCAGACCACCACCAAAATGAAGGGGATTCTCACCGTAACTGATAAGAATGTCAATGGTTTGATTCTTCATCTCACTCTCTCTCTCTCTCTCTCTCCACACACGCACACACATCTGTATAGGAAGACATAGCGCTGAAAAAGCATGAGAAAGCACTAATGCTATCACATAGATGATATACATTGGAGTGGGTCGCGTAGTGGTTGAGAGAGACCCAGAGAGCGAGAAGAGGGTATATATCATGGTTCAAAGTCCCGGTATAGGACACCAGATTTTCTACCCGGCCACGGTGTCGGGCAATACGTAAAGATACGTTATTTAGAGAGCGCAAAAAATTCCGAAAAAGATATAGACAATTTTGATATAATAAAATTAATAATGTGGACCAATTAGATGGGATTAAAACCATCATGTAATAAGCATAGCGTTGTCTAATTGAATATACTATCATGTTGAACTTGTCAACTTCAATATTTTATAATAGAAACTATAATGACACATAAAATTTCATAAAGAAGTTGCATAGAAGTTTAATAGAAATGACTAGTGTCAATTTATTAATTAATAATTAGTAGCAGTTTAAATATGTTGATTTTCTTAAAAATCAAAAATAATTATTTAAAAAAATCAGTAGTAATTTAATGATAATTTTGTTAAAATTCAGTACCTTTTTTTAAAAATTCAGTACAATTTATTAATAATTTTGTAACAAATCAGTACCGATTTAATACATATTTTAAGGGTGGAATGATTGTGACCCATAGTAGTAATTTATAAAAAATGTACATGACATCATTATTTTTAAAAAGCTTATCACTATTTTTTAAGAAACTATTTTTCAATAGGGGAAAATTTTAATCATTTTTTGTACAAAAGCTGTTTTACATATATTTTGTTATAAAAAAATGAAAAGCTAAACGTAAGTTAGTTGTATATATTTTTATTTTCTTTAAAAAAAATTAAAATTTAAAATTTAAATATAAGTTAAGTATTCATATTTTATTATTTTTACAAGCAAAGACAATTGAAGGATAAATAAATTTGTAAATATTATTTACTTTGTAAAAAATAATCAAATTTTAAAGGTAAGTTACTGTATACATTTTTTTGTAATAAATAAAGAAGGTTTAAACATAAATGAGTTGTAAACATTTTTTTCTTTTAAAAAAAAGAATCCGTAAACATTTTTCATATTGTAAAAACGATCAGTTTTTAGTTTTTAATCATAAGTTAGTTGTAAACAGTTTTTTAACCAAAAAAAGAAAAGAAAAATCTCCAATAAATTGTTATAACTGTAACACACTTTCTCCGCTTGGAGCAGCTATTAGCACTTCGACCAATTTTTAAGACACTCCATTTTGATATCAAATGTCAATTATAATGTTAGACTTACAATATTTAAATTTTTACTTCTTTGTCTCCAATTAAAACAAATGAATTTGAAAAACAACTAAAAATTTGTATTTTCTATAAAAAAAAATGTTGTCTTTTTTTTTAGTATAAAAAACTGTTTTTAACACGAATATCTTTTAAAAACACTTTTTTTTTTTAGTTTTCAGAACAGTTTCTTTGTCCCATTTTTATATTAAAAAAAACTCAAAATTTTTTTAAACGTTAACTCAGATTTTTTATTGTAGGATCTTTATTTTATTTTTTTGCATTTAATGTAAGCTCTCGTTTTTATTTTTGTTGTTAAAAATTATGTTTACTATGTGCTCTTTTTTTAAAATATGTTTTTTTTGAAAATTTGATGTCTTAGAGAAGCGATTGGTTAGTGTCCCACATTCATTAAATTATGTGGGTTTGCGTCAGCGGAATTAATCAATCGCGTCTCTAAGACATCAAAATTTCAAAATAAACCAGTTGTTTTTACAAAAAGAAATTGCTTTAACTGTTAAATGTGTCTTTTATATAAAAAAATGTACATTTTATTTAAAATGGTTTTATAATACCGTCAATACGTACGGCTGGTGCGAACCAACATATTAGAAAAAATGGTCCGCGCCAGCGGTATGAAAAATAAAATACGACTCCATGCCACGTCACGTTTTATTTTGGTCGTGATCGTGTTACTTTGTAAAAACGGTTTATTTTGTAAAAATAGTTTTTATTTTAAATAAAACGACTTTTTTATGTTTTATAAAAAGTTTTAACAAAAAAACAGATAACAATTTTTTGTAAACAATTGAAATGTTTTTTTTAAACAGTTATGAAAAGTAAAACAATTATTTTTAAAAGAGATTCTTATTGAAAATAGTTTTTTATTAAAAAACATTTTTTTATTGAAAATACAAATTTTTAGTTGTTTTTCAAATACATTTGTTTCAATTAGAGGCAAAAAAGTGAAAATTTAAATTTTGTAAGTCTAAGGGTATAATTGACATTTGATATTAAAATGGAGTGTCTTAAGAATTGATTGAAGTGCTAATAGCCACTCCTTTCTCCACTATACCCTTTAATAACCAACACAAAAGTAAGCAAACTTGGTTTACAAACCAAACTTGCTGCACACTTGTTGAGAAGGAGATGTCGCTTGTTATTTCTCACAGAAAGAAGGTAAGATATAATCCTTTGATTCGGTCGAAATAAGAGGAATATCGGCGATATATCGCCGTTACCGAAGTAATATGCCGAAATCTCGCCGATAAGAACCGTTATACTCCGATTTCACCTAAAATCCATTTCGTCTCTCAGTAGCGTCTCTTTGGGTTGCCATACGGAGTCAACTCGGTCGAGTCTTTGAACAGTGGAATATATATATAGATATATATAGAGATAGGGAGAGGATGACAATTTCAGGAAAAAGACACGAAATTGTCGTATTTGTTTTTGGATTTTTTTAACACATTGATATACATACACTACCGAAATACACGCAGACCCTCATATCTACACCACACGTATGTGTACTTTGCAAACTCTTAGTTCGGGATTTTTTCCCACACCATTTGTGGAGTTTGCAAACTCTTAGTTTAGGATTTTTTCCACACCATTTGTGGATTTTGCAAACTCTTAGGTTAGGATTATTACTATTCTATTCTGATTAAGAAACTTTATTTTTCTGCAAACTTTTCATAAATCTGAACTTCTATCATTCAGGTATGGCCAATCAGCACACCACCAAAATGAAGGGGACTCTCACCTTAACTGATAAGAATGTCAATGGTCTGATTCTCCTCTCTCTCTCTCTTCCCCCCCCCCCCCCCCTCTCCCTGTACACACACACACACTTCTATATAGGAAGACATAACGCTGAAAAAAGCACGACAGAGCCCAGGTGCTATCACATAGATGCTATACTTTGGAGTGGGTTACGTGGAAGGGGGGGGGGAGGGTATATTTATATAGAGAGAGAGAGAGATAGGGGAGGACAATTTCTGTAACATGACACGAAATTGTCGTATTTGTTTTTGGATTTTTTTTTAACACGAAGTCGTGTCAAATTATGACTTGTTTTATTTCTGTCAAATTATGACTTGTGTTTTTTTGTGTCAAAGTATGAGTTGTTTTATTCGTGTCATGGCATGTTTTTGTGTTAATTGGGTGTGGAATGTATGGATTGTATTATCTTAAATGCCTCGCTCATGTCAAGAAAAAAACACAATTACGTTTGTGGTCGGTTTTAACTAGTCTTATAGTGACCCAAAAACACGGAATGCCTCCCCTAGTAGAATGGGAATGGAAGGATCTGCTGGTTTATGTGAGGATATTGGAGAAGGATAGAATTGAGATGAGATAGCTGGGTAGAGTGAAGGAGGTATAGTGTTGTAATAGAGATAGAGTTGGTGGGTTATAATGTGGGTTATTACAAAAGTGAAAGAGGAGGTCTGCAAATTCACGTTGAGATGCTGACTGGTGCTTGTGAGTGATGACACTAGGGAAAAAGTTAAAAAGTGTACATATGGTCCCAAACACCAAAAGGAAGGGGGCTCCCACCTTTTGTGACATGGTCAGATTCTCTCTCTCTCTCTCTACATACACATATACGCACACATATATTTTGTCGGGTTTTAACTGGACAAAGAAAAATGCTTCAAAGTTGGCTTACATTGTACTAATTAAATTCATATAAACATTTTAAAATACCAAAATAGATTTGTACACCAATACCAAACATGAGTAAAATAAGCAAGATTACTGTTACATATCAGTAGAAGAATTGTCAGATATCCACATATGTATAATCTGCGGGTGGAAAAAAAGCATGATAAAACACAAATGCTATCACAGATATACTATACTGTGGAGTGGGCTGGTAGTATAGATGAACATTCAATCCCATCTGGTTAATCAAATTGTGTTCTAACAAGTTCTTATGTATACTATTTATATTGACAAATACTATTTATATTGATAAATATTGATTCACAACAAATCATCAGGGTTATCACGCATATTCCAAATGTTTATGCTTTGTAATTATGTTTCTCCTTAACCCTCCCATCATCATATTGTATTTATTAAGGTTGCCCACATTAGCCTTTGTTGGAATTCATCTTTGATACACTTGTAATATGGATAAATTTGGAGAAGTTGCATTTTGTTTTTGGTAACTTCGTAATCTGATGGGTGTCAACAATTACCCCATATATATATTAGCATTTGGTCAAAATATTGTATGATTATTCTATTAAATAAAAGTGCTATTTTAATAAATTCTTTTCTTTGAAAAAAATCCATATCATAGTACTCGTGTTTATGAATTTCAAGGTTAACTCTGTGAATAAGAATTATTTTAGAAGAATTAACCATTTTCAAAGTTTCAGTAGGTATTGTTGTTTATTTAATCTTCATAGGTTGTCTATACATCACATATTGCTGCTTGAAATTTAATCCCATTAATAAAACACATCTAAACATCATGCAAGACTTATTAACGGGTATGGATTGTTCTTGTAATGGGTCATCCAAACATTACCCAAACCGATCCGTTAATTAATCGGTGTTTCCGATTTGGGTTGGGTCACCCATTAATACTATAACGGTTTGGGTTTTGTCTTTGTATTCGTTAAGGTTAACTGGTAGTGTTCGGGTTAGGGTTATTTTGACATGAACCCGGTATCACACGAACACGAACACGACTTGATACGACCCGTTGACAGGTCTTTATAAGTTTCAAAGGCTATTAAAGGGGCATGTTACAATCCACTTTTAAATTACAAGGAAAAGCAAAGGAAAGCAGGAAAAGAAAAGGAAAGCAACTATGATATACAATTGTTGTAAGTTGTAACTAGGTCCCAACTTATTGTCCCTCGGAGTAAACTACCAACAGTTAGGTTATAGATTTGAGTTTGAATCCTTCTTCAAACTACTTTCATCAAGACATTCTTACCATATACACTCTTTGGAAATGTCTTAAACCAAATATAATGAGTGTGGTTATATTACCGTTGCCCACTCCTTTCGCTTTCGCGTCATTTGTCACGTCTTATTTAATTTATCCATTTAATTATCAACCAATTACATGTTTGTATCATTGATTGGTTGCAGTTATTATGTTTTAACCGTACCCCTTGCAGCATTTTAACTTGTGTAACTTGAACTGGTGGAAAACTAGACTACTTGCCAAATTTAAATTATTTGTGTGAAATTAATTCAACCATAATTTGCGACAAGCCTTCATATTGTTTCACAATTTCTATCCTTCCTGGAGGTTATGAATGTATATCTCCATTCCTCATTGCTTTCATAATTTCAAATATTGTGGAGGAAAATATAAGGCATCGCATTTTTTATTTTCTTGTGTGACTTTTATATTGATCATCTATGGAGAACAAATGATTATTTAGCTTAAACGCAAAGTTCTCTCAAGTTTCTAGGAAGGGTGACCTTAATGGCCCGTCACATAACCATTCCCTCTTATGGTTTCTTTGTAAGGTTCAGAAAACTTCTTTCTCACATAATCCCTCACATGGTGATTATTCCGAAGGGCATATAAGAATGGTCGAATATCCTATTTCTTTTAGTTATCACATATATATTGTTGTACAAAACGTGGATCTTGTGTATGCATCTTCTGTCTTCCAGCTCAAGCCATCACAATAATTGTTTTATTGATGTTTTCGTTTCACCTTTTCTTGTTTAAGGTACTAAGACCAAAAAGAAACCATATGAAATATAAATTTCCTACAAAGCTAAAATCAATGAAGGTACTCTCTCTCTCTCTCTCTCTCTTTGAATATCAACACCACCCACCACTCTTCTCCCCCCTTCATTTTTGTTGCAGGAACAAAGCCCAATACACCACCAATTATGCAAGGATATTCCTGCGAAACCGAAAGGAATGAACGTTCTCTCTCTCTCTCTCATTAACACTGATGTTTTTAATCGCGGTTGCGCAAGGTGTCGCGTTTTGGGTCCTGGGTCGCATCGCGCAAGCAATTCGTGCATTTTAATTTTTTAACTAGAGAAACCTATAAAAAAATATTAATGAACAAATAAGCTCAAACAATAACCCCAAATAAAGTACTGCACTTTCAAATAAAGACGTAAGGCCATAAATACAAATTTAACCCCCCCAAAAAACATTTTAAACTGAAACTTGTTTAAAAAATGAACATTTAAACTGAAATTTGAAAGAAAAAATGCATGTTTTAGAAGTTGTAGTATGAATATCATTTGAAATTAAAATTTATAATAAAAGTAACATTCTAAATTGATTTTTTTTTAAAGTAACATTTGAAACTGAATTTTGAAAAAAAGAACTACCATTTAATATGAAATTTGTAAAAAAAAGAAAAAATAAACATTTCTAAGTGAAATTTGTAAAATAAATAACATTTTAAACTGTAATTTGTAGAATAAAATCATAAATAAGCAACTTTTTTCACTGAAAATTCGTAAACAAATAAGTTTTAGAGAATTGAAGCATAGTAACTTTTTTAAAATTAAAAATGTTCAAGTATATTTATGATTTGGACTTGTCATAAATCAACAATTAAATTTATAAATTTAGGTAGCACAGTAGATAAATAGGTAAATTTACCAGTGGACTTAATTGACCTAACTTCCAGCCCGTGATCTCGTAATCGACCTTGGAATTGAAGTCGGTTTGTTCTGGCGACCTCATCTTGGGTCGGCGACCTCATCTTGGCCGGATATTTGGTTGGAGAAGAAAAAATGGTTTTGTGTTGATGCTGGGCAAAAAAAAGGAACAACCAAATAGCTCACCGGTTGCGCAAAATAGCATGAAAAATCGTGGAATAGCGTGCTACATTGCACACATCACCCAACTCTTTTATCCGCTATATAGTGTGTTCCCTGCAAAACGCAATAGCAATAGCAATAGCGTCCATTTGAAAACACTGATTAACTCACCTCCCATTGCAGGAACAGAGGCCGAAGGACGTTTCTGCAAACCTGGTGAAAGTATCTATCTCTCTCTATCTATCTTCTCTCTCTCTCTCTCTCTCTCTCAGTTGAATCGCTTCCTTTTTTTAGGTGAGGCGGAGGCCATTGCTAGGCTTAAGAAGACCTATGATAAGTTCTTCTATCCAGAACCTGTCCAATTGACACCATGTGGCGGATGCAGAATTCAACTACCGAATACTTTCGAATATTGAATTCTGAATTCTCTAAAATCCCATCCTGTTTTCTGAATATTTTGCAGTTCTAATTTTGAAATATAAGGATTAGGATTTTTTCAAAATTTTCTGTCCTTTTTCAGATTTGTATTAGATATCGTATTTTTTATATATTTAGCCTGGACTTTTGTTTTTTCCCAACAATTTTGATATCTCCAAAAATTTCTCTACTTTCTTAGGCAGCAATCATACTTTGTAAGTTTATGTTGTTTCCAATCCGTTAGTTATAGGCTACTTTGTATTCTATAATGACATAATCTGAAATTTATCCTTGATTGAAGATTATGTTTCAACCCTTATTTTTATTGAATGAGATGTTCAACCAGTATTTGTTGATTGCTTTATTGAGACTTTGAATGAAGAGTCATTACTTTGCCTTCAATCGCTCTGGTAAATATGTTGAAACTTCCTCTCTCTATATAAATGTGTAAACAGAATCAAACGTGGTCTTGTTATCCCACAACTTATTTCCCAGTGATAATAGATACTCTTTGGTGATTTCCCACTCACACATTCTTTTTTATCCAATTATATGGGCTTCCCAGTATTTTCTTTCAAACATCACGCCCTATCACTAGTAGTGGCAAATGGACGGTTATGGGAGGTTATGGACGAGTTAAAAATGGATATGAATAAATTTGGGGAGTCAAAAGCGGGTCGGAAAAAATAATTTGGACGGGTTGGGTCAGGCAAACTCGGATCGGGTAGGGTTGACCCGTTTTTTTTTTAAATCAATTATTATACCATATATGGATAAATATGGTATAATAATTTTTGAAAAAAAATATACAAGTAAGTACTTAAATAAAAAAAAATCTTTAAACTCTTTAGTAATTTGAGTTTTATTTTTGAGAGGTTCCAAAATCATTTTGACACCCGCCAACAAACCGTGTTATTGGATCGTTCAAACCATTTTGACCTACAAACACAATTAATGGGCCCCAAACACATTACTTTGGGTGGGTTATGGACGGTTTCATCCTCAAGAGCCCATATTGTGGGCCTACCTATCACCACCCACACTAATTAAAATCTTGATCAAAGCACTAATAAGTAGGCACCCAACAGTCAACTCATGTTTAACATATTCTCTCATTTTCTCCCTTCGCCTTCCTCTATCTAAAACTCCTCTCTTAAAAACCCCTTATAGAAGTTGGATATTCGTGGTGAGCTGCCAATGCCCTTTTGGGCTACGAACTAATCGCTAGTTCGTCCAAGAACATCATGGCTATCCCCGAAGTTAATAAGTGATAGTGACTCCAAAATTTATATTACCATCCTCATCATCAACGCTGAAGCTGTAGGCATTTACATGCGTCGAGTTCCCCCCCCCCCCCCCCATCTTACGTTATGTCTAGTGACTCAGAAGCAACAAAGTTAGACAAGCCCTAAGGTGACCACTCAGACAATGAATAGATGATTGGTGGTCAAAGACATAATAGACTTGGCAGCTACCAGGTATGGTTTGAATAAGGGGTAAGACCTCAGCATCCAAAAGAATAAGCTGATGAGAGAGTGAGAGAGAGAGAGAGAGAGAGAGAGAGAGACCAACAAGAGAGTAATTGAGGACTAAGTAGACTCATGTAACACCCCGTGTTTTTGAAACATAAAATCTGTTAGGAATTTAAAAAAATAAAAATAAAATTCTACCACTCCAATCGAGCTGAATATTTTACAGTAGCTTTGTCTCGCCATCAGTTACAACATATCAAAATTTCAACCAATTTCGACGGTCCAATTGTCCGTAATAATTTTTTGAGTATTTGTATTTGATTAGGACTCATTCTTTTTGGTGTATAAAAAAATTGACGGGTTTAGGACTTTTAAAAACACATTCTTCTAAACCCTAGGAGATGTAATCTCCTCTTTTACATCTTCTTCCTCCCTCAAAACCTTAACTCCATTGAAGAGCCATTTTCAATTCAAGTTTTGAAGCTTTAAATCGGGTTTTCTTAAGTTGGTCCAAGAACGAATTTTTGTCGTCTTCTCGAGGGAACATGTTCATCATTTCAGATGTCTTCAAACGTTTTTCCAAACATGGATATCTCTAGTATTACGCGTCTTAAATATGACCTAAAGATTAATAACCATTGTTTTGTTAAAAAAAAATTAGAGATATTAATTAGGGAAAAGTGAAAGATATTTCAGGACTATTTTTATGAAAATTCTTAATATGAATTAATACTCAAAATCCTTGCATGTTTAGATTAGAGGTTGGGTTTTTGTTAGAAGCTATGACGTTCGCATGGAGAATAAAATTGTATGAACTCTATGAATTGATTTTTGGCATGTGAAATTACGTTAATTGCGTATATCTTGTAAAGTAGAAAATTATTGTTGTATAACCCGAAAAATATGCATGAGATTAAAAGTCAATAAATTGATGTGAATGGATGGTTTAATTAAAAATTACTATTAAATGGACAAATTGGATAAGTAGTGAATTTTAAACACAATTGGAAGAATTGTTATGAAAAGATGATAATACGCTTTATGCCACTTGTTAATTTAATTTATATTCGATATCGCGGGGACGACGAGATTGTTGGGTAGTAAATGCTTTCGCCTTAATTTGGGTTGCTTGCTAGGTATGGGACTAGTACGTAGACCTTTGTGTTGTTATCACTTTCTAGGTATGGGAGTGACGAGTATAAACTATTATGGATGGGTAGTCCGTGGGTGGGCTGATTTTTGCATTTTCCCGTTGTTCTTAGTAGCCTAGGTATGAGGTTAAATGGTACTTATCGGTAGGTATTTTTCCTAAACGATAGGCTAGAAAATACTTGTGTTTTGGAGACTTTTATATATGGAACTAGGTGTGTTTTGAGGACTTATACACTATTAAAGGGTGTGGTTAAATAAAAATAATGAGAACTTGAGATTTTAAATGAGAATTAATGCTTAAGACTTATGACGAGTATTAAAATGAATTTGTGTCGTCAATAAGTGCAGCGTTGACAGTAAACCGGGCTGGCTATAACGATGTGGGTGTTTGTTGGTGTCACCAACAAGTGCAGGGTTGACAGAATACGGATCGACTGGCTACTGTGACGTGTCATGTGTGGAATTTCAAGAATACGTGCAACAAGCCCACCCCGGTCTTTGTCCCGCTTATAAGAATCTAGTCGCCTTCGAATGCTTCTCTTGGCTCATTAGATCCACTCGAGGCTAGATCACTTAGATTAGAGTACAGGAGCGAGGTTCTTCCGCCAGCACTGGCACTTGAAAAAGAAAAAGAGGCTGGAGGTTCATTGGCAGTAGGAGAGGAAGAAGTCAAGGTACCAACACGGAACCCGCCGAGACGTAAGCCGTCTCGTCCTCTATTCTGACAGTAAACTGGGATGTCTGGATATAGTGAGGGAATGAGTATGGTGTAAAACTTTAGGCGGGAGTCCTGCGACTCGTGTGGATTAAAACTTTTGGCGGGAGTCCCGCGACTGGTTATAATGGAATTGCTAATATAATAATTTGGTTAATCAAATTAAATCAAATGGGTAGCTTTTGGTATAATTAAATAATTGGAAATTGAGATAATTGTAGACTCGATTATCTTGGGTGGCTTAGTCAGGCGAGTAGATAATAGTACTTTATATTTACTCGCATGTTAATATATCTCGTTTAAATTCTCCCAATTCAATTTAAAATTCCCTTTTTACCAAATTAAGAAACAAAATTCCAATTCTGTCGTGACCGTGCGCACAACCCTAAAACATATTCGTTTGCACGTACCACAATATTGGTCGTTCGAATCGAGAACCTATGAAACTCTTCAGAATCTAGTCTTTCTTCAATCTCTAGCCCTAGGTATGACCTCTCTGTCTAGAACCATCATTAACGGCCTAATTCAAGGCTTTAATACTTCCCATGTACCCTAAATTGTCCTAAAAACTTCCTCAACACAAATTTTATGCTATCCTTACAATTCTACTCGATTGATATAAGAATTTAGAAGTTTTTTTAAGAATTAGAACCCTATATCTGAATTTTATTCTAAAGTCCCAAATTTCCAATAAATTCCTGTCATAATCAAGGGGTCTTTTACCCAATTCATCAAGTACACACAATTATAATCCTCAATTTGTAGCATATCAACCAAATTCATGACAATTGGAAACAAATTATATTTATGGATAAAAATCTAATTTTTCTAATTAATTTTAACCAAAGTTTGTTGTTGAACTATCTTAATCAAATGTTCTATATTTAAATTTAGAATCCAATAGATAATCATATTATAGTGACAAAATAAATTCTATGACTATACTAAATAAACTTGCCTAAAATTCTAGTAGGTTGAACTTCAATTGAAAAATCATAATTCTCTCTTCTCCAATGCCCAATGGCCCTCTTTTCTTCTTCTCTCTCTAGGTTTTTCTTTCTCAAGTGTCTAAAAATGGCTTAGGTTAACCAAAACGTATTTTTATAATGCTAATCACGAAAATAGGGTTAAACCCTTTATAGACCTTGACCCATTAACCTCAAAACTATATCCAATTAGTCCCAAACCTAGCTCGAGTCCAACACTGACCCATAGGATAAAAAACCAACCATTTTAAAGTAAAATCGAACCTTTTTCATGTCCCACGAATCAATCGAACTAACATATCAATATTTTTAACATTTACATTTGTTCGAGTTTAAAAATAATTTATTACGTTTACTTATGAAATAATTCTTCATTTATTTATGTGTACTGAGTTTCATTTATAAGTTATATTTTAAATAATTATAATTATACACACATTGTAGAGGGAGGTCCAGGCTTAAAGTTGATTAAAGCAACATCAACACTTTACAGGAAAGATTAGGGATGATCGCTCGCATAAAATAGAACCTGCTCGAAAGGACTCATACGAAGATTGTCACTCGCACAAATAGGAAGTTGCTCGCAGGACCTCCCATGAGTATCAAGCCCAGGAGGCAAGCTTGGAAAATACAAACTGTAATAGGAACTTTGATGTACTTTTATTATTAAATTCGTGTAAATATAAAGTTCACTTTGTAATATTTATGAGGTTACTCGATACCCTCGAGGGACCATGTCTGGCAGGGCATGAGAGAGCTTACATGCTCTATCGAACATACCTCTTCTCGAGTATCTCGCAGGGATTTGGTTTGGAGGATTGGGTGCAAGGTAACGTCGTAAGAGGCCAACCCCTTTAGGGTATTTAGGCAAAACCTTAGTTTATACACAACACGGCTCAGAAATCCCTCGAAATTCCATCTCTGAGAACCCACTCGAGGGTCCTCATTCCTAAATAATTGCCCAAAAGGTTAACCTCGGTTATTTTGTATACATCATAAGTTTCTCAAGAAATCATCAGTCGAGCAACCTTTTCGAGTCAATGAGCTACTTTTCGGGTGATGTGATAGCTCACCTTTTGCATATTATTGTTTACCAGCTCTTTGACGTCAGCATGCCTGACATTCAGGAACTGGATGAAATAACACTTGAGTGTAAGCATCCCTAGGATGGAAAATTCATTCCCGACACTTCACATCCTATTTAATGCTATCACAAATATGAGAGTCCAAACAGTGTTCCCACCAAAATATCATATCTAACTCATTTAATGCAATATCTTTGCTATTAAATGCATAGGACTGTTGACATCAAAAGGGGTCAGACGCATTTATTATACTACGGTCACTCGAATGACAAGGGTCTCCTATAAATATCCCCAACATTATATTATTGAGGGATCACACTTTTCTAGCCCAAAATTGTTGCGAAAATATTTCAGGACAAGAGAGTTTATCGTGAGGACATTTATTGTGTAACCAACCCCCTTTTACTCCGTTTTGTGTTTAAGGTTACTAAATTGCCTTTATTGCACTAAGGGTGCTTGCTCTTACTCCCTCCAATAAAGTCAACTGTGGGATCCCCCTCATTTATGATTTCATTATGGCATTTACGTTGAAATAACACATTTAATACATGAGTTTTACACATTGAATGTGTTGACCTGAGACTTGTATTTCATTATTATTGATATTTGTTCTGAGGTTCTAATCAGCATCTTGATAAGGGGTTACGCCTCCCTTGACATTAGTATCATTTGAAGAACTCACATCCTACACACATACATCACAAATATAAATGAAATATAGTGACAAAATGAGTTACTGCAGATAATTACATCACAATATAATATAAAATAATTTAAATAATGCATTAAATTTACGGGGTATTACACTAGGGACTCAATATTAATATTTAAATTGGCTAAGAAATAAAAATATGAAAATCCCATATGGCTTCCCTTAATATATTTTCTTTACCGCTTAATTGTAATTAATTTCACCAAATAATTGTAATTGCACTCCGATATAATTATCTTAGAATTACTAGAATAATGAGGTATTTGTTTGCAAAATTATATAGTGCGTAATATGATTCCTCATGTAAAGCATATAGTATCCGCTTGAGAAATTCAATTTAACACTAAATTATTTTCATATTAATTATTCCTTGATATCAAACTTAACTTATTTAATACTCTACCGGATTATAAATAATTCACTGATCAGGTTTACTGGTATAATAAAAAAACTTGTAAATTTATCGAGGGGTATCACAATTCTGGATATCTCCGAGAAATTGATTTCTCCGAGATATGATCGCAAATATGTAAACATAACAATTGCCAAACTTGAGAAGATTTAGACCTAATAAATTGGATCGCACCTATAATAATCAAATAAACAATCGTATGCACAATCCAATCCGTATAGCCCTTGTGATTAAGAATCTACACACCATTTGCAAATGATGTGATATTTTGCAAGTCTAATCGAGTGAGCATCGAGACTTAAATCTCACCCTCGTCCCATTTAATGATGTACTTGAATGATCCTATTTGAACTATCAAACAAGTTTCCGATCCATCAGATTGATTCCCGTAGTTTTATTTAACTAGAAGCGGAATTACGATCTCATGTGATTAGGCCGTACCCAACTCACCAGAATTCCTACTAAGTTCAATTGGCCGACATTCATGCAATATATTTAAAATAAACACAAGACATTCTCACAAACGTGATTCTCATTTGAAAATGAGCTTGACACGCCTTTATTAATAATAAACATCATATATGATTTTAATAATAAAACCCTAACCCCTACTTCAGCTCTTTGGTAAGTGCACGGAGGATGATTGGCGTTGAATAATGCGAGAAAGGGAGAAGATGCAGGGTATCATCCCCGCAACTGGGATAAGTAGAGCCGAGAAGGGATACAAACAGAAATTTACTACAATATAATGGTAAAGAACATGAGCAATAAATCATCTACTCGGAGATGGAAGGTCGGGATTGTGCGAGAACGTTTGGGTTGGACCGGTTTTGTTGGAGAAGACGAGTTGGAGCATGGAACACGGTGGTTGTAACCGGTTTATGCAGATAATAAAGAAGATTAGATATTGGAGGTCATAAGGTTGTAACCACTATATATATATATATATATATATATACAGTCCTACTCTTGTGCGGACTAGTTCGCATTTTAAGAGTGCGGACCGGACATGTGTCACCTGGCGGTGAACCCAGAAAAGAGAGAGAGTGTACCTATAATTTAGGCGATAATTTCTAGGCGCACCGTTAGGTGACACATGTCCAGTCTGCATTCTTAAAATGCAGACTAGTCCGCACAAGAGCATTATTATATATATATATATATATATATATATATATATATATATATATGTTGAGGCACCTTTTGCCCAATGGAACATTATATTTTTTATATTATATTATATATAATTGGTTCAATTACCAAAAAATCCTTCAAATATTTTTTAATACACATTTTGTACAAGCCTTTTTATTTTGTTCCAAAAAGTGGCTCAGACACTCATTTAACCAATATTCTGTTATTTTTAAAAGTCCGCGCTTGAGGCACGTTAAAGAACTTTTTGCAATTAATAAAAAGGCTTGGACTAAACATGTATTAAAAAATGTTCGAGGCACTATTTGATATATGCCCCTTTAAAAATTATGAATCAATTAATGTGTATATATATATATATATATATATATATATATATATTATTGAGACCCTTTTTTGTCGAATGACACATTCTATTTTTTACATTACATTATATATAATTAGATACATCTATATTAGGAACAGGATTATGTGGGACTCACGCATAGGAGTCCTCTGTATACATAAAGATTTTTTTTAATCTTTCCACTCGCACACACATACCCAACATTTAAGAACTCCCAAAGCCAAAAACCAAGAAATTAGGGTTTGGTGATGTCTTCCCCATCTGGCTTTCATTCGTTTCATACGGTTGTGTATCCTGAAAATTTCGAATTTATATCCTCAAATTTGGCCGATCACCTCACCACCAATGAGAAACGCAATGGTTAGATTCACCCCCTACTATCTATTATTTTTTACACACACATCTATATGTACATACAGATATTGATATACATAATACATACACTTACCCCCGCGTACCTATAGCCACACAGTGGCGGAGCCACATAGGGCCCAAGGGGGCGGTGGCCCCGGTTGAATTTAAAAAAAAAAAGGGCCCCGGTTGAATTTAAGGTATTATTTTAATGTCTTTATATATTTTTTGTATATGGTAGAAATTTTATGTATGTGGAGTTGTTATGTTTAGTTTTTTGTATGTGGAGTTGTTCAATTTAATTTTTTGTATGTATGTGTTGTTTAATTTGAAGTTGTTCAATGTTCAATTTAAATATGTGGTAATATATGTAGTCTCAAATATGTGGTATTTTTTAAATAGGAAGTCATGGAGAAATTAATTATATATTGTTAATAATGATTGAGAGTAATTGTTTGAGCCCCCACAAAACTCGAAACTTTCGCAGATGTAATTTTGAACCGATTTCTCCCCCATTGGACTATAATCCTAGATCCGCCACTGCCCCACGCATATGTGGACTTTGCAACGTATTAGTTTAGGATTATTACTATTTTATTCTGATTATGAAATTTTATTTTTCTGCAAACTTTTCATAAATCTGAAATTTTTTCATTCAGATATGTCCGATCAGAGCACCGCCAAAATGACGGGGATTCTCACCTTAACTGATAAGAAGGTCAATGGTGTGATTCTCTCTCTCTCTCTCTCTCTCTCTATATATATATATATATATATATATATATATATATAAAGAGAGAGGGGGATGACAATTTCAGAAACATGACATGAAATTATTGTATTTGTTTCTCAATTTTTTTAACACAAATAATATACATACACTCACCTATAAGATTAGGGATGGTCAATTGAATAAAATAGAATATGCTCGAAAGGACTCATACGAAGATTGTCACTCGCACAAATAGGAAGTTGCTTGCAGGACCTTCCACAAAGATCATGCCCAGGAGGCAAGTTTGGAAAATACCATTTGTAATAGGAACTTCGATGTACTTATATTATTAGCTTTGTGTAAATATAAAGTTCACTTTGTATTTTTATGAGGTTACTCGATACCCCTGAGAGACCATGTCTGGCAGGACATGAGAGTCGAACGCACCTCTTCTCGAGTATCTCGCAGGGATTTGGTTTGTAGGATTGAGTGTAGGGTAATGTTGGAAGAGACCAACCCCTTTAGGGTACTTAGGCAAAACCTTGGCTCAAAAGTCCCTGAAGATACCATCTCTGGGAACCCGCTCGAGGGTCCCCATCCCTAAACAATTGCCCAAAAGTTTAACCTCTATTATTTTGTATACATCATAAGTTTCTCTAGCAATCATCAGTCGAGCAACCTTTTCGAGTCAATGAGCTACCTTTTTGGGTGATGTGAAAGATCACCTTTCGCAGGTTAGTGTTTACCAACTCTTTGACATCAGCATGCCTGACATTCAGGAACTCGATGAAATAGCACTTGAGTGAAAGTATCCCTAGGATTTGATGGAAAATCCATACCTGAAACTTCACGTCCTATTTAATGCTATCACAAATCTGAGAGTCCAAGGAGGGTTCCCGACAAAATATCATGTCTAACTCATTTAATGCAATATCTTAGTCATTAAATGCAGAGGACCCTTGACATCAAAAGGGGTTAGACGCATTTATTATACGAAGGTCACTCAATTTTTTTATAACAGATTATATACATACACTCACCTATATAATCCCCCCCTCCCCTATCTTCACCCACACATATGTAGACTTTGCAAATTCCTAGTTTAGGATTATTACTATTCTATTCTGATTATGAAACTTATTTTTCTGCAAACTTTTCATAAATCTGAACTTATATCAATCAGATATGGTCGATCAGACCACCACCAAAATGAAGGGGATTTTCACATTAACTAATAAGAATGTCAATGGTAAGATTCTCCTCTCTCTCTCTCTCTCTCTCTCTCTCTCTCTCTCTCTCTCTCTATATATATATATATATATATATACACACACACACACACATCTTTATAGGAAGACATAGCGTTGAAAACGCATGAGAAAGCACCAATGCTATCACATAGATGCTATACACTGGAGTGGGTCGCGTAGTGGTTGAGAGAGACCGAAAGAGAGAGAAGAGGGTATATATCATGGTTCAATGGCACGGTATCGGACACCCGATTTTCTACCCGGCCATGGGGTCGGCGATACGTAAAGATACGCTATTTAGAGAGCGCAAAAAATTTCGAAAAAGATAGAGACAATTTTGAAAAATAAAATTAATAATGTGGACCAATTAGATGGGATTAAAACCATCATGTAATAAGCACAGCGTTGTTTAATTGAATATACTAACATGTTGAACTTGTCAACTTCAATATTTTATAATAGAAACTATAATGACACATAAAATTTCATAAAGAAGTTGCATAGAAGTTAAATAGAAATGACTAGTGTCAATTGATTAATCATTAATTATTAATTAGTAGCAGTTTAATTATGTTGATTTTGTTAAAAATCCAAAACAACTATTTAAAAAAATCAGTAGTAATTTAATGATAATTTTGTTAAAATTCAGTATCCTTTTTTAAAAATTCATTACAATTTATTAATAATTTTGTAACAAACCAGTACCAATTTAATACATATTTTGAGGGTGGAATGATAGTGACCCATAGTAGTAATTTATTAAAAGGTACATGTGCATCAATATTTTTAAAAAGAATATCACTATTTTTTAAGAAACTATTTTTCAATAGTGGAAAATTTTAATCACTTTTTGTTCAAAAAAGGTTTTACATATATTTTGTTATGAAAAATGAAAGGCTAAACGTAAGTTAGTTGTATATATTTTTATTTTCTATAAAAAAATTAAAAATTTAAATTTAAGTATAATTTTTTTTTTCAAGCAAAGAAAATTGAAGGATGAGTGAATTTGTAAATGTTATTTACTTTGTAAATAATAATCAATTTTTAATGGTAAGTTAGTGTATACATTTTTTGGTAATAAATAAAGAAGGTTTAAACATAAATGAGTTGTAAACATTTTTTTCTTTTAAAAAATGAATCCGTAAACATTTTTCATATTGTAAAAACGATCAGTTTTTAGTTTTTAAACTTAAGTTAGCCGTAAACAATTTTTTAACCAAAAAAGGAAAAGAAAAACCTCCAAACAATTGTTATAACTGTAACACACTTTCTCCGCTGGGAGCGGCTATTAGCACTACAACCAATTTTTAAGACACTCCATTTTGATATCAAATGTCAATTATAACCTTAGATGTACAAAATTTAAATTTTTACTTCTTTGCCGCCAATTAAAACAAATGTATTTGAAAAACAACTACCTTCGAATTTCTCAATCTTGGACATCTTGAACATTTCAAGCAGCCTTACTTTAGGATAGGGAGACATATGGTTATAATCCATGTAGTTCCCAAAGACTCAAACTTGGTTAAATTTCTTGGTCAACATCTTGAGGTCCTCCTTGACCTTGTTTAAATCTTCCTCCTTCGAATCAACAGTTATGGGTAGGTTAGCCCCTGGCTAGGCAAGGTTTGGCATAAGGAGCTGGGCTGGCGGCGGCCCATTAGCAGGAGGTGCACGTGGAGTGTGTTGATATTCCTTGAAGACCCATATAGGCTCAGGTGTGGTCGAACCCATAGTGCAAGGGAAGAGGACCTTAACCTCTTAAAGAATAGGGACTCCGTTTTGTTGCATCTTGTGAACCTCGATTTAAAGGTTGTCAATCTTGGTAGTGAGTCGAGCTAGGACCGTCATCAAATTTGGATGCATATTCAGTACTTGGTCTATGTTCTCCATGGAAAACGGATGAAGATTAATTTTGGACTCGATGGAAGTGGCGAGGGAACTGACAGAGCCTTGTGGAGGTTCGATGGAAGACCGAAGCCAATAGGGAACCAAGCCAAGGGTCAGGTATGTGATCGACCTGAGAGGGGGAAAAATTCGAATATATTTTTGAAAGAGAAAGAGGAAAATAATTATTTATTTTTTTTAAAGGGAGGAAAATATTTTTGGCATTTTTGGAAAATAGGAGGACAAGATGTTTTCGGGTAAAAAGGAGGAAAAATATTTTTGGTATAAGGAAGGAGGCATGCTTTTGGTATTTTTGATAAAAGAGGAAGAAAATATTTTTGACACTTTTGGTAAAGAAAGAGAAAAACTGAGAAAAAGAGTCTCAACATGATTATTATTATGTTTATTATGTTCTCACTTGTATTAGGTTTACCTAAATGCAAAAAGAAATGACGAACGGGACCCGAGTTTGGGAAATTGAATTTGAAAAATATGTAAAATCATGGTTGGCCTTGTATCCAGGCTCATAGATAAGGTCCTATTTTAAAAAAGACAAAATCGTGCGAAAATTTGGGTCGCATGCTGACACATCATTTCGGCAGAGTTTCGGGTAGAAATCGGCAAACTAAATATGAGTGTCCTAGGTTTTACACCTATATGAGGGTATGCAGTTGTTGGGTTAATTGGAAGGGTTCCCCCTTTTGGAATGACTTCCACGATATACGCCTTGCTTTTAAGGGCAATCCGTACGTGTGGACAAGCCATTCGATATACCTGAGTATACATGAATTTCCTTACTATATACCTCGTGGGGATAGTACGTGTGAGAGAGAATTTGATATACTCGACGTATGTGATCGAGTTCCCTGCGACATGCCTCCCGTCATGACTTCGATCAAGGGATACGATGCGGGGGAACCATTCGATATACGTCGAATGTACTTATAAAATGGAAGTTGAGAGTCATATCGCTTAGGCTAATTGCGACCTGTCGGACCAACGCCCATCATGAAGTGACCCCCTAGTTACGGGACAAAATTTGGTCAATATCCATGATCTTTGGTGATGTAGTGTGAAAAATGCATAATTCTTGATTAGCATATTATGGAGAAAGTATCTTTTGATGAGCATTAAGCGGGGGATAATGTACAAGTATGAAAAATAAATCTAACATAGAGCATGAAGATTATACTAAGCATGGATATGTGAATGATGTGTGAATATCTACAAGTGAGTGTGTGGTAGTGAACTTAAGCATGGATCAACTACAAGTTGTGTGTGACAAGTGTGAGTGAGCATGGATATATACAAGTGTCATAAGTTGAGGTGTGTGTTAGTGACACCTAAGCATGGATATTCTAAGCGGTGTGTGCAACATGAGGATATAAGTGATCCTAGGTGCACGTAGTGAGAAGTGCACATGGAGAGTATCTACAAGTTTGTGAGTGAGTAGTGATATCAGCATGAGGTATATATGTACAAGAAATAATAGAGGAGAAAAAAGGGAACGTACAGGTAGGTTCATACGCACACAAGCAGAAAACCAAAACACCTATGTAAATAGAGTCTAGCCCTCTTATGAAAAATAAAGATCCCCGGTGGAGTCTCCACTGTGGCCACCCCAAAAATATCCTCTCTCTCCTTCCGCGGGGCGGGAAAAGAAGGGGGAGAAAGGTCTCCCTCCCTCTCTACTCTAGGGGCGCTTCGATCGTCGTCGGTGTGGGGTAAATGTAAAGAGATGGAGTTGCCAGCCTATTTTGCACAAAATAGGCAAAAGAACATGTCGTCCCTTCGAGAGTGCGGCATCAAAGATGAACTAATGGTTATGGAACCAATAGTTCAAAGGCTCGAGGATAAGTAACGGAATGGGAAGGTGTTAAGCACCCATCTCGAACTTTCGATCTCTCATGGGCTTGTGTTATTATTTTCCTTTATTTCTCCGTGAAGTGTGTATGCATGTATATATAATGGAGATCGAAATCATCCAACTCATACCATGAAAGAGATAGAGTGAGGTGATCCATAGGAATGCCCCTAAAAATAATATTAAAAATATGATTTGTGTTTATCGCGATATTGATCGTTATAATGAAGCGATAATATATATTGGATAAAACGCTTATAAGGATCACAAACATGATATGTATTAAAATAATGCAAGAATATAATAAATTCAAAAATGGGGAATTTGGAAATTGAAAATTTTGAAAAATTAGGAAATTGGAAAATTAGAAAATCGGACTCGAATCTCGGGTTTTAATTCAAAACACCTACGTAGCCTATAAAGGCATCAAAGTCCATGTAGTTCGTATGAGGCATAGAGGTGGGTTATATCCCATAGATTCGAATGGGATTTTATTATATGTGTGTGAGAAGAAAATGTGTTTTAGTTTTAAAAATTTTTGATGGATGATCCTATTGGAATTTATAGGTTTAACCCTTTTTTTTGGGGGGGGGGGGGGGGGGGTTATAGAAAAATAAAGTATATGTAATATAACTAATAAAAAGGTTAGATGTTAATGTATATGAACTAAAGTAAGAACTAAATTATGAATTTAATGTAATTAATGCAAAAATAAGAAATTTAAAGAGAGAGAGAGAAGGATTTTGGACCTTCTTTGAAGAATTGAAGCTTGACCTTGATCTTGGATGAACTCCATTGAATGTTGGATGAGAGAGAATGATATTTTGCCAAATTGGGTGTGAAAAGGATGGGAATATAAGATGGGATGGAATTTCACATAAGGAAACTTCGTTGATTGCAAGAGAATGTTATTAAGATCACTGATGTTGATGGATCTGAGGTGTGCTTTGGGAGTGAGGTCATGCCATCTATTTATAGGATAAGGGGATTTAGATCGACATAAACCCAGCCTTGCCAATCGGCAAGTAACCCTAGGCACATTGTCGATAGGCGGGGAAATAGACCTGCCAATTGGCAGTTTCTTGTACATTTTTTTGGAAAAATGGTTGTTGAACGCAATCCGTTGATCCAAATTGTGCCTGGGGCATACCAATAGAAAGGTAATTCAGAGACCTTCAATAGTACTTTGGACCTCTACTAGTTTGGGAGTTGACTTTGGGTCAAACGTGGCTCGGAAGCACTTATCTGTCCTTTGGACGGCAGATCATTGGACGAAAACGGATCGTTCGTCTAAACAGTAAGTCAAAATCGTGCACGGAGTTAACCGAATGAAAGGGTATCAAGTGACCTTGGAAATTCCAAAGACCTTCACTCATTTAGAAAATTTGACTTTGGTCAACCGGGGCCCGAAAGTGTCTAGTGACCTCTCAGAGTAAAATGAATCGTTCGTCTATACCGTAAGGATGATTCCTTCACGGGGTAGACTGTTGGAAAGGGTACTAATTACCCTTCAAATATTCATTCAGTCTCAATCGATCTTAAAATCTTACCTTGGTCAAATGGAGCTCTGGAGTGCCCGGTGTCCTCCGGATAGATTTTAAGGGAAAATGAATTATTCATTTGAACGATTATGTCGTTTCATGCACGGGGTTGACCATTGGAAAGGGGTTTCAGTGCCTTTTAAATATTCAAGGAGATTTTGCTCTGACGATGAAGTTGACTAGAGTAAAATCGGGGCCCGGGAGCGCTCGGTGGCCTCCAGATCGATTTTCGATAGTAAAATGGTCCGTTTGTTCAAATTGTTGTGACAATTTGCACATAGGGTGAACCGTTGGAACGGGTATTCGTATCCCTTCAAAGTTTCAAAGAGCTTTTGCTTTGACGATAGAGTTGATCGGAGTCAAACGGGGCTCGAGAGTGCCTGATGGCCTCTCGATCGGTACTCGAAGTATGCCCTAGGATTTGTAGTGAAATGGGTAAGTGTTAGGGACCTCAGGAGAGGATTGGGGGTCTTAGAATGTGGTATTTATAGATCTTCTCGATGGGTGATCTTCGAATAAGTGAAAATCGTCGAATAGACACAACATGATGTTTGGAAAGAGGTCGATTCTGTGGACCTAAGGGATGAGGATGACTGTTTTAGAGGGTCGAGGTCGATTCTAAGGAAATGCTGGGGATAATTGATTCTATGGACCGAGGTCAATTATGAGGACTTAAGGTGGGAGATACCAATTTTACAAGTCGAAGAAAATTATGAGGGCTTAAGCAGAAGAGACCATTTTTTAGGGTCGAAGCCAATTCTGAGGGCTTAAGTTGTATATACCAATTCTGCGGGTCAAAGCCAATTCTGAGGGCTTAAGTTGTAGTGACCAATTCTGCGGATCAAAGCCAATTATGAGGGCTTTAAGTTGAAGCGGCCAATTCTGCAGGTCAAAGTCAATTCTTAGGACCTTAAGTTGAAACGACCAATTCTGAGGGCTTAAGTTAAAATGACCAATTCTGAGGGTCGAAGCCAATTCTACGGGTTTGGATGGGAGTGACCAATTCTATGGGTCGAAGATAATTCTGAGGGCTTAAGTTTTAGCGACCAATTCTAAGGGTCAAAGCCAATTCTGAGGG
This sequence comes from Sambucus nigra, assembly GCA_949130495.1. Classification (NCBI taxonomy): domain Eukaryota; kingdom Viridiplantae; phylum Streptophyta; class Magnoliopsida; order Dipsacales; family Adoxaceae; genus Sambucus; species Sambucus nigra. Next base: position 120,220,329 of record OX422208.1, read on the forward strand.
CTTAAGTTGAAGCAGCCAATTCTGAGGGCTTAAGTTGAAACTACCAATTCTGAGGGTCGATGCCAATTCTGAGGGCCTAAGTAAAAGCGACCAATTCTGCGGGTTGAGGTCAATTCTGAGGACCTTAAGTGAGGGTGACCAATTCTGCGAATCAAATCCATTTCAGAAGGCTTAAGTTGAAGTTTTCTTGGGGAAATTTGGAGAGTCCACTAATGGAAATTATCTTTTTGGTTCCGATGGGGATTTTTGGAAAGCATTTTAGTTTGAGTTTTTGGTTCCACTGGGGAAGAGGAATTAATCCGAGGATTGGATGTTTCCTTATTGGGGAATTTTTCAATTTTTACGGTTTTCTTTAATGGGGGAAGTAAGCGTTTTGTTGGGAAAGTAAGTGTGGTAAAACTATTTTTTGTGTGAAAAAGATTCTTAAATTCATTTGAAAATTTTTGGGGATTTTTCAGCATTTTTTAGCGAATTTTTGTATGAGATTTTATAGAGGGTGTTGACCGGCATGGTGTGATGGGCTCCAAACAGTAGTGGCACGATCTTTTGGGATACCTCTAGCAAGTGAAGGGACAGTGTCAATTGGTATGTTGCTGGGGAAAATGCGTGCACCGTAGGTATGGAGGTTCTTAGAGAGAGAGAGAGAGAGAGAGAGAGGGAGAGAGAGTAGGTGAAGGTAGGAGAGAGAGAGAGTTGGGGGGTTCGGGCTGAGTCCCGTTGTATTTTTCCTTTCCTGCAAGGCAAATGTAATAAAATAATATATATGTAGTGAAATGAAATTTTTATTTTAGTGACTTAATGCATATTCTCTTTTTACTTTACTGCTAAGACCATAAAAATAATTTAAAATGATTTAATAAAAAATTTATTTAAAAATAGGATAAGTAAAAAGATAAGGAGAAGGAAATTCTGAATTCCTTAGAATAAAAATTATTTTTATTGAGTTTTTTTTATTTTGACTAAAAAGGAAAATGGGCATTTTCTAAAGATAGGGGGTTGCCAATTGGCATGCCCCTTGTCCTGCCTATCAACATCTCAGTCCAGTCTAATCAACCCAAGGCTTTGATTTCATTTTCTTCAATTGCTTGGTACTTTATGGGATAGGTTTTTTTTCTCCGAGATTTACAGGATTTTTGTCTTTGGTTGAGCTTTTCCAAGTATAAATAGGGGGTAAGGGTGGAGCATTTTCTTCACCCCCTCAACATTCCTTCTCTTTTGCATTATTTTTGTTTCTTGTCTCATTAATTTGCTATATGAATCTCCTCAAAAGTGTTAAATTTTCTACTTACCTCAAAAACTTAGAGGCGATGTGCTCATACAATGTCGACTACGATGCTTTCAACATGCGTCGGGTTTCACAATGGTATAACCGGCCTATAGAATGGAATATGTTAATGACAGCGGTAGAATTCTGGTATTCTAAAGACCATGTCTTTCACTTTGGATTAAAGTCTATCTGACTTATGAAGAGTTATTTGCCATGCTAGGGATAAATCCTAGTGTTGCGACAGCTATGCCTAAATTCTCTCAATCTCCTCGAGAGTTATTATTAGGACTTCTCCCTCAGCAGCTTGGTCATTAGTTACATGAGGGATGATTTATCTCCATGTTGTTCTACATTATGTAAATTTGCAGGATGTTGGTGATGTTAGCTACACTAGAGCCGTCATTCTGGGCCTGATTTTAAAATTACTGTTGGTGATTGGGGAACTATTGGTGGACCCACAGCTCGTAGTCATTGCTTCATGGATGTCGTATCTCCGTAATCCTGTGGCATTGATATTGGTGGAGACTCTAAACAGTTTGTATGTCTGGCGGGAAGGTCCTTCTAACTTCCTAAGGGGTAGACCCGTTATGCTGTTTATGTGGTTGTCAGAGAGATTTCGGATGGCGATCCCTCCTAAATATCCCTTACTAGTTGTCCCAGACTTCTTTTCTCGCTACTTTATCAGTGTGGGCTTGTACATTCAGAGCTAGAAGAACTGGTTTGTGGAGCACGAGGCTCAAGGTTTGAGTTGGTCAGTGCCTTGGTGGGGAGAATTGCTGCACATTCTAGAACTGGGGGAATACCAGTATGTTCGGTTGGTTGGCCTCTGACAGACCTCTTTCTACTTTCCCTGAAAACTCTTATGCCAATCTGGCTGGGAGCAGATTATTCCCCCTCGGACACTAGATTTCTTTCCCATGGAGGATTTGATAGAGCACATGTGCATGTGGTTAGGCTCTCTGTGGGAGAATCGCCGACCAGTCCTTCCCAGTCTGTTGGCTGAGTCTAGTATGTTTTCGGGCATTACAGAAAGTGGTTATGGAGAAGAATGGTTGCCAAGATACTGGTTATGGAGACCGGGTAAAGATTATTCCTCATATCTGACACCATGGAGGGAGGCACTGTTATTTTCCCTAGGTTGGTACGCGCATACTGTTCCATGGAGCGCCTGAGGAATTTTATTCAAGAAAGGGAGGTTTGGGGACCCCATGATGTGGATAATGATGGGGCGGGTTCCTCTGGCAGCTGTGGGTAAGATCCTTGAGAAAATCATTTATGAATATCTTGTATGGTGTTTCTTGTTTTGTAGGAGAATAAATTTAGGAAGGTTATTTCGGAGTAATGGGTTTCTGTTTTTATTTTGTTTTAGGAAAGTAGGGGTAGGTTGGCTAGGGAAGTTGTTTAACTCCCTATGTTGGTTTAATTGTAACAGCATTTCATCAATGGAATAAAGAAAATTTAATTATATTGTTGTGCCTCTTGGTGAGTTTTTTGCATTTGAATTATCTATATCAATTGTTAAGTCATGCATAATCATTTTGTCCATATAGATGATAAAATGAACTGTCATTCTTGGGGATAAGAAAAGAATAACATTTTGTGAAAAAGAGGGAGTCTTGCTCATGTGAATCATATGAGCTGCCTACGTACCTCTGGGGGTTTTTAAAAAATTCTGAGTGAAAGTAAAAAGATTTTTAGACGATCAGTACCCACGTAGTTCTGAATAAACAAAAATGAAGAAAAAAATAGAATAAAAGAGCGATGAAAAGAGTCGTAGCGTGCCAAGGATTCGAAATAGGGGTAAAAAATTTTGAGACGGTCGAGGTTGACTGGATGGTACATCTCTTCCCCCATTAATGTCGGTGAGCATAGAGGCGTCACCGGATGGGATCTTCTTTACAATGTAGGGACCGCTCCAATTGGGGTCCCAGATGGTTTCTACAATTTCTTTAAGGGATAAATCCCCTTCTCAGATACCGCAATCCTTGACTCTATTATTGAACAATCGTGCTATCTGGCGATGGTATCCTTGTATGTGATATAGAGCCTTTAGTCTCCTTTCGTCTAAGAGTGACAACTCGTCAAGATGGCTTTGACACTAATCTTCCTCATTGACTTTTATTTCAAGCATGATGCATACTAAAGGAATTTCCAGCTCAATGGGTATGATTGCTTCCATGACGTATAACAGAGAGTAAGGGGTAGCCCTAGTAGATGTTCGAACTAAAGTGCAGTAGCCCCAAAGGGTGTAAGGGATTCGGTCGGCCCAATCTCGACAGCTTTTTATCATTTTATTGATGATGGATTTGAGGTATTAGCATCTTCAACGGCACCGTTGGCCTGAGGTCGATAGGGAGAAGACTTTTGCCTTTGAATCCCATACTCATCGACTACTTTTGTGACCTCTTCTTTAAAATGCAACTTATTATCCGACACTCGCTTATGTAGGACCCCATATCGGTAGATGATATTTTTCAGATGAACTTAGCCACCTTCTTGGCATTCAGAACTGCGTATGATTTGGCTTCGACCCATTTGGTGAAGTAATCAATGGCAACCAAGATGAATTCATGCTCGTTGGAGGCTTTGGGTGTAACTTTTCCTATGATACCAATGCCCCATATGGAGAACGGCCAAGGAGAAGTCATATTGTATAATTCCCACGGAGGTAAGTGTTGGAGGTTGGAAAACTACTGGCATTTAAGACATCTTCGAACATAGGCAGTGAAATTCTGAACCATGGTAATCCAATAGTAACCCTATCGAATGATTTTCTTGGTGAGCATATGGCCATTCATGTGGGGTCCGCACTCCCCACTATGAATTTTCTGCATCAACTCTTGAATGTCAACCACTGCGATGTAGTGTAAAAGGGTTCCATCGAAGTTTCTCTTAAACAGAACTTTATCACAGATAATGTATTGGGCAACCAGTTTGCTAAAAGTTGCTCGATCTTTCTTATTAGAACCTTGGGGACACCTACCATGCTTGAGAAGGTTACAAATATCATATTACCAACAGTCGTCTGTATCAGGATCTTCTTCGGTGATGAGCTCAATGTGGTAATAATGGGTTGGTTTATCTTATTTCTGGACTAGGAAGGGGGACATTATTATTCGTTTGGGCATGTTAACCATGGAGGCTAAGGTAGCAAGGTCATCGACTAGGTTATTCTTTTCTCGGGGCAGGTAGTGGAAGGTGATATCTTGGAATTAAGAGGCCAGTTCTTCTAGGTGGGCATAGAAGGGTAAGAGTTTCTCGTCCCTTACTTTCCAACTTTTGAGTACTTGACCGATGATGAGGGTTGAATCCCCATAGGAATATAGGTATCGAATTCCTTTCTTGAGAGCAACTTTGAGGCCTACCGTGCACGCCTCGTATTTTTCCATGTTGTTGGTGTGGGGAAAATCCAACTTGATGTCAATGGTAGTGTGAGAGTCATTAGGGGCAATTAGGAGTATCCCAATGCCATACCCGTTGGTGGAGCCATCAAAGAACATTTTCCATCGAAGGTCTTCTTGGGAGTTATAAAGGATATTCTCATCCAAGAATTCAAAAATTCAAACATCGATTTCTTCCACAGGGTAGTCAATGAGGTAATCAGAGATGGATCTTCCTTTTATGGATTTCTGTGTGACATACACTATATCAAATTTGGCTAGAAGCATCAACCATCGGACCATTCGATTAGACAGGGCAGGTTCTCGAGCAGATATTTGATGGGATCCATTTGGGATACGAGTTTGATGGAAAAGGCGAGTATATAGTGTCGTAGTTTTTGGGTGACCAAGATAATGGCGACACATGCTTTTTCCAAGGCTGTGTAGTTAGCTTTGTACCCGGCCAACTTGCGACTAGCATATTATATGGCCTTCTCTTTACAAAACTCTTTAAGGTATTGGGATAGCAAAGCCCTAATTGCAGTATCCGTTACTGTCAGGTATAGGAGTAGGGGAAGACCAAGCTGTGACGGCATGAGTACTGGATGTCGGGTTAGGTATTGCTTGATTCGGTCAAAGTCTTTTTGGCAAGCTTCATTCCAAACCTTAGTGGAATCCTTTCGGAGTAGTTTGAATATGGGTTCACAGATAAAAGTCAACTAGATAATGAACCGACTGATATATTGCAATTTTCTAAGGAACTCCCAGACTTCCGTCTCCATTCGGGGTGGTGGCATCTCGAGTATGGCTTTCAGCTTGGCTGGATCTGCATCTATCCCTTTCTCACTAATCATGAATCCTAAGAGCTTTCCTTTGGTAACGCCGAAGACACATTTTTATGGGTTAAGGCGCATCTGATATTATCATAGTCGCTCGAATAATTTCAAGAGAGCGGGAACACGACTTTACCTAGTCTTAGACTTGATAATCATATCATCCACATAGAACTCAACTTCTTTATGTATCAGATCATGCAAGATGGTTGTGGCAGCCCTTTGGTGGGTAGCCCTTATATTTTTTTTAGACCAAATGGCATGACGTTGTAGCCAAAGGTTCCCCAAGGGGTGATGAATGCAGTTTTCTCTTAATGATCCGGGTGCATCTTGATCTGGTTATATCCGACAAACCCATCAATGAATGACTTAAGAGCGTGATTGGTTATGTTATCCACAGTCAAGTCAATATTGGGTAGCGGGTAATCATCTTTCGAAGAATCCTTGTTCAAGTATAGGTAGTCAATGCACATGCAAACCTTCTATCCTGATTTTTGCACGGGTACGATATTGGCTAGCCATGTGGGATATTCGATCACACGAATTAAACCCACATTCAACCGTTTGACCACTTATTCCTTAACTTTGAGCGTCATTTGGGGCAAAGCTTTCGCAGCTTCTGTTTGACTGGTTTATATTCTGAAAGAGTTGGAATCTCATGCTAAGCGATCTCGGGATCAATGTCGGGCATGTCGTCATAAGACCATGCGAAGACATCCACAAATTCCTTCAGTAATTCATCCAGTTGCGTGCGCTCATGCTCATCAAGGGTAGACCCTATTCTAATCTCACGCAGTTGGCTACTAGAATCGAGATTAATAATAATAGTTTCATCTTCATTAACTTGAACACGATTATGGTTTTTATTATTAACCTTATTTCGATATGTTAAGAATTGTTCATACTCAAAATCATCATCATCAAGAGTTTGATTAGAATTAAGATAATTAATGTAAGGCACAGCAAGATACTCAAAATCTTCATTTATTTCATTATTAGGAAAAATAGCATTGAGAACCTCATCAAAGGAGGTCTTGATTACATCAAAATAAGGAGGAACAACAAGAGAAGAGGAAATGGGATAAACACCAGGGTTGGGTTGTATTTCAGCAGATGGAACATATACAGCATGCCAATTGAGTAGAGGTGTATCAATAACTTTGATCAGGCGGGATGGATCCAATGATGTGGCGCTTGAGTGGAACATGTAGAGTGTCAGTCCCAGTGTCTTCAAGTTGAATAAATCCTCAGAGTCACTTCCCTCATAATTTTTGGTATCAGTTATGATCTTCTCAATGAATGGTCGCACATGATGCTGGTAACTTTCAGCCCATGAGTAGCTGTCTTGGAAAAAGATCTCCATTCCTGATTTTATCTTCTTGTCCACATGATCATACCATGGTTCGGGAAAGCCGCAAAAGGGGAAATATTCACCCTCTATGATGAATCTTCCATTCAAGGAATATCTTGAGACTGTCTTAGCCTTTTCTTCAATTGAGGTTAGCAGAGCATTCTGAGTTCTTCAATTGATGGATGATAGGCCAAACTGCAAAGAGGAGAAGCTTTCTTTAGTACTATGGGTTCAAGTATTCCCTATTGTATTCAACCCTGACCCAGTCCGGGCATGAAGTCTATGTTCTTGAAGATCTAGATCACATTAACATTGCCATGAGAGTTATACTCCTGAAAAACCCTATCTTTGAAATCATCCCCTTCTGGTAGTAGAAGTGGTTTAACTCAGAAACCTGATAGAATCATATCATTCGCCCCATGTTGTATCTCTAGTACTGGATTGTTGGTGCTTGCATTCTCAGCATTATCATCCTCTCCCAAGATAGTGATGACCTACCCATTGGCGAAGAACTTTAGTTTTTTATGAATGGAGAAGACACACCCTTGTTATTACGGAGACATGGTCATATAAGTAACAGATTGAAACAAGTCGGGATGTCGATGACTTGAAATTCAACAAGAGGATTTATAGGGCCGACCCCTATTGTAAGCTTTATGGATACCATTACTTCTCGACGAGTAGTATCATAAGCGTGCACTGCGGCAGAGGTTGGAGTAAGGTCGCTTAATTTAAATCCCAATCAATTAAGGGTTCTCAACGGGCAAACATTAAGAGCCATCCCATTAACTACAAGAAAAAGTGGGATGGTCTTTCCCATGACTTCGACAAAGATATTGAGAGCAGAGTCACATGATCCTGAATTCTCCTAGCACCGCGACCGCATTTAGAAGGGAGAAGTGTTGACACCCTCATCATGGATAAAGACGGGGGAGTACGACCCAAAGGGAGGCTAATTGTCCTGATCAATAAGGAACTACTTGATGAGGTGATGGCGGAAGCCCATCACTCCCATTTCAGCATACACCCTGACACCACCAAGATGAATAAGGACCTATGCAGGGATTTCTAGTGGTCCGGGATGATGCGAGATGTGGCAACGTATGTGGCCAAGTGCTACACTTGTTAACAAGAAAAGGCTAAGCACAAGAAATCAACAGGTCTACTGCAACCACTACCCGTAGCCGAGTGGAAAAGGGAGCACATAATGATGGATTTTGTTACAGTGTTACCACGATCAAAGCGAGGTCACGATGCAGTATGGAATATAGTAGATCGGCTCAGCAAGTCATCCCACGTTTTACCAATCAAGGTCACAGACAGTGTGAGTAAGTTAGCCAAATTTTATATTCGAGAGAGAGTCAGGCTACATGGTGTTTCGTTGTCAATCGTATCGGACCGGGATGCCCGATTTGTTTCTCAATTTTGGAAGCAGTTTTAACAGGAGTCGGGTAAGAAACTAAACATGAGTATGTCAATCCATCTCGAGACCGATGGGAAGTTAAAACGAATAATACAAATCCTGGAGGACTTGTTGAGAGCTTGCACACTCGACTTCCAAGATAGTTCCACCAAAAAACTTGCACCCGACAGAGTTCTCTTACAATAATAGTTATCAGGAAAGTATTGAGATGGCTCCCTTTGAGGCCCTCTACAGAAGGTCAGGCCACTCGCCAATTTATTGGGCAGAATTGGGAGAGAAACACCTTACCAGTTTAGATTTAATTCAAGAGATGACGAATAAGGTACGAGTAATTGCTCAGAGAATAATGACAGCTCAAAGCTGACAGAAGAGTTATGCCGATAACTGCTGAACACACTTAGAATTTTGGGTGGGTGATCATGTGATGCTAAAGGTGAGGTCCAGGACAAAAAATAAATGGTTAGAACAAAACGAAAAGTTGGCCCCACATTACATCGAACCCTTTGAGATCATCGAGAGGATTGGAGATGTGTCGTACCGCTTGGAGATGCCCCCCCAATTATCCTAGGTACACGATGTGTTCCACGTATCCATCTTGAAGAAGTATCTTCACAATACTCAACATGAGATCGACTGGAATCTTATTGAATTTGAAGAGGACATTGTGTTTCCCACAAGGTCGGTATCCATTTAGGACCGTGAGGAGAGGCTCCTTCGTAATAAGGTCATTATGTTTATAAAGGTCCTCTGGGAATTTCAAGGTGTTAAGGGCGCAACATGGGAGCGTGAGTCAGAGATGCGGGCGAAGCACACTGTACTCTTCCCCTAGCCACTTATCACAATATCGAGGACAAAATCTCCTAAGGTGGTGAGTTTGTAATACCCGACTCAATGATGTATTTATCTTCTAATTGTAATTCGCAATCATGAAAAAGCATTAGTAATAAAGGAAATATGTTTAAGGTCCAAGATCTTAATCTCTCATTGAAATTACCGCCTCCCGTATTAATAAAAAGAAAATATATATATAGAGAGAGAAATAATTAATAAAAAGGAAATATATATAAAGATATTAAATAAAAAGGAAATATATATATAAAGATATTAATTAAAATGAAATATAAATGAAGATATTAACTAAAAATAATATATATATATATATATATATATATATATATATATATAGAGAGAGAGAGAGAGAGAGAGAGAGAGACGATCAAATGCGAACTAACTTAAGGACTGGTCCGTGCGGACCAATTTTTTTTAAATACAAAAAAAAATTGAATTGATATTTTTATTTTGGTGTTTAAACATTTCAAGGTACCCCTGAAAAAAATCAGCTCAAAATGAATTTATTTACTATTTTAAAAAAATCGAGCTAAATATGACAGTTTTGTACTGCTTAAAAACTGACATATTTTGACCAATTTGTTTAAAATAGTAAAAGAAATTCTTTTTGAGCTGATTTTTTTTCAAGGGTACCTTGAAATGTTTAAACACCAAAATAAAAATATCAACTCAAAATTATTTTTTTAGTATTTAAAAAAAATTGGTCCGAACGGACTCCGTATGGATTGGTCCTCACTTGATCCTGCCTTTATATATATATATATATATATATATATTAGTTTAAAGGAATCACACGTACTGAAGGAATAGATTGAAAGGATAGAATGGGATCTTCTTGCCTCGATCAAACGACGAGTGAGTCGTTTTAACGACTAGCTGCTGTCGTTCGAACGACAAGCAGAGTATTTTTAACAACATAGCTGATTGGCTAAATCCAAACACTGTCAAGCTTTCAACCATATATCTAAGGCTTTGTCAGCTCTTGGAGCCCGACACTTGTTGAGATTCTTGACTTAATCTTGTCGTATGGATTTATTACACACACACACACAAAGACGTGGAATGTTAAACAGAACATTAGACCTGCATTTTTGTTGTCACTCATAGGATTGTTGATTAAGGTTCTGTGTCAACTTCTGGGGTTTGGAAAGTTGGGATGAATCAGATGTGTATTTTATATGTGTTTTTATGGGCCTTCGTTGTAGTATAAGATACAGGTTTAGGGGGAGTAAAACTTACAGATATTGATATCTCCTCCAACTCTCTCTATCAAGAACACCCAACGTCTCTTTCCTCCCTTAAAATATATCCCAACCTCTTTCTTAAGGTGCACACACCATAAGATAACCATCCCCCTATAGCTCAATCTCATTCCAAGTCCACCTCTCGCCAAGAGGGAAGCAGTGAAGCAATTTGGTGCGGAGCTACAAAGGAGACAGTTTTGTGGAGTAAATGGGTCTTAAACTTGGAATTTTTCAAGTCGTCATCCTTATAGTTCTCCTCTTCAAAACCATGGATAGGGTTTTTCTGTCCAAACTTTCTAGGTTTTTTAGCTATAACATTGGTGTAGGATGTGCTAGGTGATATTTTTATGCTAAGAAAAATATGTAGTTATTGTAAAACGTTTTGTTATGAAATGATAACTTCCTTGAACAAAACTTAAGAGGTCTTTCACATGTAAGATAACGGTGGCATTTTCATACCTTGATAGATGAGAGAAATCATGAAAGATTATGAAATTATTATTGTGCAGAATAAAAATGCATACTAGGGTGTTTTTAGGTTGAAATTCCTTCTTGACATGTAGAAATATATAGGATGCCAAATGGTTAAATTATGGACTTGGATGATTATGTTTAAATGGGTTTTAAGATCCAAATGAGGACTGTATAAAAACAGCCCAATAAATTAAAGATGAGTGAAACAAGAAGAATATAAATATTAGGGTTTGCATGTGATTAAAAGGCAAGACTATGGACTTTAGTTAAATTTGACTTGAGTGTTGAATATAATTTTATGTGGTAATACATAAAAGGGATGAATATGGGATTAACACAAATTGTTAAAGAAAGATGGCTAACTCCTAATGGAAAAGGGAACTAGGACTAAATATTTGTCCAGGGTTATGTAAAAAGGGGATTTTCACAAACTTGAGGATCTTAATAATTGATTTCCCTCTTGATACCCCATCGGTCTATTTTTGGGTAGAAGGAATGATAAAAGTAAGTTGACATATTAATAATATGGACAATGTTTTAAACCCATGACAGGGTAAAATAGAAGAACGAAAACGGAGTAATGTGGAGATTTATTAAGAGTTAAACACATAAAAAGTTTAACTCAGATGACACTAGAATAAAGCAAGAAGGGCCCGGAGCCCGTGGAAAAAAAGTCCAAAAATACTACCCAAAGCATATGGTGGCGTCGTCGGCAGTGTGGAGCCTGTTAAAGCACGTGGTTAGATGGAAAACTCGGTTAAATATAAAATAACAAGATAAAAAGGGTGGTACTTGTATATTTGGAATGCATACTAATGGAATCATAAGGAGTAAGTTTAAAAGTAAATTGTGAATAATAAATCTTTTAACTCAAAAAAGGATGACAATTAGAGTTAAGGGTGTGTATAAACTCATCGCTTGGGTACATTGCATGTACTCGCATTAATACTAGCTAACTGGTAAATGTTTATTCATTCTTTAAAAACTCACAGGTTAAGTGTGTAGAACTTTTTATGGAAAATATATAGCATAATATTACTCACTCTTTTAATAGATCACTCACCCATGCTTGTTTTGTTGAAAATTCCCACCCCCACCCTAATTACAACCAATAGGAATGCTGGTCAGGACTCGAGTAAGGCCCCAGGGGACGATTGTCGTTAGTAGAATGCTCTATACTTACTTATCAAACAATAGCCATTTGGTACTTTGCATACTAGATGCCTAAACTTCTATTCGGACCTTTGGTCATAATGTTGTAGTAATTCAGGATGGTGGCTTACTTCCACACTAAATGGATTGGCGAATTAACTCAGTTTTTCATAAACAAATGTTACAATTGGTAAATAATGTAAAATGATCACTCTTTCTTCAAACTATAAAAAAAATTGGGCTTTATATTCTACCAAATTAAAGCATGCTAATGGACTTTCCTTCATTAAAATTTATTTGAACTTTCCCCCTCCCCTTTAACTCCTTGGCTCGGTGCGGGTTGACCCAACGGTGATCCAATCTGAATCGGGGCGTTACAATCCATTTGCTTCTCTTTCCAATTTCACTTGTTCCCTTCAAAATTGTCAAAACCTATACTTAATTTATGATTTTTAGAGACAATTGAGAGTATTTTGGTTGAGATTTCTCATAGTTTATTCATTTAAATCAATGTACCTTTGAATTGTATGATCATCTACTCCTAGATCTAAAAGAGGAGGCACTTTAGTTTATTGGAAAAATCGAAGTGTGGCACAAACTCCAACGAAGAGAGTGGTTTTCTTCATTCGTGATGGGGATCTCATTGTGGATTTTCATTAGCTACGAAAAAAAGTTCAAAGGTTCATAGGTAACTACATGAGTTTGCTTGTGTGAGAGGTATCTTTTGTCCTTATGTAAAATTTCTTTTCAAGTAGAAATTAAAATTTAAGTCTGGAAAGATTTTTTACCCATGGGTGGGGTTTTTTCCTTAGAAACCTTGTCTTGTGGTTGATTGTGAGCGTTTTATACTCATATGCACACACTTTATCACACACGTCACTTAGATATATTTTGATCTAGTTAATTGAATTAAAATTGACTTTGGTATGTTATCGCTACTTTTGTTCATCTTGATTTGCCTAATTCCATTGTTATGTGAATTAATATATTCAATTTAGTGAAAACTATGTTAAGTAACGTGAATGTTCAAGATAATATATAAAAAAATTAGTCATAAACCTATTCACTCCCCCCTCTCTAGGTTTGGTGTAGGTGTTTTACTCATGTAAATATAACACTCCTTCACAAGGGTTGAGGAGGAACACCGAAAACTACTTAATGAAACGATGGGATTAAAGAAGGCTATCTCCCATTTAAATATTTAGGAGTCCCACTCATATTGAAAGTTGCATATTGCAAAGGCCTGGTGGAGAAAACTATGAGTAAAATCAATAGCTAGATTCCAAGATGGCTTTTATATGCAGGGAAAAAATAACTTCTGATATTAGTGTTGCACAGTGTTCAAATCTGTTAGATTAACCTTTTTATCATTCCCAAAAAAGTTATTAAAGATATAGATCTAATCCTTAGAATGTTTTTATGGACAGGCATGGAAATGAACAAAAGTTTCATGGGAGAATATGTGCTACCCTAAAGAGGAACACTACACTAAAAACATCAATTTGGCATGCTTTGATATTAAAAATCTGGCACAGTTTAAAGATGTGACAAATTCTGGCACGGTTTAATGACAATCTGGCACACTTTAAAACAGTGCCAAAATTTAGCACTGTTTATAAGTGTGCCAAAATTAATTACACTTGACTAAAATATAAATACTAAAACTTATTTGACATTGCATTTGGATACATCTAACTTTTCATCCCCTTCGCTCTCCTACTCACACAAAAAGACTATACGGAACTATGGAAAAATGAGAACACATTTAGGTTCTCTGACTCTCACTTTTACTCTTAATCTCACCAAAAACCAAAAAAACCTATGAACCAAAATACCCATTGCGTCTCTTACTCTCCACCGGCGCCGTTGTGCTGAGTTTCCCCCTTTGCTAACCTCCTCTCGCCTCCATTATTGTGTTGCCCTCTTCCATCCTCCCTTCCTCGCAGATCTGCTCGATGTCTTTCCCCCTCCGTTTTTCCCCATATCTCTCTATATATGTATATATTTATTAATGATTTTTACACTCAATCCGTTATATATTAATTTTTTCTAAAAAATTATTTTCTTTGAATGTGTAGGTTGTCGTGCAGAAGGTGTTAGAAGATGGTGGGATTCAGAAATTAATGTGGCTCATGGTTTATTTGCAATTTTTTTTGGTTAAATGAGTCTAAAGATTTGTATTACTGTATTTGACTATTTTGGACAAGTTTGAATGTTTTGGGGAGAAGTTATTTTGGACATAATGAATGGAATGGTTGTAGAAGTGCTAATTTTTGTATGTTTGATGATATCAAAAGTGCTCATTTTGGACATAATGTTATGGTTGTGTAATATATAATTTTGTGATCGTAGAATTATTGAAATACATTTAATTGGACTGGATTAGGTTGCATTGGATTAGATTGCATTTGATAAAATGGTGTATAGATTGGACTGAATTTGAATCTAAATCCGATCTGATCCAATCCAATTTTGATTAAAAATAGGAAAAAGTCATATAGCCATTTTAGGTTTTCATTTTTTTGAGTTTTGGGTAAGAGATATGTTGTATCCTGCTTATACACACCGACCCATTTTGGGCTGGAAGTAATGTTTTTATTTTTTTGATTTCAGGCATCTCACCCATGGATTCAGTTATCAACACAGTGGATTTGCATTTGGTTGTGCCCTCTTATTATGAGGGTATTTGTTTAATTTTAATTAACTTACACCTGAAATTTAATTACTATTTTCTTATGAGGCATCTCTACATCGGAATGCAATAAGCGTCGGGTAACACAATTAGTGTAGAATAAATGATGTGTTAGTATTTCTTTGCTATTGATAGTCATAGAGTGGTTTATGGTGCTTAATTGTCATGGAAACTATATGCACTAGTTGGTAGTTACCTTAGACTTGTTGACCATGATATATCCACATAGTGAGCTGTGAATTTGAACTTGTATAAACCCAGTGAGCTGTAGAGCCATTCATCATTTTTAGGGTCATACACACTTACTCTTATAGATAGGAAAATGCCTTATGGCATACGGTAATCGTGATTCCTACGAAAGTGAGTTATGATTTCCCTTTTTTTATTTATTTTCCAATAAATCAACCTTGAATGTCATGCTTATGTTAATCCTATGCTCGAGACTAGCAAAAATTTTATTGGGGGTGTGATTACACAAAAATATTGTATATTAACAGTCCTTCATGTCTAGGTTTAAATATCTCTAAGTTATTAATTCTCGCAATTTAGATACATTTGACTAACAAGTATTGATAATTCCCCACTGTGGTGTTTTTATTTTTTAAAGCATGTTTTTTGTAGAAAATTCATTGTAAGCACATCACATTGTTCATATTTAAGGTGCGTGAGTTAGTGAACCGCTGATGACCTTGGCATATCTCAAATTAAATATGCATCAAAATTGTTCTCAACTGCATCAATGCTTCATTTTTTCTGCCTCTATGACTGGCATCTAAATAGAATAGATAATAAAGACATCAATTCTGAATTCAAGAAGTTAGCTATTATGGGAGAATGAAGCTTATTGGTGGTTTATTCCTTTTTTCAGAATCAGATTTACCAAATGGAGTGTTGGCTTCTAAATGAAAGTTTGATGATAAAATAGAAGCATCTTCTGCAAAGATGTATTTCCATTATTATGGGTAACTATTACATCAGCAAAATATGTTACAGGATTATGTGAGCATAGGTAATATCGCAAAGCAATAACATTACTACCTTACAATCTTGCCATTGATATCCACTTTTAATTCCCCCTCCCCAATATAACAATCTCAGGTGCCTCTCTAATACTGAATTGTTTGCATAAGGCTTGTGTACCCTGTTAACCTGTTATATTGTCCTCTATCCAAAAGCATAGTGTTGCTGAACATTATGGATTTGCATAGAGGATCAATGACATGAAAGTTGTGATTGTTTCAGGAACCTATTATGATGCGGTCATTGAGAACCATGCAGATTTTGTTGGTCGTGTAGTAGTTGATGTTGGTGCTGGAAGTGGCATTTTGTCATTATTTACTGCTCAGGTTCCTTAGTTATCTACATAGTTTATTTAATTAGCATTTTATTTTCTGAATGAAGGAGAGCAAAAAAATATTTTTATAGTGTTCTTTTGGAATGATGAATTCCTCCCTCATCTCTCTCTCTCTCTCTCTCTCTCTCTCTCTCTCTCTCTCACACACACACACACACATACACACACACTCACATACTAGGTGGAATAAAAAATATTATACTATGGAAGCCTCTGAAATGGCAGAATATGCTCACAAACTTATTGTTGGGAACCCATTGCTTGGTCAAAGTATTACGGTGAGTGTTTTTGTTTTGTTACAAGTCATGATATTTGCCAACTCCTTATCTCAAATTTTGGGCCACTATGCCATCTAAACTATAGGTTATCAAGGACAAAGTTAAAGAAGTTGATTTGTGTGAAAAAGCTGGGGTTGAGCTTATTCTCACATTTACTCTTATTTTTTCAAGCATCTCGAGATTTTTTTTCCTAGGTGGGGTTTTTCTTCATAAATCATAGGTTATGCTTATTATCACATTTACTCTTATTCACCTAAATCACAAATTAACTTGAATCCAGGTTTATTTGGATCTATGTGTAGATTTCTCATTTTGTTAAGTTGCAACTGAACTCAAAAGGATATTTAATTTGATTTTAATGATATCATATCACTTTGTTTAAACTAAAATCGAATCTATTCATTTAAAGTTTAATTGTTTAATAAATTGCTTAACCGGGTGAGAGTTTGAATTAAAAGGTATTTAACCAAGAAATTTTAATTGGTCATTAATTATGAGCATGTCCTATTCATTACCCCCACCCCACCCACCCAAAGATATTTTCACACAAAATTTCGCATCTTCAATTGGTATTATAGCACAGTTTTTCCTTTGGGGCTTAACATCCCAAGCTAGATCCTTGAGTGTTTACTTGTTTGCAGTTTTGGGCTTTACTTTCCTTTTATTTGTGCCAGTTTTACTTGTGTGGATATTTTATCATTGTTTGTAATTACTTGATGGATCCTATCATGTGTGATTATCCTTTGAGTGGATTCTTTTCTAGCTTGCCTAGACCTTCACATGATAGGCCTTTTATGATGATTGATAAGTAAAAATGACTTCTAAAATTGATGAGAATTGTTATCCTTCTTTTCATAAGAACTCCAGTGTTGAGAGTTTAAATTTGCATGTTAATTATAATTGTTGTGATGATGAAGATAGTGAAATTTTAAGTCCAGAATATCACAAAATCATGAAAAGTGTTTAAAATTGCAAAAGAAGAATGATAAATTAGCTACTGAACTCAAGGTATTTGAAAATAATTAAAAAAAAAAAAGCTTCTTTAATTGAGAAACTTGATTATTCTAGCCAAATTTTCACTCAAAGAGATGCCTTAATAGAAAAGGTTAAACATGTTAAAAAATAAATAAGTGAGATAGTGGACTTGACTTGTGTTTTGAAGAAAGAGTTGAGCACTTTGAAAGGAAAAAAAATGAATCTAAAAGTGTTTTTAAAAGTTTGAGTTGATTGAAAAATATAATAATGACTTGTTTTTTACACTCGAAATGTGAAGAAGTAACTTCAAATTTGTTAAGTGTTCAATTATGATTTGAAAAAAATTATTTCACGTGAAAATAAATTATCCTTATCAAGAAGTTAAATTTGATCTTGAAGATCATTCAAAGAAACTTGACAAAATTCTTTTGAAAACGAGTCAAGTGAAAAATGACAATTGTGGTTTAGGCTTTGATAAATTTGTGCATTGTTCTTCTCAATCTAGCATTAACTTTTATGAAAGGTGTTACAACCCATGAACCAATATTAATGGCTTGATCCTATTTAATTATGATTGGTAAGAATCAGGATTTGAGGAATGTGTTTGTTTCCCCTGAATGTTCTGAACAGAAAGGGAAATGATCAAAATATTTTCAAGGGTAATTGTTTTGAAAATGGTTAAGAAAATTTGAAAAGACCTTCTCAACCATACAATTGTACATTTTGTCACAAAAAGGGTCATGTAAGGAAATTTTTCTATAATTTGTTCAATAATCGACAAATTTCGAGAACTATTCCTAAAAATTTATCCTAAGGTGGTTCATCGTGCACCTTATGTGTGCACTCATTGTCATAAAATCGGACACCTTAAATATTTTTATTTTATGCTTAGGAATTATGATGTTGGATCTATTTCCCATGACAATGATTCCCTTGATGTCTTATAACATTCTTTGAATGTGCTTGTGACCAAAGTTAACGAGTTGACAATGGAGTGTGATATGGATTTTGCAAAGAAAAATACTTTTTAGTGAAATATAAATTTTAGACCACATAGAGATAGACTTTGAAGAAACTTTCTCTATGTTCCTCCTCTCTTACGTGGAAATTGGAGATTTGGGATGGCACGAAATTTTGTGAAAGGGAAATTTTTTAAAAATGAAGCAATGTGAATTTAAGCCTCAAATTAAGACAAGGGTTCTCATTAAACCTAAGAGTCCCATTTATAAGGATGTTTTGAAGAAAAAAAGTGATTTTGTTGTTGGTATGTGCGTTTTCACCTCTAAGGGTGAGTTCTCCTCAAGTTTTCCTCCAAAATCGTAGATGTTCCTCCGCCCACTTGAGCTTTTAGGTGCTTCTCGTAGCTAGGATCTTCTTGTCCCGTATTCTATATAGACAATATAAAGTTATGATTGGGGGAGTTATTGTATTGTGAGGATTTGGTTTGCATGCTTTATGCTTATACTCATTTAGGGTTGTACTTATTATTAGTTTGGGTGAGTATTTTATTGTCTTTTGGGGATTTATTATGTGAAAAGTTTCATTTTGTTCATTTTGCATCACTTGCTTTGTTCTTGTCTCTTTATTTTGAGAAAAAAAACTAAAAATATATTGAATTTATTTATTTTTGTGTTGAGGTACATTGAGTTATCCCAGTGTGATTTAATTCTCTATTACTTTTGCATTTATGTGATTTTGTACATACTTTGGCTTGCTATTGGTACATATATGAAAAATCCAAAAAAAATTGATTTTTTTTATTTGTGCCTAACAATACTACATATATATGGATAAATCTTGCTAAGCAAAGATAATTGGATAGTTTGGTTTCCATGTGTTTATGAGCTTCATGTATAAAATTTCTAAAAAATAACATGAAAAATAATTTTTTGCAAGTGTACGGGATTCTTAGCTTGTATATCACTTATATTGAACTATCTGACGTAAACTACACGTCAAAAGGCCCAAAACTAAAATAAACACACAACTAGGGAGAGAAACTAGAATTTCTTTATATATTTTAAATGTCTGATTTTTACAAATGAGGGACTAAGTCCTTTTACATGGGGGGGAAAGAAGATTCTTGAAGGGATCTCCTAAGATCCTATTGGTTGAGAGGGTGTAAGCCCATGTGATATCACATGGTTTATAGCTATGAGTTGTCATCCATGACAACACTAACTAGTGGACCTTTTAGAATCTTCCATCTCAACCCTTGCTACAACTAAAAAAAGCAACAAAAATACTAAACTACTAATAAAAGAAAAAATACAATGAAATAAAAAAAATACAAGAAAATACTAAAATAAACCTTAATTTTCATCACTATCACACTTGTTTTGGTAGTTTATTGAGACTTATTATGATTATTGAGAAATTATGTATTATTATCATTTTATGTCTTGCTTTTTAAACTTTCATGTTCCACTTTTGTGAGTTTGAGTGCTGGATTTACTCATATTTTGTTGGAGTTGAAAAATGACCATTTTTATGCATTAATAAGGGCTACTATTAGAGCGATAATACCCGGGTTGAATTTGAATATTGTTGGGTAGGTTTCATTTAAAGTGTGTGTGAAAATATAAACAACGAAAAAGCCAATATGTTGAATAGAGCCATATGCCAAGTGCTTAACCCACATTAAAAACAAGGTAGGACTATAGCTTCGAATTCAAATGAATGGTTATTTTAGTTTGGCATTAAAATATTCATACAACATGTGCTTGAGGGAGTAAATGAAGTGAATGAAAAATTCTTTCCTATTCCATAATATGATTTTGTGTTTTGATGACTAATTCTCTCATTATTTGAATCATTGTTATTTAAAACACTTGTGATTCATTTTTTCTCTTTCACTTACATGCTTTTACATAACATGCTTAGTTGCGTTTTATGTGAATTAAGATAATTTACGTATGTGCTTGTATAAATTCTACATATGTAATCAACTTGATGGTTCTTAGTGCTTAATGGAAGATAAAATTTGATACTTATTGTTTTGTGAGAACAAATCTTATGTCTATGTACATAAACCCCATATGGTTTATTAGACTATGCATTATACTTGATAGCTCTTTATTTGTATTCCTTCGGATATGGATTTGGAATGTCGCTGCGGTCAAACTTCGAGTATCAAAATTCCTGGAATCACCTACATAACCTGTTAAAAATTCAGTAACGTGGCAAATTCGGGTATCAATCCAATTTCTAGCGTTGAAACTGTAATCGTGAAAACTTGCAATTCTAATTTTTATTAAAAATCTTTTGGTGTTTTTTAATTTTTTTTTTTTATGTTTTCTTTTTTTTATTGTTATATTTTAAAACAATTTTCAAGGGAGGAAACGACAATTTATGCAACTAAAATGACTATGAAAATTTAGAAAGTAATCTATTTTAGAATTTATGAGAAGAAACAAGAAGTGGGATTGCACCGCGTAGTCAAATCAATTTAATGTCCTAATTATTCAATTGAATAGTTTGAAATAATATTGAATTTAAAATTTAACTCTCGTCACAATCCTAAATTCAATTTTATCTTTTTCAGCAATTAAATCTGGAATAATCACAACATAAAAAAATAAGATTCACAATCATTTCAACAAAATATCGCTGAGATTAATTTATTAAAATTTGTATGAATCTTTGAATTTCATACACAGAATTAATATTTAAATTTAAGAATAATACTTATCTCTAAGTGAAATCCAAAAATCAAATATTAATTTTCACAATTAATTTATTAAATCTCGTTATATAAATTAATGTGTGATTTTTCCCAATTTAATTAGCCTAGAACACATCAACGATCAATTATTCAAATAAGGCAATTCAACATACGCGTTTCATCCCACCCCTTGAATGGGGTGCTTAGCCAGACATGATTAAAATTTCAGCACAAGCACAATTAACAAACAAGAAACAAAAGAGAAAGAGAAAGAAATACGATACGCAATAATTTTCTGTGTCAACTGTGTGCATGAACACGCGTTCCAAACTAGTCACAAAATCTGACTGGATTACAAAACTAAAAGTAAAAAGTGAACCTACAAATTTTTCTAAACCTAAAACTATATTTTTTTTCTTTTTTTTTAACTATTTTTCTACCCATTTTTTTTCTTTTTCTGTCTCTCACGTTCTCTCTCTGTGTCTTCTTCTTTTTCTTTTTTCCTGATGAGAGTCTTTTCTTTTTAAAGTGGCTTCATCTTCTTTTCTTGAGTCCCACGATTTTTGTTTTCGGTTGAAGATTTTGTGGGATTCTGGTTTTGGCTTGGGATTATGTCCGATTTTGTTGGGATTTTTGTTTTTGGCTTGTATAGGTTGAATGGTTGGGGATAAGGTCGGAGTAGGTGGGACAACGTCGGGGCAGCAACGGGTTTCGGACCTGTTTGGAAATGGTGGAGGTAGATAGGGTCGGGGTTGCCTCGAGTTTGTGGCTCAGCTTCGGGTCTGGGCAAACCGCGGGTTCAGGGGTTGAGAGATCCGCCCGGGTTCGTGGTTCAATGGAGGTAGGGGCTGCTGGGCCGTGGGTCGCACCGGGGCTGGAGTTCGGTATGACCTGGTTTTGGTGACGGGTTGAAGGGGGAAGTGGGTTTGTTGGTTAATGGGTATTGAAATGGTGAGAGAAAGGAGTTGGGTTTAAGGTTGGTGATGGGAGGTTTTAGTTATGGAGGTTGTTTGGAATATGAGAGATAATCGTGGGTGAAGGTTGAAGATGGAGTTTGGGGATGGTTAGGTGTGTGTATGTGTATGGGAATTATGGTGTGAGTGTGTCTTAATTTCTACCTAAAAAAAATTAAAATTAAAATAAACTAACAACTAAAAAAATATTAACTAACTAAAAAAACAAAAAAAAAATAAAATCAACTAAAAAAAATAAAAGAAACAAATTAAAAATAAAACTTAAAAAGAAATCAAAATCAAAATCAAAATCTATTAAAATTAAAATCAAAATCCTAAAAAAATGTAAAATCTAATCAAACTAAAAATAAATAAAATCCTAAAAAAAATTCATCCTAATAAATAAAATAAAGTAAAAATTAAAAATTAAAAAATAATCAAAATAAAGAAATAGAAAATAAATCCTAGAAAATTCTAAAATAATTCCTAAAAATAAAATGACTCGAAATAAAAATTTAGAAAAATAATAGAGGTTCAAACCCAATACACACAAGCCTCGGGGAATGGTCTGGGCTTGGGGTAAACTTAGGTTAGGGTTATGGGACTGGTTTGGGACATCGGAACACATCGGGTAAGCTCATAATGAAATTTTCACTTCATGATTGCTTTGATTTTCTTCGTTGATCACTTTTTACCGCTATTTTATCGCAATTATCCAGATTTAGCATCATTTCATACCGCGATTGTTGATTGACCTGAGAAACAAATAAATACGAACATATGGTCATTTTTATTAAGAACGAGCGACTAAAATGCATCTATTTAGGGTATAAATCATACACTTTTGGGTGCTTATCACACCACCCCCAAACAGAACATTGCTAGTCCTCGAGCAAAAATTAGAGAGAAAACAGAGATAAGTAACCAAAAGTGTGCCACTTTCGCAGGCACTGGCGATTGCACTTAGCAAGTGCAACAAGCCGTTAAACCTATAGGTTTCCCTACATGACGAGTGGTGTCTCGTGAGGGTTTGCAATGAATATACCCATAAAATTCAAAAACTTATTTAAACGCAGTATTTGAGTAGATGATGAAATGCTATAAAACCCAACTTTAAAAGGACATCAAGGAACATCGTATTCAAATATCAAAGTGAGGTATAAAAATTACTTAATACCAAAAGCATAATCCTTCCTAAAACTCAGCATGTGTAGTGTGAAGTAATCTTAAGTATCATTAGAGTAATTCTAAGATCGCCTTTATAGAATCGACGTTTTGACTTCAATTCTCACTGGATATATCTCTCTGAATCGAACTCTCTGAGAATTGGGTAAATGTATCTCTCTAGTGTGTGAGGAGGTGAGTAGATGTAAACAAGTTCAAACGTCTCACGAACTTTATAGAAAATGACGGATACATGAAAGAAATTCGATCTCATGAAAGAATGTTTAACCACTATGTCGAGAATGTCGAATTATTCACCATATAATCTTCTCGTTTGGCCGAACATTTTACCAAAGGTGAAAATGGGGTTTATGTAAGGTATGAAGGGATAATGAAATGAAGAAGATGACTGATGGGGTATTTTGAGAAGAGTGTGACACACTTTGATTGACTATTGTCTTCATCTTTTGAACTTATGATCGCATCTTTCTTTTTCTACTTTTCTATTTTTTTTCTATATTTTTTTTCTTTTTTTTTATTGCGATGCATTTTTCTTTTTATAACACAAATGAAGACAATTTACATGGAAAATTTCAAACACTCTTCTTCTCAAAAATTATGGTAGTTATGGGAAATGACATGAGGATGGTATCTGGGACATATATGGGTAAGGAAAACATGGTATGATAATAGGTGGTAAGTGTATGGCAAATTCGGTTTAGTGCTCGGGACAAACTACAAGATACATGTTTCTTATAACTCGAAAGTGATGTCATTCTCAGTGATTATGCCAAAATTTTAAAAATAATGAGACCATGCAACGACTAAGTGCGGTATCCAAAGATAGTTGAGTCAACTTGTGACTCGGAGATATGTAAAAACACTCAAAAAGGTGAAAAGCTCAAATCTCACCGGTTTAAGTCGCCACTAATGATCTTTTAAGGCTTTCTTGAGAATATAGTTACTCTTCAACTTTTGATTCTAGACATGATAGTGCAAATTGTCGAGTTTAAGAATTCATAGTGCAAGTACGCTTTTCAGAGGTATTAATAATTTAAGGTTAAAAGCGTAAGTTCTGGGTCAAACACAGGTATTTCGAGATTTCTAAAAGAGGGATAATAGACAATTCATGTCATAAAAATTAAATTTAACTGCACAAAAAGTTTAAAATCACTTGTTTCTGAAAATTTTCAAAAGAGATACAATTTTGATAAATTTCCCACCGCCAAACAAAAAAGAACATTGTCCTCAATGTTTAAAACCATATAAGCACAAGAGAGGAAAGATAGTACCATAATTAACCACTAGTGAAATGTATAGCACTCTGGAGCATAGATGAAACCTGAAGAACAGATGTGATACAAAAAGATGTACAAGTCTATAAAGCATGTGAAACACCACCCCCAAACAGGATAAGACTCATACTCAGAAACAATGAACAACGAGCTGCCTCCTGGTAGCGCTAAGTTTAACGTCTTCAGCCAGACCGAACCAATCTCACCCTAAGGATAGGAATTATGAAAAGCACAAGGCGACAGAAAAATGGGGTGAGAAGTATCACCCCCAAACAAGACTGAATAGTCAGTCCTCATAAATGGGTCAACAATGTCAATTTCTTCAATGTGAGAGGGGTCGAGCTCTAAGAAAGGCTTCATTCGTTGACCGTTAACCTGAAATAGGCTACCATCCTTAGGATTTTGAACTGTGATGGCACCATAAGGAGTAACAGATTCAACAATAAAGGGACCAGACCAACGGGTTTTTAACTTCCCGGGAAAGAGATGAAGACGGGAGTTATATAAAAGCACTTTCTGACCAGGGTTGAATTCTTTGTGGAGGATGCTTTGGTCATGGATCCACTTTATTTTGTCCTTGTACTTCTTGAACAAATCATAAGCATCATTTCGTATCTCCTCTAATTCATTAAGTTGGAGTTTCGATGAATGCCAGCCTCGTCGATATCAAAATTAAGGGCTTTGACAGCCCAATAAGCATGATGTTCAAGCTCGACAGGTAAGTGGCATGGTTTACCAAAGACCAAGCGATAAAGAGACATGCCAATTAGAGTCTTAAAATCATTACGTTATGCCCACAAAGCATCATTCAAGCGTAAGGACTAGTCTTTCCTATTAGGATTAACAATTTTTTCTAAGATTTGCTTGATTTTGCGGTTGAAAACTTCAACTTGACCACTAGTCTGAGGGTGGTAAGAGAGACCAACTTTGTGGGTAACACCATACTGTTTGTTGAGATGTTCAAAGACTCGATTACAGAAATGTTTACCCCCATCACTAATGATAGCTTTGGGAGTTCCAAAACGTGTGAAGACATACTCCTTAAGAAACGTGACCACAATGTGATGGTCATTGGTGCGACAAGTTATGGCTTCAATCCATTTGGAAATATAATCAACTGCAACTAGTATATATTAGAAGCTATGAGATGAGGGAAAAGGACCCATGAAATCAATGCCCCATACATCAAAGATTTCGATGATGAGAATGGGTGTGAGGGCATCATGTGACGATGAGAGATACGCCTAGATTATTGGCATTTGGCACAAGCCTAGCAGTAGTGGTGGGCATCTCGAAAAATAGTGGGCCAGTAGAAACCACTCTGCAAAATTTTTAAAGCGGTTTTCTTGGAGATAAAATGGCCACCACAAGCACCATCGTGACAAAAAGAGAGAATACTTGACTATTCATGGTCAGGAACACAGCGAAGAATGACTTGATCAGAGAAATACTTAAATAGGAAGGGATCATCCCAAGAGTAAAATTTTACCTGGGCCATGAACTTAGAACGCTCTTGTTTCGACCAATGATTGGGCAGTTGGTCAGTAACAAGGAAATTAACAATATCAGTATACCAAGAAGAGGTGGAGATAGTAAAAAATTGCTCATCAAGAAATGTTTCAGAAATAGAGACAGGATCAGATGTAGACGTAACAGCGAGGCGGGAGAGATGGTCTGCAACTAAATTTTTACACCCTTTCTTATCACGAATTTCGAGGTCAAACTCTTAAAGCAAGAGAATCCACCATATCAAATGTGGATTAGAATCCTTCCTCTGAAGAAGGTACCTCAGAGCAGTGTGGTCAGTGTAAACGATGATAAGTGAACCAATGAAATAAGATCGAAACTTATCGAGTGCAAATACGACAGCTAACAACTCCTTTTCGGTGGTCGTGTAATGAAGTTGAGCGTCATGTAAGGTTTTACTAGCATAATAAATGATGTGCTGGCGCTTGTCAACCCGCTGACCAAGTACAACACCTAGAGAAAAATCAGATGAGTCACACATGAGCTCAAAGTGTAAAGACCAATTAGGAGGATGAATGATAGGAGCAGAAGTGAGATCTACTTTAAGGCGCTCAAAAGAAGAAACACATGCATCATCAATGACAAAGGGAACATCTTTGGATAAAAGGGTTGTTAAAGGTCGAGCGATTTTAGAAAAGTCCTTGATGAAACGATGGTAGAAGCCCGCATGTCCTAAGAAGGAGCGAATGTCCTTAACAGACTTAGGAATGGGAAGCAAGGAAATTATGTTAACTTTTTCTTTATCTACTTCAATACCGTCGCAAGAGGCTACGTGACCTAAAACAATCCCCTTTTTTACCATGAAATGACATTTTTCCCAATTGAGGACCAATTTATTTTCTTGACAACGTTTGAGGACCATAGTGAGGTGAGAAAGGCATTGCTTGAAGGAAGAACCAAACACATAAAAATCATCCATAAAGATTTTGAGAAAACGTTCTACCATGTCGCTAAAAATGCTAATCATACACCATTGAAAAGTCACAGGTGCATTGCAAAGGCCAAAGGGCAAGCGAGAGTAGGCAAAAGTGCCAAAAGGACAGGTGAAGGTAGTTTATCTTGGTCTTCAGGAGAAATTGGAATTTGGTTGTATCCAGAATAGCAGTCAAGGAAACAGTAATACACATGACCAACTAAACGTTCGATCATTTGGTCGATATAGGGAAGAGGAAAATGGTCCTTATAAGTGACACATTTAGATTTCGATAGTCAATGCAAATATGCCATCCCGTTTGCATACGGGTGGGAACAAGATCATTATCACTATTTTTTATGACGGTGACACCAGACTTTTTAGGTACGACATGAATGGGACTGACCCACTGACTGTCTGAGATAGGGTAGATAATACCAGCATCGAGCAATTTTAAAATCTCAGTGCGCACGACTTCTTTCATAGCAGGGTTGAGTCGACGTTAGGGTTCACAAGAAGTCTTGGCATGCTCCTCTAAATGAATGCGATGACTACAAACATTGGAGTTCACACCGTGAATCTCTGAAATGGTCCATCCTATAGCAGTGTTATGCTGAGTAAGGGTGTGGACTAATTGCTCTTCTTGCGCAGGGGTCAAATCGGAAGCAATGATGACAAGGTGATGGTTGTTGGGGACTAAGAAAGTATATTTCAAGTCGAGAGGTAAGGGCTTAAGCTCCAAACTAGTAGGTGGCATAGGAGTGACATCAGACTCATACGTAGAAACGGAGTCCAGAGAGTTCTCGGTGCATAAAGTGGAGGAATCTGATGTGGTCGGGAGTTCAGAAGGTGGAACAGGGTGATCCAGAGAGTGAATAGTATCAACATATAGGGGCTCGAAGGGAGGATCCCAAGAGGAAGTGTCCATTAGTGGAGTGGAATCTAGTAGGGCATTGAGTTCAGAGATGGAGGAATCAATGTCAAAGTTGGATCCAAAAGGAGCCAAACATTGTTGGAGAGGATCGACAGGGTAAGTTTGGTCCAATATTTTATTACCTAAGGAGTCAATCACACACACCTCATCAATAGAATCGACATCAGCCGATTGTTGCATAAGGTGCAATATATTAACTTCTATAGTCATATTGCCAAAAAAGAGATTCATAGACCTGTCATGACAATTGATGATGGAATTGGTAGTGGCCAGAAAGGGGCGACCCAATATGATAGGATTATTGGTTGGGTCAGGCGCAGGAGTGTCTAAGATGATGAAATCCACAGGATAGTAAAAGTCTGAAACTTTCACCAAAACGTCTTCAACGATACCTTTAGGTAATTTCATGGAACGATCTGCAAGTTGAAGAGTAACTCGTGTAGGTTTCATGTTTTGTAAACCTAACTCAAGGTAGAGGGAGTAAGGTAACAAATTAACACTAGCCCCAATATCAAGTAAAGCACTAGTAGTGAACTTATCGCCTAACATGCAAGAGACAGTTGGACGACCAGGGTCTTTATACTTCACAACACCGTTATTATGGAGAAGGGACGTAGCTTGCTCAGTGAGGAAAGCA
This sequence comes from Sambucus nigra, assembly GCA_949130495.1. Taxonomy (NCBI): domain Eukaryota; kingdom Viridiplantae; phylum Streptophyta; class Magnoliopsida; order Dipsacales; family Adoxaceae; genus Sambucus; species Sambucus nigra. The sequence goes on from OX422208.1 coordinate 120,248,688, forward strand.
TCTCGCGAAACATTGGTCCTATGCTTAACAGTGCATAAGTCCTTCAAAAATTTAGCATACGAGGGGACTTGTTGAATCGCGGTGAGGAAGAGAATGTTAATGTGAACATTCAGAAAGACTTTCTTGATCTCATCAAATTACTGGGCTTTCTTAGTGGGAGCCAACCGATGAGGGAAGGGTGCATTAGGAACATAAATAGAGGTGGGCTCAGGAGGATTGGACTCATTGTGAGATGGGGATTTAGATGGTGGGGTAACCTAAGGGATAGGCGCTAAAGGTGGGGTGGTCGGGTGTGGGACATCAGTGGGAGCATGAACACCATTATCAACATGTTTTCCCGAGTGAAGAGTAGACACCGCTTTCATATTCGCTTGGTAATTGGGTGGATTGGAAGTGGAACCAACCTCGTAGGCCGAGTCTTTGCCATTCCCCTTAGGGTTAGCAATGGGTTGACTAGGAAAATGAGTCAAATTGGTTGAAACCCTGCTCAAGCCGTTGGAGGGCTTGAGTCTGAGTGGTCATAAACTGAGTGAGGATATTCTCGAGAGAAGAGGTGGAGGAATTGGGCGGAGGGGCATAAGATGGTTGGGGAACCAACTCGCGCTGAGAATTAAGCGGCTGTGAATACTCATATGAAGGAGGGGGAACAGGAACAAGCTGGTTATTATTGTTTGAATGTCCGTTGTGGGGGACAAAGGAAGATGGAAAGTGAGATTGATGGTAAGAAGCTGACTAATGCGGGACAGGAGGGTGAGGTTGCCTTTGTGGGTTGTGTGGAAACCCAGGGGGGCCACCAACATATTGTTATGGTTGGGATGGAGCGTAGTTGTGGTCGTACTTATAAGAGAAATAGGGGTGATTCCTATTGTTAGGATTGTAAGTAAACGACGGGGGAACGGGTTTCCTAGTGGTATCAAAGGCTCATGCTTGGGCCATGGTGGGTTCGGGATCATCTTGCAGGAGGGGGCACAAGTGAGCTAAATGATCTTGACTTAAGCAGATACCGCAAGATGAAGGACTAGAATCGTTGACAGTCATTGCTTGTTTAGAAAGTGTAACATTTTGTTGCATAATACAACTGAGAGCGTTAACGGTTTTAGTCAAAGAATGTAATATGTGTAGCAAAGTTTTAAAATCAGGATCATTTTTTACCTCAGAAGTGTTCCCTACACGTGGAGGGTCGGATCTCAAAAATGCATTGGTACCCTGCCAATCTTGGGAGTCATTGCCTAATTCAAGGAGAAAATTATAGGTGGCAGTGGGAGTCAAATGCATGAACTTCCCTTTATGCATGGATTCAATCATGGTGCGAGAAGAAGGGATAAGACCATTGTAAAAACTATGGACTAAGCGACTTTTCTCGAGACCCTAATGTGGGCAACTATTAATGTAGTCTTGAAAACGGCCCCATGCTTCACAAAACGGTTCGGTAGGCTTCTGTCTAAAATCCTGAATTGCTTGGCACATTTTATTTATTTTGATCATGGGATAGAATTTAGACATGAACTTCTTGACAAGTTGTTCCCAAGTTTGGATAGCATCCGTGGGCAAGGAATGTAGCCACATGGATGCATTATCGTGAAGAGAAAAGGGAAACAGCCGAAGACGAACATTCTCTTCGTTAAAGATTTGATTTTTAAAAGTAGCGCACACAGTGAGAAATTTTTGCAAGTGAGTATAAGGAGACTCGCGTTCAAGGCCATGAAAACTGGGCAACATATAAATAATCGCGAGGCAAATTTCAAATTGCACAGCTGGAGTGGGCGGAAGGACGATACATGAAGGCGGAGTGGTCGTAATCGGGGCAAAGTAGTCCCTTAAAGCGCGTTCGTAGGCCATGATGGGTGGGGTAACAGAACCAGGGGAAGTGGGAGAACTAGGCGTCTCTGATAAGGAAGAACACGGATCAAGAAAATGAGGAGGAAAGGCAACGATAGGGACACGATCACCTAAGAGGGAATTTAGAGATGGAGCACTAGGGGAACGTGTTAATTGATGATCAATGCGTTGCCAATGTGGCATAAAAGCAAGGAAAAAATATTTTAAGGATTTTTTTGGTTGTTTGAAAATGAAGAAAATCTTTTTGGATTTTTTGGAAAAGAAGGAAGGAAAAATGAAAAATATTTTTGGAGTTTTTTGGGGGAAAAAATGAAAATATTTTTGTAGTTTTGGTGTTTGTTAAAAAAAAATGCGGAAAAAACGAGAAAAAGAGGCGATGGACAACGGTGGAAAAACTGACGGTTGGAGCAAAAATTGGACTACCTAAAGGAACAATTTAGACACGTGCACAAAGGGAACAAGTCCGAACGAGCACATAGCCAAATTATTACCTTCAAGTTAAGTGAGTGGGTAGTCAATTTTAAGTAATCCGTGGGGGAGAAAATCACGGAATCTTAGGCCTCGTCGGTAAAAGTCTGCTCCTACTTTATTCCCGAGAGACAAGAGGCTTACTAGTTAAGGCTCACCACACTAGCTACTACAACACACAACTATCCGGTACCACGCTGGGGAAAGCACAAACCCGTTTTACTGGGCGGCCTCACTTAAAACCCAGTTTCCCTAGACAAAAGTCTTAAGATAGTTGAATGAAGATTTGCAGGGGTGGAAAGGACTCACTAGAGTATCCTAAGAGGGTCTCGTTCCGAAAGGGTCCTAATGAACACCGTTCCTACGTAGCTTGCTAGTTGATTGATTTTAATTTAAGTAAGAGCACGGGTAACAAGCAAAGGGAGATGTGATTGAGTGGGTGATGAAATCCCAACTCGTTGCAATGACGGGGTATAGGTCTTAAGTAAGTTTACTCATCAAACCATCCAATTTAAGTACGATACAGAAAGAAAAAGCATATAGGAGCAAGTAGCACACAAAAATTGACTCGCTTGCAGGAGATTCGCGAGTGATAAAGAGTTTACCTCCCACGGTTTTTACACGCGTGGGGTGAAGACCGAGTTGAGTCGACCGAAGGGAAGTACGCCTACTTTAGTCGTCCCCGGGAGTCCTACCGACCCAAAGTAGAGAGGCTTCAAAAATCCTCGCCTTTGGACACCCTCTCTCTACCTTGTCCGATTTCCCTTTTCGCGTTCTTTTTTTTTTTTTTTTGCTGAATAATTATGTGACAACCCGCCTAATAAGATACCGGGCGATCACTCCTATATCAAATTTTAGCAGGAGTCTCATATGGATCATTCTTAGCATCACTGTCGAAAATCCATTTAATTACTAATAACCTATTAGGCTGGCGTCAAAATTTTTACTTAACTACTCTTTTTAAATAAATATAATTAAAACATCCACACAGTTTTACGTAAATGAAACTGAAATGAAATAAAATAACCGAACACTCGGTCAAAATATACAACCATATCGAATGCTTCTAAAAGAAGAAATAAATGCAATTGGGCCATGGGCCCGAATGTTTATACAGTACCTCCTATCTAGATTTCAAGAATGGAAGCGTCTATCGAGAACCCGCAAGCATCCACAGCTGCTGCAACTAACGTCTGACTCGAAGGAAGTGTCATCCAGGCGTCCCTATGTCTGGACACCTATATATATATATATATATATATATATATATATATATATATATATATATATATATATAATATAACAAGAAAGGAAAAGTAGATAAACGGGTCAGAGCCTGAGTTTGAAAATATTTTGCAAGTGCATAAATGCTTTATTTTTAAAAAAACATTTTATCTCATATTTAAGTTTGGTATCGCACTCCCATGAGATACCCCTCACCTCTCTTCTAGTAGTGCACACCTAACGCACCCTAACAAAATACCCTAGTCAAGCTATCTCGCCTAACTAGTCTAATTCACCCGTCTACGAGAAGCCTATACCACCCGAGTACCAAGGGCTAAACTTCTCCCCATTCTCAACACTGCGCTCAGTTCGTGCGTGGGGTGTCTCGCGAAAGTGAAATCCAAATAAGGACCCCACCCCCCGATACACTACTACTTGGCAGGGTTAATGGTGGAGATCCATTAGGCACACAGCACAAAACTAAAGTATAAATATGTACTTATGTGTATACATATCACATTCATTTTATATACGTTTTACCATATACATCCGGATAATATCTCCCGGACTGAGGTTTACTTTATATCCATATTTATAATACACATCCGGATCTACCTCCCGGTCTGAGGTGTATTCTATACTCATTTCAAAACTTTCTATTTCCCTTCTTATATCCAGGAAATATATTTAAAAGCCAACTCATTAGCATGAATTTCTTTAACATATCATATAACTTTTTAAAAGCCAGTTTTATTATCATAAAAATGCTTTTCCGTTTTAAAATATCCCATTTCCCTTCTTATATCCAGGAAATGTATTTAAAAGCCATTTTTATTATCATAAAAATGCTTTTACCATACCATATGCTTTCGCTTCCCTTCTTCCATCCGGTAAGTGTTACCGAAGCCAACCATTTATCCCATTTCCCTTCTTCCATCAGGGAAATGTATTTAAGGCCAATTTATTATCATAAATTGCTTTAACATATCTAAGACCGTTCCTCCGGGTTTCCCCACTGGACGCGCCCCTAAATGTCTATCATCTTCCAGGACCTATCAAACAAGACAACCTGGGAACCTACCAAACGTCGGGAAGCAGCCATATGCCTGCGGGATAGTCATGACCACACCTGGAATCACCTAACCAGCGCAGTAAAACATATATAATCTCCCATATGGACTAAGAATATATCCACCCTGCGTTCATTAGTCAGGGGGCTTTATCACACGCGCGCAACTTCCCTTATGATAGCGATTTAGAGAGGTGTGTATCCATAAATTATTATTTATGAAAATCATTTATCTTTCCATTTTGAAAACTTTCATTTATTCATTTTCAAAACCATTTACATCATATCATATATATATACTTTAATCACATAGTGTGTGTATATATATATATATATATATATATATATATATATATATATATATATATATATATATATATATATATACCGTATATTCATCCTCGAATATATATATATGGCCATAGTTGCCAACTACATCTAGCGATGACCATTAATCCCAAAGATTCTCTCAAAGAATCATAATCATGCATTCATATACGCATGATACTATACCCAAGGTATTTTCTCACTTTAATAAGTAATACATAGCTTAATCCCATCTAAGGATTTATTGGATATCTCCAATCCATCCATTTTACATTTAGCGAATATATATCCATATTCCCAAATTTCATCATAATCCTCTCATAGGATTCACTCAACCAATATCGATACATTTATGCTTTCCTGTGCGCAAAAACTATATAGGCCTAAAATCCCACTAAAATATCCTAGGGATTTACCTTTCCTGAACGACCTTACATTTAGTGGGTTATGGATTTCATTTCCATGAACCCAAGGACTACATCTAGTCCAATTAATCACTTAAAGGTCCCCACTATAATTTAGGAACCCTAAACCATCAAATTCTACAATTATTCTATTTTCCTCGAAAATATAGTGTAAGGGTTATACATTTAAACCCTCACTTAACCCTCCTAAATTCCTTTAATTAGAGGACCATATAGTCCTAAATGGTCCTTTATGTTATCACATAATTAACTTCGATGCAAGGTCAAATGGAATCTATCCCATCCAAACCACCCTAGAAAAATTGCCAACTTTCAACAGGGGTCGATCGATCGACCCTTGGCCGTCGATCGATCGATCATGGCGGGCAGCTTCTTCTCCGAGAAGCTGTTTCAGGAATGGAAGCTTCCCCCAAGCTTCCATCTCCTCACCCAACTGACCACAACTTCAACCAACGATAACCATACATATAATACGGGTTCTAAACATCCTAGAACCCGAAATCACCATTTAATTTCAATTAAAACCTAAGTTTCTCCAATTATTCAATTTTAGGGGTTTATTAGTTTTATCTTCCGAAAACCCGTTTTATCCACAAAACCCAACCCAAAATCTTTAGGGTTTGGTTATACCAAACTACGGTATGAGATATTTATGCAAAAATTAAATAAAGCAAGTAAACACTTGCCTCGTGGATAAAATTCGATGTCCTTGAGCCGAATCCCACGGAGGTTGGCCGGAATCTCCCCTTTTATCCACTTTTCTTCCTTATCTCTCTATTCCCTCTCTTCTCTTTCTTTTCTTTCTCTTTTTCTCCCTCTCTCCCTCTTTATATAGAGAGAAAAGGGTTTAACCCCTTAAAACCCCAAAAATGACTCGTTTACTCAATTACGAGCCTATTTAACTCCAAAATTCCCCGAAACTCCTTTTCAACAATCGGACACTCTTTTTCGACTATCTCGGACATTCCGAGACTCACGGCGCAGTCAAAATTCCCATCCGAGGTAATTAACCGCAAATCACTATTCTAACCCAAAATAAATAAATGCGGTATTCCCATTTAAATCACACCTCGTGTCGCTTTACTCCACGGCGACATATAATTAAAATATTCCGACCTATTTAGTCCCAAAAATAATTACAACGCCCAACTAAAAATCATTTAATCCTCGAAAATCCCAAAAATTCCAATTTCGAGAAATCCCCCAAATCCCAATTTATGCTTAATAATGGAATTTAATCATCTCCAAAAGGACGGGTTGTTACAAATTATTACAAAAATAAATCGGTGTCAAAATGCACCCAAATTAATTACAAGGCCTCAATAATCCTAAACTATCGGTCTAAGGAGGGAGAGGAAGGAATAACTACACTAAAAAAATACAAAAAATGAAAATTACAAATCTTCACGAGCTTAAATCTTCAAGAAATCGGCAACGGCGCCATTTGATAACTCTTTATTTGTATTCCTTCGGATATGGATTTAGAATGTCGCTGCGGTCAAACTTCGAGTATCAAAATTCCTGGAATCACCTACACAACTTGTTAAAAATTCAGTAGCGTGGAAAATTCGGGTATCAATCCAATTTCTAGCGTTGAAACTGTAATCGTGAAAACTTGCAATTCCAATTTTTATTAAAATATTTTTGTGTTTTTTAATTTTTTTTTATGTTTTCTTTTTTTTATTGTTATATTTTAAAACAATTTTCAAGGGAGAAAACGACAATTTATGCAACTAAAATGACTATGAAAAATTAGAAAGTAATCTATTTTAGAATTTATGAGAAGAAACAAGAGGTGGGATTACACCGCGTAGTCAAATCAATTTAATGTCCTAATTATTCAATTGAATAGTTCGAAATAATATTGAATTTAAAATTTAACTCTCGTCACAATCCTAAATTCAATTTTGTCTTTTTCGGCAATTAAATCTGGAATAATCACAACATAAAAAAATAAGATTCACAATCATTTCAACAAAATATCCGCTGAGATTAATTTATTAAAATTTGTACGAATCTTTGAATTTCATACACATAATTAATATTTAAATTTAAGAATAATACTTATCTCTAAGTGAAATCCAAATATCAAATATTAATTTTCACCATTAATTTATTAACTCTCGTTATATAAATTAATGTGTGATTTTTTCCAATTTAATTAGCCTAGAACACATCAACGATCAATTATTCAAATAAGACAATTCAACATACGCGTTTCATCCCACCCCTTGAATGGGGTGTTTAGCCAGACATGATTAAAATTTCAGCACAAGCACAATTAACAAACAAGAAACTAAAGAGAAAGAGAAAGAAATACGATACGCAATAATTTCATGTGTCAACTGTGTGCATGAACACGCATTCCAAACTCGTCACAAAATCTGAATGGATTACAAAACTGAAAGTAAAAAGTGAACCTACAAATTTTTCTAAACCTAAAACTATATTTTTTCTACCCTCTTTTTTTTCTTTTTCTGTCTCTCACGTTCTCTCTCTGTGTCTTTTTTTTTTCCTGATGAGAGTCTTTTCTTTTTAAAGTGGCTTCATCTTCTTTTCTTGAGTCCCACGATTTTTGTTTTCGGTTGAAGATTTTGTGGGATTCTGGTTTTGGCTTGGGATTATGTCCGATTTTGTTGGGATTTTTGTTTTTGACTTGGATAGGTTGAATGATTGAGGATAAGGTCGGAGCAGGTGGGACGACGTCGGGGCAGCAGTGGGTTTCGGACCTGTTTGGAAATGGTGGAGGTAGATAGAGTCGGGGCTGCCTCGAGTTTGTGGCTCTGTTTTGGGTCTGGGCAAACCACGGGTTCAGGGGTTGAGAGATCCGCCCGGGTTCGTGGTTCAATGAAGGCAGGGGTTGCTGGGTTGCGAGTCGCGCCGGGGCTGGAGTTCGGTATGGTCTGGTTTTGGTGATGGGTTGAAGGGGGAAGTGGGTTTATTGGTTAATGGGTATTGAAATGGTGAGAGAAAGGAGTTGGGTTTAAGGTTGGTGATGGGAGGTTTTAGTTATGGAGTTTGTTTGGAAGAGGAGAGAGAATCATGGGTGAAGGTTGAAGATGGAATTTGGGGATGGTTAGGTGTGTGTATGTGTATGAGAATTATGGTGTGAGTGTGTCTTAATTTATACCTAAAAAAATTAAAATTAAAATTACCTAATAACTAAATAAAAACTAACTAATTAAAAAAAACTAAAAAATAAAAGAAACAAATTAAAAATAAAACTTAAAAAGAAATAAAAATTAAAATCTTTTAAAATTAAAATAGAAAAATCCTAAAAAAATGTAAAATCTAATAAAACTAAAAAATAATTAAAATCCTAAAAAAATTAATCCTAATAAATAAAATAAAATAAAGATTAAAAATTAAAAACTAATCAAAATCAAAATAAAGAAATCGAAAATAAATCCTAGAAAATTCTAAAATAATTCCTAAAAATAAAACGACTCGAAATAAAAATCTAGAAAAAATAATAGAGGTACAAACCCAACACACACGGGCCTCGGGGAATGGTCTGGGCTCGGTGTAGGCTTAGGTTAGGGTTATGGGACTGGTTCGGGACATCGAAACACATTGTGTAAGCTCAGAATGGACTTCTCACTTCACGATTGCTTTGATTTTCTTCGTTGATCACTTTTTACCACTATTTTGTCGCAATTACGTAGATTTAGCATCATTTAATGCCACGACTGTTGATTGACCTGAGAAACAAACAAATGTGAACATAAGGTCATTTTTATTAAGAACGAGCGACTAAAATGCATCTATTTAGGGTATAAATCATACACTTTTGGGTGCTTATCAATACTGATGAGCCCCATAGGATTATTATTTTATTATTCCATTTACTAGAACCCACATCCAATAGAACATTCCGGAAAGCTTCGAGTCTAGACATATTCACCGAACTTATTCAACTTCATCCCAACATCATTTCACCTCCATGTTGATAAGAATGCCACTTTAGGTAAAGTTAATGGACTTAGATGACATAGTACACTCGTGGTTTAATATAACTTAAATTAAGTATGAACGCAAGTAATTTCCTTTTTAGAAAAATGCGGAAGCGTAAAAGTGATGGTTCAATTTTAAACAACAAATTAAAATAGCAACCAAGTGAAGTAAACTTAAACAATTAATATATTCACTTAAACCGATTCATTAATCCAAGTCCAAGTCCTAGAATTTGCCTAAGTCATAATTATTCATTTAAACAAAGTTAGGCCAAACCAATTTTAGTACGTGACTTGAATTAAACAATTTTTACCCAATATTTAAATATAGTCCAATTTAAATTAGTGTGATTGTTAAACCAAATTTTATCTTGAAATTAACTTAAAGCATGCGTTCTAAATTATGGTGCAAGATAAAATAAACAATGCCACACTACGCCGCGATGTACGAGGAAAAACCCAAGACGGGAAAAAACCTCGGACAGCCCTAGCCACAAGTCCACTAGATACGGAATTATACAATTACAAGACAAACGACTTACATCCTTGACTCGAACCCTCTCAAGCCTTGTCGCTCCTCCTTGTAGAAACCTCTTCTTAGCGGACAACCACGGAGCTCCACCGCGATCTCGGAATCCACCGATAGGACTTTGTATGGTCACCGTCACCCAAGCTTGGAGCCTTTCTCCAAGTGAGCAATACCGCAACAAACTTCTTCTTCTTTGTGATGGGATGTAGAAGGAAACCCGAAACGTCTCTTTTTCAATTCGGTAGAGAAAATCGGTGCCAAAAACTCCAAGTAAAGATATGTATATAGAACTTGGATAAACAACTATTGGGTGTAAACACTAGAGTGTGTAGGATTTTTCATTAAAGAATAACACTCAAAACTTGATCTTTTTCCTTAAACAAATTTTCTCTCAAAACACTCTCTAGGAGTTTGTATGGTATGAAAAAGATACCCCTTCAAAAATGATTCCCGCCCTTAATAAATTCTTAAAAAATCAGTTAAGAAACAAGTGGGGAAATGGGGTGAAAACTGCCAAAAAATTGCTCAAAACTGTTCCCGCCTGGCATCTCGTTCGAACGAACTTGACTCTCGTTCGAACGAGACTTCTAACGAGCGACCAGACTGGGCTCGTTAGAAACTCGTTAGATATCTCGTTAGAACGACCAAACTCGTTCGAACGACATATCGAACGACTGACCAGTTTAGGGTCATTGGCAAACTCGTTCGAACGAAACCTCGTTAGAACGAAAAACTCGTTCGAACGACATATCGAACAACTGACCAGTTTAGGTTCGTTGGCAAACTCGTTCGAACGAAACCTGGTTCGAACGAAAAACTCGTTCGAACGAGACTTCGAACGACTTCCAGAAATTTTTGATAAATTCAATTTTTGGCCCAGAAACTTTATGTACTTTATTTTAAAGTTTCAATTAAATTATTCTGAAAGTAAAACATGGTTTTTATTAAACCTAACACCCAATAAATATTGTTCCAATGTCCTATATAAATATAATTACATTCATACCTTGGGAGCATGGAACCTTAGATGATGACGTAGAAACGAGGCACGCAAATCGGCATTTTGATGAAGCTTTATATTCTTTGCCGCTACGTCTTCAACACACTCTTCATAGGCTTGAGAGTATTATAATAAATCACTAACCTATGAATAAATGTTTTTGTCCGGAATTGAGCCAAAACTATATATGGACTCAATTGGAAATTTGTGTCCTTACAAATCTCCCCCTTTGGCTATTCCGGGACAAAAACCAAAACAAAAATCCTAAAGGGCCGTCAAGCTCACTAGACTCAAAACATAACCCACCCAAACTTGACTCAACCCAAGGATCAAATGCTTTGCCATGAAAGATGCCGCTTTTAGAATAATTCCTGCACACTTAAGCAGACTCATCAAATGCATAGGGAATATCAAAATATTAAATGCAATTAATTAATTACTCCCCCTAAATTAATTCATTCTCCCCTTTATCAAACACACATGACCTACTTAGAAAGACGTCTCCCCCTAAGATAAATCTCCCCCAAACTAAGATACAATAATAATAGGATTAGATACCATTTCTCCCCCTATCATCATTCTCCCCCTTTTTGTTCAGGAATAGGCAAAGGATAAAGAACTAATAAACAGCATGTGGAAGCTTAAAGTGATAAGACATGACAGCATATGGGCAATAAAAGCAAGGCAAAGACAAACAAATATCATATATATATATATATATATATATATATATATATATATATATACTATAAATATACCAATAAGTACGAGCATATATAGATAGATATAAACACACACATGACACAAAATACAATAAGTTTGCACACTCGTATGGCAAAAATGTGTCATATGAAAACGGAAGTGTAGGGGTGTGAACTAGCAACAAGAAAATTTAGACTCAAACACTTAAGAAACGTTCACGGAGTTCTCATTTGATTGCAAACTTCATCACAGTTAAATATAACCTCATGTGACAATATAAAGATTGAACTCAATGAACAAACATACACAATGCATACAAGCCTAGCATGATGATGATTCTACAAACCAAGTAGAGTCATGACATTAAAGACAACTAAGATAAACGGACATTGTGCAAACCGTTGATATACCATCCAATTCTCCCTCAATATGCATATATATTCTTTTGTTTTTGAATGAATATATCAAACAAACATAGGCCTTGGCAATTGCTTTCTGTTTAATGCCAAATATTCTGTTTTTAGGCCTTTGGATCACGTATTTCTTTTAGATCCAATAAACGGTGGCTTACTATCGCAAAGGATTTAATTCATCCTTTCTGAGCCCTTCCCCGTGCACATTTATTTTTATCATGTTTTCATTTTTCACACAAATCTCACATGCAACGGATTTTGACATGCACTAGTCCTCCTAGGTCATTGATATGTAGATGACTAGATTGATAGGAGAACACCTCAAAAAGCTCAAATATAACATGTGACATTAATATTTCAAAAGAGCTCGTGCATGTGTGAAAAGAGGCATATAAAAATAGAATCCATTTAAACAACACAAAATCCAACTACTCCATATAAAGCATGGTAAAGAACATTTTAAGGATTGAAAATCTAAACCAAAAGTTCTAGCCACGTGGGAGCGTAAAATATGGGATTCAAACACAAATATATGCCACATAAAGTGTGTCAAACTAAAATACACACAAAATAAAATCTTTTTGAGTTTTTAACATTTTTTAAACAAAAATAAATATTTACTCAAAAGGACAAACAAAAATCATTTGTATTTTTCATTAAGCTTAAATGAAATAAATAAAACACAAATGATAAACAAAAATCTTTTTATATTTTTCAATTAATTCAAACACAACATATAATACAAAAAGATAAACAAGTCATGATTTATAGCATGTGATGTGAAATGAGGCAATGACTAGAAAATGACTAAACAAGCATACATTTAGCATATGAATATAGCATGAAGTACAAACGCTAAAGTATGCAAACACTAACACATTTATCCTTTAGATTTAGCAAGGGAGGAAGCATGTGAAAGTAAATGAGAATCAAAATCCCTATTTTGTAAGGCAACCAAGTCGGATTTCCTAACCCAAATTAATGAAGAATGGCAATCTTGGGGTGTAGGAACGTTAACTATCGTGGTTACTTTACTATGGGATTTTCTAGGAATTCGTTTAAGATCAAAAAAAAAATTCCTAAGATGACCTTTTCGACCACAATGTGTACAAGTAAAAACATGTCGAAAAGATTTACCTAAGGAGTGATCTTTAAATGCATTCCTAGTAGGTTCTCCTAAAATGTTGGTTTTGACTTTAGGGTTAAATTCATTAAAAGTATTGAAGCCTAAACCAAAAGTGTCATTTTTAATTTGGACCATGCCTAACATTTTATCAAGTTTTTCGGAACGACACTCCAAATCAAATTTGACATTACTAGAATCACTTAATTTATTTTCCAATTCTAAAATGTTAGATTCTAGTAAAAAATTACGCCCTTCAAAAACGAGAAGCTCCTTTTTCAAGGATTCCATTAAACCCCTAAGGCTATCTCTCTCGCCTTCTACGTATTCTAGCTTCTCTCGAAGAGTCCTCTCTCGTGTCCTAAGGTCTTCTATTAAGGCACTATCATCAACGACCTGGACACTTTCTCTTAAACAAGCTTCTAACTTCAAATTAGTTCTTTTCAAATTAATAGATTCTTTATATAATTCATGAAAAGCATTTTGAAGTTCACTCACATCAACCTCTTCTTCATTTTAACTCTCTCTTTCTTCTCCACTCTCACTATCATTAAAAACAAGGGATTCATGAACAATGACCTTGGAAGTGGCATGTGCTATCGTGTCATCAATCGATGAGTTCTTATTATCACTCACATGACTTGCCATAAAAGCCACAAAATTTTTCTTAATGGGGGAATCGGGATTCTCTTCCGTATCACTATCACTAAGGGTCGCATTGTATGAAATGGGTCGCTTACCCTCTTTTCTTAGTTTAGTGGGGCACTCAAAAGCCCTATGGCCATAACCTTCACAACCAAAACATTTATTAGACTCGTCCCTATCAACATTTTCATTACTAGACTTATGGATCTTTTCGGCTTTAGAAATCTTCTCGCTTTTATCATGTTTAGAAGATTCAAATTTCTTAAAATCATTTTTAAATTTATCTTTGTTGAATTTAAGAAATTTTCTAAATTTACGAGCAAATAAAGTCATATCTTCCGAGTCACTATCACTATCGCACTCTACTACTTGTTTGACCTCTTTTCGGGCTTTTAAAGCAACGCCCTTTTCGATTTTATTTTCATTTTTAGAGGAAAACATATCTAGTTCATAGGTTTGTAAATCACCTACAAGCTCTTCTAATTTTGTAGAGGCTAAAGTGGGTAAAGAATTTAAAATGGTCACTTTTGGAATAAATCTATCGGGTAGGGACCTTAAAATTTTCTTTACAACACGGTCGTCAGGTATTTTCTCTCCCAAGTTAAAAGATGAATTAACGATGTCAGAAAGTCTAGCATAAAATTTATCAAAAGTTTCTTTTTCATCCATCTTGATAGTTTCAAATTGAGTGGTGAGGTTTTGGAGTTTTGAAGCTTTAACGACACTAGTTCCTTCATGAGTTAATTGTAAAATATCCCAAGCGTCTTTAGAGATTTCACACGTCATAATACGTCGGAATTCATCCGGTGCGACAGCGCTAAATAAGGCATTTAAACCTCGGGAATTAAAGTTAGCAAGTTTAAACTCATTTTCAGTCCATCTATCGGCGGGTTTGATAACACGTTCATTTTCAACTAAGTAAGTTAGTGGGGAGTACCCGGTAAAAACAGACATACAGACTCTCTCGTCGATAGATTTTAGTGCCGATCTCATTCGCGCTTTCCAATACGCGTAGTTTGAACCATCGAAAATAGGAAATTTTGAAAATGGGGAAAAATCCATTTTAGCCAAAGATTATTTAAAAGATCGTTAACGAAATAATTTATCGCTTTGGCTCTGATACCAATTTGTGAACGCAAGTAATTTCCTTTTTTGAAAAATGCGGAAGCGTAAAAGTGATGGTTCAATTTTAAACAACAAATTAAAATAGCAACCAAGTGAAGTAAACTTAAACAATTAATATATTCACTTAAACCGATTCATTAATCCAAGTCCAAGTCCTAGAATTTTCCTAAGTCATAATTATTCATTTAAACAAAGTTAGGCCAAACCAATTTTAGTACGTGACTTGAATTAAACAAATTTTACCCAATATTTAAATATAGTCCAATTTAAATTAGTGTGATTATTAAACCAAATTTTATCTTGAAATTAACTTAAAGCATGCGTTCTAAATTATGGTGCAAGATAAAATAAACAATGCCACACTACGCCGTGATGTACGAGGAAAAACCCAAGACGGGAAAAAACCTCGGACGGCCCTAGCCACAAGTCCACTAGATACGGAATTATACAATTACAAGACAAAAGACTTACATCCTTGACTCGAACCCTCTCAAGCCTTGTCGCTCCTCCTTGTAGAAACCTCTTCCTAGCGGACAACCACGGAGCTCCAACGCGATCTCGGAATCCACCGATAGGACTTTGTATGGTCACCGTCACCCAAGCTTGGAGCCTTTCTCCAAGTGAGTAATACCGCAACAAACTTCTTCTTCTTTGTGATGGGATGTAGAAGGAAACCCGAAAAGTCTCTTTTTCAATTCGGTAGAGAAAACCGGTGCCAAAAACTCCAAGTAAAGATATGTATATAGAACTTGGATAAACAACTATTGGGTGTAAACACTAGAGTGTGTAGGATTTTTCATTAAAGAATAACACTCAAAACTTGATCTTTTTCCTTAAACAAATTTTCTCTCAAAATACTCTCTAGGAGTTTGTATGGTATGAAAAAGATACCCCTTCAAAAATGATTCCCGCCCTTAATAAAGCCTTAAAAAATCAGTTAAGAAACAAGTGGGGAAATGGGGTGAAAACTGCCAAAAAATTGCTCAAAACTGTTCCCGCCTGGCATCTCGTTCGAACGAACTTGACTCTCGTTCGAACGAGACTTCTAACGAGCGACCAGACTGGGCTCGTTAGAAACTCGTTAGATATCTCGTTAGAACGACCAAACTCGTTCGAACGACATATCGAACGACTGACCAGTTTAGGGTCGTTGGCAAACTCATTCGAACGAAACCTCGTTAGAATGAAAAACTCGTTCGAACGACATATCGAACGACTGACCAGTTTAGGTTCGTTGGCAAACTCGTTCGAATGAAACCTGGTTCGAACGAAAAACTCGTTCGAACGAGACTTCGAACGACTTCCAGAAATTTTTGATAAATTTAATTTTTGGCCCAGAAACTTTATGTACTTTATTTTAAAGTTTCAATTAAATTATTCTGAAAGTAAAACATGGTTTTTATTAAACCTAACACCCAATAAATATTGTTCCAAGCTCCTATATAAATATAATTACATTCATACCTTGGGAGCATGGAACCTTAGATGATGACGTAGAAACGAGGCACGCAAACCGGCATTTTGATGAAGCTTTATATTCTTTGTCGCTACGTCTTCAACACACACTTCATAGGCTTGAGAGTATTACAATAAATCACTAACCTATGAATAAATGTTTTTGTCCGAAATTGATCCAAAACTATATATGGACTCAATTGGAAATTTGTGTCCTTACATTAAGATTTTCTTAAAATCGAAAAACATGTTAAAACTCGTGTGTGAGTTATTTGAATTATTTGAACAAACACACTATGTAATATACTTTTCATATAGAGAAATTGTGTTCATAAAAATTGCATTCCTATATGTGTATTTCAAGTAAGAGTGTCCTTGGTTGAGAACAAATATACTTAGAGTGTTTTGCCAAATAATTTTCAAAACCCTTAAAGGCAAAATACTGGTTCATATTTTCTAGAGAAGGGCGCAACCTGCCTTGCCTCAGTTTTATTGCAGCAACGCTATGTTTCGCTTTAAAAAAACGCTCGTTGCTGGTGGATTTTATCCAAGATAAAAAATCTATGGACAAAGGTGCGGCCTACCTCGCCTCAATTTCTTCACAGCGACGCAGTGTCTCGCTGCAGCAAAAGTTTGTCATCAGTATCATTTTCCACGTTAGAAATTCCTAGCTCATGGTGCGACCTAGATCACCTCAGATTCGCTGCAATGACGTATTGTATCGTTGAAGCGACATTGTTACAAGAACGTCAGATCTGACGCGAAAAGTGAATCTGACCAAAATATTGCATTGTAAAACATGATATTCTCCTTTTCTACCATATCTTTTGTGGCCTTGGAGAAGAAACCTATTTTTGTGTGGTTGATAATGAGTTAGAAAGTTTGGAAGTTTGTGTCCACATATTTGAAAAACAAAAACTCCTATTTAACTCATTCACTTCTCATTCACAAAATAGGGTTAAGAATTTTAGAAAGGTTTAGATTGTTTATCAAACTAAATAAATCATATTATCTTGCGAGATTTTCTTTTTATATTTTTGCGATGTCCATTATTATCATTCTAATTTTAAAGTTTTTGAAATTTCATTACTTCTCTTAAGTCTTGAACAAACATTTTGCAAAACTTGTTCTTGAGAAACTTTAAATATTTTTTATATCACAAAAATACTTTGTGAGTTTATTTTTATTATCCAAACATCTTTTGAAACTTACCTCAACCTTTAGGACTCGCACATCCTAGGAAGTTAGATCTACAAAATTTGGATTTCGCTTGTTCCATTTTGGAATACAATAGTTTTTGTTCAAAGTCTAAAAATAAGAAAATTTATCTTCAAAATCTGAAATAAGAAATTTTGGTTTGGTACAAATGTGGCATTATCAATGGAAGTTGACACACGCGACGTGGTGAGTGATCAGAGAGTGATCCGTAATTCCTCTTCCAACTAAAAGGTGTAAAAAGTGTCTTGTAGAGGTTTTTCATTATTGAGTCTAGGATAGGTTCAAGTTTGTAGTTATTTATCCCTTTTGTAAACACTTTACCTATATAGTGGAAGGTGTCGGTTTGGCTCGAGGTTTTCCCCGTAAGGGTTTTTGCCTCGTATAATCCTCGTTTCAAGTGCATGATTTATTATTTCACATTTTGATTTATCTTATATGCTTAATGATCATATATTGTTAAGTTAAATAAACTTTTAAATCACTTTTTTGTCTCTTATACGTTAGGATTAACTTTGCCCGAATTTAAATTTAAAGCAAACATTACGTTCATTTTGGTAATAATTTTTAAATTGGGTAATCCCTCTCTACACGCATAAAATTTTATGGTTTACATATAGTGGTACAAATTTAATCATATCTAGTGTTTTTTCATGTTTTGGTTGGATCTTTTAATTTTATTTCTTTATTTAGTTTTGATTTCATCTTTTGCATCATGCATTTGAGAGTTTTGAGTATTTTGGGTATTGAGTTGATTTTTAGAGTTTAAGTGTGACTTCCCATCTTTATTCATGTTTTAGGTTATTTATGGTTGTGGTGAGATTTAGATGTTCATGGATGAGTATTTGATGAGATGAGATGAAAGGGTAGAAGTTTTTCAAAGGGGTTATTTGGTTGGATTTGATTTATTGAAGATGTTTTGATGGGTAAGGTTTCTAGACATAACCATTCACTCGGTTTGTTCTTTCCTTGTTCACATGGTGCTTGAGAATTATGTTTATGCCTTGAACTATTTTCACGGTTCCATTTTGTACCCGTTCACACGAATTAACAAGCACGGTATCATATTTCACATCTATGCACACTTATTAGCAATTTACTTCTGGTACCTTTTGATTTATATTTTTATCTCATAGTTATACCCTCTACCTTATAGGTTCAATATCCTAATGGCTATCATATCTCTAAATCGTATCCATCATTCTCTTGTATTTGCTCTAGTGGATTTGTGTTTTTTCTAGTTTGGGTATACTTTCTCATATTATTTGGCTATATCCCATTCCTGGCTCAGTTTTGGTGTTGTTTCCTCCCATGCCATACACATGTGGACTTACTTGAATATCAGTCTACTTTTCCATCTTCTATTGTCTTATGTGCTTTTTTTGCCATTGGTAATTTGATTTTGAGATGATCATTTTACTTGAGTATTCATATTATCTCTTTGTGTAATTAGATTGAGAGTTGTACGTTTTGATTCTCTTCTAAATCTTTATAGGATATATATGCGACATGTTTGGATTAGTCAACAGTTTTTGTGCTTATTATGTTAGTATTTCTCTAGCATGCTTTAGACACGTGTTATGTTCTTTGTAACACTTTTTTTTTTATTTTGTCTAGCGTTCGGTGCTTTATTTTGTTAATTATCTTTTGTGAGATTATGTGTTTTGAGACATTTCTTGCGATACCTCTTGTTTCTTTTGGTAAAGATGTTGATTTTGATGATGTATATACTTTATTATTCATCTTATACCATGTTTCTCAAGTATCCAATCTCATTTTTGTTAGGATGTTTGACTTTCATCTATTACACATGATTCTTGTCATGCTACTTTTAGAAATATTCGGTTTTTATTATCGATTCTCATGTTTATTCATATGTTCCATAGATATGATGACATGTCTTTAACACATCTCTTTATGACACTCACACTCACATAATAGTTCACATGCTTCGCCGATTTTTCTTTTCCATATTTTTGATGATTCACTCTTTGCATGCATAACTTTGGGGGAACTGATATATGTTATAATGGGAGTGTTTTTTATTTTTCTGATTGATATGTGATTCATTTCTGGATTTTTTTCATTATACTTTTTTTAGACTTCATGATACATGTTCTTTAATTCTAGCATATATTTCTTTACCTTTGATATCTTGTGATTTTTTTGGATATTTTACATGTGATTCAGGGGAATAAAAGATTTTGTCATATATTCTGCATGCAATTGATCATCATATTCTTGTCAGTGCTATATATGTTTTATCTCTTGCATCTTTTGAGTTTTATTGCCTCACCTATCTTAGTCTTATCTTTTTTACTTTTGTTTATTTGTGGTAAAAAGGGGGGGGGGGGGGGGGGGAAAGAGTATCTATGATAGTGGATTTATTTAGTTGTATTTCCTATGAAAGGGGAGAATTGCCTTCACATTGAGATCATGTGCTTGATGGATTTGTGTTGTTTGGGTTTTGCAAGTATCTCATCATTCCTTTATACTCTTGAGCTTTTTTATTGACATTATACATAAAGTTTCTATAATTTATTCAATAATAGTCTATGTTGACCTTTTTAGGTTATGGGTGATGTAGATTGATGATTGGGACTTATTGTATATGGTGAGATTTGCATATATTATGGGATAATTTTGGATTCTTTTCACAGAATAGCCAAAGGGGGAGAATGAAAATGAATAAAAGTGTTTATTGGACTATTTTATGTCAAGATATTTTATTTTTCGGAAGTTTAGAGGTTTTTAATTTAGTCCGGTAACATATCCTTGACAGTCATTATGTGTCTAGATGATTGATTTCCTTACATGCCTTTATTTGAGTTCGAGATGGCTTGCATTGCATCTCTCCATCGACTCAGAGACTCTGATGGATTTTTGGACCTTTACGAATGTGGTATATTGATCTTAACAGCCATGAGGGTTCCTAACCCTCACCTTCATGTTTTCCCACATTTCACAAATGAACTTGAATTTGGATCTAACTAGATTGAGGTGTATGTTTATCATCTTATCAAGTTACAATTTAACTCAAAAGGGTCTTGAATTGGATTAGTTAACTATCATATCACGTTTCTTGAACTAAAATCGAATCTAATCATTTCAAGTTTAAGTGTTTGATAAATTATCAAATTAGGAGAGATTTTGAATTACAAGGTGTTTACACAATAAAATTTTAATTGGATATTAATTGTGATTATATCCTATACACCCCCTCTAGTATATTAGCACACCGAATTTCGCATCCTCAAAGTCGTGGATTAAAAAAATTACCCTATTTTGAAAATTTCACAAAACATAGAATTTTCACTTTTTTCAACATATGACAATTAAATTCTAAATGAAAAAAATCCACAATATATTTGTTTGACTTTAAATAGTCAATGGATATAATTACATGTAAGAGAAATCAATTTACGGTCTCGTCTCGACAGCATGTATGTCGTGACTTATTATTATAGTGAATATTTTGTTCCATACTAATCACTAATTGGCTATCACGATGTATTTTGATTGGTGACATCGATTTTATCCATATTACAATATCCACTGAGAAGTTTCGAATCCATTTTTCTTATTCTCCAACTCTATCTAAATCAATAAATTCAAATTCCATAGTAAATTGTGCAATGCTTGTTTTCTTTGATAATTTCCATGACACGGTTGTACTTTTAAGAGTAAAAACATATCGACTTGTGGATCTTGAGTCATTGGATTCAATTATCCAATTTCTAGCATTATACGCCTCGAGTTCAGTTGGATATCTAACACAGTGTAATCCATCCTTTAAAGAGTACCCTAGATTTATAAGTACCCTAACTAAGGCCTTATAGTGTTCTTATCCAAGATTACTCGAATACTTACGTCACTTACTCACTAAGTATGTTATATCAGGTTAAGTGCAAATTGTTAAATACATCAAATTACGTATTATATGAGAATATATTAATTGAACTTTTTTAGTGATGAGGTTAAGACATGTTTTTATAGGTGTTCTCATTGGACTGTTGTCATATTTATTAAATTTATCAAGAATTATCTCAGCATAAAGATATTAATGTAAAATTGTTAGGAAACGGTATTGACATTTAAAAATGTGAAAAAAAATTAGTCCTAGGAACTTCGATCGAGAATGCATTAGAAAGTAAAAAACAAGAACTAGGTTTAAAGGATAAACATAGGGTTTCAACATATAATACCATAGAGAGTATGATGTGATGCGTATGACTAGAAAAAGGTTGAGGAATATAAAGATCTCGATGCCCTACCAAGGTCTCCAAAAATCTTGCTAAAATGCTCTGAACATCTCGAATCTTCGAGTATACGATCCACCCAAAGTAAGCCTTGTGTGTGGGCCCTCTTGGAGATGAAAAATTGATGAAATGAGAGAAACCATTTTCTCTCTCCTCACCTCTTCACAGTAATGTGAATAGTAGTTTTCCTCTCCCTCTCTAACCCTCCATAATGGATCATTTATCTAAACCCTAGATTACACCAATATAAATAGGTATAAGACATAGGCTTTAGCTAAACTGTGATTTTAAAGAGTTTCGGGCCTACTACTTGGGCATTGGACTATATTAGGGACCCAAGACTAATAATTAAATTGGCTTCCAAATATATATTTTAAATTCTCACTTATATTTACAATAATTATTTCCTTTTTTTATTTAATCGCAATTACTTCAAATTAATATTCATGATTGTAATCAAATTTAATTATCTCTAAATCACTCAGAATAAAGATATCTTATTTGCAAAGTTAATTGTGGTACATAATATGATTCCCCGCGTTAAGTGTCCATTACCCGCTTGGTCAGATCAATTTTTTGCTAATAGATTTTAACTAACATCTAATCAATTCCTTGATTCTCAGACTAAACTTATTGCCACTCCATCAGATTATAAAATAATTCACCCATCGTGTTTTACCAGTTTAATCAAAACATATAAGTCTATTGAGGGGTATTATAATCCAAGATATCTCCTATACATGAATTCCTCTGAATTATGATCGCATACCTACTCACATAATGATTGCCCAACTTGCGAGGATCTATTACCCTAATATAAAATTGAATCGCACTTAAAGAAATCAAAGCAACAACCCTTGGTTTAAGAATCTATGCATTCTTTGCAAATGGTGTGAAATTACCTAAATCAAATCAAGACAACCCTTAGACTTAAATCTCACGGGTGGTCGTGTTGAATACATTCCTAGATGTACCGATCAAAATCCTCTTTTAAACTATCGCACAAGTTCTCGAACCATCAAATAAGTTCCCATAGTTTGAGATAAACTATTAGGATTATATGTGCAACTATTTAGGTAGTGAATTGTTCAATTGAACTATATACGAAATTTAGATCTCATGTGATCAAGTCGAATTCAACTCACTGAAATCCTTATTAAGTACAATTAATTGACATTATATACAATATGTTTAAGTATAAATATAAGGCATTCTCATAACCATGATATTTATTTCAAAACGATCTCACACCTTTACAAAAAAATAAACGTCATATATGGTTTAAATAATAAAATACCAACAATCTCCCATTTAGTCTTAAAGTCATGTACCTATGAATTTAACTCCCAACCCTTATACTTAGAAGTTTGTTTCCTGAATGTAGAAGGATTAATCAGTTGTTATCTGATACAACCTTGGTCATAATCCTATCCCATCCTAGTACGATCTCTCGAACTATGTGAAACCTACTTTCATGTTATTTAACCCTTTTATGAGTTACGAGTTCTTTCGAACTTGCAATCATACCGCTATTAAAACTAAAACAATACAATACAATCACCAATTGCACTTAAAGGAACCTTCCCCAAGTTTATTACGAAGTAACCGAGCCATATAGCCTCTTTAGTTTCCTTTGAACTGTCAATAACTTCTGCCTTATTGGTGGAGTCATAAATCCAAGATCGTTTTATACTCCTCCAACTTATATCTTAATTTCCTTATGTAATCACATATTCCAAGGTAGAAAACTTGGAATCCTTATCTGACTGGTAAATAATTCTTTATACCTAAAAGGTAAAAGACTATCAGACTGAAATATGCTAATCATGTTGTTGGCATAGTAGATAATTTATCTATCACACCATGTAGCATACGTGAGGCTTCCCATTACCTAAGCATTAGGTATATGCCTCATACTTTTCATTTAATCAAGTGTTTCGGGACACTGATTCCTAGATGGATTGATTCCACGCTTTAAAGGAAAAACCTTTTCTTAAAATCTTGCATGTTAATCTTTTAAGTACAACATCGATATAAGCAACTTTAAATAAGCCCAACATTTTTTCATCTAATCTACAAGGATGTCACCGATTAGTACTAAGTACTTTATATCGAGATACCTAGACAACCACACTCTTATGTAAGACAATAATCCCACCACATTCCCGATTAGGTGAATATTATCCACAAATTACACCAGAAATATTATCACTTTTCCGTCATGCTTGTTATACTAAGAAGTATTATATAGGCTTTGATCAAGATTAATACTTGATTACCTTATCAAATCGAATGACCCAAGATCTTGATGTTAGCTTAAATCTATAAATGGATCTCACAAACTTCCATCACTTTACTTTTTCGACTTCTTACTATGTACATGTTTAGAACATTATTTAAAAATGAAGTATTGATATTAATATAATCATGATAGACTAGCATGCCTATCAATGATAAGTTTTGCTCATAGTCAATCCCTTTCTTTCTGAGTAAACCAATTCATAAGCCTTTCCTTGAAGGTTTGAACCTCCCCATCAATCTATCTTTTAACTTCTTATAGATCCACTTACACCCAATGGGTTTTATCCAATTAATAAGTTTGCAAGTCCCAAAACTTTATTTAAATACATCAAATCTCCTTTTGGTATTCATAGTTAATTCCTCGTCTTGGAATGTCTCATTATAGTTCTAAAAACCCAATGCATTTTTTATTGGGATCATATCAAAATGATCACCCTGAACACGAATCAATCAGTATGACTTCTGATGCTCCCATTATAGTGTGGCATCACTAGTTATCTAGTATAAGTTACATGTGTATCCTAGTCATCGATAATGCTCTCATTACAATCAGGCAGTGTTTTATCGATATCGGGTTATATTTCATCCTATATGTGTGGTCTAGCAACAAGGGTAATATGATGTTCCATTTTATCTTATAAGACTAAGTTACACTTAGGCTCATGGTTTATTACATAATCTTATTTCAATAATCGGTCATTGAAGTAAGCAATGACTTTCTTGGGTTTAACAATATGACATAAACTACCTCTATGACTTTTAGGATAACCAATAAAAATAAATACCTCTCTCCTTAATGTCAACTTCCTTGGACCCTTCCATGGAATGAGTGTCCCCCCCCCCCCCCCCCCACCCCTCCCCAGATCCGAACATGCCCTAAAACAAGCTTCTTCCCACTCAATATTCAATGGGAATTGAAAATACCTTATAAGAAACTAAATTTTAAAATGTATATCATCGGATCTTACGTAAAATCCCAATATGTGTTTCAGTTCTGAATAACTAACAATGGACTTTATCATATCTAAAAGAATTGTATTCCTTTCTTTCCTCTACATCATTATGAAATGGAATACCCGGTGTAGACCATTGGGATAATATCCCAACCTCCGATTTATGATCCCCCTAAGCTCTCTAAGAGGTATGCACCCGCATGATTAAGTTATAGGGTTTAAAGTAGTTTACATTGCCTTTGCTCCGCCTTTATCTTATACACTTTGAATTAATCAAAAGACTCGGGCATGTGGTGCATAAGGTAAACACGTCCATACCTTGTGTAATCATTAATGTAGTACTTAAAATACCTCTTGACCGGATAGTCGTAAGACCACACTAATCTAAATGAACCCTTCAACACATATTTAGTTCTTTAGCTCTAGACCTTGAAAGTCCACTTTAGTAATTTTACCATCTAAACTAGATTCAAGACTAGAAGAGCCTCCACATCCAATGAACTCAATTGTCCATTGTAAACTAGTCTTCAAATTCATTTTAGAGTAAAATAACCTAAGTGTAAGTGTCAAAATTGTGTTTGGTTCTAGAAGAAATCTTTCTCTTTAATGATTTGTCCATTAACATTATTAATTTCAGTATTTAGCATTATTAGTAACACATGCCTTATAATGAATTGATTATTATCTAATGTACCATAACAGATGATAGATATCCAATTTTGTAAATTATTTTATTAAAATAATTGATTATCTCTTCAAAACCAATTTAGAAACCATGTTATTACAAAATTATACACATTCGTTCACATATTTGCAACATAGGGTTTTGATAGTGGAACAACATGGAACTTTCCAAAATATGATCAATCTACAACTGACGGCTCTGATACCAATTGTTAGAAAATGGGGTTGACATTTTAAAATGCAAAAAAAATCCAACCCTAACAACTTCAATCGATCATGCATTGGAAAGTGAAAAATAATAACTAGGCTTAAAAAATAAACCTATAGCTTTAAGAAACAATATCATAGAAGCTCTTATTGTGATCCGTATGAGGAGAAAAATGTTAAAAAGATGAAGATCATTTTGCCCTCCCAATGTCTCCAAAAATCTTGCCAAAATGCTCTGAACATCTCAAATCTTCTAGTATAAAATGCACCCAAAGTAAGCCTTATGTGTGGGCTCTTTTGCAGATAAGAACTTGGTGAAATATGAGAGAAATCATTTTCTCTCTCCTGACCCTTCATAAAGATGTAAATAGTATTTTTCATCTCCCTCTCTAACCCTTCATAATGGATCATTCACCTAAACCCTGGCTTACACCAAATAAATAGGTATAAGACATGGGTTTTACCTAAATTGGGCTTCGAAAGAGTTTTAGGCCTACTACTTAGGCCTTGGACTATACTAGGGACCCAAGACTAATATTTAAATTGCTTTCCAAACAATTACTCGGAAATCCAAATTACATTTATCGTAATTATTTCCTTTCTTTAATTAATCACCATTAATTCAACTAAATAATTACGACTGCATTCCAATGTAATTATCTCTAAATGACTCAGAATAAAGAGGTATTATTTACAGAGTCAATTATTTTACATAATACGATTCCCTGTGTTAAGCGTTCGATACCTACTTGGCCAAATCAATTTACCGCTAATCGAATTTAACCAATATCTAATTAATTCTTTGATTCTAAGACTTCACATATTTTCTACTCCACCAGATTTTAAAATAATCCACTAACTGGATTTTACTATATATAAAACCATTTAAGTCAATCAAGTGGACATCTGTAATACCGTATTTCTGAGGATTTTGAATTTAATTAATTCGGTGATAGAGGAATTAAGTTATCTAGAGGATTTAATTAATTAGTGAATTGAGATTTAATTAATTCGGGTCATTTTAAAATTTTCATGTGTCGTAATTTGAGGATGAGGTTAGAGATTTTTATTTTAGTAACTCGAATAACGATTCTGAGTACACGGTTGATTCCAAATAGGTCAAAATAGTTGAAAAAAGAGTACCCGGGGTAGTAATTGGGTCTCGGGGCATTTTTAGGTATAATCGAGCTCACACGAGGGTGTTCGGGTCATTCGATCTTAGCCCAGAGGCTTAATTTCAGAATTAGTGAAATAAAACCTATATTAGGGAGTTAGTGGTTGACACAACCCAAATAAAAAACCCTAGTTTTTTCGAGGAGAAAAGAGGGAGAAATTAGGAGAACTTCTAGGAGCCAAACCAAGGGAAGAGGGGTGTGTTCTTCATCAAATCTCCGTCTACATCAAAGGAAATCAGACCCTACGAATTTATCAGACAAGTGGTTAAACCGACTTTCATTTAATTTGCGATATTACAATTCATAACATGGTGGGTGTAAATCATAACCGTTTTGGGTGGGCTATCGCATAGAAAACGGGTGTTTATAGATTGCGCAGTTTACGTAGATTAAAGGTGCAATTAATATTGTGTTATGGATCAAAAGAGTTGATATCTGATTTATATTAGTAGGACAATATTCCACATTGTGTAAATCTGGAGTTTTGAAATCAAATTTGAAAAAACGAGTGTACGAAGAAAATCGTGATAAACCCAACTTTGCTGTTTACTACGATTGTTATAAATCGATGGTGGTTAAGGGCAAAATCCATGATTTGAATATGTTTAAGAGAAGAATTATTGTTGGAAAGGGTTGGATAAAAATTTTTGGGTTTGAATTAAATCTCAGGGGTTCGTTAATGGCTGAAACAAGGGTGTGGGAAGAAGAAGAAGAAGAAGATGTTGGACGCAACATCGAACGACGTGGCAAGTTGTTCGAGCGACCTTAAATGTCGTTCAAACGACAGTGCAAGTCGTTCGAACGACACGGGAAAATGTGTGCAGTTTCATCTTTATTTTGTATTCTTTTGGGGTCTTTAAGAATTTAATTAAAGAACAATTAAATGGGCGATTAATACCTAGGATATTGAGAGGGACATATTAAGGAAAATTAAATTGGAAAAGTGTGTCGAAATTCTTTACGAGAATTTATGTGATAAATTTTAAATGGTTATGGTACTAACCAAGGGAGTGAGTCCGGACATTTTGGATTACTGATTCCATTTGATAAATTAATTAATGTGAAATTAATGAAAGTAAGAGTCGGGGATTTGACTCAGACATTTTCAGGCTGCTGCGATGGGGGTTAGGCATAGAATAGCCAGTTTAATTTATTATAGAGATACATAATAAATTATCGAATATTAAATTTAACATGGGGTGTTAGACTTAATAGTGGGAATTAATGTAACAAATTCTAAAGGGTGATGATACGGACCGAATGAGTGGGTTTGGGTATTGAAGTTGGGTGACACTACTTTAATGACAAAATAATTAATGTGTGATTAATTGAATTAGAAGTCATGATATAGACTTGGGTATTTAGGACTAGTGCTACGGGTGTTAGGCAAGGGTTAGCCGAACTTTTATTAATGTATACGGTTATGTGTGATAGTATATATATATATATATATATATATATATATATATATATTTGTGTACTCTAGAGGTATCGGTGTGAATGATATTTATAGAAATACATACCCCTCTAGTGCTATCATAGGGGGTTGCGCGATATGGGTGAATCCCCTGGCTTGAGGAGCAGGGATAGTATAAACCCCAGGTCATAGCATCCAGTATTTATATGTTGTGATTCTTTTCAGGGTAAGACGTCTTGGGTATGATTCAGTCTCGCACCCAGGGGAATTATGACCGCCTCCGCTACGCTTATTATTATTTTTTTCTCAAGCTCAAGAGTGAGTGAGAAAACCTGGAACATGATAGCATTTTAAAAAAAGCATTTGGTGAGTTAATACTCTAGAATGGATGGGTATTATACTTGACATATGTGTGAATGTTGTAGTATACTAGTACATATGTAATATGAGTAGATAATTATATATGGGATTAATACATAAGTGTGAATTTATTTCTTATATAACTAGTGTGAAAGTTATATTATTTAAAAAGGGAATTTCTTATATAACTAGTGTGAAAGTTATATGATTAAAAAGGTGTTTCCTATATAACTAGTGTGAACGTTATATGATTTTATATAGTTGAACTGATTAATAAGTTAATGAGTAGATAACTGAATAATCAAAGTAATAATACTCAGGTTAAAGTAGTATGGTGGAAAGATGTGTGATACGGCAAGTTAGGTAGGGTAGATTAACTAGTAAGGTTAGGAGGCAAGCATTAGGTGTGTACTTTAGATGAGGGGTGAGTTATACCTCAAGAGAGTGCGACACTAACTCAAATATGAAGAGTGTGCATGCATATTTAATTATTGCAATTTAGTTGCTTGCTAAATATTTTCAAAATATTTTACTTGGGCTCTGACCCGTGTTAAAATCTTTTTCAAAACCTTTTAAGTGTCCAGCCACAAGGACGCACAGTTTGAGGATTCTATCTAGGGATGCGCAGCTGCAACTCATTTGAAAGTTACAGGACTTTATTATAGACGCTTCTGTAGACACCCCATTCTGATACCCCTTAAACTCTCCTTAGGTCCTTAGCACCTCCCTTCATCACTACAAACCCAGGTCATACCCCGAGTACTGACCTAGAAGCCATCGAGCACTCCCAGGCTCCGTTTGACCAAAAGTCAGACTCTTCATCTCGATCGGGAATTAATGAATCTTCGAAGGGACATGAATGTCCTTTCCAACGGTCCATCCCGTGCATGATTTCGACTTACCATGCGAACGAACGACCCATTTTCCCCAAAACCTGATCTAGAGGCCACCGGACGCTCCCAGGCTCTGTTTGACCTAATTCACCTCTTCAGCTCGACCGAGACTGAATGAATCTTCAAAGGGCACTAAAACCCCTTTCCAAGGATCTGCTATGTGCACAATTCTGACTTACGGTACAGACGAACGATTCTTTTTACTCTGAGAGATCACTGAATGCTTCCATAGCCCGGTTGACCAAAGTCAACTCCCCAAACTAGATCAAACTCTTTGGAATGTCGAAGTATATCTCCTAACATTTCCAACAGTCTGTCCCGTGCACGATTCAGACTTACCATACGGACGAACGATCCATTTGCGTCCGACGATTCCCCGTCCAATGGACCGATGAATGCTTCCGAGCCACATTTGACCCAAAGTCAACTCCCGAACTCGGGAGCGGTCCAAAGGACTTTCGAAGGTCTCTGAATTAATTTTCCAACGATCCACCCCATGAGTGATTCAAACCAACGGTTTTCTCCCTGCGGTCAATTTTTCGAAAAGGCCTGAAAGACACTACCAAACGGCAGGTCCCAGACCCTGCCTATAGGCAGTGTGCCTAAACGCACCTACCGATTGGCAGGAATAGGGATATGTCGATCAGCAATGCCCTGGGCCTATAAAAAGGAAGCCTTGACCTCATTTCAAAGGGAGCCCAGATCAGAAACATATCACTCTCAACAAATCCAGAAAACCTCTCTCGAAGTCAGCGCGATTTCCACATCCAAATCCCTTTCCAACCTTCACTTTTCATCAAACTTAGTGAATTAACCATTCTCCATCATCATCCAAGCGCAAGGGATGCTCTCCAACATTCAAGATCAAGCTCAAGATCTTTAAGAAGGTCCAATTTTCTCAATTCTCTCCTTAACTTCTCATAAATTCGCACTAACTTGTTTTATTACTTAGCACTTTTATTCTCTCATCTCACATATCCTAATATACTTTTTATTTAGTATTATTGCACATCTCTTATTTTTATACAAATGAAAAATCAAAAAACAAGAAAATAGGGTTTGCTCATAAATTATAAACGGGAATTCTCACACTTTTCTTACACTTTTCTCACAACTAAACACTTTTTCTACACACTCACACACACACAAATAAGAGAAGTCCCCGGTTGGATTTATGGGATAAACCCCACCCCTCGTTTTGCATACGAACTACGTGGACTTTGATGTCTCTATAGGCTACGTAGGCGTCTCGGGGTAAAATCCGAGACTCGAGTCCTATTTTTGCTTTTTCTCTCCTTTTCTATTTTTCTCTAAACTCGATCCTCTCATATTCTATATATTTGTTCTTAGTAGCGTATTATCCCATATGCGTTATCGTTCCATCGTAACGATCGACGTAAGGATAATCGCGTAAATCCTATTTTCTAATATTATTTTTACATTCCTACCGATGACTCGCTTCACCTCTTCCATGGTACAAGTCGATGACTCCTATCTCCATTATATATACACATGCACACATATCACGGGGAAAATAAAGGAAAATAGCAAAAACTCATAAGATACCGTAAGGGCGGAATGGGTGCCTAACACCTTTCCATTTCGTAACTTAGCCTCCGGACCCTTTTCAAATTATTTTGGTTTCGTATGCATCAGTATGCCTTTGGATGCCATCCTTCGGGATGGCTCCCTTTCTTTTGTTTGTTTTGAGTAAAATAGACTGGCGACTCTATATCTCTACATTTTTCACCTCACCCAAATGACGTCGGCCGAAGCGCTCCCAAGAGGGATGCGCGGGACCTAGGATCCTCCATCACGCGCCCGCCTGCCGTGAGGATCGGGGATGGCCACAGCTTCGTTCATTTATTCCTAGTGTAGGATCTTGATCTCAGTACTCATTTGGGCATGTCGCCCTCAGATTTATTATTCAGTTGTTTATTTTACCTTGTTTATCCAGGTTATGGTTTCAGTTTACTGTTGTATTTTATTGTTGAACTCTCAATTGATTCGATCATCTTTATTTGTATTATTCATATGTGTTGGATTCAGTAACCAGTTTTGTGGATGGTTTAATTATTATTTATTTCGCATGTTGTTAATTAATGAAAGATAAAATTTGGCACCAATCTAATTATAATACTAGTTGGTTAGTAACTTTAAAAAAAATTCGACGGTGATGCTAATAATGATCTATATGAGACCAACGTTTTATTTTGATCACGGGCTGGCTACCCGGTATTTTAATAGGTGGGATGTCACGGATGGTATCAGAGCATCAGGTTTTAGAATCCTTATGATCTTTGCGGCTTATTACGTTTCAACGTAATGTTCTTTAATATAGAGCCTTATTATAGGATTTTTTATTCCTTTACCTATGAGACTTATGTTCTTCTGCTATTAAGTATAGTTGATGTGATTCATATACGAGTTTGGTTGGGGTTCGTACACCGAACAACTTTGGACGACCAGCGAGGGCCGTTAGAAGGACTGCAGCGGTTGAGGCTCAGCAGAAGCCATGGAATATTTTGGGGACGGTAACAGCGATAAAAGTCAACATGTTAATTGGAGGAGAAAATCCAAAGGCAATTATGTAGGGTGGAGTGCAGTGGCACCCGGGATTAAATTTTTGGAAAATTTTTGGCTCATAGGAGCGGTGTCCAGCCACAGAGGAGTAGTTTTTTAGGGCTAGGATTGCTCATAGGAGCGGTGTCCAGCCACACAGCCACAGAGCAGTGGCACCCAAGATTAAATTAGGACTAGTTTTTTTTATGGAGTTATTTTTTAGTTATAGTTTTTATTTTATTCTATTAAGATAAGTTTTTTTTTTAGGAATTTATTTTTTAGATTTATTAGATTTTGCTTTTAGTTTTTATAGATTACTAATTTTTATTTTTATTTTCTTTTTATTGAGAGTCTTTTTAGTTTAATAGGTTTTATTATTTTTATTTTTCCTTTTTAGTTTGATTTTTTTTATTTAGGATCTTATTTATTTATTTATTTTTTATTTTTTGTAGTTTAGATCATTTTTATTTTTATTTTTCAGGTACAAATCAACACACACACACACACTAATCCTATACACCTCACACACACCATACTAACCTAGTCCTCCACACACACAAACTCCACTCCCTCCATCTTCAACCTCACTTTCTCTCTCATATCTTCTACCCACCATTAATAAACACCTTCCACCATTAACAAAACTCAAACCCACATCTCAACCAACACTTCCTAAACCCACCTCCATTCGAAGCCGAAATCATGTTATGCACCTGCCCCAAATAGAAAACACCCATCTCGCCCACTCCCATACTTGCTTGGCCACTGCTATAGCCATTGGCGACCGCCTGGTCCGACCGACCTGCTCTGGCTAGCACCCTTATCAGTCTTTACCCATCACCTGCTATCAAAAAAATTCGGTTCCATCAACCAAAACTCGCAACAACCCTCTACCATCTCCAACCAACTCGCGACCCAGCTTGACCTTGGCCCGGATACTCCATACCCATATCTACAACCCAAACCTAGCTTGACCCGGTGGCTTCGAATAAAACCCTATTTGATGTGACTAAGAATGTGTCTCTAAAGTGCGTACTCTCTAGGCTCAAGTGCAAGCCTGTCGCGTTAGTAATAAACCCAGTAAGTCGGGATCGTCTCCACAGGGAAATAGAACGAGAAAATCGTAACAACGGAAGGACAGATGGTTAACCTAAATTCAACTCTAAGAAGAATGAAAAGATGATTTGTTTGCAATTAATCCTACTAGTAAAAGGAAACTAAATTAAGACTACGGAACTAATGAATTAAGCAAGAATTAATAACTAAGAATGAATTAATAAGTATAAAGAGAAAAACAGGTCGGGAATACAATCCCTCAACCCTAGTGTATTGCTAGTATAAAACTAATCGTAAATTTAAGTGATTAATTTGACCCAATCTTTAGTACTCCCAAGCATTACATATATGAGGTTCAAGCCCGCACCATAGGTAATCAGAGGACAAGTAAAGTAGTAACGCGATAGCTACACTCGCATTGAATTATAAAGAATCCCGGTTACTCTGAAGCAAACGAGATCCAGAGATCTACAATGGTTGTGTTCGCTACGCAATACGGTCTAATAAACTCTTAAGTTTAGAGGAT
This sequence comes from Sambucus nigra, assembly GCA_949130495.1. Lineage (NCBI taxonomy): Eukaryota > Viridiplantae > Streptophyta > Magnoliopsida > Dipsacales > Adoxaceae > Sambucus > Sambucus nigra. Next base: position 120,282,593 of record OX422208.1, read on the forward strand.
TAATTTCATACACATGCAACTCTCACATCGGGTTGAGTTCATGCATCCCAGCCCTAAAAAATCTAGCCAGACATATTGAACCTAAAAGAAAATATGTTTTGATTGAAAGAAAACATTTTTACAAGCTATGAAAAAGGAAGAATACGGAAATTACTACTAAAGAATTAACTACTGCAATAATTAAAGAAAGATTTGGAATGAATTTACTTGAATTGCAATCTGGAATCAAACTAGGGTTTTGTTATTTCCTCTCTAAGCTAATTACAAAGCTTCTCTAAAAAAATGAATTAGAAGCCTCCTTTTCCTGGGAGTTCTTTTAAATTTATATCCTACATAATTTACAAGAGTTGGATTGATGCAAAACTCTAAGAAGAAGAAGATCAAATCAAATCTCGAGCACCGGATCGATCCCGTCAAGACATTCTGGACTGGTCCGGTCAGAAATCGGACTGATCCGTTTTCCAAACAAATCGGATTGATCCATTAGACGAGTTGTTATGCAGTGATTTTAAGGGCCGGACCAATCCGTTTTTTGGGAATACCGGATTGGTCCAGGTTATCTTCCCAGCTTCTCTTCAATATCTCTTCAATATCTTGTTATTTTCTCACATATTTGGGTCTTCATAACTTTTAATCCAGAACTCAAATTGGGACGTTGTTTCTTCCTAAGTGTTCACAAATGCGAGATCTTCGACTTTTATTTTCGGTCCTCAACCGGATTCCTGGTAGAGATTATGCTTTTTCCCTTTGTAATACCCCGTACTTTTGACTATATTTATTTTGGGATTAATTAATTAATTAGCGTATTAATTGGAAATTAATCCGGGTTATAAATACTAATGTGATGCGAATTGGTATTTGATTATGTGCATATATGATTATATATGTATCTGGTACTATAAAATTTGTCGTGAGATTTATATACGGCATTTTAGAAATTTTGTTGAGACGCGTGGGACCGCCGCGTCACGGTATAATATATTGATGATAATAGTGAATTTAAAATCTATAATCCGTATGGTCGTTTTGAGTGCGTCAACGCGTCCGGAAGGGTCGAGATAGTCAGAAAACACTAGCCGGGGGTATAGTTTGGGTCCCGAGGTATTTTTAGGCCATACCGGTAACTTAAAGGGTATTTTAGTAATTTGGTATTTTTGGGTAATTAAAAGTGACGAAAATTGAGAGTTGTAATCTGATAAGGATTTACCCAACCAACCTTTATTAACCCCATAAGCTACGTAGGTTATCATTTAGTCTTCCAACTCTCCCAAAGAAAACCCTAGCCACCATAGCCATCTTTTGGAGAAGAAAGCTTGGAGAAGGAGAGAGAGAGAGGAATTCTGCAGAGATTCTTCACCAAATCAACACCAAATCCGAAATCAAACCAAGGCAAGTGATTTATTCCATTTAAATTTCAGAGAATGATTCTTCCATGTTAGATTATTCAAAAACTTTGTATGTTCTTGGAAGATAATGAAAAACCCATAAGATTGGAGTTATTAGTTTGAATTTTGGGATATAGGTTGCATGTAGAATGTTACTGGATGATCATATTATGTGAATTACTGCCTTTTGTAATACCAAAAACGGATTTAAGATGAGGTTCATGACTGTTCTTGAGAAAAATCAGAAAAACTAGGTTTTTGATGAAGATTGATCCATATGTAGCCTATAGTTGTTGAAATATTGATTTATGGACGTTAGTAATATTGTAGGATTGTTATATGACATTACTATAACGTTATATTTGAGAATCACACGTTAGAAATAAGTTTTGGGACGTTTTCAAATCTGCAGAACGAAGCAGTCCGTAGCCATACCTGTTCGATCGATCGATCGACATTCATAAGTCGATCGATCGACTAGATCGATCGATCGATATTCATAGGTCGATCGATCGACCTTCCCAGAATGAGTAAAATTTTCCTTAATTTGATTTTAATGGTGGAAACCCTCGGAGAATATGTTTGGAGAACTTATGAATACCCTCAACCTTAAGGAGACCAGTAGGAGTGATTATTATAGTGGACTTTAATTAGAATACAATTCGAGGAATTATTCTAGATTATTGAAATTCGTGAAGCGAGATAACGTTTAGGTTAATAGTGTAAAATTGTGTAATTAGATGAAATAAGGTTTAGAGCAGAAGTAAAGACCTTAGGTATATAGATGTCATATGTGGGAATTATGGGAACTTAATAGTCAATTCAAGATAGGTTTTAAGGATAAGGGACCACGGCGTGAGACGTGTCGGCAATTTAACTTTATATTAACGGGAGACTTGAAATATATAAGTTTGGAATAATGGTATAATGATGTAGAGAATACCTTATTAATATGGTAATATCTAAGATGTGTGAATGCTTAGTATATAGTTTATGTGTATAACATACCTACCATACTTGCTATCACGGGGGAGGTTTGCGTTCGCTTAGGACCCTCTAATCCTTGTGTGCCTACGGGGGGGATTTAGACTGGTACCTTGATGAACATAGATCATAGAAGGACTTATTGTGATATTAATAAGTCTGCATGACCATGGGAGCGTAGGTATGTGCGTGACCCATGTGATGGTGACTGTGTTCGCCTCCATTATTTGTGATGTTGTTATCGGTAAACTATTCCTGAGAGATTCGGAATATGTAATCCTTATGTACGTGATGTACCGGGATGGATAGCAGAGTATGTGTGCACTACAGCTTAGATTGCGGGGTGCTTGTATTGTATATTTATGATGTGAATAATATACATTAAATTAATGGAAATCCTCATGTTAATGTTGTAAAAATATTACGGTATTGTTTTGAGTTATATAATGAGTTAGCTGATAGTTATATCAATGGCATAGTTAGTAACTGAGTTTATGTTAAACCTCTATTAAATTACGAGCGTTGTTATGTTAAATTAACCGAGTAAAATGGGTAGAACCTTTGGTAGTCTAGCTAGTTACGTTGTCACTTAGCTAGTGGAAAGGGTAGTTATAGATGGGTACTTACGTTAGGAGTGCACAGTTAGTCGAGAGGTGAGAATTTAATGTGAGTGCACGTCCTAACATGTACTTTGCATTTAATGTTTTAAATGTTTTTAAAGCACTTGCAGGTTTTTAAAATGATTTTCCACTTTCGGGCTCTGACCCATTTGCTTTCAAATATATTTTCTTGTAAAACCATTTTAGGTGCCCAGCCACAAGGACACCAAGCATAGGATTCTCATTAAGGTGACGAGCTGTAGCTGTTTGTGGAAGCTACAGGGATTTGCATGTAGACGCTTCTCTCATTTGGATTCCAGTCTCAGCATCTATCAGTTGTAGGGCATGTTGCCCAATTCTATTAGACATTTTTACATTTCAGTTTTCAGACTCTAGCATGTATTGCTCAGTATTCAGTTTTAGTTATTTATTTCAGTTTACTTATCAGTTGTGGGATTTGTATTGAGGAGTTTTTCCTCCAGAGTTTATTTATATTTTGTGATGGTTATTCGTTTTACTTCAGTATGGTGAATGGTGTTATTTAGTTATTCATTACTCTTGTTGCATGTTAATCAGATTTAATAAAAATTTGGCACTTACTTTTTAAATACTAGGTGGTTAGTAATAATAAAACGTTTTCGACAGTGATGCTATTAACTGAGCCAACTTGGCATTTTGAATTAATTTTATAAAGGAGTAGCTACCCGGTGTTTAATTAGTCGGGGTGTCACACCCTTTTGATTCGTCTTATTTCTTTTTCTCTTGCTTCTTTCGGTATCTTTCTTCCTTTCATGTAATAAATACCTGTAAAATTAATAAGAAATACACGAAACTCGGGGTACTTTTTAGACGAAATCGTTAGTCAAGATATGAGATAACTTAATTCATTTTACGTTGTCCAAGGTAATAAAAGCCTCTAAATTAAGGGGTAAATTTGAAAGAATTTATGCCTAATCAAACCCCCCTAACTTAGAACTTTGATCGTCCCGAGCAATGTAAAAGAATCAAAACATGATCCAATAAAAAAAATGGGATAGAATACCTCTTTCGCGGGCAAGCGATTGCATTTTGCGTATGCAACAAGCCTTTAAACCCCTAGGTTACCCTAGTAGGACGAGTTGTGTCTCGTGAGGGTTTGCAGTGAATATACCCACAAAATTCGACTCAAGGAAAATTCAAAATATGCAAAAATTGTATAATTAAAAGTTTTCCAGAAAATAGTCATCATCAATTCATGTTCAAGAGTCTCAAATCATAGTGCGTGTGTGCGAAGCTAGAAATTTAACCGCAAATTTCCACCGATTGATCATTACGTTACTTATCCGAAAATTCGTTTTGATTTCAAAATCTCATGGAATGCGCTCACAAACAAATCTCTCAGAACGGTGGCTATCTTCTCTCGGTATACGTGATTTATAATAGTAAATGTATTGGAACCAAATTCACGCACACAAATAGAAAGACGGAAATTTTGTGGTAAACGGATCTCATCATTGGATTACGGTTATAAAAAATGAGAACATTGTCTCTAATTCATATTTATAGTCTATTTTATTATCTTTTTCGTGTTTTAGCTCTCCACGCGGTAACCAATTCCGCATAAAGGACTCGATTAGGACTTTATTGGGTTAGAGGTATATTGGGTAAAATGGGGATGATTGGGAATTTTGGAATTGGAAAATTTTCTTATGATGTCCATTAGTGCCTTTTCGGGCTTTTGCTCTTTTTTCGGATTTTTCTATTTTTTCTGTTTTTCACACTATTCTTTCTTGCTATTTTCGTTGAGCATATTTATTCTTTTCGTGCCCCTTTTTATGCACTTTCTGGACTTAATTTCTAGGATTATCTACTTTCACAATTCCGGGCCAATTGGGGTTTCTCGGGTTGTCAAACGAAAGGGAAAAATTTATTCAGCTCAATTTTGGTTTGCAAAAGGGATAATTTTTTGCTACTTTTTCTGGCCAATATTTTTTGGGTGACAAATGAGGGCCTACTACATTGTCTGAAATACAAATTACGTTACCATATGCGTCTCGAGATTACTTTAATTTAGAGACCTATTTAGCACGTTTTTCTAGGCAATATCACACACATTTTCCATAACCGATCAAAGTGAAAGAATTAAGATCCATTGACGACTTATTAGAACGCTGAAATGAACTTTGAGTTAACATTTAACTCGGATTGATTTATACATTCACAATAATGAAAGGCTTGAATCTCACCGGATTTGTTAATCTCCACATTTATTCGCTAAGTCGTCTATGTTCGCTCAATTTCCATCTTTAGTCAATTTCGGCTTTGTGTATTATGTTTTTACAATTTGAGACTTTAAACCGTCTTTTAATGATATTTTCGAAAATTTTGAATTCCATTTTTTTTTTTTTGAAGAAAAATATATTTGAATTTTTTAAGACTTTTCAATTTTTTTGAAATTTCTGGGCATTTTTGAAATTTTGTGAAGTTTTAGAAAGACGCACTTGTTACCCCCCCCCCCCCCCCCCCCTAACTTAGACTTTGTATTGTCCTCAAGCAAAAAAGGACTAAAATCTAACTCAAATCGAATTAAAAGTGCGAGAAAATAAAACGAACAAATAAAACAACAATGCGAATTTATTATAGCTAATAGAAATGTTGTGTTACAAGGGATAGGGGGAGGAAACATAGAACCAACAGTTTTAACAATCACCAACAACACCAAAAATAGCAACAACAGACAAGGGCTTAATTGGGGCGGTGGATTGGAGGGTCCGGGTGCGCTGGGATCGTAGGGGTCATTGAAAAAGGTTGGAGGGGGTCCACCGAAGTTGAGCTCATACATGTGGGTTTGGAGACGATGCATCATGCTCGTGTCCCATCGGTATGATCCAGTTGATATGTCGCTTGATCCCTATTGTATTGTGTGATGAAACCGTCGACCCGAGTTTCCACCGCTGAGAGACGATGATTAATTTCAGCGTTGGCGGGTGAGAAATCAGAATCTTCACCACTGTCATAATCTTCGTCGCCCTCGCCCATCTCAATATCTTCCTCCTCTTCGTCACTGCTCTCTTCATCACCGTCCCCGCTCTCTTCCTCTTCTTCATCACTAACCGCCTCTTCTTCGCTGCTCTCTTGGGCCAATCGGGTTTGGATGCGGGCTTGTTGTCGTTCTCGTTTGGTCCGGGTGGTGGACGTAAACGAAGCTGGGAGGCGCGGGAAATCTAGCGACGGTGCAATGCCGGTGTCGGCTAGCATAGATGTGATGAGTCGGCGAAAGGGGAGAGGGGTGATGCCCTTTTTTTCGATGGCGGCAAAGAATATATCTTTGTAAATGCACGCAGCCAGGTTAATAGTGGTGGTGTGGTCGAAAAGGAGGTAGACGAGAGTGGCTTAACGTGGGCGCATCGCCGATTGATTGCCCGTGGGGAGAATGTTGGCGCACACTATTTTAAAAGTGAGGCTCGCTTTGTCACTTAGCCAGCCCACTGGGAAGATTTCGGTGTTCCAAAGAGCATTGGGGTCGATGCGAGACATGCACACGTCTTTTTCGAACGGGGCGAGAGGGTTTGGGTAAATGTGTGGGTGCGGGTTAGGGACATCTTTGGCAGCCAACTTCTGGGATACAAGTTCCAAAGATAAAGGAATGCGGATGCCGCCAATGTAAGCTTGAGCCGTGTGGTGGCCGGTGCGAACAAGGGAGCCGTAGAAAGTGCCCACCGCGTGGGGCCATACTGCGTCATGGGATTCGTTAAGGAAACGACACCAACCGCGGGCTATGAAAAGGACGGTGAAAGCATTAGGCATGTCATTCCAAACGATCTGCCGCTCTATTTGGAGTTTGCGAGATTAACCGAAAAATCGCTCGCACCACCGTTGCTCTTGACGGGAGCGGTAGCCGGTGGCTCCGTCGCCGAGAATTGTGACGGAGTCATATTTTTAGGGAGGTGGTTGGTTGGCCATGGTAATGAAATGAAATGGGAGTATTTGGGCAGAATAAGGGAAATAGAAGAGTGAGTGGTGGTGGTGGTGAAATGGGGTGGGGAAAGGTGGAATTTATAGGTGGGGAAGGGAGAGGGTTGGGTAAGAATTGGAGGGAAAAGGGGGAAGAATTTGGAGGGAAAAGGGGGGAGGATTTGGAGGGAAAAGGGTTGTTGGGAAGGAAGGGGACGAAAATGGAGGGAAAATGAGGGATTGGGGGAAAAGGAGGTGAACCTAGGGAAGGGGAAGAGTTGCAGACACCGGACCAATCCGGGTCTCCAGGACCGGATCGGTCCGGTCCCTGTATTTTTTTATTTTGAAATTTTCCAAACCGGACCAATCCGGGTGACCAGGACCAGACTGGTTCTGTCCCCAAAAATGTTCTAGTTCCCCTATGGGCTGGTATAACCACCTCCGATGACTTTCAGTTGCTCCTTCTTACGATCTGACCGTTGTTTGACCTGATTACCTCTCTCCTCAAAATTTTTGCAGCTCTAAAATTCTCACCTCGTAAGACGTGTTAGTGCTCGATTTCCTCTCCGCTTGTGTGATGTGATCCTACGGACTCCACTTATCATATCCTACATGCAACTACTATACACAAGACTTCACCCCACACACGTTGGGAGTGCGACGAGCTCTCAATTGATGCTCACTCGAACACATAAATGGGGTCCGACAACCAGATGGTGTCGATCTCTTCTACGCACGCCTCAACATATAGCTTTAGGCGTTGTCCATTGACTTTGAACACATTCCCCCCTTTGGGATCTTCCAATTCTACTGCTCTGTGGGGGAATACGCTCTTCACAACGAATGGGCCAGTCCATCGAGACCGCAATTTACCCAGAAATAAATGAAGTCGGGAGTTATAGAGGAGAACTTTTTGTCCCGATTGAAACTCTTTTCGTCGAATAATCTTATCATGTGCTAGTTTCATCCGGGCTTTTGCAATCTTGGCATTCTCATATGCGTCATTGCGTATCTCCTCTAACTCATTAAGTTGAAGCTTGCCAGCTTCACCGGCTTTGTCCATATCATAATATAATCTCTTAATGGCCCAATACGCCTTGTGCTTTAACTCGACGCGAAGATGGCAAGGTTTGCCATACATAAAGCGGAATGAGGACATGTCGAGTGGATTTTTATATGCGGTACGATAGGACCATAGTGAATCATTCAATCGAAGTGACCATTCTTTCCAATTAGGATTGACAGTCTTCTCGAGGATGTGCTTGATTTCTCGATTTGATAATTTGGCCTGCCCATTTGTTTGTGGGTGATATGTCGTTCCAACCTTGTGAACGACGCCATACTTTCCCATGAGTTTCTCGAATGGCTTGTTGCAAAAGTGTGTGCCATTATCACTAATTATCACTTTCAGAGCACCGAAGCAGGAAAGTATGTGTTCCTGTAGGAACCTAATCACCACTTTGTTGTCATTTGTCTTGGTAGCTATGGTTTTCACCCATTTAGAAATGTAGTCTACCACGACAAGGATGTATAGGAAATCAAAATATGGGGGAAAAGGTCCCATGAAGTCAATACCCCAGCAGTCAAAGATCTCAATAATGAGTATCGGGGTTAATGGCATCATGTCACGTCGGGTAATCACTCCCATTCTTTGACACCTATCACAAGATTTGCAAGAATTGTTTACATCCCTGAATATTGTGGGACAATAGAAGCCGCTTTGAAGAATCTTAGCGGTTGTCTTTTTCGTCAAAAAGTGACCTCCACAAGCTTTCAAATGACATAATTGGATGACTTTCGGTATCTCGTCATCCAGTACGCACCGTCGGATGATTTGGTCAGCGCAATATTTAAAAAGGAAGGGATCGTCATAGAAAAATATGCGCGACCAAGTAATGAACCTCTTCTTATTTTACGGTGTCCACTCGGGAGGGACGGCTCCCGTGATAAGATAATTCACTATATCCGCAAACCAGGGCAAAGAAGAGGTAGCAAAGAGTTGCTCATCCGGAAAATATTCATCTTTGGATATCGGATTGCTAGGTACGTCGGACAAAAGCAGAGATAGATGATCGGTGATGACATTTTTAACTCCTTTTTATCTCTAATGGAGAGATTAAATTCTTGTAGGAGTAGGATCCACCTAATGAGGCGCGGCTTTGCGTTTTTCTTGGCAAGGAGGTATTTTAAAGACGCGTGGTCAGTGAAACAAGTGATGAGTGACCCAATGAGATAGGATCGAAATTTGTCTAGAGAAAATACTACGGCTAGCAATTCCTTCTCCGTAGTGGAGTAATTGAGTTGTGGTCCGGTAAGACTCCGGCTAGCCTAGTAGATGACATGAGCCTTTTTATCCTTCCATTGGCACAAAACAACCCCTATTGCAAAATCACTTGCATCACATATGAGCTCGAATGGTAAGGAGCAATCCAGCGCTTGCATGATGGGAGCGGAAACAAGCATGCTTTTCAATTTTTCAAAAGCGCTTTGGCATGCTTCATTCCACTCGAATGGGGTATCCTTCATAAGGAGGTTACTTAAGGGCTTAGCGATGGCGCTAAAGTCCTTAATGAACCTTCGATAAAACCCCGTGTGGCCCAAGAAGGATCGCACGTCTTTGAGCGATTTTGGTGTGGGTAAATCGGCTATGACATCTATCTTAGCTATATCAACTTCAATCCCTTTGGATGAAACTATGTGGCCAAGAACTATTCCCTCAGTGACCATAAAATGGCATTTCTCCCAATTTAGCACTAAGTTCTTCTCCGCACACCGCGTAAGTACTTTTTCCAGATTCGCCAGATAAAGATCAAAAGAGGTGTCAAAAACGCTAAAGTCGTCCACTTCAAGTCCTCTCTCAATCATGTCGCTAAATAGACTCAACATGCATCTTTGAAAGGTTGCAGGTGCATTACACAAGCCGAATGGCATACGTTTGTAGGGAAATGTACCAAAGGGGCAAGTGAAGGTCGTTTTCTCCTGGTCAAGTATATCTACCTCAATTTGGTTATATCCGGAGTAACCATCAAGGAAGCAGTAGTAAGGGTGGCCCGCTACTCTCTCAAGCATCTGATCAATAAATGGCAAGGGAAAGTGGTCTTCCTAGTTCCTGCATTGAGTTTTCGGTAATCAATGCAAATGCGCCACCCGATGGTGGTAAGTTGGGGAACTAGCTCTCCCTTAACATTTTTAATCACTGTAATGCCCGACTTCTTCGGGACAACTTGAATAGGGCTCACCGACTTGCTATCCGAGATTGGGTAGATAATTCTGGCATCCAATAACTTAATGATTTCGGTTCTCACCACTTCTTTCATATTGGGGTTTAAACTTCTTTGCATTTCTCTCGAGGGCTTTACACCCTCCTCGAGGTTAATCTTGTGGGTGAAAATCAAAGGACTTATCCCCTTCAAATCAGTAATACACCAACCAAAATCACTTTGGTGCTTCCTTAGAATCTTTAATAGCTTACCCTCCTGATCTTCATCTAGGCTAGAGCAGACAACAACAGGAAATGTTTCGTCCTTTCCTAGATATGAATATTTAATATGGGAGGGTAGTTTCTTTAATTCGAGGGTTGGAAATTTGTCGCTGGAGGGAACCATGCGTGCCTCCCTTGGTGATAACTCCTCGAATCGAGAAACCCAACTTACATCTCTCGCGTCCTCGTCCGACGCTCTCTCATCCAGTAATTCTCTCAACTCCTCAACTTCCTTTTCAAATTCAGTATACGCCCCCTCACTCTTGTGACTCAACACTAAGCAGGTCCCTAGGGCATCTCCACAATATTTTTCCTCATAGTAATCCTCTACGATCTCGTCAATTAAGCTCATTGTGTGAAGATCATCTTCTTCCTCTGTATGTTGGGCTATATGGAAGATATTAGCCTCTAAGGTCATATTCCCAAAGGTGAGTTGCATCTGCCCATTTTGAGTATTGATTATTGCGTTAGTCATAGCTAAGAATGGGCACCCGAGAATAATGGGAACATAATTATTTGAGGCGAAGGAGGGCTTTGTGTCCCAAATAACAAAGTCTATCGGAAAGTAGAAAGTGTCAACTTGGATGATCACGTCCTCAACTATACCTCTTGGGATCTTTACGGTTCGATCCGCCAATTGGAGAGTGATATTTGTAGGCTTGAGGTTGCCCAAATCAAGTTGCCTATATATGGCGTAAGGAAGGATATTGACACTTTCTCCCAAGTCAAGTAAGGCTTTTTCAATTTTATTTTCTCCAATGATGCAGGAAATGGTGGGTGCACCGGGATCTTTGAATTTTGGCGGGATATCATTAAGTAGAATGGAGCTCACGTTCTGTGCTAGAAATACGTTTTTCTTTACCTTCATCCGCCTCTTCACTGTTAACAAGTCTTTGATGACTTTTGCATAAGCTGGAATCTACTTAATGGCATCGAGGAAAGGTAGATTTAACTTTACTTGCTTTAGCACGTCTAGTACTTCATCACGGGGATTTCCTTTGTGGGAAGGAAATAGCCATTGAGGAAACGATGCCGCGGAGGGTGGTTGCACTACTACCTCGGGCTCAGTTGTGTTTTCTTTATCACTCTCTTTCAAGGGGACATCTTGGCCTCTTTCGTGTCAGGCGAAATCTCCTTATCTTTGGTTACGTCGTGTGGAGGAGGTGATAAATCAACAACTCTCCAACTACGAAGAGTGGTCATAGCTTGACATTGCTCCTGATGTTCTGTAGAGGTGGAGATAACACTAGTTTGACCTTGGGGAGGTCTTTGGCCCTGGGCAGGAAACTTGCCCTTCTCTTGGATACTCAACGATGGTTGCATTTTTGAAATAGTCGCATTTATGTCGTTGATCATATGCTCATGTCTAGCAATGGTTGCATTCTGGGCAGTGATAAATTAGTTTATCGTATCCTCGAGATTTCTCCGCGGTGGAGTGAGATATGGCCCTAGAGGTGGTGGTGCTTACACATGTCCCTGCATGTGAGGTGATTGTTGAAAGTGTGATGGTAGGGGAGGGGCAACATGTGAATTAGGATTCATCGCAGCATTTTGTTGCCCAAAGTTAAAACTAGGATGGTTTTTCCATGAAGGGTTGTAAGAATTCTCATGTGGCGCACCGAAATTACCCTTAAATCCTCCTACACTACTCAATTGCTCTTGAAGCATAACTTTGTAGGCGGGTATCGTCGGGCATTCCTCTGTTGAATGGCCAGCCTCATAAATAGCACACATCCTCTCAATGCGATTCGGGATGGAGCCAGTTGGTCCTCTTGCACATATCTCAAGTACTTCTCGCATTCATGTCTCAAGTAGATCGAGTCGACTGTCCGTCATAGTATCCTTTTCTACGTGAAATAGGTCGATCGCCAATGGAGTGGTGGTCATTTGGTGCGTTTGATTATGAGCGCTAGGGTCAGATGTATCCCATGCTTGGGTAGTCTCGACGACATACCTCAGGTGAAGCTCAACATCGTTGGCGTCTAGGTCGACAAAGGGACCATCACACATGGTTTCAATGAGTTGTTTGGAATTTATATTCATCCCGTTATGGAAGAAGGAAATGATTTGTAATTTATCAAATCCATGATGAGGACAGGAAGTGATTAACTCGTTAAAACGCTCGTAACATCGATCAAACGACTCATTTTCTGATTGTCGGAAGGTTTGAATTTGAGCCTTGATGGAGTCGTTCGATGTGGGGGGAAAGAATTTCTTGAGGAATTTAGATTTCAAGTCGTTCCTGATGCAATCGAGTTTGGAGGTAAAGACCATAGCCAGGTTTTAGCCTTGTCCTTTAGCGAGAATGGGAAGAGTTTGAGGCGGATCACATCTTTTGTGAAAATTTGATCACTGAGGGTCTTGCACGCCTCCTCAAATTCCTGGATGTGGAGATATGGCTTTCTGATTCCATTCCATGGTAGTTGGGAAGTATCTGGATCATCCCATTCCTAAAGCAAAATTTACCTGCATTATACAGGAGTAAAATGCATCCCGGAGTGCCAGTTCGCTCGAGATATAAGATTTCTCTCAAAGGGCGGTACGGGACCTCTTCCTCACATACGGCTACACTACCGTGTTATGACATGGATCTCTCACTTGATGATTTTGTATCCTCACTTGGTATGCTCGGAGCGTGCTCTGTAGTGTGTCCTAAGAGGGATGTCGGAGTGTTACTTGCAATTGAGTGTGGAGGTGTGGGAGATGGAACCTAAAATTGTGGAACGTTTGGAGTGTGAGGGATATCGGGGTCGTACTCAACTATCGGGTTTTCGTGAATGTTGGTTGGAGTATTTTGGGGAGTTAGAGTGAGTTCAGGATTTTGCATTAATAGGCTTTTGATATATGAAGTATCTTTTTGTGCTTTTTTTTTTTAATTTTTGATCGAAGTTTTAGATTAACAGAATCTAACCTACGTCTACCTAAGTCCCCGGCAACGGCGATAAAAACTTGATGCGACTAAGAATGTGTCTCTAAAGTGGGTACTCTCTAGGCTCAAGTGCAAGCCTGTCGCGTTAGTAATAAACCCGGTAAGTCAGAATCCTCTCCACAGGGAAATAAGACGAGAAAATCGTGACGACGAAAGGACAGATGGTTAACCTAAATTCAACTCTAAGAAGAATGAAAAGGTGATTTGTTTGCAATTAATCCTACTAGTAAAAGGAAACTAAATTAAGACTACGGAACTAAGGAATTAAGCAAGAATTAATAACTAAGAATGAAATAATAAGTATGAAGAGAAAAACAGGTCGGGAATACAATCCATCAACCCTAGTGTATTGCTAGTATAAAACTAATCGTAAATTTAAGTGATTAATCAGACCCAGTCTTTAGTACTCCCAAGCATTACATATATGAGGTTCAAGCCCGCACCATACGTAATCAGAGGACGAGTAAAGAGGTAACGCGATAGCTACACTAGTATTTCATTCTAAAGCATCCTGGTTACTCTGAAGCAAACGAGATCCAAAGATCTACAATGGTTGTGTTCGCTACGCAATACGGTCTAAAAAACTCTTAAGTTTAGAGGATTAGCTTCATACATATGTAACTCTCACATCGGGTTGAGTTCATGCATCCCAACCCTAAAAAATCTAGCCAGACATATTGACGTAAAAGAAAACATGTTTTGAATGAAAGAAAACATTTTTACTAGCTATAGAAAAGGAAGAATAAGGAAATTACTACTAAAGAATTAACTACTGCAATAATTAAAGAAAGAATTGGAATTAATTTACTTGAATTGCAATATGGAATCAAACTAGGCTTTTGTTATTTCTTCTATAAGATAATTACAAAGCTTCTCTAAAAAAACGAATTAGAAGCCTCCTTTTCCTGGGAGTTCTTTTAAATTTATATCCTACATAAGTTACAAGAGTTGGATTGATGCAAAACTCTAAGAAGAAGAAGATCAAATCAAATCTCGAGCACCAGATCGATCCCGTCAAGACATTCTGGACTGGTCCGGTCAGAAATCGGACTGATCCATTTTCCAAACAAATCGGATTGGTCCGTTAGACGAGTTGTTATGCAGTGATTTTAAGGGCCGGACCAATCCGTTTTTTGGGAATACCAGATTGGTCCGATAAATGTCCATCTTTACAGTGATTTGGGACCCCGGACTGATCCGTTTTTCTATTAAACTGAATTGGTCCGGGTCGTCTTCTCAGCTTCTCTTCAATTTCTCTTTAATATCTCGTGATTTTCTCACATCTTTGGGTCTTCATAACTTTTAATCCATAACTCAGATTGGGACGTCGTTTTTTCCTACGTGTTCACACGTGCAAGATCTTCGACTTTTATTTTGGGTCCTCAACCGGGTTCCTAGTAGAAATTACGCTTTTAACCTTTTGATTCATCTTCTTTCTTTTCTCTTGCTTCTTTCGATTTCTTTCTTCCTTTCATGTAATAAATACTTGTAAAATTAATCAGAAATACACGAAACTCGGGGTACTTATTAGACGAAATCGTTAGCCAAGATATGAGATAACTTAATTCATTTTACGTTGTCCGAGGTAATAAAAACCTCTAAATTAAGGAGTAAATTCGAAAGAATTTATGCCTAATCACTCTTCAACCCGATTTCACCAAACTCAGACCCATTTCACAAACCCGCTCCATATCC
This sequence comes from Sambucus nigra, assembly GCA_949130495.1. Taxonomy (NCBI): domain Eukaryota; kingdom Viridiplantae; phylum Streptophyta; class Magnoliopsida; order Dipsacales; family Adoxaceae; genus Sambucus; species Sambucus nigra. The sequence continues at coordinate 120,297,599 of OX422208.1, forward strand.
CAACCCGAAAGCCAACATCTATGGTGTGTCAAAACTCGAAAACCCATCACCCTGTCCCCGATTAATTAACCCGAGACCTTAAACCAACAACACCCATGATCATATTCCAATAACCATTTCTTCCAAAGGCCCTACCCGATTTTGGTGGCTACCAAACCAAACCAAAGAAAAACAATCCTTAAACCCACATGTTTTTAAACCATTCAACCCCAATTCTAAAAATACCCCCAACTTATTCCATACACACCCACTTCCCACATGCACCCTCTTTAATTCCTAAATTTACCCTTACCCAACACCGTATACACCCTCTTGCACCATTAACCTCCTTAATTTACCCCTTAGCTCCATGTGCACTTTAGAAAAAACTCAAGGCCATTTGAAGACCCATCAACATAATCTCGGATAGAGAGAAAATTAAATAGAGAGACACCATTTTTATTTTTAGAGTAGTTTTTATTTTAATTTTTTTTAAATTTCGCGAGGAGAAATAAATTGTTGTCAAGATCAATTTGAGTGCATTTTTTATGTAATTTTGGTTAGATCATTCAAATTGAGGGATATAAATTTCATCGCAAGGATTGGAGTTCAATTTCACTTCAAGATATTGGGTTTGGTTGTTCTCTTCTCTTATCTTCTATTCTATTTCATTGCCTTTGATTATTTGTTCATCATGTTTAATATCATGCTAGACTAAATCCCCTTTCAAGGGGTGGGGTGAACGCTTATTTGATGCTATTTTGATTAATTAGTTTGATTATTTGAAAATTCCCTTTGAATGTTAATTTTAATCCCTCAACCTTCAATTTATGCCTCGAGAAAGGGTAAATGATTTTCGAGAGAAAATCGAAATTCGAGATATAATACCCTTTTTAGATTCGAACTAGATATAGGGGTTTCTTAAGTAGTATTATTCCTTGAATTTCAACTCTAAATTTTATTTTACTTGATTTATATGAATTTTGATGAATCGATCCTCGCATGTGATTAATTAAAAGGAGTGTAAATTTATTTTCTAGAGTTGTGGGGGGTTGAACTTATTTTTCTAAAAGATTAATATTAAAATTACATTTGAAACGAGAGTTAATTTGTAATTTTGGTACTAATTTGGGAGATATCAAATAAATAAATTAATTAGTTAAAATAACTAGAATTTGTGGTGTAGTCCCACTCCTTGATTCTTCTCACATTTATTTACCTCACTTTATCTCTTATTTTAATGTTAGACTTTGTTCATCATTTTTAATCACTTTTTAGTTAGTTTTTTACATCTTTTATTTAGTTTAGTCTTTTTTCACCCTCATCACAAAAATTGTTTTAACATTTGAAAAAGCTAAAAAAAAATAGAAAAAGTCCAAAAAGAAAATAATTAACAATGAATTGCATGCCTCTCTTCTATGTTTCACCCTTAGATTTGGATTGATACCTCACTTACCATTATATTCTAGTTTGTTATATATTTTTGTACGTAATTGAGATTTTTGATTAACTTGGCTTCAACAACGACATCCACACATACACAAAAGTCAAGTTATCATCAAGCACTACTTTAATTCGGTGGCCAACCCCCAAGTTAATGGGTAGATTAAGGCTTCGAATAAAATAGTGCTTAGCAGGATGAAGAAAAGGTTGGAGAAGGCAAAAGGTGCTTAGGTGTATGATCTTCCCCATGTCTTCAATGCGTATCGTACTACACTCAGAAGCTCAATAGGGTAAATTCCCCTAGCCTTAGTTTATGGAACTAAACATGTGTCTAGTTTCATCTATCCAGGTGTCTTATAATCATCCACCCAACCCTTGTTATAACCAACAACCCAAATCGGGTGAGGACCCTTTCTGAACAGATATTTTAACTTTATGATTTCACGACCCATGCCTTGCTTGATCGTTTTATTTTTCTAGAAGTCCCCTTCAGCCATACAAAGCTTCTCTCTTAGATAATCATTCTCATTTTTTAACAGCTCAGCGATATCGCTCATTTCCTTAGTTTCGTTTTGCAGAACGAGTTTGTTCATCATAAGCACTTGTCATTTTATAAAGTGCTTTCCAAGCAGCAACAAAGGCTTCATGATCTCGGCTGGAAGCTCCTTTACTAAACACTAAGTCTAGATCTTCACTTTCTTTAATGGTTAGCACCATAGGCAAGTTACTATCAGGCTATAAAGATGAAAGATGAAGTCATTCAGATACAAGAAAGACAACTAAAAACATCCACAAATAATTAATGATTGGACGAGCGATGACAAAATGAGAATCGAATTCTTTTCATTAGGAATTCATAAGATGGGGCATGCCCTTACAACATCTCAAAAAGATAGGGAAGTACAAAGAGCATATAAACCTAAGCTAAACATAAATAGCTTGGCCCTTATTTTCCTTCACCCACTCTTATTTGGTTAGAGCCTTGCCTTGGTCGATATCCACCATCTTTTGGTCGATCCCTTTCTTCACCTAAACCTGGATTATGCTCCCCATAAAGTGTAAATTCAGGGGAACCTCAGTCTTAATCAAGGATAAATCCCAACCTTTATTAAATTTGACTTACGGATGTAAGCCATCTACTTTTTTGTCTGGCCAAAGGCGTCTAGAAAACCATAGTCATAGGCCTAGTCTTTGGCCGTCAATGCTTCAAACAGAATCTTGGCATTCTCCTCGGTAACCTTTTTCAACTTCTCATTCTTCAATTTAAACTTGGTTATCTCCGAGTTAATGGACTTATTCTGAACATCATATGCATTCTTGGCAGCATTAAAAGACTATCAGGACTTTACCAAGGCTTTCACAAGTTCATCTTTGACTTTGTCCTGGGCGGCCTTCTGTCAAGGATATCGACAAAGTCCGCCATAAACTGCAAGGAAATGATGATCACAAGTTAGCACAACAAGAAAAACTCCAAGGAAATAATCTGATCAGAAGTCCAAAGAATTACCAGATATAACGCCTTTTCGACGTGAGAAACAAGCTAGTCGGTAATTAATCCACTAAATTGCTCCTTATCCAACTCCATAACGGGCCCCGTTAGTAGAGCAGGGGCCAAAAAAGGATTCTTATCCAATGATATAATTTAGTAACCTTTCTCCATATTGGGGGCATTGTGACAACCCGAATATAATTATGATAAATTATATTTAAATCATGATTAGCTTATGTGATATGGATAATATATTATTAGTATATATAATGTTAAGTCATTATGTTTAGTCTAATCCTACCTTCATAAAGCATGAAATATCGAATTAGTTACAAATGTGAAATTTTGAAGTTTTCGATAGGAGTGTTCATGTTTAAGACTAGTTTTGACCATTATAATATAATCATTGACTTGAGGTATAAACTAAATAGTTGTATATATATGAGTTACGTTTGTAACACACCAAACGGTGTATCAAACGGACATCCGAGTGAGAAGATATCATCTTTTTACGAACAGGGGGTAAAGTAGTCATTTAGCCTTAAATGATATTTTGTCTTATAGATGCCACATGTTATATTTTGATTGGACCAAGGGGGTGACCTTATGCCGACTTATAACCCTTGAATTAAGCTCTTCCTTTAGCATATTTCATCCATGGAAGAGTTTTAACCTAAGGAAAGAGAATTTTGAAGTTTAGGAAGAAGGTGTGAGGAGAAATTGAAGAAAAATTCATAGAAAATTACGTAAAATCCCCTAAGGTAATTCCACCCATGAATCTTGTTATTTTTCTTGTATTTATGATTTATATGACAGAAATCCTTGATTTTTTATTGACCTTTCATGCTTGGGTGCATATGTATGGATATATGCCGGTTTAAACAAAGTTGAATGTGTAAACCCTTAAATTGCTTTGTTTAGTAACCTTGTTTATTCAAACTTCCATATATTTTTGTATAATTACTGAAATTGATTAATTCCAGTTGGAGGTTAACATATACCCATATATTCATAACATATCCGAAAATCATGTAAAAATAGCAAGAAATGGATATTGGGTGATGGTTTGAAGTTCGGGTATGAAATATGCCCCAAAAGAGTAAATATGCATACCATATGTTTGATGTTTTGCTTGAAATAGAAAATGAACTCTGAAAATTATGAAATTTTAATCTTGTATTATTCAATATGTTTTCTGAATTTGGGTGAAATATCATAGAAAGTTATGATGTATAAAAATTATGAAAATTATTGGAAGATGACTGAACAATAGATGAGCCTATAGGGAGGATTTGCTATGTGGTAAAGAAATGGGCATATCAAACTCATAACGATGTGTCGACTTTTGTGTTGGAAACCTAATATGATAAGTATTGGATTACCAAGAATAATTAAAGTTGGTTTGGGCTGTAATTTCAAAATGTTAGATATCATTACCTGAGTCTAGATGGGACTTCATTTATAATGAATGATTTGAATTGAATCATATGATGCTTATGAATAGAGTTATGTTGAAGTTGTTCTTTGAATTTTTAATATTCTTATGATGATACTAATATTATAAGAATGATAGGAAGAGAAGAAGAATCGATTGAACAAGAGCCAGATTAAGGAAAAGGGAAAGCTTGTTAAATTTCCAAGGTGAGTGTACTTACGATTGTTTCATATATACATATATATGAATACAGCTTTAAGAGCAGGATTTGTTTGAATACTTCGGTATTCAGGATTTGTTTGGATATTCAGACATCCAGGATTTGTTTGGGTCTTATGATCCAGTATTGGAATTGGACAAAGATCCAATGATTTGATTTGTCTTATGAAAAGGATTTGTTATAACTCATGTTCCAGGATTTATTATTGCCAATGGGCAAAATTATTTGGATCTTATGATCCAGGATTTGTTATTGCCAATGGGCAGGATTGTTCAGATTTTATGTCCACACATTCGATATAGAATTGTTGTTTCATTGTAGGTAAGGAGTACCTCACTAAGCTTAATGCTTACGGTTTATATTTTAACAATTTCAGGTTTATACGCTGCCAGCTAGGATACCATATGACCGATAACTTTGAGAGTTGCACCGTTGGAAAGAGATGGGGTTTAAATATGGGGATTTTATCATTGTCACACTGAAGATTTTAATAGACCCACGCATTGTATATATTGCGTTAGCATGGATTGAGTTGATGATTGTGAAATTTTATCATAGTTAATCATAGTATTGTATGTTCGCTTAATTATGACTCTGATATTGATTTCATTATGAAATATTATGTTCATTATGCACATTATGTAGAAAAATATTGATAAATGAATTATATTTCCAATGGTCTCAAGATTATGATCCAATTATTCTAATAACAAATGATTAGTATGGATATTGGGTTTGGGGTGTGACAGGCATCCACCTTCTTGGTAGGAATAATGGTAGCATAAGTGGAAGGCCCATTTATGGGTTTTTTTTGGCTGATATTTGTCGGGGGAATTCGATAAATTTACAAGGTCGGGTGTCCACCTTACCTTCTTCCTCTTGGAAGGTTGTGCTTTTGGAGAAGTAGTGAGGCCGTCCTCATCCAACAAGGTATGAATACTCTTCCTTCGAGTCATTTCTTCTTCTATAGTAAGAGATAATGTTCATGTCCACGGGCCGGAAGGAGGTTGAGGTGGAATCACTTGATCAACCTTTGCTAGTTGAGGGGACTCAGATATCAGGAATTTAATCAACATGATTAAAAATATAGGAAGTGGTGGTTATAGTGTACTCAAGCAACAATGATGTCGATCGTGGATTCTCGACACCAAAAGATACTCCTCAAATTCCAAACTTTTACCAGGTTGACCCAATTAACATGACAAGTCTTAATAAAAATGTTAGCAAACACCTCATATAATGCCTGCTCGGTAACAACAAAATACAAGTGACAAGTAATAATCTACCTATCTTGTGCCACCGTTAGGGCCTATAAAACCTCTATAAGGCTCATCACCCTTGGGAATTAGTGGATGTTTCCATTGTCTAACAATAAAGTCATGACTCTAATATCCCTTATTATAGTCCCGCGGGTTAAACGCCAACACTCTATCAGCTTTTTTTGCTTTCAGATATAAAGTATTGTAATTCGTTTTAACCCATGAATAACAATACCTTGTCTCATGAATCCCAATATGGGCTCCATACAGTTCATTAAATCGATGTACCCCATTCACAATTATCCATGTATTTGGAGTGCATTGGATAGGAAAAACTCTGCAGAATTCAATAAACTCTGAAGAATTCACAAAACTCCCAGCACAATGGGTTTGGGGGAAACGCAAAACCACCTGACGTCTTGAATAGTGACGATAAAAATGTGAAACGGCTGTGGAAATAAAGCTTTAAACCGTTTGGTTCAACTTCCAACGCAACTCATCATTTCAAACAAGTCCCAAGGTGATGACTGGAATATTCCCTCCAACCTTAGTATTTTCACGCACTTTTTACTAGCGCACCCTTAAGAAATTGGGCCAAATTACGAGCGTACCCTTCAAGTTTAACGGACAGAACAAAATAAATTTTTGCTTCGAATTTTTTTACAAGTGTTAAATCTCTACAATATCATCTTCAAATGGCGACCAGACATCAATACCGACCAACTATGGAAGTTACTCGTGATCAAACCTCTCTACCCTACTAGACTGCAAAGCTTTAGTGAAAATTACCGAGAAATTATTCAGATTGTCCTACTTTGGCAGAATAGATGATACCTACTCGACAACTTAACTAAGGATCACAGTTTGAAGATGAGAACAAAAGAAGAACCCGATCAGATAGGAGCACGGGCATAGATCTATTCAATCACATCATAATTATATTTGGTAATCTCAGGTTCCTACATGATTGATGCTATTCATTTTCCATATAAATGTAACCCTCACCCCGGACGATTGTCTAACTTTGGTTGAATAGCTGGCACATGTTCGATAGTTTAACTAAGCATCACAATTTGAAGATGAGAATAAAAGAAGGACCAGGTCATATGGGAGCTCGCGCATAGATTTATTCGATCACATCATAACTATTTTTTGTAATCTCAGAGTCCTACACGATTGTTATAAATTGATTAATAAGAAGAGAGAGACACACCACGTGGACGTATGGACATTTTCAAATCACGTATGCCATGTCTTGTGTGATATTTATTTACCGCTCGACTTTATTGTTTGGAATCATTCTTAGTGGATTTTACCACCTACAACTATAACAACAAAACTAATATTCTAATTTTTAGGATAATAAGGAAAAACATATAACAAATTTGGAATAGCGAAATTCAAAGCAATTGAATATGAAGAAAATATTTACTTATGCATTCGATAATAATTTAGTAAAACAATACACTTATATGTGAATAATAAACTATTTAAAAAGAATTATGTCCCAATATTGTTTTTCCAGTAATATAGTTTTACTAAATAATTCAAAAAACATGAAAAATAAGAAGATGAACAAACATATTGTTTCTGATTATTATAATCACCGATTTTGAAGAAGAAGGTCGAGTTAAATATTTAATACTCTCTCCTTAAGACCGAATTCTCTCCTGATACGGTGGTCTACGACAATGGACTATAGGTGTCTTCCTTCCGTGATAAAACGATCTATAACAAGCGCAATAATCACTACAATGTAATTTCCCCATGAACCAACAATGATGACATTATCTCTAACACTATGGAAGAAGGATAAGTACAAAAGGAAGAATTTCCATAATTAACAAAAAGGAAGGGACGGTTTGTTATTTATAAGCATGAAAGTGCCTTTTCGAAAATGATATGTCTCTCCGTGAACAAACCCGAACAACAGTCCATATTTAACCGATTTTCCAAATACATTAAATTTTAAATCTAATCAAAATGAAAACGTTTCTAAATGACAAACACTGACATTATAATTTTAATTAAAACAATGACGTTTTTCAACAACGATTTGAACAACTAAAATAATGAAACAATTTCAGCCCAAAATTACACCCCAAAAATTGAAGTCGAAAGGCCAAATAATTCTTTTCTAAAAAAATAATACTGGATCAAGAAAGAGCCACGACCCACAAACCCAGACACATGACGAATGAGCGGCGGCGTACGAATGTGGGATTTTGAGCCAAAGCCCAAACTATGCATATAGTATGTCCTATATCCTTCAAAGAGTTGAGGATACCATAGTGGCATCCAATCGCTTGATCCAGTTAATGAATATATATATACTATACCCCATTTCAAGTGGTCTTCTTATACGAGACAAAACTTTTACACTACTTACACTAAGTTGTTCATGTTTAAAACTAATACTTTGAAGCCAAATTTCTCATAAATTACTTATTTGTTTCGAACAAATGAATGTATAACGTTCTTCACCTTTCGGAGAGCAATGCGTATGTACTTTAACTCATCATTTATTATATTGTGGATCCCATATTAATGACAAAGCTCAAAGCTTCACAAAAAAAAAATAGATTTGGTAATAAAAATTGGGTTTAGCCCAATTTTTTCCAACAATACCAAAAACACACATAAGTTGGAAAAAATTACCCCCCACCACATAAGTTGGCACAAACATGGTCAAGAATATTTAAACTAAACATCATCATTTCACCTTATTTCCTTCTTATTTCCCTCACCAAACTTCTTAATATTCATATGGATTCTAATAAACCATAAACATAACTTAAAACTATCACCACCACCTCACACCACCACCATCGTTGTTGCCGCAATGTCTCCCTACGACACCACAATCACATACCTAGTTCGTACCCATCCCACTACCATCAACACTGCTTTAACACCAAATTAAATTTGTTCAATAGCCTTATATGTGTTTTAAAAATCCTAATCATGTTGTTTATTAAATAACTAAAATCATAAACAACTTTTAATAAGATTTTTGACCTAAAGTGAACACAAAGTGAAATTAAAATCCCCAAACTAAACTCGAAATCATAAAACATGTAAAAAATCTCCACCCAAATCATTTGGTGATAGATTAATGAAAACGATGACAAAATTCGACGTTCACCGAAGGTGAAATATAATCTTCGATAATTCGTCATCGAATTCACTTGCGGTGATGAATTATGAAATTACACTATAAAGGATATAATTCATATTTTGTGATTCCTTTATTTCTTAGTCTTTTGACTTTGCCCCCGAGACAATGTTGTAATTAAACATACACCTCACTTTTTGAAAATTTAGATTTACCCCCTCGTCATTAGACAATTGTTTAACACCGTTTGATAAAGTAGATAAATGAAATTAGAATCCCCCCGGTGATCTTAAATAGAAAAATATCCTTTAACTCATCTTCCATCCTTCCCATTCTTATCTAATCTCAAACCCTAATTTCTTAAAAAAAAATCACAATACACAAACACAAATTAAACGAATAAAATAATAACTTTAAGGATAATAATTGTTGATGAAATATATTTTTGTTAGTGTTGCCTTTTGACATTAGTCTCAATTATAGAAAAACATTTATATGCAGAGTCTAAGTTAACATGTTTGGGTTTTATAAAGACCACAATTCATCTAGTTATAACAAATACTAATGAAAAACCTACTAGAAGACTGTTATTGTCATTTTACATCCTTAATCAATAAAAAACATATGTTAGTTCGGTTAATGAACCATATTTAAGTTCAAATCTAATTTAGGTATGACTGATCTAGGGTTTTATTTTAGGGGGAGGACACAAACAATAAAAATAACATATGGTACATGGGGTCAGGGGAGGGTGGGTTAGAGGGATTTTAGACATTTGTGAATGCAAGAACGCCAAAACATCAATTTTCTAATGAACAATCATTGGGAGAGTAACAATATTATCCAAATATTTATGTGAATTAGTAAGTTATTTTTTAACCAAAAATAAAAATCGATAAGGGTAAATCAAGCTTTGCACAATTGAATTGCATAGAAATATGTTGGATATGGTTTAACATATATTGTTCAAATTGAAAATATATATATTTGGATGTGTTCAATTTGTTCATTTGTTATTCAATTCATTTTTAATTTTTGATTAGTTTTGGGTTTTGTTTTTTTAACGAAATTATGGCTTGAGTTTAGAGAAAAACGGGAAGATTGAAATATGATTCGAAGGAGCAGATTGTACCAAATTAAGTGTGGTTTTATTTAAACCCACTTATTTTTTCTAATCACCCCATTTTATTATACCCCTATTATTGGACTGACTATCAATTTACCCACCCCAACCGATGGGGCGGTCAAAATGAAAATAAAAATATACTTTAAACACACATGCACACATACATAACAACTTTATTTCCTCTTCTCTTTTGCTTTTATATATTTTCTTCCCCTGTGATATTTTCACTCCTTCGTTAAACTTTTTTCTTTATTTACTTTTTTCCTATTTGGTTTCTTTATTCTTTTTTTTTCTTCACTTCCTTTCATTTTTGTTGTTTCTTAATAATTTGTGTGGCATGCAAACTGTAATGGCCCAAATTGCGGCATTCAAAACATGCCCAATCTAGAGATATGAAGCGTGTTGCCCAATTCAGGATTAGAGTCACATGGGATAAACATGGAAGGTTAATTCTGAAATAACCTAAACACCCTAACGTGTTTTAGTTAATAAATAAAACTCTAACTCTTTTAAATTTAGTTTAAAACTTGATAGATATTATTATACACACACATAAAATCAGAGATGATGCTGCCCAAACAAAATAATTTAGAATGGGATGAGGAAAAGTAGAATGTGACACAGTATTTGATAAAGAGGAAACCACCGAAATGGAAAACCCCGGGTCCCTTAGTCCCACGACCACACACGCACCCAAGTCCACTATTACGATTTGTTAATTACAGATTACAGTTCACTAGTATAAAATGATTTAAACTAAGCAAATACAAGTCGTACACCCCAGCCTAGTCTAAATACAACCCAACTTGACTGACAATCAGCAACCCAATAATATCCCGGTAGTGACAACTTGAACTCACACACAACTACACACCCAATACCAGGAAACCAGTGAAGTTGTGCAATACACAGATTTAGAAAAAAGATTTGTTTTAATCAGAACAAAAAAAATATTATTTTATTTTTGAAATAAGATTAAACACACGCACCAGGTTTTATCTAATTTTAGTTAACAAAAAAATAACAATTGTGATTAATAAATAAAATAGGAACATTTGTAAAGGCCTCACTCACACTAGAGAATATAACTGGTTTTTGAACACGCCAAACAACTCACTCCTGTTTTAAAAGGATTAACACACAGTTTTTAGATTTTAAGTTTTTAAAGAAAAAAAAACTTAATCTTAGTTGCCAACCTTTAAAAAAAGATTTGGAAAAAAACAAATAAAAACTCACAGTGTTTTTACATCAAACGTTACACACGATCTACATTCAAACACCACTAATAAAAGAACTTAGTTTTTATGTTTTGTTTGACAAAAAAATAGATTTATCTTATAACCAAAGAAATAGCCAGAGAGAACAAAACAAATCGATCTAACTAGAAGATGGAGTAGATCTACCACATGCACGGTTTTACCCACACAAAACTACCAGTCCCAAACAAGTCCAAAACAACATAATAAACCAAAGCAGTATAGAAGTATATATAAGTATATAACGTATATATGACGTAATATATATATATATATATATATATATGTATATCGTATATAAATATCTTATATATAAGAATAGAGAAGTGGTAAAATAAATCTCACAATGACAACCAAATTGATTTAGCAAAGACTCCAAAGACACCTTAAAGAAATCTCTAGTGAACCAAAGATCTCCACCAAATAGCAACACCAAAGAGAGAGATACATAGCTTTAAACTCCAGTTCCAAACAACAATCAACACCCAAGACATAAAGATGTTCCTTGTGTTTCAACATACCAGTAAAAAGTCCAACAGCTAGCTCAAAAAAATCAAGTCAGAACCAACACTTAAGCTTATAAGTGTACGAGTTTATAAAAGGGAAATGATATAACAAAATAAATCTCTAAAAATAGAGGTCTGATCATAAGAAATAAGAGAGAGAAAGTGAGAAGAAAGAGGAGCAAAATATCGGTTGTTTGCAAATTTCTAACCCTAGAAAAATGACCTCATCAATTTCAATTTATATAGAGAGTGAGAATACTCGAGATAAAGACCTAGTAGAAATGAAACACCCAACAACAAAAGGGGTATAACCGTACTTGACCAGGGGCAGTTGGGGGTAATTTAGACAACCCAAAGCAGGGATACATGCATTAAATACCAAAGGAGAGAAAGGGGTGAGAGGGTAAAATCATCTTCAACGGTCGACAACCTTCACGTGATGAAATCGTGAAGACAAAGGAACCACACCTTATTGGTAGATATGGCATCACATGGATTAAGTAAAGAAACACAAAACAACTTGATGTCATCCATCCAAACAAACCAAACACATCGCAGCCTTTGATTTTTGTTTAAACATTTACAATAAAAAAAATTGATTTTTGTTTATTTAAAGAAATGTTTAAACACTTAAAAACCAAATACTAAAAAATACAAACGAAAAATAAAAAATATTTTTAAAATACATAACTGGTTATGAAAATATTTATGTATATAAAAACATATATTTTTTTAAAATTTAAAAGAATATAAATAATATATCTAAAGGGCACATACAAAATGTTGTAGAAAATAAAATAAAGTCTCAAAATTGTGGTAATCAAGAAGGGCAATTTCAAATTCTTGTTATCTATAATCTCGGAGGAGATCAGCATAGATCAAGCAAACGAGCCAATCAATAGCTGGGAGTGTTCGAATGAGTCTCAACCACTCTTATCATTATAAATAGAACCCTTACCTCAAGGCAAAAGGACGTGTAATTCTTTATTACGAAACTCTTTAAATATTAACATACTCTGAAAACACCCCGTGGATGTAGGCAATTGTCGAACCACGTAAAACTTTTGTGTCGTGATATTCTTTTACTCCTTGATTGTTTCTTTATTGCTTAGAATCATTAATTGTTATTATTTGCGCTCACAATTTGGTCTTTGCTATTTTTTTGTTTTGTTCTCCCCCATGCACATGTACAACCGATGGAAAAACTGGCTTAAAATAAAAAGTAAAAATATACTTGTAACAAACATTGTACTAATAATGACGCTAAAATAAAAATATAGCCATTAAATTTTTCAAAAAAAGCACTACCATTTAAAAAAACTAATGTTTATGGAAAAGTAAAATATTAAGTCTTTGAAACAACTAAATAACCGTCTACTAACAAAATCATCTAAAATACACGCTTAAGCTAATCTTCATACTTGCTTTCCTGTAAAACCCAAACAGAGAGTAAGTCTTAGGTACATCATTGTCCCTACATCATTCATGCATCATTAATGAAACACACCCATTTGTACGCAAAACGACATGGGCCTTGCTCCTGACTTAACACCCAAATATTTGCCCACGTTCTCATTTTTAGACTTGCAAAAAAACTATATAACCCATTAACACGACACGACTCGACAAGAAATTATAAGTTAATGGGTTTACCTTTATTAGATTTAGGTCATTAATGAGTTAACACAGTAGACCTGTTAACACTAACGGTTTGGGTTTGAAAATTGATGTGTACTCATCTTTACCCGTTTATACCCTTTAACACTAACGGGTATTATAGGGTTACCCAACCCATACACAATAAGAATAACCATTAAAAACCGTCATTTCTAAATCCTTTAAAACTAACGGGTACTATAGGGTCACCCAACCTATACCCAATAAGAATAACCATTGAAATCTATTATTTTTAAACTAACGAAGACTAACGGGTACTATATGGTCACCTAACTCGTTACCCGTTTAGACCCAAACTGATTCATTAATATTAGCGAGTGGTAACGGTTCAGATCATGTACCCATTAATATTAAAGGATCATGTTTGGGTATTGTCATTAGACTTGTTAGCCTTAACGGGTCGTGTATGGGTTAGGGATGTTTTTACCCTTTAACCCGACCCGTTGACATGTCTACTCATTTTAACACATTCTCTCTTTATACTCTCCCTCACAAATCTCAAACACCACTTACGTCATTGCAACCCTCACTTCGTGGGCGTCGTACTGCTTGTTTCATCCCACTTCATCGAAGGTAAATTTTTTTCTCAAAGTTCCTAATTTATTTTCTCAGTTGCAACCCATCGTTAGTTTTTTTTTCACAAACCTAATTTTTATTTTTTAGATCTGTAATCAATCAGTTGCGACCCATTTTGGTAAGTTTTTCAGTTGCGTTTAGTTTTTTTTCTCATTTCTTAATTTCTCAGTTGCCTTTAAAAAAAATTCCTATACCTAATTTCATATACTATAATCAATGTGTTTATTAGGGTTTGGTTGTGAAAACTCTAATCAATTTGTTTTGATTAGTTAGGTTTTTGTGCTGTTATCTTTTTCCATTCTTACTAAGTCTAAAATATTGATTTTTTGCTGGAATGACAACAAACAATGCTTCAAATTATTCAAAACTAAAATGTTCTTGTGGAGCCGATACCATTATCCGTACATAGGGCTGTGTTTCGGCAGGATCGGATCAAAAAAGCATGTTTTGAAAAAAAAATCGAAAAAATCGGCGTCCCGAATTCGATTTTTTTCAGAATTATTTTTTTTCGAATTCGAAATTTTAGGCAAAATCGGAATTTTCGGCATAATTTGGAAATTCAGAAATTCGGCAATTTTCCAGAAACATAAATTGGAAAATAGTTCGAAAAATATTTCGTGGCAAAATTGGAAAATACTTCGGAAAATATTTCGGAAAAAGAATCGAAAAATAGTTCAGAAAATATTTCGGAAATTCAGATCGGAACAAATTTCGAAATTTCGGATAGACAAAAATCGAAAATTCGGAATATATATATTTTTTTTCGATCCAATTTTTTTTCGAAAAAATTGGAAATCGGAAAATTGGAAATCGACAATAAAAAAATCTTTCCAAAATCAGAAAAAAATCGGATCAGAATTCGAAAAAATCAGAAAATCGAAAAAAAAAACACAGCCCTATCCGTACATCAATGACAATCGCAAATCTCGAAAGGCATTTTCTGTGTTATCCAAATTACCAAGATGGGTCATATAATTTTTTTCAATGGTTGGATAATAAAAAGTTTGTGGGAAATGATAATTACGAGTTAGCAACAAAGATCAATTTGTTGGAGACAAAATTTGCGATATTCGAACCGAATTCAACAACATTAGAGCGACAAAGATCAATGCGTTGGAGATGGAATTGGTGACATTACGAAATGAATTCAACAAGTTTAGAATGGAATTAATTAAATGTCTTATTGTAGAACTACTTGTGTTGTTCATTTTTCGTGTATTTTTTAATTAATTGCTAGTGTAATGAGTGTTAGAAACTTGAAATGGATGAATGTTGGAATTTGTAATGAATGTTGGAATTTGTAATGAAAACTTATCTTTGAGTTGGAATAAAACTTATCTTTAAGTTGGAATTTGTAATGAAAACTTATCTTTGAGTTGGAATTTGTTGATGAAAACTACCAGTTCAAAATTAGTAGTTTGGAACAACCAATTTGTAAAAACTAGCAATTTATGATTGTATTGTAGCCACTATTTAGAACTACCATTTTTTAATGAAAACTACAAGTTCCAAATTGGTAGTTTGGAACTACCAATTTGTAATGAAAACTACCAAATTATGGTTGTATTGTAGCCATTGTTTGGAACTACCCAATTATGGTTGTATTGTAGCCACTATTTGGAACCAATTTGTAATGAAAACACAGTACTGTTGGGTCAAATGTAGCCACTATCAAGACATGTAAATTAAAACATAGTGATGCTATAAATTGAGACACAGTGATGCTACAAATTGAAACACAGTGCTGCTATAAATTGAGACACAATGTCGTTATAAATTGAAACACAGTGCTGCTATAAATTGAAATAGTAATAAACACAGTGCTGCTATAAATTAAAACATAGGGGCTGCTATAAATTGAAACACAAGGGTTGCTATAAATTGAAACATGTGGGCTATAATTGAAACACAATGCTTCTGATTAAAAACATAGTTGTAACAACCATCATTTTTCACGTAAAGGTTGGCCAGACACAATGCGTCGAAGATGGGGCTTATCTAACTATCTATATCATTCTCACCATGAAAACCATAATATGACATTTATAAATTTTAAATCAACATGCACAATCAACCATTTAAAATAATAACTAATAAGAAATAAGTCCAACACCCAGCTAGTAATAAAACATTCACTCAAGTATAACGAATATCCCAAAGACTGAATAATAAACTTCAGGCTTATGCCCATACGATCTCCAAAATAATAAAAATAACTGAAACGGAAATAATAACCTAAACTAGAGTCAAATGATCTGAATGACTGATGGGCAAATGTAATCGCAAATCTGATCTCTTGTCAGCCATGTTCTCCATGTTTAGGCAAGCTGGAGGGGCATTTTATAATTTGAGTTGGCGCCCTAAAGTTGCAAGAATTATCTTAAGAAATTAAAATGTAATAATGCAGTTAATTCAAAGTATGAACTGATAACTTGACTTTTTTGTATCCCCGGCAATGGCGCCATTTGATAACTTTGCTTTTTATTTCCCCGGCAACGGCGTCATTTGATAACAAGGCTGACAACAATAACAATAACAATAAGGTAATACTATACACAAATCAACCCAAGTCCCAAATATCAAAGTC
The DNA here is from genome assembly GCA_949130495.1 of Sambucus nigra. Classification (NCBI taxonomy): domain Eukaryota; kingdom Viridiplantae; phylum Streptophyta; class Magnoliopsida; order Dipsacales; family Adoxaceae; genus Sambucus; species Sambucus nigra. The sequence goes on from OX422208.1 coordinate 120,314,267, forward strand.
TGATAACAATAACAATAAGGTAACATTCGATGTATCTAACATAATTCATATACGGAAGCTAATCGTACACATGTGCTTATAGCCCCAGGGGTAAACCCTATGATACTACCCATAAGAAATGACATATCATCCATTATGCATTTTACGTAGTATTGGGTTCATTATCAATTGTCTACATCATTAGACTACATGGATTTATTCTTAATTAATTTATATAATTATATATGTCCTTATATATATACAACACATAAAGGCCTCCACCTTCAGTGTCCCGTTCGTGCTTTATTAGTAAGTTCGTAGGAGTCACTCATCCAAACGGACATCACAAAACACACACAAGTGGGGCGGTCCCTACGTAGTACACCATTGCATGGTCCATACGTCCGACGGTGACAATCAATCCCAGCATTTACACCTACCTCCTCGTAAGTGGCACTGCTACGTAGTACCTAAAATAACGACCTACACAACGCCTAGGCCACCTGTGTTGACGTGTGCTACGATCCCGAGACTCACGTAACCCCAATCGATAGGCCGTCCCCGAATATGAGTATGTCCACATAAATAAGTAAATACATAGTTTTAACACATAAATGAAGTCTCATAAATTTTCCAATTAATATTTCTACTTTAAGAATTAACCATCTAGTTAATTGTTAACTTCCCCGATTCATAAATAGGGACACAAACCTATTTTTAAAAAATTATCCACTCACTTGTATGATCACTCACATACTCATTTAAGTTCGTAAAAATTACCCAAACCTTCCCCTATGTCAACCTGGCTCAACCCTTGCACGGAATTCATCCTTGGTGATCCTAAGGTACTTTATAACCTTACCTCTACATTCCAGAAGTTCAATTCCATCTACTTGACTCCATAATCCGTACTGAACCCTAAATGATACATGAAAAACTACAAAAGACAAGGGGAACCAACACAGCAAACCGAACCGGTTCGCCCCTCCTAGCAAATTGAACCGGTTCGTTGGGCTGCCATGATGAACAAATGACGGCATTTTGACTTCTCCCTTTATCCAAAGTGTCTTTAACCTTCATCCAAACCCTATGTGGGAACTCTAATCCATTCACAATCATGAAACAATAGTTCTCTACATAAAAATCATCCCGAAAACATATCAGATCCTTCAAATAACAATTTATATCAAGAATTATGTGCTATTAAAACCCTAATTTCCAAGATTCGATCTTTTCTCTTTTTACCCATTCATGATCTTATCTTTCTTATCAATTTATATAAGATTCATCATTCCTAAAACACGAGTTCTAAGATTTCATTCCCAATCAACATGATTATTCAATTTTCGAGTTTATCACCAATTAGTTTAATCCATTAACGTTCTAATTTCAGATTTGTTATTCAATATTCATAAGGTTTATTCCAATCCCATAAACATCAATTCCTTAACTTTAACCCATAAATTTATTTGAGAAATACACAATTGAATCAAGAACATATTGGCAATTAATTTAGCAAAGAGAATTCTTGCCTTAAACTATGGATTGGAGTATCCCTCTCTTGAATCCTTGTACTCCCTTTCGTCTCTAGCCTTAATAACATCTCCTATGGTTGTGGGGCTGCTAAGGTTGTGTTCTGGTGGATGAGAATAGATTCATAAGTTTCTGATCATCATATTATAACCCATAATCCCGAGTTAACCATCAACTCCCACATTTTGGCTCTCAAACAAGCCCAAAATCTTACTCGGATTGACTCAATAACTCCCCTAATGGTATACCTATAACCCATGCCTAATTTTAGACGTCTAAAACACCTAAACGAGTCCCCAAATCATCTTGGAACATGCCCAAACTATATCTACCCAATTTACACATTTTTATTATGTTGAACACCACATACTAATAATTTAATTAACATGCATAAATGAATAAAATAACATGGATAAATAAATCAGATAAATATGCAATTACAGTTAAGTAATTTATTCTCACATTTATTTAATTAAATTCCACCAAATTAATTTAAATTATACCAATTTAATATATTCACGAATCTATTTAATTAAATTCTACCAAAAATAAATTATTTTGAAAACATAGGGTATTACATTCTCCCCCCCCCCCCCCCCCCCCAACAATGGAATTCCATCCCTCGAAATTCACTGAAGCATAGCATTAAAACTTAATCCGCACAATTATCATAAGTTTATACTCAATTACTCGTATCTCACGAGATAAAAGAAAAATTATCATCTACGCCTACCATAGTGTTACCGAGATGCCCATACGCCACGTATCACATGTACACCCGCACAAACATCATACATATACATCCAAAATAAACCATACATACAATGCATATCCAAAAGGCAAAAATATACTTGAATATCCTGTTGACTGACTCAATTTTTCTTGAGATTTTTCCACTTATTCTACTAGTGGTGTAAACATTACTAAGTGCTCTCATCACTGCACTCCTTAACCTCGATGGCCTTAACTCATATAATATAAACACATCCAAGAACCCAATGTTCCTCAACTCCTGATAGTTATTAAATTTCATGCGTGGGACATCTCGCAAGCGAAATCCAAACAAGGAACCCTCCAAATACACTACTACACAACTTAGTCGATTATTAAGATCCGTTGGTCCAAGACTAAACACAAAATAATACGCTAACCATATAATTTTCAACTTGTGCCAATTTTATCTAAAGGCTCATCATTTCCAAGAGTTACATTAAATCCTGTTAAAATAATTGATTCAATAATGCTAAGAACATCACGCTCCTTTTCACACATACGGTTGGACACCCTTTGTCCATTCTTAAATATAGTATTATAAAACTATTCGCGACAATACACATCTTTATGTAACTGAGGCCATTGTTAGCCATAAAAGCTCTCAAATAACCCAAAACTTTTAACACACAGTTGCTTCTCATTATGCATATCCTTACCTACTAAAATAGATTCATCCTCGAATAACCATCGCATTTATTCTTCCCTTAAAGTATGCCATCGTTAGCATTTACTCCATGTTCGTACCCCGAGTTAGAAATTCATTGTATCCCTAATTCAAGAAATACATCAATAACCAATCCTGAAATCTCCACATTATTGTGCCTACTCTTGATAAAGCAACACTTCCCAATTCATGCTAAACTCGTGGCTAGAATTCTAATTCCTGTATAAACTCTCACTATATAGGGTTTATAAAACTCTAGCGAATCATCATTGGTCATACCCTACTATCTCTAGAATTCATATTTTGACATCTACTTGTCCATAAACCTTATTCATTATTAGTACATTAATAAAACACACGTCTGTAATGCACAAGTCACATCATCCTCATATAAATTTTCTAATTGAGTCGTCGCCCTTTATGTTTCGAAATCACACGGGGACCCTACTCCTAGGTCTAACCACCCGCACATTATTCTCACCGAAATCATGAACGATTTAACCACACAAATGAATCTTGCTCAATCTGAGCGCAATGCTAATTTGACGCTCTTTAATCAAAATTTATCCGCTCCCAAAATATTTTCTCAAAATCCTCCCAATTGTTAAAATGTCTCAATAAGTTGCTCTCTCTTAAGTGCAATAAATTTCAAAAGGCCCTCGTACTAACCCAAGTTTACATCGCAATCCATTTACCATAATTAGACCCCAAATATGATAATTTCCATAATAGTTCTCACAGCTATGGTGAACACCATTATCCAACCAGTCATTCATCACTTGACCACTAACTCTTAACGGTCCTATAAAAATCAATACAAGCCCTATAAGTGGTTTGTCGATCCATCTCTAGGATAACATTATATTCTAACATGTGTAATGCAAATAAGCCTGCCATGAACCTAAGTTTCCCAGTGCCAATCTCTATAACTCTATACACGGAACTTAGAAGTTCCCATCTACCCACGGGCCTTGATGGCCTATTTGTTAGCCTCGGCCCTGCTGCCACTGTACCTGATGACCTCTTTGTTGCTAGCCCTACTCATTCCCATCATAAAAAAACCCTGTGCCTCTTATGCTAATCACCTGTTTGTGACCCCTTAAACTGTTGGGTTCCCTGACTACCGTTCCCATTCATCTTGTCCTGCTAGCTTGATGTATCTGGATCTCTTATCCCCTTAATTTTTTGAAACAACCTATGGTCCGGATAATGTAGCAAAGCAACATTCACCATCCGAATATAGGTGTTGAAAGTAGGATTCCCCAACAAAGATTTCCTAATGTGATAAGTTGTCCCCGTCACAAACCTCTCCATCTTCTTCTCTTCAGTGTTTACCTCATCCTCAGCAAAATAGGACAATGCGATAAACTCCTCCTCATATTCTGCTACTCTGCGACCTTCCTACTTAAGGTCCCTGAACCTCTTTCTCATCTCAAATTTCATAGCTGGTGGGAAATACTTTCCCTTAAATTTTCGCCAAAACTCATTAATTGTCAACCTGTCCCTCTCCTCCAGTGTGGTGATAGACTCACCCTACCAGTCAGAATGAGACTAACATTTTCTTGTGCACTGGTGTGCACTCAACCATCCTCAAGTGTCATTGCAACCGATCTTGCTTTCGAATTACCATCCACGACCCTACATGAGAATTTTAAATGAAGTTATTTTTTATACATTAGTAGTTAATATTAATAACACATATGAACAAAAAAAATTACATATTATTTAATACGGGGCAATTTCTTTTGTCATGAGATTTCCCTACCAATCCACACTCGTTACAACGTCGTTCCTTTAACTTTTTTGCCCTTTTTAGTGCTTTCTCTTTTACACCTTTTAATCGCTTACCACATCTGACCAGGCGGAAAAAGTGTGCGTGTGTAAAGTGCACAATCGTCGTGTGTTTCGCCGCCGCGATACAAAGAAAACCTAAGCTACAACTACACTTGACAAGCAAGCACAGCGGTAAGTCAGGTATCGTAAATCCACAGGGAGTGGTTGAATTTTAGACTTTAATTGTTTTAAAACTTCTGAAAATAAAAGGGTGTAAAAGAAATAAGAAAAGGTGATGGTTGGTTATTGTGAATAAACAAAAAGAGAAGTTAACGCTACACAAAACTAAAGCGAGGATCGGGATCGCATTCTACCATTCACGGGCTAAACAACTACTAATTAGAATTCCGGTTCGAAAGCAATTTAATAGATCATTTTCAATTAAGCATAAACATCACGCAATAAGGAATTTAAGCCAAAGTTGCGAGATTAAACATTTAACGGAAAATGGTCACACGCGGATTAAATTCGGATAATCGCTATAAACATTAACGTTGCATGACAAAGAAAGTTAAACGCATAATAATCCGACTTTAATACGCGAGGTTTCAATTAAATGCAATTTTACACAAAACCTAATTTTCGAGGTCCAAACCCGTAAATGGCGGAAACGCAATCCCGAACCTATTAATCTACGGACAAAGCATTAAATTAACTAAATTAAACTAAGAAAGCAATAAATAAACACAATAAACTAATTAACAAAGCATGAAAACCTAAATTACAAAGCAAGAAATCAAGAAATACAAACTATATTAATGGAGAGGGAAGATGAATAGTCAATCTTACAAACCAATTAGATGTCAAACCAAGAGGGATTGAAGAAGAACCAAGCAAATCCCACAAAACCCTAACTAAACTAAGCTAAAATCGTGCCCTAACTGATATATCTGCTCTCAAATGAGAGAGAATTGGTTTTATACAAAATATCCCATGGCAAACTTGTAATAAAAGGGAAGAAAACCAAAAATCTGGAGGGCCGAATCGATTCGGAAATGGTCCGAATCGATTCGGAAACAGGGGAAGTTCATTTCTGCAATTCTGCAGCATTCCGAATCGATTCGGTTTTGGGCCGAATCGATTCGCAAGCTACAGGTCTGAATTCTGCAGCTTTGTCCTGTTTTACGGAAAATACCGCCATTTCTTCGTTATAGCTCGGAATGAGGCACGGTCGGAGGCTACGCGAAGATAACTCAGAGGACTACAACATCCAAGAAGACATTGGGCCAAAAAGCCAAAATATGAAATGACTAAAATGCCCTTGAATGTGACCTTGAGTGTAATTTTCATGACAAAACCATCCTAAAAATGCCATAACTCCATCGTTATAACTCGGAATCATGCACCGTCGGCGGCCACGCGAAGAGAAATCAAAGGGCTTCAACTTCCGTGAAGAGCTCGGGATTCAAACCCGAATGCTGGAATTACTAAAATACCCCCGAAGCTGCAAAAGTTGACGAAACATTTTCGAAAAGCGTCCGAACTTCATACTAAGCATCCAAATACCTACAAAAGCTCAATTAACCCCTGCAAAACATGTTAACATAGAAATCAAAGGTTGTCTGGTTAACGAGAATAAATATAGGGATTAAGATACCCGAGGGGGCTAATAACGCGTAGGTTAACGGGTGAAATACGCAATATTTGCGTCGTATCAACATCCTTTTGCCATTATTTTTTGCGGCTCATTATATGTGTGTTTGAAATTGGTACTCATGTTTACCAAATCTCCCTCACTTGGTCTCATATTAATCGAAACTCCCCCACTAGACTTTCTAGAATGGTATTGATAGTTCAACACGATCAACGAGTAAATTTATCTTTTCACATGGCATATCTAAAGCATCATAATTTTTTTATAGCTTCTGGACTAAAAAGCACCCTCTCTACCACATCTAAAGATCTTTGGATTAGTCAACTACATTGAAGGAAGTATGAGTTACCGCATGTTATCACCATCCCACTATAATCCCTAACGGTTAAATTTTTGGCTCTCTTGGTCAACCTACTCAAGATGTACCTGCTCGGTAAACTATGAATATAAAAAAAACTTAACCAAATATGCAAGCATGTGTTGTCGTGGAATACCTGCGTTATCAAATAACTTGAAACTACGAGATCTAAAATCCAAACTCTGGTTGTAACTTATTAATCGCACACGTTGGTTATGACCAATTATCTTCCGAACCTCACATACAGTGTTATGCCCCTCTTCAATCTTAAAATCAAAATTATAATTCCATATGTCCCACATCTTGTTTTGAAACTTGTGGAAGATTTCTCTCGTATAAATTTCCACCATTTGCACCAAAACAAAGTGCATAAGTCTCAATTTTGACTTCTCATTGTAGTCTTTGTGATCGCAAAGCAACTCTTCATGATGTTGATGCATAATGCTCCTGCGAAATTGGATTATAAATTCAACAAGTGAATTATTTTTCGAAACATATTTCTTGAAAAAAAGAGTGTGCACTTTTCGCTCTTTGTCTACTCGACATATTAATGGAGAAAATATGATTCACATATGTGGGGACCCATTTCGAATGAATTTCATATAATGAATTAAGCCACTTATTTTCACTTAAACCGCTTCTTGTCATAAGCTCCGATTTCCGTATGCAATAAAAAATCTCCCCCGGATACTTGCTATACTTCACCCCATTTATTCTCTCCGAAAACTTCATCAAAATATGTCATGAATATAACCTATGATGTGTGTGGGGTATTACTTCAGCTATAGCCCTCGTTATAGTCGGATCTTGATCGATTATTATCATCTTTGGCGCATCACCCGATATCGCCTCCAATAATTGATTGAAGAGCCAAATGAATGATTCAATTGTTTCGTCACCCAAAAAAGTACAACCAAATATAATTGTTTGCCCATATTGTTAACCCCCATAAGTGGCGCAAATATCAAATTATATTTATTTGTATTGTGTGTGGTATCAAAAACCACCACATCACCATAACAACCATAAGCTCGTCTAGATGTGACATCCACCTTAAAATAATGCTTAATTCTATTATCATCATCTGACTCAATTTTAAAATAAAAAGGATGGCCTCTTTTCCTGCTTTAAATTCAAAAACTCTGATAACATGTCACCATCACGACCAATTAACTCACTACGTTTATTCCGGCCTTGGTTGTACAAATCTTTTTTAGTGAAGTCAATGTTTTCAAACCCACCCGCTTGTAATCCCAATAGGTTGTATCATTGATGAATTGTTATGTTAATTACACCAAGTTGTTGATTCAAGCATTTTTAGGCATTCAAAACACCTCGATGTGATCGTAAAAAATGAGTTTTGATTGGGGTAGCCAATGGGTGACTATGACCCTCCACAAATATACTAACCACAAACTTGTTGTCTTTAGACCCCAACACCACAAGCTTATAGCTTTACAATTCTCTCCAGTGGCCCCTCGGCATCTAGATGTCCCCGGTTTCACTACAAGCGTACTCTTCCCCTATTTGAAACATACATATGACTTCCTAATGATCTCATTTGTCTCTATTAACCGTGGAATTTCGAACACTAATTCCAGCATTTTTAGCATATTCATTATAGAAGTTCCAAACCTCATCCAAACTGCTGCCCAATCCTTACTGTTTTTTCCAACTGTACATGAGGGTTGAATAAATTGTCTTATTCGAAATTGAAATCGACTTATTGAACCTTCTCAATTTCCACATTTTCCACATTTTCATTGTCCTTAAATTTAAATTCAATTTGTATATCTTCCCCTATCCAAAGTTATTTGTTATTCCTAACAGAAGAAGGCTCTATTTTCCTGAAATACATCAAATGAAGTAATTATGAGAGGTTAACATAATTAAATCCCAATATAAGAACACATTAATGTAATATACATAACAACACACACTATTAATCACACATTAACCCAATATAATCAAAACATGTTAATAATCACTAATTTAAATGCAATTGATTGATTACAGAACAAAAAAACAAAAATTAGGCTTACGAAAAAAAATTTAACGATGGGTCGCAATTGAGAAAATAGAATAGGAACTTTGAGAAAAAAAATTACCTCCAGCGAAGTGGGATGAAACAAGAAGATGCGGGGCCAGGGGAGTGAGGGTTGCAATAGCATGAGGGGCATTTTATTTTCGCGAGGGAGAGTGTAGAGAGAGAACGTGAGTGTTCAAATGAGACCAGGGGTAAATATTTGGGCATTAAGTCAGGAGTGATGCCCATGTCGTTTTGTGTGCAAGTGGGTGTGTTTCATTAATGATGTACGAATGATGTTGGGACAATGTTGTACATGAGCCTTATTCTTTCTCTCTGGGTGTGTTTCATTAATGATGTACAAATGATGTAGGGACAATGATATACCTGAGCATTATTCTCTCTCTCTCCCCTCCATTCTCTCTCTCTCTATATATATATATATATTAATACCAAGGCTTCACTTAAATAATTTGTTCTATAAATTAATATTGAATACTTTATTTTAAAAAAAATTCGAATGATATGAATGAAACGCAATCGGATTTAGTAATTCAAGCTAAAGAAAAATTAACTTTACAAGACATAGGGGAGTAAAATCCAAATGGTAGTGTAATTTATATATATTTTCTTGGTTCCCTAAAAAAATTACTAATTAATTACCTTATCTTTTCTTACATTCTCCTTCAACTTGTGTTTTAAACAAAAGTTGGGTAAAAATTCAATGTAAAAAGGAATAATAAAAAGCTCCTCCTCCACACTCTCGCTAAATTATGGTTTCATTTTGCATAATTTATGGTTAGATATGAGCTTGACTTACCATTTTTTCAACATATATTTTAGTTATGTAATCTTTCCCAGAGGCTTCATGCATAATATCCAGCGTTTAAGAGGGGACATAGGTTCCCACACATAATGTACTGTAAGGACAAATTTCCAATCGAGTCAATTTGCAGTATTGGCTTAATTCCATACAAAATAATTTGAGTCATATGATATAGTGTAAAGTGTATCCATCTAAGCCTATGACGAGTTTGTGTTGAAGACGTAGTGTCCCAGATCTTAAAGCTTCATCCTTGCGTGTTTAGTGCTGTTGATGTAAAAAATTAGATTACTCTAATTATTCAATCACAGATAAATAAATTAGACAAAGAATTTTAAAGTGGTTCAGCCTTATAAGAATGGCCTACGTCCACTGTTGTTTTATTGCTGAGTGTTTGGGAATTCTCGATTACAAGTTCTATCAAGAAATTCCGGTATGGATTCGGATCCCCTATAATGAGGATTGTACAATGTATTTATAGCCCTGAGGCTGTAATGTGAAAGGGTAATACATTAAATGGGATACATATGAAAGGGTAATACATTTAATGCCCCTTAAGCGTGTGCGTCTAAATGATAAGAATTTAATGAATCAGTTGAACTGTTGGTTATCCAGCTATTAATGCTTTGTTCGAGGTGAAGCTCGGACCGCCTGAGTTGCTCGGACCGCCTAAGCTTCTCGGTATTCAGGATTTCCTCGGAGAGGTATTGTTCCTCGGAGCGTGTGAGTTCCTCGGGGAACTAGTTTTCCTCGTTGTAGTCTTGCTCCTCGGAGCGCGTGGGTTCCTCGAAAGTGTTTGTTGTTGCCATGTAGATTGCCACGTGTCATCATTCAATTGGGCCATGTCAGTAGACTAAATTTGGTATCAACAGAAGCCCCCAGTGTTTCATAGTTCGAAATTTGAGGAGTATGGAACATTCTTTCTCGGAATATGGTAGCTTTAAATGGTCTTCCTGATTTTTAGGAGTGTTTCCTTCGTATTTATTTCTCCTTCCAAATTCGTAGAATCATGCTTTTTTGAGCTTTTCTGCTCGCTTCGATTCTCGTGCCACTTTTCGTCCTTTTAGCCGCTGTTGCCCGCTTTGATTCCCGCGCCACTTTTCGTCTTTTTAGCGTTATTGCCCGCTTTGATTCCCGCGCCACTTTTCATCTTTTTAGCCGCCGGTAACGTAATCATCCTTTTTTGTAATCATTACTTCACCATTTCCCAAGGCAAGGTATTTAAACTTCACATACACTCCCATCGTCTTCTACCTTTTCAAATTTTTATCTTCGAGTTTTACGTCGTCTCTTTCTCTCCTGTGTATTCATCTCTTCCATCATCCGTTGTCATCAGATCCACTCTTTTTTTGTAATATCTTCTTCCTTCTTCTTCATTTCCTTTAATCACCATGGTTTACCCTGTTGAATCTCTTGACAAATTTCGATCTGATTTTTCCATTCCCTCTTGGGTTGTCTTGGAAGAGCTTTCTGAGCCTTCTGATTATTTCAATTTGGCTGAGGGACATTGGTTCCCCAGCCTTTTTATTGCTGAGTGTGGATTTTCTTTTCCACCAAATCCCTTGTGTTTGGAATTCTGTCATTACTTTGACGTTGTTCCTACAAGAATAGACCCCAACACATGGAGAATAGTTAATGGGGTGCATAAATTAAATCAAGTCCATGGAACTCGCATAGGAATTCCAGAAATCATGTACTGCTATAGATGGGCAGTTAATGATAATATTTTTTATTTAAAAACTAGATTTTTAAATAGAGCCTTAGTAGTCAATCTCCCTGATGCCAATAGGGATTATTTTGAACATGGGGTTGTCATAAAAAATTGGCAACACCCTCCATTAACTAGAGATGGGGTTTACCAGGGTCCCAGATGCCCTCCTTATGGCAATGGGATAGGTTATTTTTATTTCATTTTATTTATTTTGAAATCATACTTCTTTTATGTTTGATAAAAAATGTCACTGATGGCAATGTTTATTTATTTGCAGTTGATAACAAAAGAAAGTGACCAAAGGAAGCAGATGTTAATATAAGACATCTGAAACTTATCTGGAGTCTGCATCAGAGTGTTGCCGATGAGCACATTAGATCAGCCTCTTATCTGCTACAATACAAGAGCTACACCACTTCTTTCACTGCTCGTCCAGTGATAAGTGAATCAGAGCCTTTACCAGCTTCCACCAGCTCTTCACCTAAATCTCACGTCCCTTTAAGCGAAAGGATGAAGAGAAGAAGACCTCCCACTTTATTCGAGAAACCTGCCTCTGGTTCTGGAGAGGCAAAAAGAAATAAAGTTGATATCCCAGGAGAGGGGACAAAGAAGAATGGTGCACCTTCCTCGGATGCTGTCGTGAAGGTTAGAGAGAAGCCCGCAGTGGCTTCGAGCAGGTCTGCTGCTCCTGGAGAGGTGATTGTAATATCACCGACCAAGGGTTCTTCCTTGGTTGAATATGTTCCTGTTCCCCCGAGGAGGCTGAAGAAGAGCTCCTCGATCAATTTGGCTGACACCATCACTCAGCCCACAACTGCTGGGACAGGGGTTCCCACTTTTGTTCCTCCGAGCTCTGCCATGAGCTCGGTAAAGTCCTGGATCATTCCCGAGGTCCAAGGTACTGAAGAAAACCTTACTCGGGACATGGTTACTTCATTAGCTGCTCGTCACCTTGCTTCTGTAAGTCTTCTTACTTTGAACTTTTCATAATTCCTTTGTTATTTCTGTTTCTGACTCGCTTTCTTTTTACTTTCACAGTTGACGAGCTGCTTTAATATAATCCTGAAGAAGGATGAAGCAATTAAAGTTTCATGCTCCTCGTCCAGTGTGGAGGGAGCTCTGGAGGAAGCTATGAAGTCTCTAAAGGATTCTCGTCAGACATATGCCACTGTCAAGGCTATTTGGGAGAAGAAGCTTGCCTCCACCGAGCAGGAAAAAGCTCGAGCTGTTGATGCCTCCAAGGAGTTGGAGAAGAGAATAACTGCCCTGGAGAAGGCAAATAAGGAGCTCGAAGAGAAGCTCAAAGCTGCTGGGGAGCTTGAAGATAAGCTCAGGGCTGCTGAGCTAACTTAGGGAAGTAGGTCGGCAGAAGGAGGAGATTGAAAATAAATTGAAAGCTGTTGATAACCTGCTGTCCGAGAAGCTCTCTTCAGAGAAATTGAAGAGGAATATGGCTGTGAAGAAGTCCTTCAGCGCTGGCTGGGACAAGGGGTGGAACAAGGGGTTGGCTGCCATAGTGTCACAAGTGGACTATGGCAGCCTGAAGTACTTCAGAGATTGATGGGTTGTAGCTCTCTAGGAAATGAAAGTTGATGAATCTTCTGAGATTTTCCAACAACACATTCCTGGTCCCTCTCTAACCCCAGAAGACCTTGAAGAGGACGAAGCTGCCTCAGAAGAATCTTCTATGGTGATGGGAGATCATCCCCCAGCCATTCAGACTGCTGTCGAGGAACTTCAGCAGATTGTTACTTCCTCCGAGCAACTGCCAGTGCTCCACGAACAACTATCCATTCCCTCCGAGCAACCTACTTCCTCATCCCAGCCTCCCGAGAAGGTCTTGGGCGACAAGGAAAAGGTGTAGAGTTGTTCGGATTTATCTTTATCTTTTTCTTTTATCAAATGTAACCCACATATGTAACTCTGAACTTTATGATCTAATAAAACTTGAACTTTTTTGCATGCTGTTGTTTATCTTCTATTCATACTCTGCTTATATTTCTTATTGATGATTGCTCTTTCTTTCTCTGCTAGTTTCTGGCCAGGATGGAATTACTATCTGCCCATGATACTAAGTTGCCGCGACAATGTAATGAATACTTTAAGGCTGGTCATACAGACTTGAGTGCAGCACAAGTTGTAGACATCCTCGGCCAAGATGCTTCAGAACAGGTAGTTGAAGCATATCAATATCTGAAGTGTCTACTCGATCGAGCAGTGGCTAATAATGTTGCTTATTATGAAATGATCGAGGATCTCCAAAACACACTCTAGGATCTTCAGCAACAATACAAAGAATCCACTGCCCTATTGCATGAGAGTTACGAGAAGAAGTACAAGCTGATCATTGCCGACAAGGGCTATGAGAAGCTTTTTCCTGGATATGACGTAAGGGAGAGAACCTTGAGAGGTGAGGTCGAGGAATGCAGACAGATTGTTGTGTTGCTGGAATAAGAAAACATCAACCTGCAAAAGGAGCTGTCACAATTGAAGTCTGCAGCTTCCACTTCTAGTGCCTTGATCCCAGTAACCGACGAGGGATTCTCGTTCTTAGAGGTTGAGAATGCCAAGTTGAGGGACGAGTTGGAGACATTGAAGAGCTCTGTCTCCTCTACATCTTCTTGTGGTCGAGCAAGAGCTCCTCGGGGACGAGCAAGAGCAGCTCGGGTTCTTATCGAGGAACAGAGGACTCAGTCTGCCTTAGAGAACCAGGCTTTCCAATTAATGGCGAAGAACCAGGCGTTATCTGATATGTCAAAGAAGATTAGGGACCTGGAAAAACAGCTCTCTGCGCAGAAGTCAGTCTTGGAGAATAAGGAGCTTTTCATCAAGAATCTCCACGAGCAGCTAGAAAGGCTAACATATCAATTCCACAAACAACCCAGGGAGTTCTGGATGGCTGGATACAATGAAGCGCTATACCACTTGGACGATCGTATCCAGAATGCCAATAATGAGGGCTACAAGCAGGGCTGGTTGAATGCTTTAGGAGTGCTGCAACTCGAACAAGGTCATTACTTGTGGGACTACCATGATCCCGGGCTGCTCGACTTGCCTGTGCCACCATACAAACTGGGCATGAGTTGGATCCCTGCTCGGGCCATTCCTCGAAGATTAATTTCAAAGTATCTTGGTGACTACAATTTACATTCTCAAACCGAGGTATCTCGTCCCGAGCATCTCTTAGATCGACCATCCGTGATGAATGTCAGGATGTTGAAGGATCTCAACTTCATCAATTCTCCTCTGTCTTTAAATGATCCGCCTGCTGGCGAGGAACCTGTGTCAAAAGCAGAGGGGAAGAGACCAGTAGAATAGGAATTTTTGATGTAATAGTTAGTATACATTTCAATATCAATGTACTTTTCATTTTATTATCAATGTAATTTATTTTGAATTCAATGAAAGACTTTCATTTTTGTTTGCAAATCTTGATTGCTATTGTCTTGTAGTTATCAAACACTTTATATTTGTGCATATTTGTTAAAAAGATAACAATATTGTGTTGTTTGTCAACCAACTCATTAATAATTAAAAAGTTACAAGTATCAATACTGTTGCTCGATCACTTAATAATAAAGTAATGAGTATAAAAATGTTGTTTAAAATGTTTCCAACCAACCAAGGTTGTTAGATTCCCCATGTCGACCAACTACAGTTAGTGGGTTTTTATCCCCGACCAGCCATAGTTAGTCTTTTTGAAATAATTTTACCCATAAAA
Organism: Sambucus nigra; assembly: GCA_949130495.1. Classification (NCBI taxonomy): domain Eukaryota; kingdom Viridiplantae; phylum Streptophyta; class Magnoliopsida; order Dipsacales; family Adoxaceae; genus Sambucus; species Sambucus nigra. The sequence goes on from OX422208.1 coordinate 120,329,283, forward strand.
TGTTTTCGACCAACAAAGATTGATAAATTTTGCTTGTCGACCAACTATAGTTGGTGGGTTTTTATCCCCGACCAGCCATAGTTAGTAGACTTTTATTGCTTTCTGGAATAATCTTACCTCCCGACCAACATAAGTTGGCATTTCGAGAATATTTTTGCCTCCCGACCAACATAAGTTGGCATTTTCGAGAATATTTGTACTTCCTAACCAACATAAGCTGACATTTTTAGGAATATTTTGTTTCCTAGCCAAACAGGTTGGCATTTTTAGGAATATTTTGTTTCCTAGCCAAACAGGTTGGCATTTTTAGGAATATTTTGTTTCCTAACCAACCGAGGTTGGCATTTTTAGGAATATTTTTGCTGAGTAGTCTGAGCTTTGCCGAGTTTTGCCGAGTAGTGTGTAGCATTAGTATTCCCCGAAAAATTCTCAATAAAAAGGGAGAGACTTTGGCAGAATATCTTCATTTTGTTCATACTGATGGAACTGCGTTACATATACATCACTGATAATACTTGCGCAGATGCTCTGCGTTTCATGCATTCTTAAACTCCTCGCCTTCTAAAGTTGGTATTCGATAAGTTCCTGGTCGAACAACTTCTGTAGCTCGGTATGGTCCATGCCAGTTTGCCTCCAGTTTATTGTGCTTTTGAATTACTTTCTTCAGCACATAGTCTCCTTCTTTTAGGTCGCACTTCTTTACCCTTTTGTTGTAGAACAAAGCTGTTCGCTGCTGGTAAGCAGCATTTCTAATGGCTGCTTCTTCTCTAACTTCCTCGAGCATGTCTAAATCCAATCTTCTCATTAAGTCGTTGACAGGGGAATTGAAATTCAGTACCCTGTGTGTTGGGAGGCCCAACTCGGCAGGTATGACAGCTTCACTTCCAAACGCCAGCATGTATGGTGATTCTCCAGTTGCTACTCGGGGAGTAGTTCGGTAAGCCCAAAGTACTGATTGTAACTCGTTGATCCAGTTTGCTTTTGCATCATCCAATCTTTTCTTCAAGCCATTTAGCAGCGTTCTGTTTGTCACTTCAGTTTGTCCATTGCTTTGAGGATGGCCTGGTGCTGAGTGGACCTTCAAAATATTTGATTGATGACAATAGGCTGCGAACTCCTCGTTATCAAATTATGTTCCATGGTCTGTGATGAAAGCATGGGGAAGACCATATCGACAAATGATGTTCTTCCAAACAAATTGGTACACCTTCTCGTACGTTATATCAATAAGTGGCTCATCTTCTACCCACTTAGTAAAATAATACACTGCGACGACGAGGTACTTGAACCTTCCTCGGGTCGTTGGCAGTGGCCCAACCAAGTCAATTCCCCACATGGCAAATGACCAAGGGGAAGTTATGGGTGTCAACAATGCTTGTGGAGTTCTTGGGATGGAGGAAAAGCGCTGGCACTTGTCACATTTCTTTGCATATGCTATACAATCAGCCCTCATCGCCGGCCAGTAGTATCCCTGCGTCATCACCCTTTGTAAAAGCGTTCGACCTGCTACATGTGCTCCACAGGACCCTTCATGGATCTCTTCGATTAATTCTTTTACCTCGGAGGGATGTACACATCTCTGTAAATCTGCCATAATTCCTCGTTTATAAATAATACCGTTAGTTAATACATACCGAGCAGCTTTAAACTTCAATTTCTTGGCTGCGAACTTGTCAATTGGCAATTCTCCCTCCTCAATATATGCCCTGATGGGATCCATCCAGGATGGTCCTAAATCAAGGGTAATAAAGTTCATCGTCGGATCTTCATCTATACTCCGACCAGCTAAAACTTCAATTAGGATTGTTCGTCGTAGCTCGGTACGAGTAGCTGATGCTAATCGAGCTAGGGCGTCTGCTCTCGCATTCTCCATTCTTGGTATTCTGACCAGCTGAATAGCGGCAAATTCTGACACCAGCTCCTTTGCCTTTGCATGATATCTGATCATTAATTCTCCTCTAACTGCATATACTCCCATCATTTGGTTTATGATCAATTGAGAATCACTGAAAACAACGACCTGTTGCGCCTCCATAATTTTTGCCAAACTAAGTCCTGCAATCATGGCCTCATACTCAGCCTCATTGTTGGAAGCTTTGAATTGGAAACGCAAGGCGTATTCCATATCGACCTCATCCGGAGTGATCAAAACTATCCCCGCGCCACATCCTGCAGTGCAAGATGAGCCATCTACATATAGCCTCCATATAGGTAACTTGTCTTCAAATTTCTGATCAGTCAGAGTTCCTCGGTGAAATATTTGCTGCTTCCTTTCATCCTCCCCGGATTTTTCTGGCTCCTCGTCGATTATCTTTTCTTGCCCTTTTACCAACCGGAGTTGGTCTGAGCTCGAATTTAATGATCCTGTAACATCCACTTGCCCTTTTACCAACCGGAGTTGGTCTGAGCTAGTGTTTGTTGATCCTGTAACATCCACAGGTTAATCAGCGAGCAACTTTTATTCCTCGTCCGGAGTGCTCACAACTTTCCCTGCATCACATCCTGTAACATCCACACGCCCTTTTACCAATCGGAATTGGTCTGAGCTTGTGTTTGTTGATCCTGTAACATCCACAGGTTGATCAGTGAGCAACTTTTGTTCCTCAGAGCTATCAGGATAGGTGAACTCCGCTATAAAATCTGCTACAGCCTGCCCTTTAAGCGATGATCTGGGTTCATAGACTATATCATATTCACCGAGCTCTATTGCCCAGTACATCAATCTTCCTGATTTTTCTGGCTTATGCAGGGCTTGCCTCAATGGCATATCAGTATATACTACTATGGTATGAGCCTAGAAGTATGGCCTCATTCTCCTACTCGCTTCAATTAACGCCAGCGCTAACTTTTCCAGCCTTGGATATCTTATTTTTACTCCTCGGAATGCCTTACTTGTGTAGTAAATTGGTTTTTGCACTCCATTCTCCACCCTGATCAACGCTGAGCTAACTGCATTCTCGGACACTGCAAGGAACAAATACAATTTTTCTCCCATCACCGGCCTGGACAACAGTGGAGGTGATCCCAAGTATTTCTTCAAGTCTTGAAAAGCCTTCTCACATTCATCATTCCACTCAAAAGTCTTTCTGAGTGTCTTGAAGAATGGGAGACATCTATCAGTTGCTCGTGACACAAATCTGTTGAGTGCCACTACTCGTCCTGTGAGACTCTGTACTTCCTTCTTCGTCATTGGAGATCGCATCCCTAATAGAGATTTGATCTTTTCAGGATTTGCTTCAATGTCTCGTTGATTGACAATGTACCCGAGGAACATGCCTTCTCGTACTCCAAGTATGCACTTTGTCGGGTTCAGCTTCATTTGATATTTATCTAGTTGATCAAAAGTTTGACTTAAGTCAACTAGATGATCGGCAACTTTCTTGCTTTTCGTCAGCATATCGTCAACATAGACTTCCATATTGCAACTAATTTGTTCAGCAAAGACTTTATTCATCAGCCGCTGATATGTCGCACCTGCATTTTTCAAACCAAAAGGCATAACATTATAACAATAAGTTCCTCTAGGGGTAATGAAAGAAGTACTCTCCCTATCTTCAGGTTTCATTTTGATCTGATTGTAACCAGAATAAGCATCCATGAAGCTCAGCAACTCGTGTCCCGAGGTAGCATCCACCAGTTGATCAATTCGGGGAAATGGAAAGTGATCCTTTGGGCATGCTTTGTTGAGGTCGGTGAAGTCTACACACATCCTCCACTTGTTGTTTTTTTTCTTTACCATTACCACATTGGCTAACCAATCTGGATATTTAACATCTTCAATGAAACAAGCTTTCTGGAGCTTCTCAACTTCCTCCTGTATAGCTTGATTCTTCTCGGGACTGAATACTCTTCTTCTCTGCTTCACAGGCTTGATCTCCTTATTCACATTGAGCTCATGACATAAGAAGTTTGGGTCTATCCCAGGCATATCTTCATGACTCCATGCAAAAGTTTGTCTTCTGCTTCTTAGGAACGTTATCAATTCCCGTTTTAATGAGGCTTCCAACGATGACCTATTTGAGTAGTTCGCTCAGGGTGTTCATCGTCCAGAATGATGTTTTCAGTGGCTTCCACCACTTGACCCTTTACGAGTTGCGACTCATCTCGAGGATCCAATGTTTCAATTTCTGTACCTTCATCCACTTGATAGGTAGTGGTCTTTTTCTTTGATTCCTCCAATTCTTCTTGCTCGGCGGATGAGTAATAGCATTCCCGAGCTACTTTCTGATCACCTTTCATAACTCCTACTCCAAAGTTTGTTGGAAATTTTAGGCACTGATGCACTGCAGATGGTACAGCCTCGAACTTCTTCAATCCTACTCTTCCCATAATGATATTGTACGATGATTGGACATTCTTATCCATCACGAAGAAACGTATTCTTTCTGTCCGATAAGCAGGCCACGTACTAATGAATATATCCAACTTGATCGTCCCAAGTGGAAATACTTTCTCGCCAGCAAAACCAATGAGGGGTCTGTGGTAAGGGTCCAGTTGAGATAGCTTTAGATTTAAACTATCGAAGCATGAGTAGAACATGATGTCTGCCGAGTTACCATTGTCGACCAGTACTCTTGAAATCATGACCTCCTTCATTCTCATTTTGATCACCAGCGGGTCATCATGAGGATATAGAACACCTGCAAGGTCGTTCTTTGAGAACCCAATGACCAACTTACTCTTGCTCACCTTTCTCGGGCGATCTTCCTCAGCTAGATTTATTCGTTGAATGTACGAGCAAGCTTGAGCCTCACCGAGGTAAGCTTTTCTTTCTGCAGTAAGGTCTCCTCCTCCTGCATCTCCTCCTGTAATAACATAACAATCAAATGACCCAAAGCGTATTGAAAATACCTCTCGTTCTGGCTGCCTTGGTCTCCTGGGAAGATCAGGGTCATCCTCGGGATCATTTTCATGGTTTCTTTTCTTGTTCTCCTCTGCTCGACGAGGAGATCTAGACTTCTCTCTTGCTCGGTCGTTATTTCTTCTTTCGTTTCCACGATCAACATACGTTGACAGCTTTCCTCGTCGGATGAGTGTTTCGATCTCATTCTGAAGAGCTAAGCAATTTTTGGTCATATGGCCATGATCTTTGTGAAACTCGCAATATTTTTCCCTGTTCCTCATGTCAGGGTCTGCCTTCATTTTCTTTGGCCAGTTTAACTCCTCATTGTTCTTAATTTCTTCCAGGACGTGGTTGATATCTACCTTCAAAGGAATGTAATTATCAAATTTCCTCAAGACCTCCCATGACGACTTATTTTTGGATTGTTTGTCACCACCATTGTTCTTATGCTCTTTCTTCTTGGTTTTGTCGACTTCCACCTTGGTTTTTTTATCCATATTCTTCTTCGCAACCATAACCTCCTCGACATTCATGATTTTGGCCGCTTTAGCCATCAATTCTGACATAGTTGTGGGTGGATCTTTAGCCAAAGTGTAATACAACTTGTTAGGCAATAGCCCACTCATCAAGGCAGTGATCGTTGTCTTCTCCTCATAATCAATGACTTCAAGTTTTTCGTTATTAAAACGAGTTATATAATCTCTGGTACTTTCACCAGCTTTTTGTCTAACACTTAACAAGTGTGCTACTCGTTTAACTGGCTTTGCCCCAAAGCAGAAATTTCCAATGAATAACTCGACCAGTTGAAAGAAAGTTGAGATCTTACCCCGAGAAAGATTATTATACCATATTTGAGCAGATCCGGTGAGAGTTCCCGAGAATGCCCTGCATCTCATCTCGTCGGGGACAGCATAGATGTTGGCAGCATCTTAATATTGTTCTATATGAAGAATAGGGCCAGTCTTTCCATCATATTTGGGGGTCACAACAGGCGCTTTGAATTTTGATGGTGTTGGAAAATCTACAATGGCCTGGACAAAAGTTGTTCCTCGAACAAAGGTTCGTTGTAAAGGATTCTCGGTTTTAACCATTTCCCCTAATCTATCCTCCAGCCTTTGAATAGAACCTTTCCATGCATCATTTCCTTCTTCAGGCCTATTGGTTCGAGCAGCTGATCGCGTTGAAGTGGCTTCCTGGGATCTATCTTGACGAGCAGCTGGTCGCGACTGGGCAGATCCTTCCCTTAAGGCTGTTGATCGTTGAAAACCCCTCGACGCTGCATTAAGAGGACTTTTGTTCCTCCTAGGGCCTAATCGGTCAAAAGGAGAAACCCTACTTAATCTTTCCAATGCGCTAGTCCTTTCTAGGGAGAGAGTGACACGTTGTTCAGTATCTGTGGCTCGCACTAACGAAGTTCGCCCAGGTTGATAAGAGAAATCATCAGATTCCTTATTGCGATATGAATCAATACGCCTAGTACGTGAAGAAGGTGCACGGATGTTTCTTTGAATACTTCGTGGTCCTGAATGGGCTGACGCACCGCCATGGAGAGTTTGGATGAGTTGTCGCATTGTTTCTTGCATGACGGTCTGACCCTGAGCCAGATTTGTCATTATTCCAGCCAGATCTGGAATATTAGGCGGAGCAGATGGGTTTGGAGGGGTTCCAACGTTTTGATTGCTGGATTCAGGAATATCGGCCATTCGTAATGGATTGTTTTTGGTGAGAAAACGATATTACCAGTCGTTCCCACAGACGGCGCCAATCTGTTGATGTAAAAAATTAGATTACTCTAATTATTCAATCACAGATAAATAAATGTGACAAATAATTTTAAAGTGGTTCAGCCTTATAAGAATGGTCTACGTCCACTGTTGTTTTATTGCTGAGTGTTTGGGAATTCTCGATTACAAGTTCTATCAAGAAATTCCGGTATGGATTCGGATCCCCTATAATGAGGATTGTACAATGTATTTATAGCCCCGAGGCTGTAATGTGAAAGAGTAATACATTAAATGGGATACATATGAAAGGGTAATACATTTAATGCCCCTTAAGCGTGTGCGTCTAAATGATAAGCATTTAATGAATCAGTTGAACTGTTGGTTATCCAGCTATTAATGTTTTGTTCGAGGTGCAGCTCGGACCGCCTGAGTTGCTCGGACCGCCTAAGCTTCTCGGTATTCAGGAGTTCCTCGGAGAGGTATTGTTCCTCGGAGCGTGTGAGTTCCTCGGGGAAGCAGTGTTCCTCAGGGAACTAGTCTTCCTCGTTGTAGTCTTACTCCTCGGAGCGCGTGGGTTCCTCGAAAGTGTTTGTTGTTGCCATGTAGATTGCCACGTGTCATCATTCAATTGAGCCATGTCAGTAGACTAAATTTGGTATCAACAAGTGCCTTATTTCTACGTCAACAATAATTGGATTCCATGTCTCCAAAGGCATGAATGGAATTTTATATATGTAGGAGACTTGGAATATTTTTATGGGTGCAATTTTAATTTAAAATGACTTTTAATTTTCGGAAATTATTTTAGAACTTTGGATAAAAGTTTTTGGACTTAAAATTGAAAATCAGGAATTTCTGTTTTTTAGTTCGAAATATCGTTCGAACGAGATTGTCGTTCGAATGAGTTTGCCAACGAGATTGCTAATTGTTCTCTGATTTTTTGTTAGAAGTTTTATTCTAACGAACTCGTTCGAACGAGTTTTTTCAACGAGATTTTGGCCTATTTTTCCTCTGAAATCTCGTTCGAACGACTTTGGCAAGAATGCTAAATTTTTTGCAGTTTTTATTTTTAACCACCCATGTTTCCTACTTATCCCACTATCTTTAACCAACCATATTATGTGCAGGAACAAGACTTTTCTAAGAAGCCTTTTGAGACTTTCCTTTCTCTAGAGGGCAAACCTGTTTACCCAAAAAGTTCATGTTTTGGTTTTTGAATTTATGAATTAAAATTCTTCCAAAACTCTACACACCCATAGTTTTGTTTACTTCCAAGTTCTCTTATATATATTTTTTGTTTGGAGAGTTTATTTGGCACCTGGTTTCCTCTACACCATCAAAGAAGAGAGTATGGATTTTATTCTCTACCCACAAAGGAGAGTAATTGTTTGCTGTGGTGTACTCATTCGAAGAAAGGCTTCGCGTGAGGGTGACAGAGACGAAAAGCCTTATTGGTGGATTTCGATACCGTGGAGGAGTTCATGGTTGTCGATTAGGCGGAGGTAGTTACAAAAAGACGCGTCAAGGCTTAAACGAAGTTAAGTCGTGTGTAGTAAGTCATCTGTCTTATAATCATAAATCCATACTTAGTTGATTTAAGGCTAGGGCCGTTCGAGGTTTTTTCCATTTGGGTTTTCGTTGTACATCGGCGTGTAGTGTGATTGATTTATCTTTATCTTGTAAAAATTACTTAGAACGCATGCTTGGGATAATTCAAGATAAAATTGGTTTAATTATCACACTAATATAATTTGGTGCTTAAAATTAGTTTGGGTGAAGTTTAACTTAATTTAATTCAAGTCTAGATAATTTAATTTGATAAAATTTGGTTTGGCCTATATAGAAAAATGAATTAATCATGTTAGGCAAATTTTTAGGACTTGGGTTGCATTAAGTTGTTTAAGTGTAAATTAATTTGTTGATTAATTGTATGTCACTTTTAGTTTAGTTTAATTTTAATTTGAAAAAAATTAAAATTTGTTGTTTGTGTGTGTTGTGTTGAACCATCCTATTCCGCACTTTAAGGAAATTTATATTTAATTGAAAAGATATTTTTAAAATTGGGGGTTCCAAGGTGGTCTTATTAGTAGAAGAGTCCTTTATTATTTAAACGATCTTTAATGATGATCAGGGTGGTTAGAAATAAATATGGGGTGAAATTAAAACCACCCAAAATTAATAGTCGCTATTTGAAAATGACGATTTTAACCCTTATGAAATTATAGTACATAACTAAAGTTGACATCACAACACAACGTTGACATTTGTCACCCCCACAGGATGACACATGTACACTTCCTTAAGCCATTTATTAATTTTGTATTATCTAGATTAATGTACACATACATATTTGGTCAATACGTTCGTTTAGTTGTTATTCGGAGGTTCATGTATAGAAGTCTAAATATGGTATGTTTACATTAAATATAATAAATACATGTATTTGGATAGATTCATTTTTGAGATCCTATAAATACCTATGTAATGTTGGCATTTGAAGTTAAGTCATAAAAAGTAAAAAATATCATCTGACTAGTAAAGAAAAATTCTCTCTTCATAGTGAGTGTTCTCTCTCAAATATTGTGTGTGTTAGTGTATTTTATTATCTCTCAAATATTTTATTTTTATTTTTGACAGCCATGTACTTGGATGAAGAGGTTTACAGAGGTGTTCTTAAGTTGAATGAATACTTTAGCTATTTGAATAAAGATTCTAATGAAAATTCTCTTCCTATCTAAATTTTTGGAGTATAATGGTTTTAAATGCTTTAGTAGATTTCTTAATTTGAATGTTTACTCCATGCATTAATAGTGCACTATATTTACACTTATAATTTTTCAACTATAAATACTAATATATTGTGATCATTAAGTTTGTTAAAATATATTTTGTACAAATTTTAAACGTAACATTTATAGTAATGCAAGCTACTATTTAAAAAAGGATACTAGCATGTAACCCACACAATGCGCGGGGGCATATAGTTTGTTTTTCTTATCATACTTCGATACATACATGTGGTCAAGATCGTAGCTATATCGGGGTAGTAATTTTAAAACTCACACGAACATGAGTAAATCGATATAAGCTTGACCCGAACATGATATGATAAATCATGTTATTTTTATTTAGTTCAGTTCGATCAATAATATTTATGTTTAAATCATAATTGGTTTTATGTTGTGTTTTCGTGTTCCTATTATATTTAATATCAATTTATACAAATAAATTCCAAATTATTATATTATATAATACATGGATGAAACAAAATCCATTATTTGAATCAAACAATAAATTTTGATTGACAAAAATTTATTCATAATAACTTGCATAAATAAAACCTACATATTATATTATCTCAAATATCACTTAACTTTTTAACTAAAACATATCCATTTTCATTAAGTTTAGCTCGATCAATAGTATTCATGTTTAAATCATAATTGGGTTTATGTTGTGTTTTCGTGTTCCTATCATATTTAATATAAATTTATACAAATAATTTCAAATTAATATCTTATACAATACATGGATAAAGCAAAACCCAATAGTTAAGTCAAATAATAAATTTTGATTGGTAAAAATATATTCATAATAACTTGCATAAATAAAACATACATATTATATTATCTCAAATATCATTTAACTTTTTAACTAAAGCATACCTCATTTAGATGTGTATACATGAACATCCTAATACATGAACCAACTAAATATATATATTGACTAAATACATAAACCTCCATTTAGACCTATATACACTAATTTCATAATACATGAACCAACTAAATTCATGTATTGTTCAAATGTATGAGAAAATATTATGGGAGAAGAAATGTAAAGAGTCAATCTCGAGAGACATTTTTTTTAAAAAATAAATAAATTAGGAGAGACTTTTAAAAAGGAGACTTTGTAAATTTAGGACTTATTGTAATATCATATGTATTCTGGAAATAAGACAACAAACATTTTATTTATAATTTTAGTCTCTATTTTTGAATAAAGTCGCTGGCGCGGACTCATATCTATAAAGCGTTAAACAATCATATCATGACACATCAATCGATAATTTGAAAATATGGACTAAAAATGAAAACGAAATATTTGTTGTCTTATATCCATAATCAATATTAATTTAAGTCATAAAAATACATAATTTATTTAATAAAAAATTGAATGAAATGGATATACAACAAAAACAAACCACGTGTCATATCAAAATTCCGTTGGCAAAACGTATCATGTAAAAAGTTGAGATGGATCTTTCTAGGGTTTGTTGTTAGCAGATAAACTCAGCCTCACCCAGCCAACCCGCATTCTCTCTCTCTCTGCTCAGCTCAGCTCAGCTCAGGTATCATTGAATCTCTCTCTCTCTCTCTCTCTCTCTCTCTCTCTCTCTCTCTCTCTCTCTCTCTCTCTAATATAATATGTGATTGAACGGTGTTCGCATCTTTTAATTTATGGTTGAATTCGAGTTTAAAGATTCATTCTTGTACTTTTCTCTAATCTATACCTGGATGTGCTGGAGAGTTTTCGAATTGTGTTTATGTATGTATTTTCTTCTTCTTTAGATTATGATTTAGCGTTAGACAAGTATAATTAGTGTATTGAATGAAGTTAAATTACATGCCATATTTGAGGTTATACCCAATCTTATCCCCTAGTTGTAGATATTTGTTCCTCCTTGGGATGTCCCAAATTAAGTGTTCACTTTCCATTTTTAGGCGTAATCAGCCAATCAAATTACTGGATGGTGAACAAGTATTAATTTTGGTTATTGAATTGATTATGATTAAGGGCTCCTTTGGTTGTTCCCAAAATTGTGGATTATCCCATTTAAAATGTGTTCATTCACGAATTGTCTTATTATTACTATGCGGTTGCAAGAATGAACAAATTCAAAAATTAACTAAGGGTGAGTTTGAAGAAGAGTGGCCCGGGTTGTGTCGCAATCCCACTCACGTTCTCTCTCTCAGCGGCTAGGATTTGTAAGATACACATACACTCAACCCTCTATAACCCCACTCTCTTTAATACTTTGTTAAAAAAACTTTGCTTTTAATACTTTTGTTAAAAAACCCGGTTCAATTTGTTAAATTTATAAAAAGGCCTTATAGGCTATAAAAATATACATTACTTGTTAAAAAATATGTAATTTATCTCTTAATATATTTTACAATGCCTTGACAAGATTAAAAATTGTGCATTATCTATCAATAAGTATGTATCATTAATTAATAAGTATGTATCAATAAGTATGAACACTTCATTATATACTTAATTTTTGGGGATATTTAATAAAAAAGCCCAAGATTTTTTACATATTTTTAATAATAACTACTAGTCCCTAGCAGTGATATTAGAATGACATTAACATTGAATGGAACATTTTTTTAGGGACAAAAATTATTAATATCTTACCATACTGGAGGGAAATGACATAATTTAACATTTTTTTAAAAGGCTTTATGTCATAATGTATATTTAATGAATTTAAATGTAGAAAAAATGTATTAAAATCGCTACATTATTTACTGAAATAATATTTTAAGAAATATTTGTGTTAATGTATCATTAACTGATTAAAATGGACTAAAATTTTAAAATGCATTAAAACCACTTCATTATTTACTTAAACTATACTTTAAATGTATCATTATTTATTTAATATTTTATAAAAAATGTATTAGTGTTTTTGTATCCTTAATGTAACTTTATTTGCTTAATTCTCTTAAAAAATTATCACGGAGTATTAACGTTGACAAGTTTGACGCACGTCAATATAATCAATGAGATAATGCAATGCATATTAAATGATGGTTTTGAACTTATCTAATTGGTTCACATTATGAATTTTTAATTTTTTTTTTGGGCTCTCTAAATAGCGTATTTATGCGTATCACCTGATACTACGATCGAGTTGAAAATCGGGCGTCTGATACGAGGACCACAATCGCGACTTTGAACCATGGATTTTTGGGAAGTTCAAAATGTGTTGTTCTCCGATGATTCCCCCCCTAGACCTGTCAAAAAACACGATAACCCGTTAACACGACCCAACCTGGCACGAAATTTTAAGTTAATGGGTTTACCTTTATTGGGTTTGGGTCATTAATGGGTTAACACGGTAGACCCGTTAACACTAATGATTTGGGTTTGGAAATTTACTTGTACCCAATGTTTAAAAAGGCGTTTGAGGCTTACGCATCGAGGTGAGGCGGGCAAAAAATGTCTCGAGGCTTAAGCCTCAGGGTTGAATTTGAGGCTTACGCCTCAATGCGTCTCGAGGCTTACGCCTCGGTGCGCCTCACGCCTTTTTGCTGAGGCGCGAAAAAAAAAACTCTTGTTCTTTTTTTTGTTTTAAAACTGCACTTAGCTTATACTATTTACTATTGTAACTTGAGAGAAATTTTTAAAAAATAACCAATATGTTAATGAAACTTAAAAAACTGATTTTGTCAATTTGATTTTGTTTGAAATAAATGTACTAAATTAACTTCAATACGACTTTTTTTTAAAAGTTTTCTATTTTTTGGTTTTCAACTTAGATTAATATGTTATCTTTAACTAAACTGAATATATATTAATAAACTAATATATTTTAAAGGTTTTTTTTATTTTTTTAATAAACTTAGGTTGATATATATTATTATTTTTTTAATAAAATTGCTGTTTTTTAATCTTAGCTTGAAAATAAATGTTTTTTAATAAATTTGCTTGTTAAGTTGCATCGATTAATTTACTGTCATATTATAAAATAACCAATATGTGAATGAAGCTAAAAAAATGATTTTTCCAATATGATTTTGCTTTGATTAATTTATTGTAATATTGTAAAATAATCAATATGTTAAAATTGATTTTCTCAAATTACTTTTTTTTTTAAAAGTTATCTCGGGGAACAAAAAAATGTCAAACTGTGTGAGAAAGTCCTCAAGGATGTTTTTTTGTAGTTTTATTTTATATTTCTTTGTTATTTTATTTTTATGGTTTTATTAGTATTTTTTTAATATTATTTTGCTCTTTTTTTTTTCTTTTCGGTGAGGCTTACGCCTCGCCTCTCCGCGATTAAAACGCCTCATCTCACCTTTCGCCTTTTGCCTTTTTAAACATTGCTTGTACCCGTTTTAACCCGTTTCTACCTGTTAATACCCGTTAACACTAATGGGTACTATAGGGTCACCTAGCCGGTACCCGATAAGAATAACCATTAAAACCCATTATTTCTAAATCCTTTAAGACTAACGGGTGCTATAGAGTCACCCAACCTATGCCCAATAAGAATTACAATTAAAACCCATTATGTTTAAACTATTAAAGACTAATGGGTACTATAGGGTCACCCAACCCGTTACCCATTTAGACCCAAACTGATTCTTTAATATTAGCGGGTGGTAACGGTTCGGGTCGTGTACCCGTTAATATTAACGGTTCGTGTTTGGGTATTGTCATTAGACCCGTTAGCCTTAACGGGTCGTGTATGGGTTAGGGGTGTTTGACCCATAATCCGTAACCCGTACACGACCCAATCCGACCCGTTGACAGGTATACCCCCCCATTAATTGAGAGGCAAAACCACAAGCTTGAGAGGGTTGTCTTGGAAACTTACCTAGATTGATATGTTCCTAATGATGAGAGTATATACTTTAGGTACAAAGAGAAGGAATGGCGGATTAACAACTCTGCCCTAGCTTGTGGGGCCTAGTAATAATGACAAGGGTACTTCCAATAATGAGGAGGATGATCAGCTCGCGGAACTAAATTCGGATATCTCCTGATTGATTCGCTTACTAGAGATGAGCATGTCGGGTGATATTAGGATTGGTGTTCCTAAATTTAAAGGGAAGCTAGGCCCGATGTGGTAGTTGATTGGATTGACATCGTTGAGAAGGTCTTTGAGTATAATGGAATTCGTGGTGTGAAATGTGTACTTCTTGTTGCTCTTAAGTTCGCGGGATAAGCGGAAGTATTGTGGAATGCGTTATGTCAAATGAGAAAAGAAGAGGGGAAGATGTCCATAAGCTCGTGAGTCAATATGAAGAAGTACATTAAGGCTTATTTATACCCAAAAAACTATGAGTGGGACTTATTTACACAACTTCAAAATTTACGGCGTGGTCACTCCATTGTGACAGGATATGGAGCACTTCCACCTCCTCTACACCCGAGAAAATCTTAGCGAGACAGAGCTTACCTTACGAGACATTGAGTGCCTTGAGAAAGCAGATACCTGTGCCAAGAAAGTGAAGGAACATTTATGCGGTGTTAGTGCCCAACAACCCACAGTCTCACTCCTACTCTTAAATCACAACCCTCTACCTCAAATTTTAAGTGTTATGAGTGCGGCACATTTGGTCACCGAGAAGCCGACTCCCCAAGAAGAAGCGGAGTCGTGCACCGGAAGATAACCTCAGTGCTAGAATTGAAGAACCTTCCTCACATAAATCATTGTTTATTCGGAGGATTCCTGTCTAAAGCTTGAGGGCGAGCTTTCTTTCACGGCCCACAGGGGGAGGGTCATGTGGCGGGTGGATGGGACAAATGGTCTTCAGATATAAACAAGAGGGAGAGAAATATTTTTTTTTCTTTCTTTATTTGATGCCAACAATTATTTCTTTATTTTTAAATTAGGTAATAGTTATCTTTTAGTTTTAGCTAATTTTTCCTTTTTGGTTAGAAGTCCTGCCTAATGACTCCCTACTTTGCCCTTAAATAAAGGGATCCCCTCTTGTAATTATTAATTCACTAATTAATCAAAATCTTGCTTCGTGCATTGTTTGTTTGAGTAAATTCGCTTCCGCTTGTTTGAAATGGTCAGTAACCAATGGATCTTTTTTTTTATTCTCTATTCTTCATTTTTATTTTAAGTGTCTTTTTGCTCAAGTGCGATTCGATTGTTTATTCAACATGATGTAGAGCAATGAGTTTAGCTTTAATGTTGCCAAGAAATTTCTTCTCTGCGTATCCATATAATTAGTCGCCACTTAACAAAAATAGTTTGAGAATACTAGTTAATTCATAACTAATGAGACTAATGAGTACTTGATTGGATGTACGCAACTTGAGCTAGTCGGACTTGTAATTTTCACCTTAAAATGTGCTAATTTTGGAGCTTCATCTCCAATGTATTCCATCAATTGGATGATGGAGAAATAAACTTTAAGTTAATTGAAGCCCTCGAAAGTCAACTCTCACTTAATAATTTTTTTCTTACCAGAACTTTGTTCCTTACACTTGGCTTTCGCATGTGCAAAGCCAAATAGTCCTTCCCATCCTTCAAAAAGCATCGATTGTGAATCAGTTTTCTCGCTCTCTATTGGGCCATATATGAGGTTGTCCATGCAAATGTGTAACTTAAACTTGATCTCTAAATAAGTGGAGAAAATATCATCATATTAGAAGGGGGGATTTAATAATATGAAATTCAGTGCAAATGTCGATGCAATTGAAACTCCCACTTCTCATCAATGATACACCATCTCTTTTTCTAAGCCCTCTCCATTACCTAACTTTTTGCCATCTTCGTAATTTTATCCACAGCAACATTGATAAATCCCATTTCTGACATATTTCAGAATCCGTCATCCTTGATGCAAATCCTTGATGCACTGGGCATTGTAGTCTCAATTGCATAAGCACACTATTCCAAATAGTCTGATCCCTTAAAATGAGCTACTTTTTCCCCATAGCCTCCAAAGACTGCCTCAAACTATACACACTTTGCAATGTGAATAGGCCATGGCAAATCTAGTGGCAACGGAGCGATTTAAGACCTTTGTTGGTGTTTCTACTCATTAGTGTGAATGCCCCTCTATGGTTATAAATGAAGCTGCTCAACTACAGTAATATGATGAGATACACTACAAAATAATTTACCAAGCTTAATTATAATTCAGTACGAAAAAATATATGAAGTTACATACTTTTTTTTTTTTGCTTTAATCAATTTTTTCTGTCTTGAGGTTTCCCAAGTTTCTGTATCATTAATTGAATGAAACGTGCAGCACATGACGTTCACTTTTTTTTGTGCTGAGGTAAGCTTTCTAAATTTCTCTAGTATTGCCTGCCGACTTGTAGCTGGATGCATTGTCCGCAACTTTCTGATTCAACGTCATTGTCCTAAGCTTAAGCAATAAGTCGGCACCTTTTCCGCATCCGATGTATAAATAAATCTTTAAAAAACTGTCATGCATATTGCTTACAAGAAAATTCGAACCAATAAATTGGCACCTTTTACCGTATCCATTAATAAATCTCTAAAGAACAGTGTCATGCAGGTTGTTTACAAGAAAATTTAAAGCTTCTTCCCTAAGCACCTTTCCAAAAAGTTGTTCCCATGTCTTATTTATTTATTTATTATTTTATTTATTTATTTTATTATTTTTTAAAACATATATACAATTATAAAACTTTTATTTCATCAATCGTCTTTTTCGTAGTCTCTTCTTCCTTCTTTAATAACCATGATTCCCAATTGAGCGGCACTTATTCACAAAAGGATTGCTTGCCACATTAAAGGGAAGAGACCCTGCAATTAAGTTGGAGCCTTGTGCATTGGGTACGACCTTTTTAGTAATGTTACCAAACAAGCTTTATGACTTCTACCATGGTGGGACTCATACCATGGTACAAGTCATATAAAGCTTGTCCGGTACTAACCCGATACTAACCACCAGTGTGCAAAGCATTATTCTAAAGGGAATATGGTTTGCAAAAAAGAATTTTCCAATATCTAAATGTACTTGATTATGTTACTCCTTTACCTGTTCTTTATTCTTGGTTGCAGCTTCATCATTTAGTTTGTCATCATTAACATTGATAACTAAATGATCCATAGGTTCATGAACTCCCTTCGCAAAACCACTACCCATACTTGAATCTTTCAATCACCGATTAGTATAACTTTGATAGTAAGAACCACTATTAATCATTTCTTCTTTCCTCTTTGCTTTTGTTTCTTGTCATCAACACCTTTCTTAAAAAAATCTTCCATCTCTTGTCGAACATCATCGGGTACTTAATCATATTTCGCACATTTTCTTTGGTACATGCAAGATTGTCCTTCATTTGACAATTTTTTGCAAAAGTACACGCAATATAATTGTATCTCGTGTTTCCAAGTTGAATAATTTCAAACTTAAAAATCGAACTTTTTAATGGACCTTAACAAAAAAAAAATCCCTAACAACCCATTAATTTTAATTCCTATGTTGTAATTGGTCCGCGCCAGTGGCAACAGACATGCATGTTGATCGAATATTTTTTTTATACACCCCCACCCCCACCCCCCCACCATGGCAGCCATTACCCTTGAGTAAACATTCCAGTAACTCAATTTGTTTTTAATAGTGGTCTGCCATGGTGGGGGTGGGCGTGGGGGGAAGGGGTGTTAGGAGGGTAAGGGGGTCTTGGGTCACACGCGTGTCTGTTGCCGCTGGAGCGAACGAATTACACCATAGGAATTAAAATTAATGGGGGGTTAGGTGTTTTTTGTTAAGGTTTATTAAAAAGTTTGTTTTTTAGGTTCACTTGCGATCCTCTCCATGTATGTATGTATGTATGTATGTATGTATGTATGTATGTCTCAGAACTTATCTATATATAGAGATCAGTATCGAAATATATTTAATACATAACTTACATACAAACACAGTAGAAACTACCCGTTGGTATATGCGAGTAACGAATCAAAGAAGACGAAATAGTATCAAAAGAGAAGACGGAGAAATCTGATTTTTGAACATGGCAGCTGCTTAACTTCGAGTAAATGTTCGTTTTGAAATATTACCGTTGAGGACTTGTTTTGTGTTTTTATAGTCGTGTAAATATCGTTTACTCCTTTTTCTTTCTTTTCTTTTTGACTGAGCATTGAATAATATCACGCATTTCAGGCGCACGCCTCTTTCTCATGGAGGGTAGTGCACAATTAGGCGCCCATACTATGCCACCACGAGGCTTAAGCCTCGTGGCCTTTTCCCATTGGCTTGTCTTGAGGCGCCCCTCAAATCACCTTTTGAAATAATGATGGTGTTACCCGTAGGATTAAACCATAAAACCTACCATGCTATGTGGAACAAATTAGAAAGCAACCAAGAAGCATCATGTTCAAAATATGATCTTGTTAAGATTGATGTTTGGTTAAATTGAAAGGAAAAAATGGGAATGAACATAATTGTGAAATAAATGATTGACCACATTAAATGTGGACCATAAAATGACCCGTCAGGAAGAGTGACGTAGCTAATATTGATGGTAATGATAGAGAGAGTACCTAAATTGACTTGATAGAAATTTGTTAAGTACATACTATCATATGATTTAACCGAGGACATTGCACTAAAAAAATGAAGTGGAGAAATACGATTCTTATCTTATTCATCATAAACATGGTGAAATCGCTTGTAAATTACCAGTTTTTGTCATTTCATGTTTTGATCTAGTCTTCACGTATATACAAGGATGGTTTGTTTGCCTGATCCGATCTGGTAACTCGGAGCCAGTTGTAGAGTGCGTCGAAATGTTGTCATTTATCCTACCCTTGTCTCACAAAGGCAAGGAAAAAAAATGACGACACAAACCATATTATAGAAGAGAGTGGAGAAGTGAGTCTTTTGAGAGCATTAGAGGTGACCTACTAGGTAGTAATTGAGATGAGATTGTTCTTATAATATATAGATTTTTAATCACTCTTGAATCTTTTCTTTCTTGATCATGGTTATGCCTGCATGTCTCTTGGCTATTCAGATATTGATAATACATCCTACACAAGGATAGTTTGGAAACAAGTTGAGCATGTAAATTGTTCCATCAAATGAGCATGTAAATTGTTCTATCACCTTCATTTTGCCTGGTAATGTTTCTTGCGTGTATTAGCAATCCTATGGGTATGCAAAAGATTGAGTAGTACTTCCCAATACATTTATTACTACTGTTACCGGTAAACTATTATTTGCCTCTAAGCTTGTGCCTATGCACACACATGCGCGTCTTCATCAATTTATTTTACTTTTTCCGTATATGGTACAATATTCTCTTTCTTCCATGCAGTGTTTGCCTACTATTCCTCTCTTAAGAAAAAAATGTGCTTGTATATATTAGTTTAGACCTTAATTTACAATTTGACTTGTTGTCATTCAGTTCATTATATAAATTTAAAAGAGAACCTACTCATACATGTTGATCTCTTTATTTGTTTGTAGATCGCAGACTTCTGTGTTTATGGCCAAGTGATGATCAATTCAGTAGCCGAATTATCTGATTTGGATCACACTACATTAAATACCTGGCTTGCTGAAGCTTCATTGTAGTTTGAATTACACATGTTTTACAGTTTTTGCTTAGCATGTACAACAATCACGTGCCACAGCCCTTGTCATTATCGAACAGACAAATGGGTCAGATGGAACCTATTTCTGACAACGTAGATATGGCGGAACCAATATCTTACATCAGTGGGTCACAGAACCTACAAATGGGATCGGGAAAATTATCATTACCAAGCAAGCGGAAGGCTGCAGTGGAACCCTCACCCAGTAATTTGCTGCCACATCAGCCATCAATATCCAACAAGCGTGTGGCACAAACGGACCCTCTTTCCAATTCACCCGGGTCTCCACCATCTGCTCCTAATAAGAAAACTGGACCGAGAATGGTACGAAATGACTCCATTTCAAGTAAATCTGGGTCTCAGCGGATTCAAACTCCGAAGAATCGAACGCCACAGATGGAATCATCTCCCAAGGCTCAGACTGAGTCATTTGAAGCTGTAAGGTCCAAAATGAGGGAATCATTAGCTGCTGCACTGGCCTTGGTTGGTCAGCACCAAGATAAAGCTCCTAATGAAGAAGAGAATTCTCCCCATGGAACGGCTACTACTCAACGGCAGACACAGGAGGGTTCCCAGCCTGATGAATCCTCTTCCTCACCTGTTGATTCTTCTGGGCTATCCGAAAACCCTAACAAGCCCTCCCAAGAAGCTTGTTTCGTTGACAAACCTGAGGAAAATCGAAGCATATCTGCTGAGAATTGTATTAGTGGACAAGAAATTTCCCATGGCAGTGCTGTTTTTCTTGATGGAGATGATTCGTTTACCGACAATTTCTTTGTCAAAGATGATCTTCTGCAAGGAAATGGACTTTCTTGGGCTTGGGATTCTGATATGTCAATTGCTGACAGAAAGGAAGTTCAAAGTGGTGAAAAACCTAAACTGATAGGCTTGGAAGTCAATGGAGACGGGGGTGTGCAAGCGGGTAGACCTGAAGATTTGGCTTTCAAAATTGAAGCCGAACTCTTCAAGTTATTTGGAGGTGTGAACAAAAAGTACAAGGAGAAAGGTAGGTCTCTCATGTTCAATTTAAAAGATCGTAATAATCCAGAACTAAGGGAAAGAGTTATGTCAGGTGACATCTCCCCTGAAAGATTGTGTTCAATGACGGCAGAGGAACTTGCTTCGAAGGAGCTTTCTGAATGGCGAGTGGCAAAAGCTCAAGAGATGGCTGAGATGATAGTCTTGCCCGACTTAGATGTTGATGTAAGGCGATTCGTTAAAAAGACACACAAGGGAGAGTACCAAGTGGTGGAAGTCGATCAAGACGATGACATCTCGGTTGAGGTTTCTGCGGGGACCACATTTACTCGGATTCGACCGAAAGAGAAGGAGATGAAAGACCACCCCCCTTCTGATGTTGAGAAGGGTAGCTTAGAAAACCAGGATCCTTTAGGTAGCATTACGATTCCAGCAGATGGGACTGATTTAATGGGACTAATTGTGGAGGAAGATGCAGAATTTTTACCTCCAATCGTCTCCTTGGATGAGTTTATGGAATCCCTCGACAATGAACCTCCATTTGAAAACTTACCGTTGGATTCTGATCTGATGAAGCCTGTTCTATCAGAGAAGGAAAATTTGGAGACTGGCGATGAATCGGTGGCCTCTGACCCAGCTTCTAAAGATCCTGTTGATACTAATAAGCCAGATAAGACGGATAAAATGGATGTGAAAATTCCAGAATTGGAGGTGAACGTGAAATCCAGTGTAAATTCTGCTTGGAGTCCCGAATCTAGTGGGAGACCCATTTGGAGTCCTAAATCCAGTGGGAAACACGTTTGGAGTCCTAAATCCAGCGGGAAGCCCATTTGGAATCCTAAATCCAGTGAGAAGCCCGTTTGGAGTCCTAAATCCAGCGAGAAGCCCGTTTGGAGTCCTAAATCCAGCGAGAAGCCCGTTTGGAGTCCCAAATCTGGTGGGAAGCCCGTTTGGAGTCCTAAATCCGGTGAGAAACCCGTTTGGAGTCCTAAATCCAATGGGAAACCCATTTGGAGTCCTAAATCGAGTTCGAAACCCAGCTGGAGTCCTGTGGAACTAACAACCTCCCCTGTTACTTCATCCGCTGAACATGTCTGGGAAGGTGTGCTTCAGCTGAATATCTCAGCCCAGGTCACAGTTACTGGCTTATTTAGAAGGTATGTAATTCTCTGTCAAATACCCTAATCTTGGATGATTTTCTTCGGTGCTGGTTCTCCTTAAATTTTTTTTTCTATTAATTTTATAATATTATGTTCTGTATGCCTGCTATTGTGTCTGCACAATTCCAATTGCTACCCAAATTTTCCTCCTGGATATTATTGCATTTCCAGAGATCTGAAAATTGTTTTTTTGCGCGCGTTGGTTGGGCGAGGCACACCTCAAATATGATAATCTGTCTAGTAATTTAGACAAATTTACATGTCAGTTGAAGCTGTAGCTTGGTTTTGCAGCCCGTCAATTTGCAGTTCATATGTATTTGCATGATTAGCAAATTAACTTCCCCCCCCCTGCTGCTTTGCTCAATAGTTGATAGTTTCTCAAAGATACATATTTTGCAGCCCATTAATTTTCACTTCATAAACCATGTATATTTGCATAATAAACAATTTAAGTTTTTTTTGTTGCTTGGTTCATTGGTTTCCTCAATTGCAATTTTTAAAAGAGCGAATTTGTAAATATCGATCTAAGGTCCATTATTTTTTGTTAAAATATCAATCCTCTCTTTTAGCTTGGACTCGTCAAATACCCCGCATGGGACTCATGAGATTGCAGTGGAAAATTGGTAGACATGGCCATTTGATATATCTTAAGATCTAGGTTGATGGATCGGATAAATATCAGGATTAGATAAAGTTAATTCATCACACCATAGATGGTTTTATTTCACTAAGCACTTGATAAGCAGCATTATTGGGTTAAATTTATATTATTCAACTCTCTTATCCTATGCATCAAAAGGTTGTGATGACAAACTTACTATGGGTAGCTCACTTGACATGAGTTTGAAAAGTTTCTATTGCAATACGTTATCTATTGTGGTGGAAATTGTATGACAATTCAGTGAAGGTTACGGTTTCAGGTGGGGAATTTTGTTTTAGGCATTATACATTATATCCAGATGTCATCCAACGAATCTGTGGCATTTGCGGTAAAACTGCTTCTATATTCTATAACATGATCGTAGTTTAGTTATAAAGTTCATTGTCAGCGGATATTGTGCTGAAACCTTCAGTTTTTATTATGCAGTGTATGTTACCTCACGCTGACATGTTATTCATATTGCAGTGGTGAAAAAACATCGACAAAGGAGTGGCCCAGCTCACTTGAGATCAAGGGGAGAGTAAGACTTGATGCCTTTGAAAAGTTCGTCCAAGAACTTCCTATGTCACGAAGCCGTGCAGTCATGGTATATTTTCGCGTTGGATCAATTAATGATTATAATCTCTTGTTTTGTTTTTCTTCCACTGGCACCTCATCAATACTAATGCAGTGTAGCAGTGCTCTATCGTCAGTGGTAAATGAAGTTTGGTTTATAGCAAGGAGAATGTATCATAACATTGTTGTGAAACAGGAAAGAAGTAAAAAAAAATGCTCTCTGGATGAATGCTGTGTGTTGAAAGTTTAAGCCCATTCTAGGATTTTTCCATGGTCCCTGTATTTCCCCCCTCTTACCCCCTCCTAATGATGCTATATATAAGTCATCACTTAAAAATTGTCTATGGAATAATTCTAGGTTGGCATAGTTTTTTGTGTGAGTGCATTTGTTAGTTTGTTGGATCCGTTGAGCTGACAGAATTTAACGGACCAAAGCACTCATGCAACATGACAGTGAGTCAAATTGTGTCCTGAACGCGTGTTAGCCCAAAATTTCTTAATAGGGGATATATGGGTATATTGGTAATAAGTTGAGACTTTTGTAAAATTAGTGCTATGATGGTGGAAAATGGTGTCCTGGACACGTCTATCTGGTTTTATTCTAACTTTGATAATTAAGTTTGACGATAGTGCTTGGCTACTAATGTTTCTTGGTATAAGCAGCAAAATTGTTGTTTCTTACTCGGCCAAAAAATGAAATAATTAATGACTCTGGATACATTGAGAAAAATTATGAAAATCCTTAACTTTATAGTCACAGCTCACAAATTTACAAAACGTTGCAAATGAAGATAATTGTGTTTATATATGGATTTTGTAAGATATAGGGAAAAACTAAGGGGGTAATATATATAAATTGTATTATAATGTGTGGAACAACTTGTAATTTCTTTTGCATCCAAATAATGGAAATCAAGCCAGCTGACAGAATGCACGTTAGGAATTATAAGATGAAGGAATAATATAAAAGGGTAAAATAAAATGATAGTGCGAGAAAAGTGATTGCAAAAACGCAAGGGCTTTAACACCAGGTGACGTGCTTGGAAATACTGAAAGGAAACCAAAAGCTCTCATGTCCACATGTTAGCCTTCGTTGTTTCTGTAGGCAACAAATACATATGCATGCAACTCCTATCTTGGATTTCTCTGTCTATCTTTTTTGATGTAATTCATATCATCAACAGGTTGCTCACTTCCTTTTAAAAGAGGGATCCTCTGTGAACGATCGAGCGAGCCTAAGCGAGGTAACTTTATCTTATTTATTCTAAATTTCTAGTCTCCTAGGCTTAAGAGCTACCATTTTTCTTACAAAAATTGTCTTCCATTTCACAGACGGTGGACTCATACGTGTTGGACGAGAGATTAGGGTTCGCTGAGCCTGCACCCGGAGTCGAACTCTATTTCTGCCCGACTCACCCAAAAATAATCGAATTGCTTGGCAAGCACCTTGCTAAAGACCCTGCCGAAATACTTAAATCCACTGATAATGGCTTAATTGGTGTACTTGTATGGAGAAAAGTGTACTTAATTTCACCCAACTCATCTTCACACCATAAGCACAGCTCAAAAAACAAACACTTTTCCTCTACGAGACCACAAGAAAAAAACAATAATATTAATGTAAATTTGACTACAAGAGCTCCAATACCTTTGGGTCAGCCTTCAACTAACATTGCACCCCCACCCGATGAAGACGAGGACGATATTCCCCCCGGGTTTGGCCCGGCAGCTGCGAAGGATGAGGATGATTTGCCCGAGTTCAATTTCTCTGGCAGTTTGAACTCGTTGGCCCCAAAACTTTTGTCATCCCAAAACCCCCCACCTTTTCACTCGTCTCAATCCTTACCCCCCCCGGTTAATCAAATGAGGGAGCTTATACAAAAATATGGTCAAACTGGTGTTGATGCCAATGTTGTGAATTGGCATGACAAAAGAGGGGGTGGTATTGGACTAAATCAGCAGTGGAACAATGATGACGATGATGATGACATACCCGAGTGGGACCCGCAAGCCCCTCAACAGCAGCCTCGGCGGGACCCACCTACGCATGTTTTTCACCAACCGATGCAGCCTTGCATGATTAATCACCCACAGGTTGCACCACCTGCCAATATGGTTCAACAAAACGTTGCACCATCTTGGTCACAGGGTGCGAGATGGGTGCAGCCACCTGGTCCCCATGGGTTCCAGCCTAGTGGTTTAATGGGTCCGCCAAATGTGGGTCAGTACTATGGGTTACCCGCAGTTCAAGCCGGGCAACCGGGAACCAACTGGAGGCCAAATAATCCAAGGAATAGGGGTTTTCGATAGTGTAAATTAATATTTAGTTTTGGGTAGTCTTTTTGTACTAAAGATGTGTAGCTTTTGTACCTTCGAATGTTTTAGTGTTTCATCGTTGAACTGAACCACGATCTTTTGGTTGTAGAGTAATTTCTGCAATTGACCAAAAAACGTCACTTTAGGAGGCCAGATTTATACTTTGCAATTTCAAATAACCAAAAGAATAAACCCAACAAACTTTAATTGACAAAACTGTACTATTTTTGTCTCAAATTAATAATTGCTATTTAAAAATAATGGTTTTGAGAATATATTCAATTAATGGTCAAGATTAAGGCTAGTTCACTGTTGTTGATCATGATTTGCTTTTGCATTAAATATTTGGGATGAAGATAGTAATATATTTGTTATACAAGGTTGAATATGTAGATTATGATTTGCTTTTGCATTAAATAAATATCTAGTGATGTGTTGTTGGATGCAAAACTCTTTAGATTATAAAATAGAGTATTGATACACTCATCGAGACTTAGGCCTCGTTTGATACGCCGTTTAAGGGATCCGGATAGGATATGATAAGAGTCGGATTGGATAGGATAAGGATGAATCGTATAACGCTTATTTCAATACTGCGTTTGGAACAGTTTCGAATAAAAAGACGGGATGAGATATAATAATACAGTCATGTGTTTGAAATGCTCCGAATAGGATTAATTTATCTTCAGTTTTTGAAAAATATCCTTCTTTTGTATTTAATAATAAAAAATATAAAAATATATTATTATCACATATTTTAACTCAATAACATAATATTTAATTCCACGTCGGATGTTAAAAAAATAATATTAAGAGATGAAAATATGTATTTATATTTGTAATTATAATTTGTACACACTCAACCACTAGTAATCACTTACACGCATATAAAAATCATGTGTACACAAACTAGCTGTCAGAAATAATGAGATAAAATTGGTTGCTTACTATCTTCTCTTTCGATTCAAAACAAATCAGTTGCAGAAAATTGCTTGAAGTCACAGCTGAATAACATCGATTTTATCCAAAATAGTCGCCAGAAACATACAGCAACAAATAAATTGAATTGTACACAACTTTCAACTTGTCTAGCATATAGGTTAATAATACATTAAAAAAATATATGTAACAAAATATTAACGGTGAATTAACAACATATAATTTTTAACTTGTCGAGTAGGTGAGTTAACATAATATTTGCATCGATTTAAACCAAAATAGTAGTTCATGATAAAGCAACAAATAGATTAAAAATAGGAAAAAAAATCAGGAGGTTACCTACCGTGATGAAAAATATGAATGGAGACTTAAGTGAATCAAAGGGATCGTCGACTGCTATATAATACTTGAGATAATGCAAGTTGCGTAAGTTTTTTTTATAATTTAATAAGTGTAGAGTAGTAATTTTTAATTAAATTCTGACACCGTATAATTTTATACGACCTTGGAGGTGGGATTTTTTTATCTCACTCCTTGTGGGATAAGGCGTTCACTTTGGATAACTTATTCCATCTCATATTCCATCCTAAATTACACCAAACATTGGATAGGATAATTTTATCCAATACGAACATCTTATACGGCATATCAAATGAGGCCTTAGTACCAAGTCAATACCGAATGTATTTTACATGTGTTGTACTCACATTAGGGTACAACACATTTAAAATACATTATGTATTGATTCGGTACTAACTTCCGGTGTATGTAAAATCATTCTATAAAATATTATATTTGCGGAGAAAATGTTGCAGGTATTATATGTGCATACTTTTAGATCATTTAGCAAGCATTGTGGCATTTGCCTAGAGATTGCAACGGATCGGGGTCGAGTCCGGCTACCTGGACTCGACCTGTATAGGAAAATGCTAAACCCGCCTTGGATTTATAAGGGGTTTTATATATAAAATCTGAACACGATCAGATATGACATGTTATGGAGAATAGTTTAGTAATAAACTCAAACTTTTTACATATATAAAATAATGCACAAGTATACCATCATGATTGCATACTTATATGTATAGTAATAGAGAAATAAAAACTTGTATTGATATGTCTAAAGGTATTTTTTTTTTGTTAAATATACATTTTTTTTGGTTAAAATATGTATAACCGGAGTGGGATGTTTCTTTTACAACAAAATTAGATTCTGTTCCAAATTCGAAAATCATTTCCAGAACTGCCCCGCTAGAGGCGGGCCGGGGTGGAAAACCGGACTGGTAAGGGGAAATTGCCATCTATAATTTTGCTTCACTAAAATAGAGTTGTATTCCAGAGCACTAGGAAAAATAATGTCAAATTTTTTTTATAGAATTCTCCCATGATAATTCTAACGTTGCGTGAAGATTAAAAAATAAAGAAAAACAAAAACAAAGAAAAGTGTTGTCGTGGCAATCTAAATGATGAGCGAGCGTCTCAACTATCCAAAGTTGCTGTGGCACATTTGAGAGCAAAATGACGTAATACCCCTATTTTTCACGTGTCAGGTGGCCAGATACACCAAAGATGTGGGATGTTAAACAATTTATGCCATTTTAAGCAGCAACGATATATAATGAAAGCTAAAACCATCCACACAACAGTAAATAAAAGGTGTCAATTAAACTAGATAACATATATGAATCTCAAATAACAGAATCGTTAAACTGAATAAGTTTTCACAACGATAAATACCTAAACTAATCAATACCAAATGAGATAAACAACTTTGGGACGCACCACGATCTCATAATAAAATCTCTGAATAAATTCGTGTCGAGCTCACCCGTTATTACCCATTAAAATAATGAATTATTTTGAATTGTATACAAGTTGACATTAGTTCATTTTTAAACACAATTAGACCCATTAATTCATTGACATTACTATATCTCTCATTTAGTAAAATTCGCTATGAACAAAGTAACATTAAGCTACCTAAACTCTTTATAAGTCTCAACAATATATTTTATTTGCTTAAATTAACGGGTCTTAGCTGCTCTGATCAGGTATTAACGGATGAAGGAGGCCAACCCTAACTCGACCCGTTAACTATCGTGTCTTATTGGGTTGGCACTGATATGACTCGAACCCATTAAGGGTCCACCCATTAACTTATAACTTCGTTTCGATTTGTGTCGTGAATATGATTTTTTCACACGATGAAAAAGTCACCTATTTAGACACGAACCCAATAAGACTCGAACACGATAAAAATCGACACGAACACGACCCGTTGCCAGGTCTACTTAGAAACACCTTAAAACATTTTTAAGAAATCATCGTAAGTCCGACCCCAGATTTTACAAGAAATAGTAAACTTTACTTGAACAATATTAAAATAAACATGAAAAAATAATAGAATTTCAACTTTATGTGTTCCGATTTAAGAACAAAATGGAAAATAGAATTAAACCCATCAATTTGAGAAGAAATTGATTAGATCCATATATATATATACACACAAACTAACGAACAAACATATTTCAGAGATTGGTTTGTTCTTTGTTTGGAGCGACGACATTGGAGAAATCAATGCAGGCGTTCAGTTTCCTCATTGTATTCTTTAAGGGACGATAGTCGTTTGGCGATGGCCGCAAATTAACTGTTGCTCTTCTCCCGAAAGAATTTTCCCAAAGTTGGCAACCATATGAAACACAACCCATCTATCAAATTCAATCTAAAGATATTTTAATTTGGGGGAATCTTGAACTCCCATAAAAACATTCAAAAGTAAAATATAAAAACAATTACCAATTTCAAGTGTCAAGTATAAAATTCAAATTACAAAATATGAATCCTAGTAGCTTAGGTATACAATTCTCAAAATAGGAAATAAAGATGAACAACTTATCTACATATCCGGTTTGAGAAGTCTTTAAAAATAATTTTACTACTTAATTTAATCGTTGAAAGAAACATAAACCCAAATAAAATAGCCTCTCTGTTTCTAAAAAAAGTATCACTAAATGTCAAAATGGTAATGTCTTAAAGAATAACAAAATTCTTAGTAAAGCCACTCAAATTGACACCAGAAATTAATTTACCTTTGCATCTTTTGCCTTCCAACAAAGCAATGACTCAACGCCAATCCACGAATTTGGTAACTCTAAAGTGATGCAATTTATAGAGTATGCTAACACCAAGCCCCCAAGAAATATGAAACACACACAAATATTTGATACTATGACCGCTCCATTAGAGGTGTGATGCTAAGACCTACTGGTGCCTCCGGCTTCGAAAGCTGTAAATGAGGACCAATCATCACGTATAAGCCGCCTGCCGATTCAACTTCTCTCCCAGGACCTATATCCACTTTCTTTTCCGATTCTTTGTACCTAAGTTTTTATCCCAGTTCAACCAGCAATAACCCATAACATCCAATCAATTCAAACCAACCGGTCACACGTAGTACTCGTTATTGCCAAATACCGCCAATAATGCACAGTCACTCCTGCCGGCCAACCCTCTCTTTGATTAGCCTCAGTTGGCACAAATTCATCCCATATATACTGCCGATCGATCTTCTGTCAAATGAGAATAACCTCCAACCCCATTTAGACATTATTCGGCGTCTATTTGATCCACCGAACAACCACCAACTCCGGGTCCATCCCACCAGCTTATTACCTCTGACCACCTTTCCGAACAAATTTGGCCCTCCGGAGACCACCTTCCCAATTTACCTTTGTTGAAGGTCATTTTGGTTGGCATCTAGTTTACTGTGCGGTTTGGTTGCTGCTGGTATTTGGTATTGGAGCTTCTCGTTTACTGTGTGGTATCTGTTACTGGCGAGGGTTTGGGTGTTCGCGAGACGTCGAAATTGGGTTTGACTGGTGAAAAGAGAATTTATAGAGAAACGAAGAGACGAATATGAAATTTTTTATATAGGAATTTGTAGAGAATGGAAGAGACGAACATGGATAGACATAAAAGAGACGTGGGAATATCTGTATTTTAACTACTTGTCCACTTGGACATGCTGGATGAAAAGTAAAACTAAATGCTTGTAAAGTATTTCAAAATAATATATGTATATATATATATATATATATATATATATATATATATATATATATATATATATATATATATATATATATATATATATATATATATATATAGCCAGGCTATAGTACATCATCCTCTATACATCACCCGTGTATCACACCTAATTCTAGGACCTAAAAACTTTTTTATTCAAATTATATATTTTTCCCTTGAAATTAACCTTCCAATCAACCCATATGCAAAAAATTAGGTCAAAATACATTTTTTAGCTATTTTTAAAAAATCCACAAAAAACTGCTAAAAATACCTTATTTGTAAGGGTTTGCGCCAGCGATTTTTTGTGGGTTTTTTAAAAATAGCTAAAAAATATATTTTGACCTAATTTTTTGTATATGGGTTGATTGTAAGGTTAATTTCAAGGGAAAAATATAAAATTTGAAAAAAAAGTTTTATAGGACCTAGAATTAGGTGTGATGTACGGTGTGATGTATAGTGTATGATGTAGGTGAGCCTTCCTCTCTCTCTCTCTCTCTATATATATATATATATATATATATATTTGTATTTAAGGCAAAAATTTGTGTAAACAAATGAATATAAAGCACTATTCGAAAAAAGTGATTTTACTTGAGAAAAAAATGACTTTAACAAAGGAAATTTTGACTTAATAAGACGATTTAAAACTTTATTCAAATATTTCATTTACCTAATAAAAATATAATAACCCCCCACCATAGAAGCAATTATGTATTTGGTAGCACAACTAATTTGTAAATCAATCATCACTTCTAACGTTATTTGCAAAAATAATGACATCAACATAGAGAAGAAGTCTCAAGAAATAGGACCTAACTTTGGAACATTCAAACTCTAAAGTTATTTTCCTCTTAAAAATGTTGATCATAAACTACCGTGATGATATATATAAAGAGTCTCCTATAAGAACCTTATATATACATACTCTCACACATATTATTTTTTAAAATGGTATAAAATTAAATAGAGAATTAAGGTAAAGGTCATGTTCCTTCCTATATTTGGATTTTTAGGACAATGCTTTTAAAGTTTATAAATCTAGTCCCTGTGGGACAATAGCATTTATAAATCTAGTCCCTGTGGTACAATACCTTTATTTTTTTGGTCCGCGCCAGCGACACTATTTTTCACCATTTTTCATGGTAATTTTAGTACAGGGATTAAATTTATAAAATTATATGGAGTGTCCTATTTTTATACACTTTGACCACTATAAGGACCTTTTCCCAAAATTCCCAAAATTAAAATTTTGACTATTTTTACTGTAGATGATTTTGTCATTATGGAGATTATCTACAAAAAAAAAATCAAAAGAGTCAATTTTATAAAAAAAAGGTTGTACCCAGTGCATAAGGCTCGCTCTTAACTGCAGCGTCTGAGAGTGGCGGATGTCGACTGATCTTACATCATATATGGAGAGGCTGCTCCCATGTCTCGAACCTGAGACCGATCGTAGCTTAAGCGAAGGCACTTGCCATCTCACCAAGGTACGTCCTCTAGAAGAGTCAATTTTACACCGTCTTAAAAAAAGAGATGCAAAGATGATGAATGTGTGATTTTTCGACCGTAGAAATTTTTTATGAACATCTCACCCACTTTTGGATCGAATTTTTTGTATATGATCTCCTCAATATGGAGATTATTTAAAAAAATCAGAAAAAAATAATTTTTTATAATTTTAAAAAACGTTGTGCATGGGGCTTCACACTGTCTTAGGTCCACAACTGAGACTGTATATATATATATATATATATATATATATATATATATATATATATATATATATAGAGAGAGAGAGAGAGAGAGAGAGAGAGAGAGAGAGAGAGAGAGAGATGTTAAATTATATGGCTTTTGGGTGGATGTCCACTCACATTCTATATCTTTTGGGATACCTCACTATGCAATATAAATAGAGAGATCCTTATATAATTTTGTACTTCACCCAATTCAATTGAGAAATAAAATATTCCCTCTCTCAATTCTCTCCATATCCTTTATTTACAACACGTTATCAGCACGATCATTCTAACCCTCTTAAATCACTACGATACTTTTCTTTGAAAACCTGCCAATATATTTTTTAACCTCGGTATGACGTTATGAGACTTCAATGACGACTTAAATGACGACTCACAATAAATAATGGGTTTTTGACTTCAAGGTAAACAATCAGGTATGCCCCCCCTTTGATTACATCATCTAAATCAGAACTCTTATATATTTCCATTGGTATGCCCCCTTTTTTTTTACTTACATTATCTCAATCATAACTTATTGTAGGAAAGAAATATAGCCTAATATTATTATGATTTATGTTCTTGATAATAAGCACTGTTGGTATATAAGTAATTCCTCAAATTAATATTCAATTAGCTTATTTATTGAGAATATATAATCTTGATATTAGAAGTAACAAAAATAATCAAACAACATTTGGGAAGTATTGACTTAGCCATGGACAATTGAACGTGATAGAATAGGAATATGAGTACATGACTATACGTATAAGGATTACTCTATTAATTTGTGATCCAACCATGATTGAAAAAAAATTATGATTTAAGTTTAATACGAATTTGTTACATAATTATATTTTTTCATTTATAATTCATCCTTAAATTTAACACAACTAATATTTGATTATTGAGGCCTGAAGTTACCAATTTACAATCAATAAAGTTTTGAGGCGAGAAGTTCCAACAATTAACTAAAAATTAGGGCATGAAGTTCCTAATTTATATTTCGATCCCGAAGCTTTGAATTGCAATTTAATTCTTGGACCTGAAGTTCCAAACGAATACTCCAAATCACAACTTAAAGCTTTGATTATTTATAAGGGACATTACATGTATCCCAATAATTTGTAATTTAGACCTGAAGTTCCAAATATATGTTTGTGATCAAACCTGAAGCTTTGACATAATGGAGTGTGAAATTTAAAATTCCAAAATATTAATTGAACTCGAAGATTAGTAAAGTTATGTATTGCACCCCAAATACCCAAATAAATAGCAAGTAAATGAAATTTTGATTATTTAATCAAATATTCGAAATCCAATATTAAGAACTTCAAATTTCAATCATAATTTAAATTGTTATTTACATTGTTTAAATTATGCATTATGTGTTTTTAATTATTACTGCTTAAATGAACAGTTTTAAAAATGTCAAACATCTCAAAACTTGAATTTGAAGCACTTGATATAAATGGGGGAAATTATCTCATCTGGTCTCAAGATGCAGAACACCATCTACAAGCTAAATTTTTTAGTGATGCCATTACTAGTGATAACACTATGTCCTGACATGTCAAAACTAAAGCTCTCACATTTCTTAGGCATCACATATGCAGTGATTTAAAAAGTGAATATCTAACTATGAAAGACCCGTTAGAACTATGGAACTCCCTGAAGGAGAGATATAACCATAAAAAATTAGTCATACTTCCATGTGCACATCATAAATGGCTCAATTTGAGATTTTAGGATTTCAAGACAGTGTTAGAGTAAAATTCTGCTATGTTTAAAATCACCTCATAGCTCAAACTCTACGGAGAAAAGTTAAATGACGCATATATGTTAGAGAAAACTTTCTCCACTTTTCATGCCTCGAATATACTCCTACAACAATAATATTGAGAGCGGGATTTTAAAAGATAATCAGATTTGATCTCATGTCTCTTAATAGTTAAACAAAATAATGATTTACTGATGAAGAATAATTCATCAAGGCCCATTGGATCTGTAGGACTCCTTGAAGTGAATGCTAACTCAGTTCAAAATTTTGAAAGAGGTCGAGGAAATATACGATGTTGCCGTGGCAACCCCAAAAAAGGTGGTTGCTACAATCAAGGGCCTAGAAAAATTACTGATGATGCTGAGATTTAGCACCACCAGATAAGTGCTGATGAGCTCAAACAATGGCAACCATGGCAACCATAGAGATGTAAGTGTATAAGTGTGTAGAAGGAGATGAGTATAAGAGGAATAAGACAATGATGTATAGTGGTTCAACCAATTTGGCCTACATCCACTGTGAGTGTGTGATCCATTAAGTATGGGCACTAATGGCCTTGGATACAATGCACATAAGCTCCTTTCTCTCTCTACTGTGTGTACAAGCAGAGTTTTAGCTAGGGTTACAATTATCCATCGATCCCCCCTGTAGAGTTGTAGGTGACAAGTATATATAGGTCTTGGGGGGTGTGGTGTACCCCCCAAGTATGCATGGTGCATGTGAATGATGATCTAGCCAATCCCCTGCTGACACCTGTAGATGCCAAATGATGACATAATATTCCCTCACGTGAAGGTGTGATTTTGTTATAACGGTATCCCATGTGCCATGTGAGCCTCACGCGCACTGTTCCACGCGTCTTCTAAACCACGCGCTGTGATGATGTCACCCTCGGCCTTTGATATGAGGCCGAGGGCAAAGTTCCTTCCGACAATGAGTCTGGCCTAATTTGGGCCTCGTACTGTCGTACCCTCGGGGGGTCGTCCGGAGCCTGATGAAGGGTCGGCCCCCTGATGGGTCGTCCGGAGCCTGATGAAGGGTCGGCCCCTGAGGGGTCGTATGGGCCTGGTGAGGCGCAGGGCGCCCTCGGCATAGCCGAGGGTATATACGGGTATATCAATCACCCCCAGCCTTTAGCCATAGATGATGCTGAGATGACTGAGGGATAATGTTGCTTTTGAGACTAAGTGTATGGTCTGTTTGATGAGTGACACCTGTCAAGCTGATGTGACAGCTGTCAAATTTTTATCCAATGTCGTTCCAGTTTTCAAGGCGTTGTGGCTGCATATTGCTTGGGGCTTTGTGCCCTAATGATGTCCTCCTCATGGGCTGTGCTTTGGCTTGGGTAGTGGGCCCACTCATTACTAAGGTATATAAGCAATTTTTGAAACCATTCATTCTCTTCTTCTTCTTCGCGCCCAAGCTCTCTCTCTCTCTAGATTTCCAACAGACAAACCTCCATTTCTGCAAATTTCAGCATTTAGAGTTTGGCAGTCTCGCTCTTCCGTCTCAGGTAATCCCTCTGACCTAGCGTCCTCTTTTCCTTTATTTCTTGCTTGCTTTCTTATTTTAGGCTTGTAGGGTAGGATTTTCCTTAGGGTGTTTCATAACTTTTTCGGCGTCGTTTCCGGCGACTGGTTTTTGAGTGTTCTTGATTAAAACACTTGGTTTCTTTTGTTTCAATCCAAAAATCCATTTTGGTCAATTGCAAACTTGTTTGTAGTTAGCTTAGAAATTCATCCAAGTGTAGGGTCTCCCCCTTAATGCTTAGGAGGCTTTACAGTTTAACCGAGGAGTTCCCATCCTTGAGAGAGAAGCTCTTCGTAGAGATTAGGCGAATAGAGGAAGAGGAGGAGAGGAGACGAGGGGCCGACCCTAATTGGGTACGACCCATGTTTCCCATTCCTCTTGCCACAATAAGACCCTCTGAGTCTTGTGGGTCGTCCTGTCGTCCAGCCGAGAGTTATTCGAGTGAGATGGATGAGAGAGCGTCGTCGCCAATTGGCGCTGGACCTTCTGGGAGAGGAGAGGCGTCTGGCCTAAGCCCAGGCCGAAAAGACGAGGGTATGGTTACTTCCGAGGCTGTCCCTGTGTCAACTCTATCTCCACATGCCTTCCAGATGGCTTTTCCCTTAGGGCCTCTGACAGGTGATGAGGCCGAGGGTGAGGGGACTGAGGATGACGAGGACACAGATGACCCAGTTGACACATCTCACGCCTCATCTTATATTTCCTCGGTCAGGGATCGTGACCTCCTTCTGTGGAGGCATGCATATGGTGTTCCTCCCACCATATCTATGAGGGTTCCCTCTGACGACGGGAGGGTCTTTGAGGGTGAAGAGGGATAGATAGCGGTGTACGAACAAATGTTCAAGGTAGGTGTCAGACTCCCTTTACATCCTGCTGTCGTAGATATTTTATCAGCCCTCGGCGTTGCCCCCTCTCAACTTCCACCCAACTCTTGGAGGACGATCCTTGGTTATGTCTCCTTATGGAAAAACACTTTCACTGATGAGCCCTCGGCCGATGTATTCTTGGCCTGTTACAATATCACCTCCTCGTCCAAACAGCCTGGGTACTGTCACCTGGGGGCGAGGAGGTCTGACAAAAAACTTTTCCACGTGGCACAAACCTCCAACCACGATTGGAAGAAGATATTATTCTTTGTCTCCGGAGAGTGGGAGTTCTCTGCCGAGGCACAACCTGTAGCTGACGGTCCAAGGGTCCCTAGAAGATGGTCTAACCCATCAATGAAGGCCAGGTCAGACCCCGGACTTAGTCTGGAAGAGAAAGATATAGTTGAATATCTGAGAGGACGAGGGAGAGGGAGTGAACTTCCAAAGTTTGAAGATCTGATGACCCCTCGGTTCCTCAAAGAAGCTGGTCTGAGGGTCGGCCCCTTGACAGAACTATGTGAGTTATATTATTTTTTCCATTGTTTACTTTTTTTCAAGTGTTTCATCATTGCCTCTGCATTTTTCTAACGTGTCGTCCTCCTTTCAGGTCGTCCTACTGGTATATCGGACTATCTCTGGGAAATGACTGCTCCCAGTTTGTTGTCAAGCTTGGCCAAGAAGAAAGGCAAGGAGCCTCAGCAAGCTCCGAGGAAGACGCAGACCACAGGGCTGACACCTGCTGAGCCGACCGTCGACAGACAGAAGAGGAAGGAGCTCGAGGTCCCCGTAGACCCTCGGCCAGGATCACGGACGAGGGCAAGGGTTGAGGCGTCTGAGGGAACCGCCTCTTCTTCTAGCATGGGGGCCTTCTGGTCCCAGAACTTGGCACTTCTGAAGGCCGAGCCATCATCACTCATCGAAAACTTGAGGGCGGCTAAGGCGTCAATGTTCTCTGCACCCTCGGCTGCCGACTACGAATTCTTGTCTAAGATGCCTCCGACGAAGGTGTATGACTACGGTCTGCACGCCTTGGCTCAGGTACTTGTCTTGCTTCATTCCCTTAACTGTATTCTTTCGCCAACTATTTCCTCGGCTTCTTAATAAGTTCTTTTTCTTATGCAGTCTGTTTGCGCTTTCACCTCAGCCACCAAGTGGATGGCGGAGAATCAGGAGAAATTTCATGAGGCCGAGAGGGCCATCCAACACAAGGCCGATCTGCAGACCGACTTAGATACTGCAAGGGCTGAGCTAGAGAGTGCCAGAACTGAGCATGCAAGGATTTTTTACGACCTTACGAGGCAGCACGACGAAGACCTGAAGGCCAAAGACGCTCTCCTTAAGGAGAAGGATGAAGCCTGGGCCAATCTAGGGATTCAGCACAAGGTCGATCTTGAGGCGGCTGTCAAGAAGGTCGAGGACGATGCTGTGGAGGCCTACAAACTCTCGGATGAGTTTCAAGGCTTCGGCCTTGAATACTTGGAGAGGGGAATTAGGACGGCCTGTCGGTGGGTCGTCCTCAAGTTCGGCGATGTCGTCTCTGCAGTCTGTCCCTCTCTGGAGGCAGTTCAATTGGACGATCCCTTGATTGCCGAGGCTCTAACCTAGGTGGAATCTCAGGTTCAAGTCGAGGGTGTCAGCACGTCTGAAGACCAGCCAATCATGGTCGTTGAGGAGACCTCTCTCATTGACGTTGAGGCCCTGCCCTCTGATGCTGCTCAATAGGGTGGCTGTCTGTAGCCCACACCCTCTTAGTGTAATCAATATTTTTGTACTCTATTTTTGTAAAACGAACATCATTTTGTAATATAATGACTTTTGTTGTCTTCCATACTTCTCTCTTATATAATTTGCACTGTGATGGTTTTGGATTGACAATATCACTAACCCCTCCCTCATCTTTCTTAAGGGCAATGGTGGGGTCGTCCCCTCCATTGACCCTCATTATAGCCGAGGGTTCCAATAACAAAACTAATGGTTTTTAATTAAGTATTCCCTCGTCTTTCTTGAGGGCAATGGTGGGGTCGTCCCCTCCATTGACCCTCATTATAGCCGAGGGTTCCAATAACCAAACTAATGGTTTTTAATTGAATATGCCCTCGTCTTTCTTGAGGGCAATGGTGGGGTCGTCCCCTCCATTGACCCTCATTATAGCCGAGGGTTCTAATAACCAAACTAATGGTTTTTAATTAAGTATTTCCTCATCTTTCTTGAGGGCAATGGTGGGGTCGTCCCCTCCATTGACCCTCATTATAGCCGAGGGTTCCAATAACCAACTAATGGTTTTTAATTGAATATTCCCTCATCCTTCTTGAGGGCAATGGTGGGGTCGTCCCCTCCATTGACCCTCATTATAGCCGAGGGTTCTAATAACCAAACTAATGTTTTTTTAATTAAATATTCCCTCGTCTTTCTTAAGGGCAATGGTGGGGTCGTCCCCTCCATTGACCCTCATTATAGCCTAGGGTTTCAATAACCAACTAATGGTTTTTAATTAAGTATTCCCTCGTCTTTCTTGAGGGTAATGGTGGGGTCATCCCCTCCATTGACCCTCATTATAGCCGAGGGTTCTAATAACCAAACTAATGGTTTTTAATTAAGTATTCCCTCGTCTTTCTTGAGGGCAATGGTGGGGTCGTCCCCTCCATTGACCCTCATTATAGCCGAGGGTTCCAATAACCAACTAATAGTTTTTAATTAAGTATTCCCTCGTCTTTCTTGAGGGCAATGGTGGGGTCGTCCCCTCCATTGACCCTCATTATAGCCGAGGGTTCCAATAACCAAACTAATGGTTTTTAATTAAGTATTCCCTCGTCTTTCTTGAGGACAATGGTGGGGTCGTCCCCTCCATTGACCCTCATTATAGCCGAGGGTTCCAATAACCAAACTAATGGTTTTTAATAAAGTATTTCCTCGTCTTTCTTGAGGGCAATGGTGGGGTCGTCCCCTCCATTGAACCTCATTATAGCCGAGGGTTCCAATAACCAAACTAATGGTTTTTAATTAAATATTCCCTCGTCTTTCTTGAGGGCAATGGTGGGGTCGTCCCCTCCATTGACCCTCATTATAGCCGAGGGTTCTAATAACCAAACTAATGGTTTTTAATTAAGTATTCCCTCGTCTTTCTTGAGGGAAATGGTGGGGTTGTCCCCTCCATTGACCCTCATTATAGCCGAGGGTTCCAATGACCAACTAATGGTTTTTAATTAAGTATTCCCTCGTCTTTCTTGAGGGCAATGGTGGGGTCGTCCCCTCCATTGATCCTCATTATAGCCGAGGATTTCAATAACCAAACTAATGGTTTTTAATTAAGTATTCCCTCGTCTTTCTTGAGGACAATGGTGGGATCGTCCCCTCCA
This sequence comes from Sambucus nigra, assembly GCA_949130495.1. Lineage (NCBI taxonomy): Eukaryota > Viridiplantae > Streptophyta > Magnoliopsida > Dipsacales > Adoxaceae > Sambucus > Sambucus nigra. The sequence continues at coordinate 120,369,143 of OX422208.1, forward strand.
TTGACCCTCATTATAGCCGAGGGTTCCAATAACCAAACTAATGGTTTTTAATAAAGTATTTCCTCGTCTTTCTTGAGGGCAATGGTGGGGTCGTCCCCTCCATCGACCCTCATTATAGCCGAGGGTTCCAATAACCAAACTAATGGTTTTTAATTAAATATTCCCTCGTCTTTCTTGAGGGCAATGGTGGGGTCGTCCCCTCCATTGACCCTTATTATAGCCGAGGGTTCTAATAACCAAACTAATGGTTTTTAATTAAGTATTCCCTCGTCTTTCTTGAGGGCAATGGTGGGGTTGTCCCCTCCATCGACCCTCATTATAGCCGAGGGTTCCAATAACCAAACTAATGGTTTTTAATTAAATATTCCCTCGTCTTTCTTGAGGGCAATGGTGGGGTCGTCCCCTCCATTGACCCTTATTATAGCCGAGGGTTGTAATAACCAAACTAATGGTTTTTAATTAAGTATTCCCTCGTCTTTCTTGAGGGCAATGGTGGGGGCGTCCCCTCCATTGACCCTCATTATAGCCGAGGGTTCCAATAACCAACTAATGGATTTTAATTAAGTATTCCCTCGTCTTTCTTGAGAGCAATGGTGGGGTATTCCCCTCCATTGACCTTCATTATAGCCAAGGGCCGTTCTCAGAAAATGTTTTCATGCGTACTAGAACTGGTAAACACAGGATGAGGGGAAACACTGATATTACTCATTAATTTTCTAAGTGTTCGGTTGGAGCAACTCCTATTACAATTATGGTCTATCAAGACCTTACAACACTACTGATTGTATTTTTTCAAATGATCTGCATTCCAGGGGTTAAAAAGGGTCCCCCCTCTAAGTTTTCTAGTCTATAGGTCCCAGGGACGACTTCATCGATGACCCTATATGGGCCATGCCAATTAGGATGGAGCTTGTTGGGATTTTGCCAAGTCTTTTTGAGGACCAAGTCCCCCACTGCAATTGGCCTCTGTTTCACCCTCTGATTGTAAAACCTTGCGATCCTTTGCTGGTAGGCGGCTTGCCTTATCTCGACATCTTCCCTCCTTTCCTCAATTAGGTCTAAGTCGAGTCTCCTCTCTTCTGTATTTCTCTGGGGGTCATACATTTGGACCCTATGAGTAGGAAACCCCTCGGTGGGGATGACGGCTTCTGAGCCATAAGCTAGCATGAATGGGGTCTCTCCGGTAGAGGTCCTTACTGTCGTCCTGTATGCCCACAGCACGGCATATAACTCATCGACCCATCTTCCTTTTGCCTCCTCAAGCCTCTTCTTGATTCCATCTAGGATTGTCCCGTTTGTAACTTCTGTTTGCCAATTGGCCTGAGGTCGGACCGGGGTAGAGAATAATTGTTTGATACTCACCCTTTCACAGTACTTCTGTAGAGAGGTATTCTTGAACTGAGTTTCGTTATCCGAGATGAGGGTGTTGGGGAGACCATATCTTCATATAACATTTTTCCAGATGAACTGGAAGGTCTTCTGCTCTGTAATCGTGACCATCGGTTCGGCCTATACCCATTTTGAGAAATAGTCAATCGCTACGATGAGGAATCGATAGTTATTGACTGCTCTTGGTAAGGGTCCTACGAGGTCGATTCCCCACACTACAAATGGCCATGGGTACGTAATGGATGTAAGAGGTTGATGGGGTTGGTGAGGGATGGTGGCAAATATATGGCATTTATCGCACTTTTTTACATATGCCGCGGTGTCTTTCCCCAAGGTCGGCCACCAGTACCCTTGGGTGATTACCCTCTTCGCTAAGGATCTGCCCCCAATGTGGCTTGAGCACGATCCTTCGTGCACATCTTGCAAAATGGATGGGACCTCAGATGGGTGCACACACCTAAGTAAGGGGAGTAAAAATCCCTTTTTGTACAAGGTGTCCCCAATGACAGCGAACTTTGCAGCCCTGTATCTCAACTTCTTCCTTTCTTGCCTTGCTTCTGGCATCTCCCCCTTTTTTAATGTATCTGATCCGAGGGTCCATCCACGAAGCTTCCTGCGAAACATTTAGGCAATTGCCAAGTGTTCCCTCAGCGTCTTCAATAGTTGGCCGAAGCAAAATTTCCACTGGGATCATCCTCCTGATGTCTGTCCTAGTTGCCGAGGCCAACCTAGCAAGGGCATCAGCTCGACCATTGTCGAACCTAGGTATCTTCTTTAATTTCACTTCTCTGAATCCCTTCAGTAACGACCTCACCTTCTCAAGGTACCTAGCCATCCTCTCATCCTTGGCCTCGTAGGCTCCTAGTATCTGATTCACTACTAGCCTTGAATCACTATGAACCAAAATCTGGCCGACACTAAGAGATCTGGCCAAGGAGAGGCCTTCTATCAAGGTCTCATATTCGGCCTCGTTGTTGGAGGCCTTAAAGTTGAATCTCAGGGCGTACTCAATGTCTGTGCCGTCGGGTGGTGATACTATTAATCCAGCTCCACTCCCGCTTTCGCAAGAGGACTCGTCAACGAAGAGACTCCACACGGTGTGTTCTTCTGAGAAACCTCCCTCGGTGAGTGACCCCTGTCTAAAGAGATATCTTCCCTCTTCGTTTTCAACCACTTTCCTTCTAGCGGTGTTCGTCTCAGCCTTATTTGCAGGTGTGTCGGTGAGCTCACCTTGTCGAGTATCTATCTTCCCGAGGCTCTCACCCTCGGCTTCATCATCTTCCCAAGTAAACTCAACCACGAAGTCTGCCAATGCTTTCCCCTTAATGGCCGTCCTAAGCTGATACACTATGTCAAACTCCCCCAGCTCTATAGCCCAGGCCATTAACCTCCCTGATTTTTCAGGCTTGTGCAAAACCTGCCTAAGGGGAGAGTCAGTGAGGATGACCATTGTATGGGACTGGAAGTATGGCTTCATCTTTCTCGATGCATGGATTAAGGCGTAGGCCAACTTCTCCATCCTTGGATATCTTTGCTCTGCCCCCTGGAGTGCCTTGCTGTTAAAATACACAGGCTTCTGTACTCCGTCTTCGTCTCTCACAATGACTGCACTGATGGCTGACTCGGAGACGACGAGGTACACATAAAGTAGTTCACCCTGCACGGGCCATGACAACAGCAAGGGAGACCCCAGGTATGATTTTAACTCCTTGAAGGCCTCATCACACTCTTCACTCCATTCGAAGGCTTTTCTGAGAATTTTGAAGAATGGTAGACACCTGTCTATGGCCCTAGACACGAACCTGTTCAAGGCAGCAACTCTCCGTGTGAGTCTCTGAACGTCTTTAATGGACTTGGGGGTCTTCATCTCAATAAGGGCCTTTATCTTTTCAGCATTGGCCTCGATGCCTCTTTGGGTGACAATGAACCCTAAGAACTTCCCTGATCCGACCCCGAAGACACACTTGGCCGGGTTAAGCTTCATCTGGTATTTGTCCATCGTATTAAAGGTCCTCTCCAGATCTACCACATGATCCTCTGCCTTCAAACTCTTAGTCAGCATGTCATCTACATAGACCTCCATAGACTTCCCTATTTGGTCTTCGAACATTTTATTTACGAGGCGCTGGTACGTTACCCCCGCATTTTTTAGGCCAAAGGTCATGACCCTATAACAGTATGTCCCCTTGTCAGTAATAAAGGCTGTCTTCTTCGAGTCCTCAGGGTTCATGAATATACCCTGAATAGGAATCCATAAAGCTCATGAGCTCATGGCCTGCGGTAGCATCTACCATCTGGTCAATGCGGGGGGAGAGGGAAGCTGTCTTTGGGACAATGCTTGTTGAGGTCGGTGAAATCCACACACATTCTCCACTTCCCGTTGGCCTTTGGGACAATGACTGCATTGGACAACCATTCAGGGTAGATGAACTCTCTAATAAACTCTGCATCTTCTAGCTTCTTGACCTCATCCCTAATGACCTCATACTTTTCTCGAGAATAAATTCTTCTCTTCTGCTTTATCGACTTTGGTCCCTCTACCACATTGAGCTTGTGGCACATGATTTCAGGGTCGATCCCCGGCATATCTACATGACTCCACGCAAAGACGCTTCGTCTTCTCCTCAACAGTTTAATGAGGTCTTCCTTGATATTGGGCTTCAGAGACTTGCCGACTTGGACGGTTTTTTCCGGGTCATCCTCATCGAGGATGATGGATTCTACCTCTTCCGCGGCCTCTCCTTTCTTTAGCTTTGTCTCATCCTTGGGGTCTAGGGTATCAATATTGTAAGTGGTTGTAGCCCTCTTGTGTGCCTCCCTTTCTTCAGCGGAGTTGTAATAACATTCTCGCGCTGTTGTCTGGTCTCCCTGAACTTCCCCACCCCGTAAGGGGTAGGAAATTTAATCATCTGATGGACCGTAGACAGCACAGCTTCAAATCCCTTAAGGGCCACACGCCCCAGTATGATGTTGTAGGCCGAAAACACATGTTCATCCATCACAAAGAAACTGACCTTCTAGGTAAGCCATCTCGGCCACTCGTCCCCCATCCTGACATCGGCCTCATACATTCCAAGGGGATGATTCTTTTCCCCACTTAACCCAATCAATGGATGATGGTATGAGACGAGTCTAGCACGGCTGAGACATAAGGCTTTGAAGCACGACCAAAACATTACATCTGTAGAGCTGCCCCCGTCGACCAATATCCTCGGTAGCTCACACCCATGCACCCTAGTTGTGATGACGAGTGGGTCGTCGTGTGGGGCTAGGAGGCCTTTAAAATCCATTATCTAGAATCCCACTATCAGAGTGTCCATGTCGACCTTCTTCCTTTTTTCTGACTTGACCTCCAGAGAGGTTGAGTGCACCGTCTTCGTCACTGCCTTGGCCTCAGCCACATGGGCCTTCCTGTCAGCGACCTCAGACCCTCCTCCTGCTAGACCCCCGGAGATCATTCCCACTTCGAGCGAGATTATAATAAGCCTCTTCACAGGGCCTTGGTCGTCTCTCGGCGGGAGGTCAGGGTCGTCCTCATCATCACAAGGGTCGTCCCCTCTTTTTTCAGGACCTTCTCTACATGCATCGCCTCGCTTCTTTCTGGGGTCGTCCCCTCGGCCCCTCTTGAAGGCACCTTTGTCGACGTACTTTCTGAGCTTCCCTTCTTTTAACATCTTCTCAATCTCATATTTCAGAGCGAAACATTTGTCTGTCACGTGGCCATGGTCTTGGTGAAATTCACACCACAGGTTCTTATTCCTCTTGTTGGGGGCTGCCCTCAACTTCTCAGGCCACTTCAGGGACCGGTCACTCCTTATCTCATTAATAATCTATTCACAGCTGACCATTAGAGGGGTGTAACCGGCGAACTTTTGGTCCGTAGACCTCTTCTTCCCCTCTTTGTTCTTCTTAGGGTATTTACCCCCACTAGCGCCTCCTTTTTCGTCTTCATATTTTGCGGCCATCGCCTCTTCGTCGTTCATCACCTTTCCTGCTGTTGACAGTAGTTTAGCCATCGTCCTCGAAGGGTCTTCAGCAAGCTTCCATAACAGCTTCCCCTTTTGGAGTCCTCCAATCACGGCTGTCATAGCTATGCTATCCTCATAGTCTTCCACCTCTAGCTTCTCTTTATTGAATCTAGCTATGTAGTCCCTCAGACTCTCATTCTTCCCCTGCTTAACATAGAACAGGTGGGTGGTCTTCTTCTGTGGCCTCACCCCAAAGAAAAAGTTATGGATGAACTGGTCTCCCAACTACTTAAAGTTTTCAATGGAGTTTTTTGGAAGATACGTGTACCAGACATGTGAAGCCCCAGTCAGGGTACCAGAGAAGGCACGACACCTCATCTCATCTGAGATAGAGTATATGTCTGCTGCTGATTGATACATCTCAACATGGTGGACAGGGTTGGTGCTCCCGTCATATCTTGGGGTGACCACAGGTGGCTTGAACTTTGATGGCGTAGGGAAGTTGACTATCTTCACCACAAAGGGTGAGCCTATGGTGTACCTCCTCTGAAGAGGGTCCCGACTTTTCAGTATATCGCCAATCTTATCCTCCAGTCACTGGATCGAGTCATTCCAAGGCCTCGTAGGGTCGACTTGGCCAATGTTATCCCCTGCCGCTTCTTTGAGATGGACTGAGGGTTCTGTCGCGGCTGGCCTGTGTCGGCTGTTTACTTCTCCCTAGCCGTCATCCTGTTCCCGGGGCTGGCCCCCGTGGGGTCGGTCAACTGCTGCGACATTCCTTGACCTGGACAATTTTTCTCACAGGTCATTCACTGGGCCTAGCCTCTCAAAGGCCGACCCCCTGCTTAGGCGATCGAAAGCATAGCCTCTCGGGCGATCGTCAGGGTTTTTCCTTCTGCACTTCCCTCTGCTCTCCTGGAGAGGTCTCACAGTATTATTGGAGACCTCGTATGGTTCCCAGCATTCTATGGGGGCTTCCTCCCCCTCCAGATCATCATACCTGTCTTCAGGGCAAGGGTTTCCTTGCCTCCCCAGGCATAGACGTCGGGGGTCAGCAACATCCCTATGCCGCTGAGGGGGTGGTAGGTCTTTGCGTGGTGCCTGGGGTGGTCCCCTGGCCTCATGCTGTCCCGGAGCTACTGCCGGAGTAATCATCTTAGGTGAGACCCCTGGTGGTCTTAGCATGTTCTGGCTCAGAGCTGTGAACTGCTCCTGTATGATCCGCTGGCTTGCTACCAGGGACTTCAAGGCTGCCTCCACATCAGCCATCTCAGACTGAGGTGGTGGCTGACTGGAACTGGGTCCTACTCCACTATCCGGTGGAGGGAGTGGTGGTGGTGGCATCTCCGGTGCCATGTGTTTGAGCTGTGAACAGCTAATCTAGAAAAAAGACTGGTGAGCTTGAGAACCTTAGTGGGTCTCTTTTAATGGTGAAACATCTTCTCTCAGGGGGAGAACTGGTTCACCACCAGAGTGCCCAGTGAGGTCAAGCTGTAAAAAGGAAGAGATGTCTTCTCGTTTCCCACAGACGGTGCCAAACTGATGATGCTGAGATTTAGCACCACCGGATAAGTGATGATGAGCTCAAATAATGGCAACCATGGCAACCATAGAGATGTAAGTGTATAAGTGTGTAGAAGGAGATGAGTATAAGAGGAATAAGATAATGATGTATAGTGGTTCAGCCAATTTGGACTACATCCACTGTGAGTGTGTGATCCATTAAGTATGGGCACTAATGGCCTTGGATACAATGCACATAAGCTCCTTTCTCTCTCTACTGTGTGTACAAGCAGAGTTTTAGCTAGGGTTACAATTATCCATCGATCCCCCCTGTAGGGTTGTAGGTGACAAGTATATATAGGTCTTGGGGGGTGTAGTGTACCCCACAAGTATGCATGGTGCATGTGAATGATGATCTAGCCAATCCCCTGTTGACACCTGTAGATGCCAAATGATGACATAATATTCCCTCACATGAGGGTGTGATTTTGTTATAACGGTCTCCCATGTGCCATGTGAGCCTTACGCGCACTGTTCCACGCGTCTCCCAAACCACGCGCTGTGATGATGTCACCCTCGGCCTTTGATATGAGGCCGAGGGCAAAGTTCCTTCCGACAATGAGTCTGGCCTAATTTGGGCCTCGTACTGTCGTACCCTCGGGGGGTCGTTCGGAGCCTGATTAAGGGTCGGCCCCCTGAGGGGTCGTCCGGAGCCTGATGAAGGGTCGGCCCCTGAGGGGTCGTCTGGGCTTGGTGAGGCGCAGGGCGCCCTCGGCATAGCCGATGGTATATACGAGTATATCAATTACAAATGTCAAGAATCACCAGAAGTGGAATGGCCAAAACAAAAAAGAAAATCATAATTCAAGCACGTCACTATCGAGCGACACTTGTTATAGATGTGGTGGCAGTGGTCATTGGACACATAATTATCGTTCATCCAAGAAATTTGTGAAAAGATACCAGGCTTCAAAAAGGGGAGTGGAGACAAATATTATGGAAGGTCCATAAGACCGTTGGATGATGGAGACAAATATCATGGAAGGTCCTGAAGACCGCCAGAAAATTGATAATGCCCATCTCAATGTTAGTGATTTTTTTGAAGATGAGGATGTCAATCCAATTGATAATGAGACATATGATGCCATGATTGGCACCCCCTAAAGAACTGAATAGTTTTTGTTTTCTCCATATCTATACAATAATATTTTTTACTATTCCTAAAATATCCTAATGTTTTTTCCTTTGAATGTTTATTATAATAAATTGCATGATTTTACATTTATCTTTTAAATGCTTATATGGTTTGTAACCTTTAATTGTGTTATTCGTATATAAGGTACGGAACTAAAAATGCAAGAAAGCAATAACACTTGTCTAACTCATAATATTTTGAAAAACCAATTTTTTTTCTCCGACTTGGTGTATGATACGAATTTTTTTTTTGCAATAACTGATCATGTTAAAATTATTGATGGCTCTGAAAGAGCCCACATGTGCTACCTAATTTATTGATACAAAATGCAATATACTCAAGCAATTCCTGAAGAAATTTGCTAAGTTTTAAAGACATCAGAATGAACGGATATCATATGTAAACATATAATGAAAGTAACCATAAGTTTCTTTGCAATACTTCGAGTGTTAGAAGTCTGAAGCTCACACAAGAAAAAATCCCTGAATTATCCATGGGGTTATACCACATAACACTTAGTGTTATCTAATCACACTCTGTCATGGGTTGAAATCTTGACAATCCTAATGCATTGATATTATGGCATGATGTTTTGGGTCACCTAGGATCCACCATGTTTCGATAGATAAGTAATAACTCAAATGGAAGTTTTTTAGCAAATCAACAACTCACCCTACCAAGTGAACATTTTTGCGTCCCATGTACACAAAGAAAATTAATCACTAAACCATCTTTTCTCAAAATAACCTCTGAGTCACTATATTTTTTACAAAGAATTCAAGGGGATATTTGTGGCCTTGTTCACCCTTTTAGTGAACCTTTTAAATATTTTATGGTTTTAATTGATGCGTCCACTAGATGGTCACATGTTTGTTTATTATCCACTCGCAATTTGGCTTCTGCAAAATTACTTACCTAAATCATTAAACTCAGAGCACATTTTCCTGATCAACACATCAAATCCATTCACTTAGGTAATACAGGCGAATCCACTTCTTAAGTTTTTGATTATTATTATCTATCCATAGGCATTGATGTTGAGCACCCAATTCCCCATGTTCATACCCAAAATGGTTTATATGAGTCATTAATTAAACATTTACAACTGATAGCTAGACTTTTGCTTATGCAATCTAAACTCCTAGTCTAAGCTTGGGGTTATGCCATCCTACACGCTTCCAAGTTCATTCAACTTCGACCAACTGCTTACCATTTTTTCCCCTTCATAACTCGTGACAGGATGTCGGCAAAACATATCACACTTGCATAAATTTGGTTGTGTCATGTACGTTCCTATGTCACCACCACAATGTACTAAAATGGGGCCCCAGCGTCATTTGGGCATATATGTTGGTTATGATTCGCCATCAATCATTCGTTATATTGAACCATTAATAGGTGATGTGTTTACCGCTAGATTTTTAAATTGCCACTTTGGTGAGACCATCTCCCCGCCGTTAGGGGGAGGGAAGAACGTACTTGAAGTATGGTCCGTTCCAGAAGAACGACGCCACCTTGTCTCATCTTGACCCCTGTACTACTCAAGGTGAGCATGAAGTACGAAGGATAATACATCTTCAGGGAATTGAAAATCAATTACCCGATGCATTTAATGATGCTACAAAAGTGATCAAGTCTCATTTACCTGCAACTAATGCACTAGCCAAATTGATGTTCCATTGGTACAAAATTTGATTTTAGCGAAAAATGCATCTATTGCACGCCAGAAGCGTGGCAGACCTATAGGTTCCAATGATTCCACTCCCCGAAAGCAGAGATGAAATGAAAAATCATTCCCTCACAATGCTTTAGAAGAGGTTATGAATAAAATATTTATTTTTTCTAAAATCCCTGAAGATGTTAGTGTCCCTAAAAAGACGAAAGTCCCTGAAGTGACTACAAAAGCTCTTGAAGAGGAAAAGGTACCTAAGAACAATAATGAGATCTCTATATTTTATATATATTCAATAGAAATGTGGGATCGCAATAAAATAGTCATTAATGACATATTTTCACATGCAGTAGTACATAATGAATCACATACTATAAATGAATGTTGACAATAAGAAGACTGGCCAAAATGGGAATTTCAATCAAGGAAGAACTTGTGTATTTAAATAGACATCGTATATTTGAACCTATACACTACACAAAATCTTGCGAATGGTCACGCCCAGTGGGTCACGGCCCAAGTCTGCGACCAGCTGGTCGCGGACTTGGGCCGTGACCGACTCAATATTTGGTGTGACCATATTTATTATCACACTAAATTATCGATGTTTTGGAAGTGGTCACGGACTTGGGCCGTAACCAGGTCGTGACCATCTTGGCGCCAAACTCGCGCCAAATTTCCCTCCAAGCTTGGTCGCAGATGGGTCACGACCCAAGTCCGTGACCCATGGAATGACAAAGAAGAGAGCACACACATTGAGGGTCATGGCTTAGGACCGTGACCATTTCTGGGTGTGGGTCACGACTATGGGCCGTCACCATCCCTCATTCAAGCACTAGGGTTGATAAAAAAGGGTCGCGCATCACAGATTGAGGGTCACGGCTATGGGCCGTGACCATTTCTTGGTATGGGTCACGACTATGGGCCGTGACCATAGGCAGTATGCATCCCACTTAGCTTCATCTACCATGACCATAGTCACGTCCCAAGTCCGCGACCATCTGCCGTGACCCCCCTCGGTCGTGACCATTTTTTGGTCACGGACTTGGGCCGCGACCTACGAAAATGGTCACACCCGAAATGGTCACGGCCCAAGTACACGACCCACAATTTTGGTCAGGGATTTTGGCCTTGACCAATCGCCAGTTATGGTGTAGTGATAGTACAAACCCCAAAAGATGTTAACCCAGTATGTTACAAATGGGTGTTTGTAAGAAAGCGCAATGAGAAAAATAAAATCACTCGATATAAGGCATGACTTGTCGTGCAAGGTTTCCTTCAGAAACCCGAGACTGATTATGATGAACCATACTCCACAGTTGCGGAATTTATAACTTTCAGATATTTGATTAGTTTAGCAGTCTTTGAAAATCTTGATATGCGACACATGAATGTTGTGAACATTTATTTATACGATAACTTAGACACGAAAATTTATATGAAAATCCCTGAAGGATTTTCTTTGCAAGAAGCAAAGCCAAGGTGTATATACTCAATTCGACTAAGATGATCATTATATGAATTAAAACAATTCAGAAGGATGTAGTACGACCGTCTTATTGAATACTTGTCTAAGGAAGGGTATGAAAACAATTCAATTTTCCCATGTGTCTTTATAAAGAAATCACCAATGGGATTTGTGATAGTAGCAATTTATGTCGATGATATTAATTTAATCAAAACTCCAGAAGATCTCAAAAAAATTGCTAACTATTTGAAGAAGGAATTTGAGATGAAAGACCTTGGAAAAACTAAATTTTGTCTCGGCCTGCAGATCAAGAGAAATTCTAGTGGAATTCTTATCCATAAGTCTAATTATACTTAAAAGGTCTTGAAAAGATTCGATATGGACACTACACATCCACTAAGTACACTCATGGTCGTCCGATCTTTAGATAGAAATAAAGATCCATACCGTCCTAAAGATAATGATAAGGAAATATTGGGTCCAAAAGTACCCTATTAAAGTGCAACTGGTGCATTATTATACTTGACACAATGCACTAGAACGAATAGTTCATTCTCACTCAACTTGCTTTCCAGATATAGTTCTGAACCAACAAAAAGGCATTGGATTGGGATCAAGCATATCGTAAGATATCTACGAGGAACCACTGACATGGGATTATATTATTCTAATCATTATAATGTTATGAGTTAGTAGGTTATGCAGATTCTGGATACCTCTTTGATCCTCATAAGGGTCGATCCCAAACAGTTTATGTATTTCTTAATGGTAATACTGCTATTTCTTGGCGTTTTACTAAACAAATTTTAATAGCTACTTCCTCTAACCAACCTGAAATTTTAGCACTTCATAAAGCAAGTCATGAATGTGTATGGCTGAGCTATTTAATTCAACATGTTCGTAGTTCTTGTCAAAGGTCTCCCATTACAGATGTTCCCAGTATCATATACGAAGATAATGAAGCATGCATAGTTCAAATTCAAGAAGGCTTTATCAAAGGGGATAGAACTAAGAACATTTCACTATAATTTTTCTTCACTCATGAACTTCAAAAGAAAGATGAGATCAAATCAAGCAAGTGCGTTCAACTAAAAACCTAGATGATATATTTACCAAGTCACTTTCTAAAGCACCATTCCAGAAAGTGCATGGGATTAGAATGCTGAGACTTCACCAACGGTCAATTTGAGATATGCAAATCAGGGGGAGCTCCTATTAGGGGTAGAATAAAAAGTCATGATCTTTTAGGAGATAAATGCGTTGACCTTTTTTTTCCCTTTAACTAGGTTTTTCCCATTTGGTTTTCCCAGTAAAGGTTTTGTGTTATACTCTTTTTACTTTAACTAAGTTTTTCCCACTGTTTTTTTAGTAAAGGTTTTAATGAGGCAACATTAAGCACATCCAACACCAATTCAATGATAACAAAAGTTGTACTCCTCTTCCTTCACTTTGGATTTTTCCCACTGGGTTTTTCCTTAGTAAGATGTTAATAAGGCAACAATCATTGAATGGTGGATATGGTACACATCCAAGGGGGAGTGTTAAATTATGTGGATTTTGGGTGGATGTCCACTCACATTCTGTGTCTTTTGGGATACCTCACTATGTAATATAAATAGGGGGATCTCATATGATTTTGTACTACACCCAATATAATTGTGAAATAAAATACTCACTGTCTCTTAATTCTCTCCATGTCCTTTATTTATAAAAAGAGATATATATAGAGAGATAAGGGATTTTAAAATTAGATCTCATTGATGGAGAGAGATCTACAATAGAAAATAAATCATAGCTTGCCAAAGGAGAAAAATGGGAGAAATCTTTAGAGGATGGGGATGTTCGAACTCAATGAAGGATGACGATGGAGAAATTTGTCATCACGAGATGAAAACATAAATAAGTGGATGGTGGACATTGTTAGAGGTTGGAGTTCATCACTCACAAATAAACCATTGAATTTTAGGTGAGTGAGCCATGATACATGATAATTATAGGTCTGAACATTTGTGACTATTTGATCATTGGGGTCAAGTATATGAGTTTAAAAGCCCAAGTTGACTTTGCAATATCGTTTTAGTAGGCTTGGTAACTTGGATAGCCTTGAAGTGCTTGGAATGGAGTCAAAAGACTTGTATGCATAATGTTGTGCACAAATTCGACACCATAATCAACAAAATAAAAATAAATATATATGAAAATTATTGTGGAATAAATGACCAACACAGAAGGATACACGTGAGATTTAAGTTGGTTCACCCAATATAGGTTACATCAATAGGAGAGAATAGTTTAATTTCACTTTGAGAATAAAACTGGTGTCACTTTGAGAATAAAACTGGTGCTTTAACACGCATTCACATATAATTTAAATTATCACTAAAAAGATATATACTCTTTTGAATCCTCCTATCTCCACACGTTATTTTTGGCTTCCTCACTTGGTGTGTATTTACTAAGCTTAAACTTCACATTTATATGGCCAAATGGAGACTAGAACTTGGCCACCAGTAAACTTGGACATTAAGTAAACTTGGACACCAAGTATTTCACACACCAATATGTATCTAATACACATAAATGTGTTCACATTACTTTTGAATTTGTCCTTGTAAATGGGTTGCCAACTTTAACATACTCCACCCTGTCAATCCATGATATGCTAATGACAAGACAATTTTGGAGAACCCGGAGTACCGCCCATGAAATTACTGAGGGACCATCCCACTAGGATCATCAAATCCACCACTCGTGGAGTTACCTCAAACTTTAACAATCTGTAATACCCAAACTAAGTTTTTATTAATAGGACTCTATTTTCTATGACCACAAACATTCCCATTATCCTACATTGTTCTTGCTACACACATTCTGAATCAACACACGTAGATAGTGTTATTAAATTTATCAACGACCAATGCATGTGTGCAATTACCCCGACTCAAAATATTATCCTTCAACTTTAAAAAAGGACCCTGAGCCATTCGTTCCATTAGTAGGAATTTTTTCTCTCACCATCATTTGCTGCTATGAAACTTGTAATCAAGGTCGCTAATTTATTTTCGAATGAGACATTCCTCAGGTGCTGGATAGTTTTGGTATGCCACTTCCCCATTATACTCAAATTTTATTTCATACTATAGACACAACATTATAGGACCCCCTAAGTCTCTCTTTAGGTCCCTAGCACTTCCTCAATTCACTAAAAACTTTAGGTCATACTTCGAGTACCGATCTAAAGGCCATCGGGCGCTCCTGGGCCCCGTTTGAGTATAGTTAACTCTATCATCAGAGCGAAAGCTCTTTGAAACTTCGAAGGGATTTGAATCCCATTTTTAATGATCCACAGCATGTGTGAATCGTCATAACGATTTGAACGAACATACCATTTTAATACTTAAAATAGATTTAGAGGCCACCGGACGCTCCTGGGCCCTGATTTGACTCTAGTTAATTTCATTGTCAGATAAAAAGCAAATTGAATATACGAAGGGCACTAAAAGCCCTTTCCAATGGTCCATACCTTGCATGAAACGACATAATCATTTGGACGAATGATCTGTTTTCCCTCAAAAATCGATCTGGAGGCCATCGAGCACTCCTGGGCTCCGTTTGACCAGGGCCAAATCTTCAAATCAAATGGGACTAAAACTTGAAAGGGAACTGAAGACCCTTTCCAATGGTCTACTCCTTAAGTGAATCATCCTTACGGTGCGAAAGAATGGTTCATTTTACTTCGAGAGATCACTAGATGATTTCGGGACCCGGTTGACCAAAGTCAACTTTCTGAACCGAGTAAAGCTCTTTGGAATTTCGAAAGGCAATGAATACTATTTCCAATAGTTTTTCCCGTGCACGATTCAGACTTACCGTCCGGACGAACGACCCATTTTCGTCTGTCGATCTCCCTCAAAAGGATCGACGAGCGCTTCCGAGCCATATTTGACCCAAAGTCAACTCCCAGACCCTGGAGATGTCCAAAGGTCTCTTGAATGTCTATGAATTACCTTTCTAACGGTATGCCCCATGCGCAATTTAGATTAATGGGTTGCGTTCTAGGACTATTTTTTTGGAAAAATCTACACGAGACTGCCACAGGCATGTTCATTTCCCTGCCTATCGGCAGTGTGCCTAGGGTTACCTACCAATTGGTAGAGCTAGGGATATTGCGATCGGCACCCCCATTACCCTATAAATAGAGCTCATGACCTCACTCCCAAAGCACACCTCAGATCCATCATCATCAGTGATCTCAACAACATTCTCCTGTAATCAACGGAATTTCCTTATGTGAAATTCCATCCCATCTACATTCCTATCCTTTTCACACCCAATTTGGCAAAATCTCATTCTCTCTCATCCAACATTCATCTCAATATTAAAGGAAGTTCATCCAATATCAAGATCATGCTTCAATACAACAAAGAATGTCCAAAATCCTTCCCTTTCTCTCTTTAAATTTCTTATTTTTGTATTAATTACATTAAATTCATAATTTAGTTCTTACTTTAGTTCATACACATTAACATCTCACCTTTTCATTAGTTATATTGCACATACTTTATTTTTCTATAAAAATCCCAAAATAAACAAAAAGAGGGTTATACTTATAAATTCTAGCTGGATTATCCATCACAAATTTTCAAAACTAAAACACAGTTTTTACACACATGCAAATAATAAAATCCCGTTCGAATCTATGGGATAAACCCCACCCCTATGCCACATACTAACTACATTGACTTTGATGCCTTTAAAGGCTATGTAGGCGTTTCAGATTAATATCCGAGACTCGAGTCCAATTTTTGAATTTCTCAATTTTCGCAATTCCCCATTTATTATAAGCTTGCATTATTTTAATACATATTATGTTTGTGATCCTTAGAAGCATTTTATCCAACATATATTATCGTTTCATTATAATGATCAATATCGTGATAAATGTATAAATCATATTTTTAATATTACTTTTGGTAACATTCCTATAGATGACCTCACTTTATCTCTTCCATGGTATGAGTTGGGCGATTTCGATCTCCATTACATATACACGCACACACACTTCACGGGGAAATAAAGAAAAATAATTACATAAGCCCATGAGAGACTGAAAGGGCGGGGTGGGTACCTAACACCTTCCCATTCCATAACTTAGCCCCTGAGTCTTTGAACTATTGGTTTCGTAAGCATCAGTTTGTCTTTGTTGTCGCTCTCTCGAAGCGACAACATGTTTTTTTGCCTTTCGTTTCATGCCCTAGCCTAGCCCAATTCTGATGAGGCGCGAACCGTGCGTCGTGTAATACACAAATCGTTGTTATCGGTTCGGCAACTCAATGCAAAAAACCTAAGCTACTACTACACTTGCGTGGCAAGCACAACGGTAAGTCGGGTATTGTAAGAAATCCATAGGGAGTGAATGGATTTTAGATTTTAATTATTTAATTACTTTAGGAATAAAAGTGTAAAACAAATAAAAGAAAAGGTGATGGCTGGGAATGGTGACAAGAAAAAATAAGTTACGCTACACAAAAGTAAAGCAAGGATCGGGATCGCATCCCACCACACGGATCGAAACAGCTACTAACCAAAATTTTGGCTCGAAATCTATTTAACCGATCATTTTAGTTAAGTATAAACTTCACGCAAGAAGGAATTTAACCCAAAGTTGCTTGAATAAACATTTAATCAAAAATGGTCACATGCGGATCAAATTCGAATTGTCCGTATAAACACTAAAGTTGCGTGACAAATAAAGTTAAACGCAGAACAATCAATCTTTAATACACGCGGTTTCAATTAAACACGATTGAAGTTGTACGGTTATATGAACTGAGGTTATTTCGTAGAATACACACACACTTCATTATTAAAAATTTGCCAAGTATAGAAATATTCCAATTTTAATTTGCTTTGCAAATTTAAAGGTTAGCATAAGTAATTAACAATTAAAGTGATGGGATTGATAACTTGATTAAAAGATATAAAATTAGCCAATTTTATCCTTTTTATCCTATGCGTACATCTAGGTGATTTTGATAAAGTAAAGTGCGAAAATCACAACACGCCGATGTACGAGAAAAACCCAAATGGGAAAAACCTCGGACGACTGGGCCTAGACAAATCCACTACAAATAGGTTTTACAAAGGACTCAAAAGACTTACAGACTTTGACTCAATCAAGACATGCTGATGCCGTCTGCTACCTCCGAATTTGTAGTACGCGAAGCTCCAACGCGTTGCTCGACACTACTCGTGTCGCGGTATCCATCGAAGCCCAAACTACCGTCTCTAATAAGCTTGAACGTAGAAATCCACTGCAAGTGTACTTATTGAATTTCAGGTTGATGGCATGGGACTTTAGTTAAAAAGTTAAATTGTGTTGGAGAAGAGTTTTTCATCAAAAAGGAAGATGTGAAATTTTTGCTCTCAAGAATGTGTAAAACTTCCTTATCAAAAACTAATTTTCGTCCACATATTAAAACAGGAAAAGTAGTGGACAAGGGAAGTTATTTAAAATAACTGCAGGAAAGAATTTATAAAATTTCAAAACTGACAGATCTCGTTCGAATGAGGTCGTTTGAGTGACCTTTCGTTCGAACGAGATATCTAACGATAGTCCAGTACAAATGTTAGATAAGTCGTTAGAAATCTCGTTCGAACGACATTTATAATGAACTTCTAACGAGATACCAGTGCAGGATGGGCTGGGTTGTTAGATCCAGGTCGTTCGAACGACCTGGGAAACACTTCGAACGAAAATCCTTTTTTCTTTTAAAAGGAGTTAAAATTAATTTATAAAATATTTTTTATGAAAATTAATTTTTTTTATGAAAATTACTCTTTATGAAAATTACTCCAACACATAAAAGTGGTTTTGGGCATATACCTTTTTAAGATAATGAAATTGAGATGCATATTGATGTAGCTTGAACTTTGAATGCCCGATTCTCTAAGGTTGTATGAAGCTTGATTCGAAATGACCCAAAAGAGTTTTGTCCAACGGAATGTAGCCAATACTACAAATGACTCGATTGGAAATTTGTCCTTACAAATCTCCCACTTTGGCTATTACGGGACAAAAAAAATAAAAAAAAAATAAACAAAAAGACTGAATTTGCTAAGCTAGCTGTCAAGCCGATTCTAAAGTCCGTCCCAAAAACCCAAATAAAAAGACAGACAAATAACTCGACTGACGGTGTGCTGCAAAAAAGTAAGCGATGTATCCTACACACATGAAATAACAAATACATAAAACACATGGGGAAATAGAAACCATAAATCAAACGTTAACTAAACATGAGAATATAAAGCAAGTTAATTAATCATGAGTATGACATATGTTAATATGTTAAATTTTAATTAACTCCCCCTAAATTATGAACCCCTCCTATCAATGTTTCTCCCCCTTTTTGTCCGAAAGAGACAAAGGGATGTACAGAGCCTGCATGGTTAGAGAAAAGGATACAAGGAATAAAAACAATAGAGAAATATGCAACACAATACAATATCCATATATGCAACAACAGAATAAACAGGAGATAAATAACATTAATAAAAATATCCATACATAAATAAAGAGAATGTAACCAAAACATAGAAATAGGTACAAGTGAGAAAAAGTAAATAAAGATGTTCCGCTCACCCTCACAGGTACAAAAGATGAAATAAACAGAAACATAAAGGAAATCAAAAAGCTGGGGCGTCATGTGGAGAATCATTTGGAAGGGACCCGGTGCTGGATGAGACAACTCCACGGCGCATCTCCATGCGACGGATCGCCTCTAGGTGCTCAAGAAGCATAGAATCCCGACTCACTTGAGCTTCATCCCGACGTGCTTGAGCCTTCTTGCGACGAGCCTGAGCCTCCATATCTTGCTGCATATTAATCAGCAGCTCCTATAAAATAGCTAGCACCTGTCTTCCTGAATTTGCTCCACTTGTGAATGCACAAACCTAAGATCCTCCGATTCAAGGGTGCGGGAGCATGAAAAGAGGAAGGTCTAGGGGTAGCACGAGAGGGTATTAGTTTAGAGGGAGCAGGAGTGGAGGTAGTGGCGGATTGTGAGGATACGAATTGAGAGGGAGTGAGTTGAGGAGTATCGGGGGGTTAGTGACCACGAGACCTACCAACATATTACATATCAATGGATTGGTAGCGGGTCACAGGGACATCGGTGGGAAGACGAGGGCAACCGACAACAAGACAGTGGCGGGTAAGGATAACGGCAAAGGGGAGTTCTTGTCTAGCGGGACTGGATGGGTTGATTCTAGCAAACTTAATGACTAGATAAATGAAGGTGGGTAGGTCGATGGCACCCCTAATGTTAATAGAAAACATGAGGTCCACGTTTATTTTAGTGATTTGAGTGGAATTTCACGTGGAATGAGACAAGAACATACAGTTCAATTTAGGACCATAAAATTCGGATGTAAATTTTTATGGAAAATTGAAATAGTGTCAGGTTGGATAATCCTTCACACGGTGCTCATAATCAGAGTGGGGTCAGGAAAAGAAGCGGGAGCCCAAGGTTAGGTGGATTATTGACTCGGGGTAAAGAGATGAGATGAGCTATGGAGTCAAGATTGACAAAGATCTCCCGACCTCTCACTCGAGAGAAAATATGATCCTCCCAAACAGACATCCAAAAATAAAATTCCCGAATAAGGTCGGGAAAATTGTGTCAGTGAGGTTGAACAAGGGGTCCCACCCTAAGTCAGATATCGAGGAGTGAACTGTGGTGCCTGCTAGAGATGTGAGATGGACAAGTTTTTCTCGAACAATGAACCTAGTGGAAAAAACCTGTGTATGGTATTGGGTATGACTAGTGAGAGTCCTCCAACACAGTTTAAGATCAGGGATGGACGCAGTAACACTATTATCCTCATCGGATGAGGAAGAAGAGCGTTCCTCAGGAGATTCGCTTTTGCGACCGTTGCGACGACTACGAGGAGCCATTTTAGAGGGCTAAACTAGGACCTACCCAAATAAAATCCATCTAAACTGCCAAACACACCAACAAACCAAACAACAATAATTAAGGGAAGTTCCATGAAATTATCAAAAAGGATTTGTATTTAAAAAATAGATAATGTTTATGGAGTTCAACTTAATTAGGGGCAAAAAAAAAATTATGAAATATTATATAGCTCCAAAGTAAAAGCTATATATATATATATATATATATATATATATATATATATATATATATATATATATATATATATATATAAAGAAGAGAAGAGAGAGAAAGAAGATACCGAGAAAAGAGAAGAGGAAGAACCAAACTTGGAACCCTAGCTGAAAATGAGAAATAGAAGAGGAATGAGTGTTGTGGGAGAATGAAATAAGTTTAATGGAGGTGATGGTAAAAATCGTTGGTAAAATGGGGTATGGGTGTAGTGGAGAAATGGGTTAATGGGAGTAGAGGGAAGAGGGTTAGAGGAGAAATGGGAGAAGAGAGAGATGGAGAAATTTGGGGGAAATGGGGAAATCATGGGAAACGAGGAGAGAGAGAACCAAAAAAATATGAAGTGGCAAAAAATGGGAAAGAGAAACCGCCTAAAATAAACCTAGCTCGTTCGAACGACTTCTTTCGAACGATATGCCAGAAGCATATAATGAACCTCGTTAGAAAATTCGTTAGAAGTTCATTCGAACGACAATTCGAACGATATCCCAAACGCGAATTTGGAAATGTCGTTGAAAAACTCGTCTGAACGAGTTTTTCTGACGAAATTCAAACAGGTTAAAAAATAAGAAAAATAAAATAAGCATGAAAATAACATATAAGAAGGAATTGGGAAGGCCAGAAAGTTACCAAAGTGAAAGTTTTAATTGTCCTAGGTTGTGATGACATATCTAAACCATGGGAGCGGAGATATAGGGGTGTGAACAATGCGATTGAGAGCTTTTACCTAAGACAACTCACAAGTGCGAAATGTAAAACTATATATAGACGCAATATGCACTCACGTTAGCCTCGTGTCAATAAAGAAATACCATAGGACACTGAAACACTAAATCGACAGGCATACAAGATAGATGATTCTCTCGCTAATGTTGTCACAATTAGAAAGCAATGTATCGAATAAATGTGCATGCCTATTGATCTTAAACTTATATCTCCTATTAGCAACTTTAGATTGAGACTTTTCTTTTGAAGAATCAATCATGCTATATAATTTTGGCCTTGGCATTATATATATATATATATATATATCATATTTGAATGCTTCAATTTTAGGCACTTATGCAATAATGCAAATGGAGGCTATTCACGCATTTTTTTTTGTTTTTCACAGCCCGAGTCCATTGCTAGAAACAACAAACAACTGGATGAATATAATTACATTTTTTTGCTTAAATCCGGGCAATGGATGATCATGCACAATTTTGATTGCTTATAAGAGATGTGACTAATATTGAAAAGACAACACCAAATCTCACCATACGAGTGCAATGTGAAAAAGATATTCGCAATATTTCGTGAAAAGTGTGTGCAAAAAGGCAAATATATGAGGCAATCACAGAAATACATATCATAAAAGAACATTATTGTGCACAAGAGAAATAAAGTCCGGCTTAACTACTCATCGAAAGCCACGTGGACATGAAATAGAATAGTTATCCGAACACATCAAACACAAAACCATATGGAAAAAAATTTGTGAAAGCTTTTCTAACTTTTCCCGTTTTCCTTGAAAATAAGAAAGAAAAATATTTTTTGAAATTTTGAATAAAATATTTACAAAAATAATCTAGATCATAGGTAAAAAGATAGACAATAAACGCAACCTAAACTAGATAGGTGACTATAATCTCAATCAGTTGAGCAAATCCCAATGGATTTCCTAAGGTTTTCAAACCTAGGGGCATCTAGAGGTTTTTGTGAAGATATCGGCCAATTGTTGATCGGTGCCAACGAAGCTTAAGGAAACGATTTTGTCTTCAACCAAGTCACGAATAAAATGTTCACAAATCCTAATATTCTTGGTTCTAGAATGTTGAACGGCATTACGGGAAATGTGAATTACACTAGTATTATCGCAATAGATAGTCATAGTTCCTTGGGAAATACTGTAATCTTCCAACATTTATTTCATCCAAATGAGTTGAGTGCAACAACTCCCGGCGGCTATGTATTCGGCCTCCGCCGTGGACAAAGAAATAGAATTTTGTTTCTTGCTCATATATGAGACAAGTGCACTTCTAAAGTAGAAACAACCGCCAGATGTAATTTTGTATCCATCAACATCTCCTGCCCAATCGGCGTCCGAATATGCCGATAGACAATCATTTGTGTCAAAGGGATACCAAATCTGAAAAGACAGGGTCCCACTAACATATTTGATAATACGTTTAATGGCAAGTAAATGAGACTCTTTTGGGGCGGCTTGATAGCAAGCACAAACTCCTACACTAAAGGAAATATCTAGACGACTAGCGGTTAGGTAAAGTAGGCTACCTATCATACTCCTAAAGAGAGAGTGCTCTACATCCTTTCCTTCGGTGTCCTTACTAAGTTTAATCGAAGAACTCATAGGAGTGCGTGCATGCTTAGCGAATTCTAGTTTAAATTTCTTAACAAGCTCTTTAGCATACTTAGTTTGGGACAAAAATATCCCACTTTCAAGTTGACAAACTTGAAGACCTAGGAAGAAGGTAAGTTCACCGACCATACTCATCTCAAATTCATCTTGCATTTCTTTTGAAAAAAATTGAGTATGTTTATCACACGTAGAACCAAACACTATGTCATCGACATACACTTATGCAACTAAAATAACTTTCTCATCACGACAGATAAATAGTGTCATATCTACTCCCCTCTCAAAAATCCACGAGAAAGGAGATAAGAAGTGATCCTTTCATACCAAGCACGGGGTGTTTGTTTCAAGCCATATAGCGCTTTCTTTAGAAAGAAGACATGGTTAGGATGCTTCGAGTCCTCAAACCATTTAAGTTGTTCAACATAGACTTCTTCTTGAAGAATTCCATTTAAAAATGCACTTTTGACATCCATTTGATATAATTTAAATTTAAGGTGACATGCTATGGCTAGTAAAAAGCGAACTGATTCTAACCTAACAACTGGGGCAAAAGTTTCTTCAAAGTCAACGCATTCTATTTGGGTGTATCCTTGGGCAACCAACCTAGCTTTTTTATGAACAATGACACCATTTTCATCCATTTTATTCTTAAAAATCCATTTGGTACCAATGACGTTAGTATTAGATGGCCTAGGGACTAATTCCCAACATTATTTTTCTTAAATTGTAACAATTCTTCTTGCATGGCATTAATCCAATGATCATCTTTTAATGCATTTTTAAAGTTTTTAGGTTCAATTTTAGAAGTATAACACAAATAGGCAACTTCATTTTCTAATTGAGCCCTAGTCTTGATACCTACCTCGGGATCTCCTATAATTTTTTAAGGGTCATGATTTTTACAAACCCAAGGAGAAGGATCCTTTTTCTCAGTAGAGGTAACAACCAAGTCATTGTGAGACTCAATATTTTCAACATCGAAAACGACATCACACTCACATGTCTTCCTCATTTTCAATAGATGTGGCTGGAGCATCGTCTGTTATTACACCATTTATTGATTCCATGACTTTTGAACTACTTAAGTTAAAAACTCTAAAAGCTTTACTGTTTTGAGAATAACCTAGGAAAATACCTTCATCACTCCTTGAATCAAATTTACCTAGGAGTTCTCTATCCCAAAGGATATAACAAGGACTACCAAAAACACTAAAATAGGCCAAATTAGGTTTCTTGCTAGTCCACAATTCATATGGTGTTTTGTTAGTATTAGGACGTAAATAAACACTATTTACGGTGTGAAATGCAGTGTTAACCACTTCTGCCCAAAACCTATGAGGCACATTTCTTCCTACGAGCATAGATCTTTCCATTTCTTGCATCGTTCGATTTTTTCTTTCAACTATACCATTTTGTTGTGGTGTTCGAACGACTGACAATTCATGCTTAATTACTATTTCATCTCAAAAGGCATTGACACCGAATTCCTTGAATTCGGTTCCATTATCACTCCTAAAGCATAACACCGTGTTGATTTTGAAGAATTCTACATTTAATAATGAGAAAATCAACAGTTTCAGATTTTTCTCTTAGAAAACCTACTATGGAGTATCTAGAAAAATCATCCACCATTACTAAAATATATCTCTTTCGTCCTATGCTCTCGGTAATAGTGGGAACCATAAGGTCCATGTGTATCAATTCTAATACATGAGAGGTAGTTATTGAGTTTAACTTTTTATGCGGATTCTTAATTTTCTTTCCTAATTGACAAGGCCCGCAAATAGTGGAGGTTGGTCTTCTTAGAGATGGTAAACCTTGAACTAGATCTTTTCTCACTAATCGATCAAGATCTATAAAGTTAACATGACCTAACCTTTGATGCCAAAGATTGGCAGACGAGGCTTTTGCACTATTGCAAACTAAAGAGGATTTAGGAACTATTCCGTAGCAATTGTCACTAGTTCTCACACCTTGTAAAATAGACTCACCCGATTTATCATATACGGTGCACTTCGATTGACTAAACTTAACATCAAGATTTTGATCACATAATTGACTAATACTTATCAAAATTGTCTTGAGACCATCAACATAAAGGATATTTTCAAGTTTAGGAAACCAGAAATTTCAATAGATCCTCTATCCATGATTCGAGATTTGCTTCCATCCCTAAAAGTGACCGTACCATATTTATAGTTTTCAAGAGTGGTAAACAAGGATTTGTCACCGTTCATATGTCTCGAACAACCACTATCCAAGTACCATTGGGAGGTATTTTGAGCCTTAAGTGCAACATGAGAAACAAATGCTTTATTGGTCTCATCTTTCTTAACCCAAGCATGAGTTGTATTCTTCCCTTTGTTGACTCTAGTATTTTGGTTGACATTATTTGCTTGGTTTTTAAATAACCTTAGAAACTCTTCCATTAGACCTTAAGAAGTATTAACTAGATACTCAACTTGGCTCTTAAGACTAGCTAAGGAGCTATAGTGTTTCTTAGGAGTTGTGAAATAAGAGTTCTTCCCAAGCTTGTAACAAAAATCTCTAAGATGACCCCGTTTGTGACAATAAGTGTACACATAGGGTTGATTTGGACTCGCTTTTGAAGATTGGTTAAGTGGACTTATTTTAGGGAGATAAGGTTTAGGTGAATTTGATTTGGTAATAAACATAGCTACGGGTTCGGGTTTGACTTTGGATGACTCTCCTTCTTCATATCCTATACCCTTTCTCTCTTGATAACCTTTCTCCTTATATCCGAAAATAGGACCTAGAAATAATTTTCCCAGAGTGTGACTTTGACTTTGCGAGAGGAATCAATATCTTTTTCAAGTTGGACAATTTTAGCTTCAAGAGATTTTCTAATATCTAAAGACTCATGAAGATCTTTGTTGATACCTTCTAAGGAGTTAATTAAGTCACATTTTTCTTTGCCTACCAAGATAAGCTTCTCAGAAAGGGATATCTTAATTGTCTCGAGTTGACTAACTAAAGCCTCCTTCTCCTTCAGGACTTTCAAATCTTTTTTCTAAAGTTAAAACTTTAAAGGTTAATCTTTTGTTTACTTTTTGAATACTAAGAGACTCAGTGTATAGTTCATAATAGGCGGATTGTAATTCACTCTCATCTATTTCACTCTCACTTCCTTTTTCATCACTACTAGTAGAGTGAGTGGAAGCAACCTCAAGATTTTTCTCAGAATTGTCAACATTAGGATGTGACTCACTTAAATTACTAGAATGACTTGCTATAAATGCAGTGAAATTATTTTTAGACGGAGTAGAGTCATCAGAGTCTTCAGACTCATTATCACTGTCGCTTAGAGTAACATTGTAAACTGTCTTTTCTTTACCTTGTCTCTTCAGTTTAGTAGGGCACTCAAATGCTCTATGACCACGTCCCTCACACTCAAAGCATCTCTCCGAATCATCCTTTTTAAAGTTGTCTCTATTAAACTTCTTAGGATCCTGATTATTGAATTTTCTATTACCTTTGTTTTGTTGTTCTCAAATTTTGGTTTTTCAAATTTTGAGTTTTGCTTTTTGAACTTGAGAATTTTTTTTAATTTTTTTTAGCAAAATAGAGCTATATCATCAGGATCTATATCAGACTCATCAGACTCATACACTTATACTTTCTTTACTTTCGAGGCAACACCTTTATCTTTGGTTTTGTTATCTTTAGGAAACATATCTAATTCATATGTTTGAAGATCACCAACAAGCTCTTCAAGTTTTAAAGTATTTAGATTTCCTAATGAATTAAGAACTGTGACTTTTGGAATGAACCGCTTAGGAAGGCATCTAAGAATTTTCTTAACAACACGATCTTCAGGTATTTTATCACCTAAGTTAAAGCAAGAATTAACAATATCAGATATACGAGCATAAAACTCATCAAACGTTTCAGTTTCTTTCATGGTGAGGGTTTCAAATTGAGTTGTTAAGTTTTGAACTTTTGAAGCTTTAACTACATTAGTTCCCTCATGAGTAACTTGGAGAATATTCCAAGCTTCCTTTGACATCTCACACGTCATTATATGACGAAATTAATCGGGAGTCACAACACTAAACAAGACATTTAAACCTTTAGAGATAAAGTTACACAATTTCAATTCATCCTCACTTCAATTTTCTACAGGAGTTAAAATAATTTTATCATCAACAATCATAGTAGGAGGGGACCATCCTCTTTCAACAGCAACCCAAACACGCTCATCAATTGATTTAAGGGCATATTTAATACGTGCTTCCCAATAGGTGTAATTTGTTCCATCAAACATAGGTGGTATATTCGACGAAAAACTTTCCATATAACCTCCAGGATTCATCTAAATAACTTTTAAAGACTAGCTCTGATACGAATTTGAAGTTGTACGATTATATGAACTGAGGTTATTTCGTAGAATACACACACACTACACTATTAAAAATTTACCAAGGAGAGAAATATTCCAATTTTAATTTCCTTTGCAAATTTAAAGGTCAGCATAAGCAATTAACAATTAAAGTGATGGGATTGATAACTTGATTAAGAGATAAAATTAGCCAATTTTATACTTTTTATCCTACTCATACATCTAGGTGATTTAATAAAGTAAAGTGCGAAAATCACAACCACAACGCGCCGATGTACGAGGAAAACCCAAATGGGAAAAACCTCAAATGACTGGGCCTAGACAAATCCAATACAAATAGGTTTTACAAAGGACTCAAAAGACTTACAGACTTTGACTCAATCAAGACATGTTGATGCCGCCCGATACCTCCGAATTTGTAGTACGCGAAGCTCCAACGCGTTGCTCAACACTACTCATGTCTCGGTATCCACCGAAGCCCAAACTACCGTCTCCAATAAGTTTGACGCAGAAATCCACTGTAAGTGTACTTGTTAAATTTTAGGTTGATGGCATGGGGTTTTGGTTCAAAAGTTAAATTATGTTGGAGAGGAGTTTTTCATCAAAAAGGAAGATGTGAAATTTTTGCTCTCAAGAATGTGTAAAACTTCCTTATCAAAAACTAATTTTCGTCCACATATTAAAACAGGAAAAGTAGTGGACAAGGGCAGTTATTTAAAATAACTGTAGGAAAGTAGTTAAAAATTTCAAAACTGATAGATCTCGTTCGAACGAGGTCGTTCGAACGAGATATCTAACGATAGTCTAGTACAAATGTTAGATAAGTAGTTAAAAATCTCGTTCGAACGAGTTCGTTCGAACAAAATTTCTAATGAACTTCTAACGAGATACCAGTGCAGGCTGGGCTATGTCATTAGATCTAGGTCGTTCGAACGACCTGGGAAACACTTCGAACAAAAATCCTTTTTTCCTTTAAAAAGAGTTAAAATTAATATCTAAAATGGTTTTTATGATTTTTTTTTATGAACTCCAACACATAAAAGTGGTTTTGGTCATATACCTTTTTAGGAGAATGAAATTGAGATGCATGTTGATGTAGCTTGAACTTTGAATGCCCGATTCTCTAAGGTTGTATGAAGCTTGATTCGAAATGACTCAAAAGAGTTTTGTCCAATGGAATGTAGCCAATACTACAAATATGTGACACCCCGATTAAAATAATAACGGGTGGACAGCCCTATACTACAATAAATCAGGAATCTCAGATGGTTCATTCCCACCATCAACAGACTATACTGAAATAGATAAGGCTAACTACCCAAAACTATAAAAGCGGATGCCAACAATTAAATGAACCATACAATGGAATTCAAACCAACAATGAGAATGACTATTAACATGAATTAATAATATACATGCTCAACATAAGAAAGAACATACTCTCAATACATCATAAGTACATATAAAAATATACCTGAATAATCTGTCGGGTCACAAACAGTACAACAACTATAAAGAAGATATATAAACAACTCAAAATAACCGCTGGGAGTAAACCCGATATACAAAATGAATCCTATCTAGATTTACATAGGAATAGGAAGTGACTACAATCTAAATCCCGCAACAGTCCACATCTGCTACGGCTCCCAAGACTCTGGATAGAAAATCATCCTGTATCCATGCGGTAGGACACCTGTAGTACAATATATATATATATATATATATATATATAGCAAAAAGACATATAAACGGGTCAGAGCCCGATGTGCAAAAATGTTTAGCAAGTGTGTTAACCGTGCATAACAAACATAAGTGCACTATTTCATAATTACCATGGAGTCGCACTCTCGTGAAATCCCCAAACTCACCTCTCATCTACAACGCGCACCTAATCGTGTCCTGTAACCTTAATTAAGTTACCCCACCCATATGAGGACAACCTACCTTACCATACGCACGACCTATACCCACATGACCTACCATTCTAACATAACCCTCGCATCCTTTCCATTCTAATCACACTTAATGATATTTTCACATATATGCCTTACTAGGCTGTCGTGATTCCATTTATTGACTTAAACCAATTATAAGTCTTAGTACGTTACACATTAACATAGGTTTCAATATAAGAGTTTTATTCTAAAAAAAACATACATTCAAGTACTCAAAGCATAACTTCTCTCCACTCCCAACATTGCACTATGTTTCGTGCGTGGGGGGTCTTTCAAAGCGAAATCCAAACAAGGAACCCCCCGATACACTACTCCTTGACAATGTTGATCGTAGGGATCCATTATGTACACATAAATCCTACTACTACAACTACCTAATTATAGAGTACTATCTAAAAACATAATTAGAATCTCCATTAAATCCTTGGGTCGATATAACCGCAATAGTCTCTGAGTACGATCTTTCGACCCAAATAAACTAGTACACCAAATCACCCAAGATGTACGTCATAGAAACTCCGTATCCTCTTTGCATATAGGGTATATAAATATATATATTTACTCTAAATATATATATAATCAATCATTCATTCCTATAACCATGTATACATAACACACATAATGCATATTGCGCAATACACATAACATAAACGGCTATAGGATGCCAAAATACTGCACCATGCTATCATCTTTTAGGAATTTCTCACTTTCTCCTGGGATCACCACCTATCGGACTATTATCACACTTCCATGGCGACAAAATCAATCATAACGTATGGTAAGCGGTCATAGTTCCTAACCGGCAAGTGAAAACGACCCACACCCAAGACTTCTCACCCCCAAAATATAAAATCACACAAATAAAAATGGACGACTATGACTTGGGGACTATCCACACCCTGCTCCTCAAGCTAGGGTGCTCACCCTCATCGCGCAACTTCCCATTAGAGCATGTGCCGGGTATGCTTCACACCATAAGTATATATATCATTCACACACTATATATATACACATCCATATGATTACATCATATATAATCAAACCATCACACACGATATAGATATTCAAGCCATAAGTACACACATATATACCCATATATATATATATATATCCACATATACACATATATACACACTATCTCTTGTTCGTATATATGAGATTCATAAACTCGACTATACGTGTACATAATCCCCAATATACTAGCCATCATTCCAACCGTATTAACTTAATTCGTTATATAAATACGATCCCTCACTTGAAGCATATTCATACATTACCCTTGTGATATGAATAGTCTTCCAAAACATATAACAATCACCGTGCATTCCATCTATATTCGAATACACTTCGATATATCTAATAATAACCCCGACTATAGGTGTGCACATAACTAATAGTCTACAAACCTCAAGCTCAATCCTAAATTCATTCCATGATCCCATCCACTATTGGAATCCCCATTGTTAAACACAAACAGATATATAACAACTATCCCGACTACGGTTCAATTGTCCCTATGAACCCTTAACATTTACACATTTACGATATATTTCTTGAATTTATCATCACTAAGGATACGCAACCTTTACCTGTCATTGGTCCCAAACCATATATTGAATAGAATCCTATCACTATAAGGATTCGACACAAATCTCGGCCTACAATTTCACGCCATGCCTTTATCACTCTCCCAAAGAGTCCTAAACCTTAAATCATGTCTAAACTCACTTCTGACCTCTAAATAGAACTCCCATCCTCAATGAGATTCCCCACTATACCTCGAAATATCTATTATTAATAGGTGCATAAACATAAAAGACTATCTCTACATTTCATAACTATTTCATGATAACCCACCACCATCCTATTGAAATAATCCGCCTATCATTCAGTCCCATAATCCTTTCCTTCCCAAAAGAGGCACCCTACCCTCATAAACCAATTTTTAACATAGGCTTGAAAGCCCCTAATCACCTTAAGGCACCAATCCCTAAATTTTATGTTATAACGCTCCATAATAAGCCCATTAAGAAGGGCCCTAAGAACAAAACTCAAGAAGGAAAGGGGTAAAAGAATTTCCCATTTTTGGGATAAAAACAAGGGATCGGTTGACCGGTCCCAGACCCCCGGTCGACCTCGGGTCCAAATTTTTGCCCTATGAAGAATGCAACAGGCTTTTCCATTGAGGCTCGGTCGACCGGTCCCCTAGGCGCGGTCGACCGGCCATACCAGATCTCTTGGCCCTTTTTCCATTTTTGAACTAAACCAAACTCTCCAAACACCCAAATATCATCATCTAACCCCCAATCTTTCACTCAATCATATTCTTAACATTAAAACTCATCCTACATCTCATCCCATCAATTTATATGTCATCAATCCTAAATATAAACATCAAATTCAAGTTTTAGTCCCAAAATCTAGGTTTTGATATTAATATCCAAAATCAAATTCTTTTATCCACAAATTATGAAATGAAATACACAAATGAAATATTTATCAAGATTAAACACTTGCCTCGAAATCGTAGTGGTTGAATCGTCCTCAAGATCGCGTTTTGGCCGGAGTTTCCAAGCTTTTTCCTCCCTCCCTCTCTCTTCATTTCTTCATCTTTCTCTCTTCCCTTCTCTTTTTCTAGGGCCGCTATCTCTCTCTCTCTCTCTCTCAATCTCAAGAATGAGATTTTAATCTCCCAAAGGCTTTATAAGCCTAATTTCTCAAAACACCCAACTTAAGTTATAATACACACTTTAAATGACTCGTTTACTCCAATTCGAGTAAAACTAACTTAAAAATATTTTGGAGCCGAAATAAAACCCAATGACAGTCATTTTGACTATCTCGACCCATCCAGAATCAATGGCGCACTCAAAATCGTCATCCGGAATACTTTGTAACGTCCTCAATTTTTTTTACCTCAATTGCCAAATTTTAAAATTCCCCATTTAAATAAAATTTTATTTCTCCCCAAAATTTAATTTCTCAGTTCCAAAATCGTGGGGTGTTACAAAATGACTCGATTGGAAATTTGTCCTTACAATAATTTTACACGAAATCTAGTTTTCGGAGCTCGAGTCCCGTTAGTGATAGAACACAACCTCGACCCTATTTATCTAAGGGCTAAGCATGAATTAAACTAAACAACTAGATTAAAACAGTAAAGAACTAAATTACATTAATTATCTAGGCGAGGAAAAGGAAGAATATAACTATATTAAAGGAGGGGATAGTGAAAAATTCAACTTACAACACCCAAAATGGTCACACCAAATGAGGAAGAAGAATGAGCTGTAAGTCTATCCCTTATTACAAAAAAAATCCTATATATAGTAAGTTGGAAAAGAAATAAAGAAGAAAGAAAAGAAAAGGAAGAAAGCTGTCAAAAATACAGGGGATCAATCGATCGTACCTGACAGTCAATAGATCGATGGTTCAGGAAAAGTCCACAGTCTTTGAAGTAAGGAAAAATTTGAGGAGTCGATCGATCGATCCATCAGGTATGCAAACTCCCCTGCTTTGATTTCTTTGTAAATCTCTTCCGCAAAAAGCCTCGTAACTTCTTCGTTCGGACTCGTAATCGTGCATTATTTATGGCCACACAAAGCTTGGTCCGAGGGATAAAACTTCCATGAAGATGTTAGACCAGATGCCCAAACTGTTGAATGACTAAATTTCCGTTGCACGTGCTGAATTGTACGAAACTTCACCGGAATGCTTCCGAACTTCATACTATGCATCCAAATACCTACAACAGCTCAATTAACCCCTACAAAATATATAACTATACAAATCCGAGGTTGTACGGTTAACGAGCATAAATATAGGGATTAAGATACCTAAGGGGGCTAATAACGCGTAGGTTAATGGGTGAAATAGGCAAATCTGTGTCGAATCACACTCGCTAACTTACATATTTCTAGTGCCTAGCAATGAAATAGGAAACAAAAAGAACTACAGGTAAAACAAAGATAAGAGATAGTAAAAAATGAGATAAATAGATAAAGGCCACTTTTGCGGGTAAACGATGGCATTTAGTGTATGCAATAAGCCGTTAAACCCCTAGGTTACCCTAGTGGACGAGTGTCGTCTCATGAGGGTTTTCAGGGATGAAACCCACACACATCATATGGTTTGCTCAAAATATGCCCAACCCAACATTCGACAGACTCAAAAATAATGAAAAAGATTTCAAACATGTTATTAGCATATTGAATGAATCCAAGCTAAAGTCCGTTGTCATTAACAGGATGAATGCACCTCATATAATTGAAACTTTAAAAGTGGGAGGGGGGGGGGGGGGGGGGGAGAGCATATGAAAATTATGATTTGGTAAAAACCTATATAAATCGGATAAGTATTAAAGCAAGCATATATTCAATACTCACGGGCATTACACTCATCAAATGAATTCACTTGAAACAGAGAGGTAACACACGTAACATGAGGGCATAAAGAGTAAATGTAAATGGACACTAGGTCGCACACTTGTCATAAGTGAAGAACGCTATATAGGAAAATAAAAGCATGTAATCTCAATGAAAGATACCACTAATTAAAGGAGGCGAAATGTATTTTCACAGATTATCAAAACTATTTAAACTTTCGAATTAAATTCACCCTAAGATCACATAGGACTTTATAGGGTTGTAATGTAGGCTAGGCTAGGGTACAAAATGAAAGGTATATGTACGGATTCAAAGTGTTCGGAATGAAAACTCAGGATAATGGAAACATGCGGTCAATTACGAAAATGGAAAACAAGTTCCAAAACAAGCATTAGATATAACAATTGGGGAGCGATAAGGATTATTGACTATACATACGCAACATATATACAAACTTTCTCTTTTCTTTTTCTTTTCTTCTTTTTCTCATGTTTTCTTTTGTTTTCTTTTGATTTTTTCTTTTTCTTTTCTTTTTCACTACTCTTTTTCTTCTTTTCTCACTCTTTTCATATGCATAAATTGCAACCACAAGACAAACATCATTCAATCCCAAGAATCATTCCAAACAAAGGTATGGAAGGTAATATGTATGGTATATAACTATAATGTGGAGTTGGCTATGGGATTTTGGGTAATGAAACGAAAGGCTAATATTTAGGCTCAAAGGGGTTGACTAGGAAAACATCTAAGGTGAGGTCTAGGCTGATATGGGTGACATAACAAAGATTGCCTATGATCATTTCATAAAGTTTATGCAATTCTCGAGTCAAAATAGTTTATGAAAATCATGCTCATAACACATTTCAAGATATAAACTCAATTAATGAACGATTAATGAAAGAACAGAGAGATTATCGATGAATTCAACGTTTTCAATAAGGAAAGAAAAGTGTATACTGACACACCCCAACCCAGTTACTTATAATTAAGTTTAAAAGTCAAAGTGAGTCAAA
The DNA here is from genome assembly GCA_949130495.1 of Sambucus nigra. NCBI lineage: Eukaryota > Viridiplantae > Streptophyta > Magnoliopsida > Dipsacales > Adoxaceae > Sambucus > Sambucus nigra. Next base: position 120,403,604 of record OX422208.1, read on the forward strand.
CCATGATTATTTTAACCAAACCATAGACAAGAGTTTTAATTTCAGAGTCATCATTGTAAATCCATATAACTGAAAACATTTTTACAACATCTGAGTAGTTATACTTACACAAACTTTCTTGAAGGATAATTTAACTTAATTACATCATTTACATTTAAAAAAAATCTTTGTTTCTCCCATTCCTGGCTAACCCAACCCGACCTCCTAGATTTGGCAGTGACATCGCGTTACCTGAAAAAAATGTGAACATAGGAACCATGAGTAAAATAGCCCAGTGAATGCATCACTACTATACTACTGCATAAATTTACATGCAATATATCATGTCCATATAATTATGAATTAACTTATCCGGCTCATTCATAATGAATGACCAACTTTTCCGAATCATGATTCACATATCCTGTCTAAATAGACAATTCTCCCCCATTCCTGGTCGAGGAGTAACCCCTTGTCATTAATAGACAAATCTCCCCCATTCCTGGTCGAGGAGTAACCCCTCATTTCGGTAAACCGAAATGAACAGTTTCATATTCATTATATTATGATCATATCAATAACACGATACAAATATCTCTTTCCAGTGAGTACACTCACCTTGGTTGACAACTATGTATTCACGTTTTCTTCTGGTGGAGCTGAACTGGGTTGATTAGACCTTAAACCTGTCAATACAACTAAATCAGTACTGAACCTCAATCATAAATATTATCCAAACATAATTATGTAACTTTCCATGACTATACATCAACAATATAATTCCAATTAAGTCAGATTCCATAAAACATAGGTAAAGGCAAAACAATGATATACATGTTGATAAAGTTACGGACATTCAACTGTAGGAAATACTTTATAAGTAATTTATAACCAAAGTCAAGTAAACATGAAATTATACTTGTCAATGTATATACACATGAAACATGTACTCAAAGTACCCTTTGTAAGGAATAAATACAAACATTCATTCAAGGGGTATCCAGTATGGCCTGAAATTATTGTCCTACATACCTGACAATCCTATATTCCTAAATTGTAAAAATACAGGGGTCCAACCTCATCAATATGAAAACATATATGAATATACTATCCATTACAAGTGACGGTGTAATTTTTCAAGCTTCCTAGGGCAAGTTATGACCATTTCTCCACAACACAAGAAATCTTCCGTACAAGTTCCTCTATTGTTCCTTCAACTTGCAAGAATTTTCATAATTTTTCTACAACATAAATTTCCATGATTTTCAAACCATTTCCATTAAACATACTTAATAGTACAGAATTAAAGTTTCATAATTTTTTGACTTCATTTGCTATCTCAAAAGCTTGACTAAACTTAGGGCATACCGAAATCAAGTATACAAACAACAACCATGTACCAACTTGAAATCATCATTACGGCCTAACCACAAGGAGATAAATTATCATTTTCGGGTATGATATGAATATATGAGTCTACTTTAATATCCAATTGGAATTTATCAATTACAGTAAGCACAAAAAGAGATATGCAAGTTTGAATGCAAGGGGTTTCAATACAAAGCAATTTTAAGGGTTTCTACATTCAACTTAACATAAACTTGCATCTAACCATACATACATATAAAGGGCTGAAACTTTAGTAAACATATGATTATTTATATCATATAAATCAGTAATATAAGATAAATAACTAGAATTTCAATTAGGATTACCTTCAGGGCTTTTACGTAATTTCCACGGATTTTTCTACACTTTTTCTCCTCACTTTTTCTTCCTAAACATCAGCTTTCTATTTCCTCAAGCTAAAAACACTTGAAACTGAACCTAGGGTTTGTTTTGCTGAAGAAATATGTTAGAGGGAGGGTTTTAAGTAGGCCAAGGCTGCCTCCCAAGACAACCAATCAATTTAAAACATTTGGTTTAATAAAAGACAATTTACCACTTAAAGGGAATGGACAGCTTTGACCTTTGTTCATAAATTCGGTATAACTCTTTACTCGGGCATCCATTTGATGATCCGTTTGTTGTGTCACAACCCTATCTCACATGTCTACAACTATCTAGTTTTCACCTCAAGTAATTTATAATGTTATAAAGGTCAAAACTAGTCTCTAACAGGAACATTTCTACCGAAAACAACAAAATTTGTGTTTGTAAATAATTCGACCTTTCATGATTTATGAAAGTAGGATTATAATAAACATAATCACTTAACATTAGATATACTAATATAACATTATTCATATCACATAAGATAAGCATGATTTAAATATAATTCATCATAATTATATTCGGGTTGTCACATATACACTCACAAATGAAGAAAGGTACAAAGCTTACTCGGTGTAAGTATATACAATGTAATAAAAGATTATCGAGTTATAAAAATCTTAAACCAAATCAATATAACAAGAAAAGCGCATGTGCTCAAGGGATAAAGTTTAATTCATCAAGTTATTAATAATATCAATGATTTGAGGACTAAAGTCTAGTAACTTCTAAAATTGAGAACATGCAACGTTGAGTTGTCTTTTAGATCGGGCAATTATTAAAATTTATCATCGAAAACAAAGGCAAAATGCCCAACAAAAGAGAAAAAAAGAAAGAAAATATTTTTGAAAATTTTCAATTTTTCACAAAAAGGCATACTTTGTAACTAACATGTGATAAAATCCATGGACAAAATAAAGAAATGGATAAAATAGCCCACACCCCAAACTTAAATGTTGCATTATCCTCAATGCGCATTAAGAACACAACAGAAAGATAGGAAAAGAATGATATGACCCAAAGTTGGAGCGTTCTCTGATAAGTACGACTCCAAAGAATCTACAAACAAGTTAGTACCGAGCATAACGACAAACAATAACAAAAAGTTTAACTAAATACACTAGACTATTAGTAAAAAGAAAGAATAAAGAAAGTAAAAAAATAAAAGCTAACTATTTGTAACCTAATATTCAAACTACACACTAACTATACACTATAAGTCTAAATAGTTGAGGGTCCACCCAAAATACAATTTGGCTTTGAAAGATCAACGGTGGACCCTCCAAAGAAATCATGCCTCACGAAAAATAGGAATTCTATTTAAGAAACGGAAGGCCTATGTAAGGCGTAAGAAATGAACCATCGCCAATTATAAATTTTTGAGGGATGACGGGGGATTTGGATAATAAGGGGGAAAGATATACTTGAGGTCCAAGAAAAATCGACTCATCTCCCAAAGGTTTTTCCAATTGGAATGGGAGATGGTGCACACGTGGGGATAACATCCATCGAAAACAATTCTGGTAAAGAGTCCTCATCGACAAAAAGTGTAGAAGTTTTAAAAGTTTCTATCGACTCATAGGAATCAACCGATAATTCTAATGGTTCGATCACGAAAAACGAATACGGTGATGAAACAAATTCAATCATAATCGACTCATCGTCGGAAGGAGATTGAATTTCGAGGGAGAAAGATGCACACTTGATGAGAAATTCTTCGAAAAGTTTAGGTGAAACACAAGTTTCGACCTCCTCATTGTTTTGTGCATAAGAATTCATCTCATCGCAAAGTGCTCCAAGTCTCAATCCATCACCATTTAGGCTTTCCAAACCTTGGGAGTAAAGAAGAAAAGTTTCTTCCAAAGTAAGATTCCTCAGCTCTAGATTCTCTAATTCCTGATGTGGTTGAAATTCTTCTTCACATTCATCTGAATAAGAATCGTTATTGGATTCGAATAATGAATCCAACTCAAGCTCCCAATAACAATTTTCATTCCGATAATTGTTTTCAAGTCTTTCAATCTCAAGAAAATCTTCAAAATGAAAAACTTGAAAACTATCCCCAAAGTAAGAATCATTAGAATGACCGTAATAACTATATTAGAAAGACATTATTACCAAATTGTATGTATATGGAGAATCCGATGAAAAGGTTTGTGATCGAGAATCAACGTTTCTAAGCGCTCAAGTATGCAAATCCTGCAAGAAAGGTTAAAAGAAAGAATAGAAATAAAAAAGAAAAAAGAATACTACGAAATAATAAAGAAACTACAATCTAAAATAAAATACGTCCCGGTAACGGAACCTCCATTTTGATGAGGCGCGAACTGTGCGTTGTGTAATTCACAAATTGTTGTTATCTGTTCGACGACTTAATGCAAAAAACCGAAGCTACTATTACACTTGCGAGGCAAGCACATCGGTAATTCGGGTATCGTAAGAAATCCACAGGGTGTGATTGAATTTTAGATTTTAATTGTTTAATTACTTCAGGAATAAAGGTGTAAAATAAATAAAAGAAAATGTGATGGTTGGGAATGGTGACAAAAGAAAAGAATGAGTTACGCTACACAAAAGTAAAGAGAGGATCGGGATCGTATCCTATCACACGGATCGAAACAACTACTAACCAAAATTTTGGCTCAAAAGCTATTTAACCGAGCATTTTAGTTAAGTATAAACTTCATGCAAGAAGGAATTTAACCCAAATTGCTTGAATAAACATTTAATAAAAAATTGTCACATGCGGATTAAATTCGGATTATCGCTATAAATACTAATATTTCATGACAAATAAAGTTAAATGCATAACAATCCAACTTTAATACACGCGGTTTCAATTAAACGCAATTTTACACGAAATCTAGTTTTCGGAGCTCGAAGCCCGTTAATGGCGAAACACAACCCCGACCCTATTTATCTAAGGGCTAAGCATGAACTAAATGAAATAGATACATTAAAAAAGTAAATAACTAAATTAAATTAATTATCTAGGCAAGGAAAAGAAAGAACATAACTATATTAAAGGAGAGGATAATGAAAGATTCAACTTACAACACCCAAAAGGGTCACACCAAATGAGGAAGAAGAGTGAGCTCTCCAAAACCTAACCCAAAATATATTTTAAAACTAAGTCTATCTCTTATTACAACAAAAATTCTATATATAGTAAGTTGGAAAAAAATAAAGAAGAAAGATAAAAAAAAGGAAGAAAGCTGTCAAAAATACAGGGGAAAGCTCGATCGACCCTGACAGTCGATCGATCGATGGTTCAGGAAAACGCCCACAGTCTTTGAAGTAAGGCATAATTTGAGGAGTCGATTGATCGACCCCTTTTGTCGATCGATCAATCGATCAGGTATGCAAACTCCCCTGCTTTAATTTCTTTGTAATTCTCTTCCACGAAAAGCCTTGTAACTTCTTCGTTCGGACTCGGAATTATGTACCGTTTACGGCCACATGAAGATTTCTCCGAGAGATACCACTTCTGTGAAGATGTTGGACCAGATGCCCAAATTGTGAAATGACTAAATTGCCCTTGCGCGTGCGGAATTGTACGAAACTTCATCGAAATGCATCCGAATTTCATACCAAGCATCCAAATACCTACAAAAGCTCAATTAACCCATGGAAAACATATAACTATAAAATCTGAGGTTATCTGGTTAACGAGCATAAATATAGGGATTAAGATACCCAAGGGGGCTAATACTGCATAGGTTAACGGGTGAAATATGCAATATTTGCATCGTATCAGACTCCATCTCTTTACATTCTTCCCACATTGACAACGATCGATGCGCTCCTAGAGTAAAGAGGGCGTGATATATTTCTCCTCCTTCTTTTCCCCGTCCCCGTGGAAGGGGAGAGAGGAGATTTTTGGGATGTCCACAGTGGCGACTCCGTTGGGGATATTTATTTTTCATAAGACGACTAGACTTTATTTACATGGGTGTTTTGATTTTCTGCATGTGTGCATATGAACCTACCTGTATGTTTCCTTTTTTCTCATCTATTATTTCTTGTACAGACATACCTCATGCTTATATCACTACTCACTCACACACTTGTAGATACTCTCCATGTACACTTCACACTACGTGCACCTAGGATCACTTATATCCACATGTTGCAGACACCACTTAAAATATCCATGCTTAGGTGTCACTAACACACACCTCCACTTATCACACTTGTATATATCCATGCTCACTCACACTTGTCACACACCACTTGTAGATATTCACACAACACTCACATATTTGTGCTTAGTATAATCTTCATGCTCCATGTTATATTTATTTTTTATACTTGCACATTATCTCCTACTTAATGCTCATAAAAAGATACTCTTTCCATAATATGCTAATAAAGAATCATGCATTTTGCACACTACATCACCAAAGAGCATGGATATTGAGCAAATTTTGTCCCGTAACTGGGGGGTCACTTCGTGATGGGCGATGGTCTGACAGGTCACGGTTAGCCTAAGCGATATGACTCTCATCTTCCATTGGCCAAGTACCTTCGACGTGTATCAAACAGTCCCCCCCGCATCGTACCGCTTGATTAAAATCATGATGGGAGGTATATCACATGGAACTCATTATCATATGTCGAGTATATCGAATTTTCTCTCACACGTACTGTCCCCACGAGGTATATAGTGAGGCAATTCATGTACACTCAGGTATATCAAATAGCTTGTTTACACGTACGGATTGTCCTGAAAAGCAAGACATATATCGTGAAAGTCATGCCAAAGGGGGGAACCTTTCCAATTAACCTAATAACTTCATACCCTCATATAGGTGTCAAACCTAGGGCACTCATATTTAGTATGTCGGTTTCTACCCGAAACTCTATCGAAATGACGGGTCGGCATGCCACCCAAATTTTCGTGTGATTTTGTCTTTTTTAAAACACGACCCTATCCATGAGCCTGGAAATCAGTCCAACCATGTTTTTACATATTTTTAAAACCTAATTTTCCCAGTCTCGGGTCCTGTCCGACATTTATTTTTGCATTTAGGTAAACCTAATACAAGTGACACCATAATAAACATAATAACAATCATGCTGAGACCCTTTTTCTTATCTTTCTTATTTCTTTACCAAAAGTGTCGAAAATATTTTTCCCCTCTTTTATTAAAAATACCCAAAGCATTCCTCCTTCCTTATTCCAAAAATATTTTTCCTCCTTTTTACCCGAAAGCATCTTGTCCTCCCCTTTTCCAGAAATGTCAAAACTATTTCCCTCCCTTTTAAAAAAAAAGAAAATAATAATTTCCCCCTTTCTCTTTCAAAAATAAATTCGAATTTTCCCCCTCTCAGGTCAATTGCATACCCGATCTTTGGCCTGGCTCCCTATTGACTTCGATCTTCCATCGAACCGACCCGAGGCTCTGCCAGTTCCCTCAATACTTCCTCTGAGTTCTAAATTAATCTTCATCTATTTTTCATGGAGAACACATACCAAGTACCGAATGTGCGGCCAAATTTGATGAAGATCCTATCCAAACTTACTGCCAAGATTAACAATCTTCAAACCGAGGTTTGTGAGATTCAATAAAGTTGGGTCCTTATTCTCGAAGAGCCCGAGGTCCTCTTCCCTCGTGCTATGGTTTCTCCCGCACCCGAGCCTATATGTGTCCTAGAGGAATATCAACCCGCTCCACATCCTCCTTCTGTTTATGGGCCGCCTCCAACCCAAATCCCTATGCTGAATCTTGCCCAGTCAGGGGCTAACCTACCCATAACTATTGATCCAAAGGAGGAAGAATTGAATAAGGTCAAGGAGGAACTCAAGATGTTGACCAAGAAATTTGACCAAGTCCAAATCTTTGGGACTACATGGATTACACCCATATGTCTCCCTATCCTAAAGCAAGGCTGTCAGAAAGTTAAAGATGTCTAACATTGAGAAAGTCGGAGGTAATGGACCCCTAATTGTTCATCTTCAAAGTTACCACCGAGCCATGAATCTTTTAGGATCTTCCAAGGAAATAATGTCCCAAATGTTTCAACAAACTTTGAAGGACAATGCTCTTCACTGGTTCTTATCTCTCGAGGAATCCAGAATCCGTAGTTGGGAGGATGTTGCCCGCGAATTCATGCCACAGTATAAGTATAACGAAGAATTGGAGGTCACCCACTGTGATTTCGAACTTCTCAAACAGAACCCTCAGGAATCATTCAGTAACTTCATAGCAAGATGGAGGGAGAAAGCAACCACCATAACAATTCGGATCTTCGAAGAGGAACAAGTTAGTATCGTGAAGAAGAACTTCCTACCCCATCTCCTAAAAACGATGGGAGGATAGTACTACCCTCATTTCCAAGCCCTCAAATAATCAGGAGTAGAAATCAAAGAAAGTGTTGCCAAAATAGAACCGAAACCGAAGAAAGTATCCGGACAGTTCACTCCCCAAAAGCCTGCCAATATTGTAATTTCAACCATCAATAACATTTCCCGTCCTGCCACTTCATGGGCACTAAAAATCCATCCTAAACCAGTAAAAAAGGAATACATTGAGCTTCACGTTCCCTTCCCCAAAGTTTACCAAGCCCTTTTAAGATAAAATCTTATCAAGCCGTTGGACCCTCGTCCGTTACCAAACCAACTTCCCAAAAATTTCAAACCAGATGCCTATTGAGACTTTCGCCAAATTACCGGTCATACCACTGATTAACATTTCCACCTCTGAAATTTAATCCAAGGTCTGATTGATCGGGGTATCATCGCCCCACCAACCAATCCTAAACCAAACACTGCCCACAATCCACTCCCAAATCATGCAAATGCTACTTTCCTAAAAGAAGTCCCAGAATATGATCATATTACCCAGATCGTACCCAGTAAATCACCCATCATACCCATATATTCCCCTAAACCCCTCCAAGTTTTCCTATATTCTCTTTTATACACTACCAGTTTTGTCGATCAGGCTCTGTCACTTCTTACTAGATCATGTATTACTATCCGTACCCATTATAGAGGAAAAGATATGGAATTGTCAGTAGTATTAAACCATCTTCTAGAGTTTGGGCTAAAATTGCCCTCCAAATGACCATTGACTGCTAGAGATTCAGTACATTATTCATGGAAGCTCGAAATGGGAATTAAATAATTGGGTGGTACCTATCGGTGAAGTCAATTTAGATGATGTGGTCCAGATTATGGAAGACTTATATCGACAGACTGGTGAAATTTATAGTATATCCAAACTATTTGATGCTTTAAAACTATAGGGGCGCCTGGTAGCTTCACTTCTATATCTCCTCGTCGAATGGGAGGATCCATACGAAGAGGCCATTGAGGTTGTGGAGTCTATTGAATTTTCATGGAAATATGATGTCGTTGCCACCGGATGGGGGGACGGATTAGTTAGTTTAGATGAAGAGCAAATCCCAGAGAAGACTAGCCCAATAGTCAACATATGTGGAATGATATAGTTTGAAGAGATGTTAGGAGAAATCAACAAGGTCGATGAATAACCAAAGATAGATGAGGAAACAGGGTTCCTACTTTTCCCCTCTTTTGCGAACCATATGACTAGATCAGGGAGATATTACCAAGTTCCAAACCTATAATCATCAGCGATCGATAAGGAAAAAAGTGTTGAGAATCTTCCTATGCCAGAAATGACCCTCAAAGAAAGAAAGATCCTCGATCAGTGTAAGAAAACACAGGCTACATCAGCTCATGGGGATTCTTTTTGTCTTCCCAGCTGCACTAAAATTCCTTGATCAAACTACTCATCGACCACAGTCCCTCCTTCCACCATGTTAGAAGAAGTAGTGAATCTAGTCGGATCTCTAACCTCTACTAGAATGCTCTCTTTCTCTAAAAAAATACCTTTTCTACTGGATAAGGGGTCGGGCCACTACACCCCAAAGGTATGCTCTATCATTGCCCCTTTGCATGTGCAAGTCATACTTCTGCAGTTCCCCGAACATTTATAATAGGTGACACTTCATTGCGGTGAGCGTGAGACTAGATTTTCGATTCAGAGCATCAGCCACCACATTAGCCTTCCATGGGTGGTACTCTAGTAAAAAGTCATTGCCTTAAATTAACTCCATCCACCTTCTTTGTCGGAGGTTCAGATCATGCTAAGTAAATATATACTGAAGGCTCTTGTGATAAAAAAACACTTCAAACCGTTCCCCATATAGTTAGTACCTCCAACTCTTTAGTTCAAACACTACAACGGCTAGCTCCAAATCGTGGGTGGGGTAGTTCCTCTCATGCACCTTCAGCTGCGAGATGCGTAGACTACCACCCGACCATCCTGCATCAACACTACCCCAAGACTCGAGCCTGAAGCATCGCAATATACTGTGTATCCCTTGCCCCATTCTGGGAGGACAAGAACGAGAGTAGAGGTTAGTCAGACCTTTAACTTTGGGAAGGCTGACTCACAATCATCGGACCATTCAAAGGTTAGATCCTTCCTAGTCAGAGTAGTGAGGGGCATCGCCACTCTTGAAAAGTCTTTCACGAACCTACGGTAATACTCGGCTAGACCCAAGAAGCTACACACCTCGACAATAGTCCTCGGATGGTCCCAATCCAACATTGCCTTTATCTTGGATGGATTGACAAAGATATCCACACCAAAAACCACATGACTAAGGAATTTGACCTCATCCATCTAAAACTCGCACTTACTGAATTCGACATAAAATTGGTTCTCTCGGAGCACCTATAATGTTATTCAGAGATGCTCTTCATGATCTGCGTCCGACGTCGAGTACACTAAGATGTCATCCAAAAAAACTACAATTTTGTCGGGGCATTCATCATTAGGTCCATGAATATTATCGGGGCATTCATTAGCCTAAAGGGCATTACCAAAAACTCACAGTATCCATACTGTGTACGAAATGCAGTCTTAGGAATGTCCTCTTCTCTGACTCGTAACTGATGATACCCAAACCTAAGGTCGATATTAGAGAACCTACCTACTCCAGGTAACTAATCGAACAGGTTATCGATATGGGTCATATGGTACTTATTTTTCACGGTCACCCTATTTAGATGTCGATAGTCAATGTAGAGTCGTAGAGAGTTATCCTTCTTCTTTGCGAGTAAGACCAGGGATCCCCATGGAGAAACAATAGGACGTATAGTTCCTCTAACTGAGTCCACAGTTCTTATAAGATGGATGGGGCCATTCTATGTGGTGGGATTGAGATTGGCGACACGTCTTGATGTACTTCTATAGAAAAGTCCACCTCTCTCCAAGGTGGTAATCCGAGAAAATCGTCAATAACCATGCCCTCTGGCCCTTCATGGTCCACCATACTGTTCAGTCAACCGAAATACTTTTTCTATTCACAGACTATGGAGAAATTGCAGGGGTAATCGATGCCTTGCTCACTACTGAAACGATGGAAGGACCCATCCGGAAGTGATATCAATACACTGTGCCGATGGCACTCGATAGTAATTCTTAATTGTGCCAGCCAATCCATACCCAATACTACCTCAAATCCATCTATGTCCATGAGGATCAGGTCGTACTCTAAAACAAAGTCTCCCGCCATGACTACACACCTACGAAAAAACTTATCGAGGACTATGCCACCACCCATTGGGAGACTAATAAAGATGGGAGGGTGGAATCGATCTACTACAAAACCCAAACTAAAGGCTAAAGAACTAGATATAAAAGAGTGTGAAGTGTCAGAATTGAACAACGCATTTACCCAAGTATTATTAGAAAATCATACCTTCCATCATTTTAAGAGCACTAGGAGGTGCAACCTAATAAGAATTTGCATAGGTTCACCTGGGATTAAATCTGCTAGTCTGGCTATTGGGAATCCGGGTCTGCCTACGATTTCCTTGCCCTTGACTTGGACATGAACCGTCCATACTGTGCCTACCTGACTGCTGGTATCCAAAGGAAAACTGTTGTTGTTGATTAGTGGGGCCATTATAGCGAGAACTCAGTCCCTATACAAAGTTAATGGTCTGCTGGCTACCTTACTGGCCGTCGGATAACCGTTGGGGGCACTCCATCTTCATGTGACCCAGAAGTCCACAACTAAAGCAAGTACTCTCGGTGGGGGTTATAAGGTTCTGATCGCTAGTACACTGGGCTGAAGAGGAACCCACCCCCATTGCAGCCTTGACTGTTGCGAAGAAATCTCAATCCCCGCTACTAGACTTTTTATGATCACTCGAGTGAGAGCCACTTGGCTCCCTCTTCTTATCCCTGATAAATTTGCTATCCTCAGCATCGATTTCCAACCTAATTGCTTTGTTTACAACTATCATGAGGTTGGGTAGATCCATACCTACCATGATCCAGTGTATACCCAAATTAAGGCCCTTGACAAAGAGTCGTGTCTTCTCAGCTTCATCTGTTGTCAGTGCTTTTATATGCTTCGATAGGCTCTCGAAACCTTCCAAATATTGATTGGACGATAACTTACCATGGATTAGCTGGGAGAAATCATCCTTCTTGGCGTTAACATATGCTTGGGGAAAATATCTATTCTAGAAGGCAACTCGGAAACCATCCTAATCCAACGGCTCTGCTAAACTGACCACGTGCGTGGGACACCACCTTTGTTCCTTCTCCGTCAATTGGAATGTCGCTATCTTAACTTTATGCCCAGTTGGCACACCTATAACTTCCATTACCCTTGTGATCTCATCAAGCCATGCCTCGGCTGCATCGGGGCTTGGCTCCCCATTGAAGGTGCGTGGGTTTAGCCTCCTCAATTCCTTAAGGAGTGATGCGGAAATGATGCTCTCGACGGTTTTTCTACAATTGGCCTGCTATTGGGAGAGAGATTTAGAAAGATGTCGCACGGCTTGATCCATATGCTGGAGCTCGTTGGAGCTGGAACCCCTGGCGATGTCGCGACGTGGAGGCATCTACACAATAAAGAATTGTTCAGCATAAAAGAATTACGTATAAAAGACAGCAGTGGAAGTGATTTGTAAAATGTAACTAGTGTCCAACTATACTGAATGTGGGGGGTGGGGTAACATGCTAAGAAAGCACAAACACTCCATCACACCCGAGGTTCCTATTGCTCTGATACCATTTGTAACGCCCCGACCTGGGTTGGATCACACTGACCCAAGGAGTTAAAGGGGAGGGGGATAGTTTAAATAAATTTTAATGAAGAAAATTCCATTAACATGCTTTAATTTGACAAGATATAAGTCCCAATTTTTTATACTTTGAAGAAAGAGTGATCACTTTACGTAATTTATCAATTTGCAACATTTGTTTATGAAAACATGAGTTAATTCGCTAAACCATTTATACTGGAACTAAGCCACCATCCTAAATTATTACAACATTATGACCAAAGGTCCTAATAGAAGTTTAGGCATCAAGTGTGCAAAGTACTAAATGGTTATTGTTTGAAAAGAAAGTACAAAGCATTTTACTAATGACGATCTCCACCTGGGGACTTAGTTGAGTCCTGAACAACATTCTTATTGGTTGTACTTGGGGTGGGGGTGGGTATTTTCAACACAAAAATCAGGGGTGAGTGAACGCTTAAAAGAGTGAGTATGTTACGCTACATATTTTCCATAAAAAATTCTACACATTTAACCTGTTAGTTTTTGAAGGATGAATAAACATTTACCAGTTAGCTAGTATTAATGCGACTACATGCAATTCACCTGAGCGATGAGATCATACTCACCCTTAACTAAAATTATCATCCCTTTTCGAGTCAAGAGATTTATTATTCGCAATTTACTTTTGAACTTACTCATCATGATTCCATTAGGATGCGTTCCAAATATACAAGTAATACCCCTTTTTATCTTGTTATTTTATAATTATCCGAGTTTTCCATTTAACCACATGCTTTAACGTGATCCACACCGCCAACGACGCCACCATATGCTCTGGCCAGTGTTTAGGTCTTTTCACCCAAGGCTCCTGGCCTTTCTTGCTTTATTTCGGTGTCATTCGAGTCTGACTTTTTATGTGTTTAACATCTTAATCAATGTTCACATTACTTCGTTTTCATTCTTCCAATTTACCATAGCATGGGTTTGAAACATTGTTTATTATTAATATGTCAACTAACTTTTATCATTCTTTCTACCCAAAAATAGACCGATGGGGTCTCGAGAGGGAATTCAATTATTAAGATCCTCAAGTTTGTTAAAATTCCCTTTTTACATAACCTTGGACAAATATTTATTCTCATTTCCCTTTTCCGTTAGGACTTAGCCACCATTTGTGTTAAACCCATATTCATCCCTTTTATGTATTACCACATAAAATAATATTCATCACTTAAGTCAAATTTAACTAAAGTCCATAGTCTTCCCTTTTAATCATATGCAAACCCTAATATTTATATTCTTCTTCTTTCACTCATCTTTAATTTGTTTGGGCTATTTTTATATACTATTAATTTGGATATTAAAATCCTTTTAAACATACTCATTCAAGTCCATCATTTAACTATTTGACATCCTATATATTTCTACATGTCAAGAAGCAATTTCAACCTAAAAACACCCCAATATGCATTTTTATTCTACACAATAATAATTTCATAATCTTTCATGATTTGTCTCATCTATTACGGTATGAAAATGCCACTGTTATCTTACATGTGAAAAACCCATTAAGTTTTGTTCAAGGAAGTTATCATTTGATAACAAAATGTTTTACAATAACTACATATTTTTCTTGGCATAAAAATATCATCTAGCACATCCTACACCAATGTTATAACTAGAAAACCTTGAAAGTTTGGACATAAAAACCCTACTTCTTGTTTTGAAGAGGAGAACTATGAGTATGGCGACTTAAAAACTTCCAAGTTTTAAGACCCCTTTACTCCAAAAAATTAGCTCCTTCGTAGCTTTGCACCAGATTGCTTCACTTCTTTCCTCTTGGCGAGAAGTGGACTTGGAATAAGATGGAGCTATAGGGGGATGGTTATCTTATGGTGAGTGGAGTTTTCTAAGGCTTAAGAAAGAGGGTGGGATATATTTTAAGGGAGGAAAGAGACGTTGGGTGTTCTTAACAGAGAGAGTTGGAGGAGATAGCAATATCTGTAAGTTTTACTCCCTCAAAATCTCTCTCTTATACTACAACCAAGACCCATAAAAACACCTATAAAATACACATCTTCTTCCTCCCAACTTTCCAAATCCCAGAAGTTGACACAAAACCTTAATCAACGGCCCTAGGAGCGATAACAAAAATACAGGTCTGATGTTCTGTTTAATACTACACGTCTCTCTCTCTCTGATATATCCATACGATAAGATTAAGTCAAGAATCTCAACCATTTTCAGGCTCTAAGAGCTGACAAAGCCTTTGATCAATGGCTGAACGCTTAACAACGTTCTGATTTGTCCGGTTAGCTACATCGTTCAAACGACTCTGCACGTCTTTCGAATGATAGCAACTAGTCATTAGAACGACTCACTAGTTGTTCGACCGAGGCATGAAGATCCTCTTTTATCCTCTCAATCCATTCCTTCAGTATACGGGTGGTTCCTTTAAACTAATATATATATATATATATATATATATATTAATACGGGAGGCGATAATTTAAATGAGAGATTAGGAGCTTAAACCTTAAACTTCTTTCCTTTATTACTAATTCTTTTTCATGATTACGAACTAGAATTAGAAGATAAATAAATTATTGAGTCGGGTATTACTTGGATAATGCTCTTAGCCTCAGAAATACTTTAAAAAATGTGTTTGAGTTATGTGGTTTGCAGATCCTTTCAAATGGATGGGAAATTGGCCTTTAAATATGAATTTTTAAAAATCTGGGCCGTCCGTGCGCACGGTCAGATATGGCTATGTGCATGATTTCATATAGTTAGGAAATCATGGGCTAACTGTGCACACTAGTTTAAATCATAGTTGTGAAAATGGCTCCCAAGCTCACAGACTCAAAAGAGAGTCGTGCGAACGATCAAAGCACAAGATATTTCTAAAAGGATTTAACTATTCAAAATAGGACTAACCAATTCCCAAATCAGTTTCAAAAGTATTTTGAAATATATGACACTACTTAAAAACATTTAAACATTTGTTCCATTAACTTTTAAAATCCCCACACATTTTTAAAAATATTTTGTGCACATGTGTGTGTTTAGACTTGATCAATTCATAGTTTACTAAAAGGATATAGCCTTCACTTCAATGTGAATGCATGGTTACGTAAGTCTTCGGGGAGCGGCTTGCAAAATCTTCATGTACACTAAGGTACATTCATATTCAAATGATTGTGTGTCTCTCATCGAATCAAGTCTACGTGACTTGAATGACTCAATGAATAAATTATTTTGACACGAGAATAAGCCAACTAATATATTTTATAAAATTATATTTTCAATATCCTCCTTTTGCTATTCCGTCCCAAAATCCTAAATGAACTTATTACACCTACAAGACTCACACCTCACTAGACATATAGCGAGAGTAATAGGAACATAATGTACAAATAGTCTATAAGACAAACTACCCTTCAAGTTGAGTATGAACTATAGGCGGAATCGAAATCATCAATGCTATGCCTGAAATCACATGAAATAATAAAGAGCATAACGTAGGCAAGCATGCACAAAGAGAAACTCCTCCTACTTGGGAATCCTCCACAAAAATAAATGTGATATAGATGATATAAATCATTGAAGTATGTAAAATATGAAATTATCTAATATCAATGAGTATATCCCCCCCCTAACATAAAATTTCTCCCCTTTTTGATTAATCCCCCTATTTGGCACATGGGACATGTGATAATTATTCTCCCCCTTTTTGTCACGAAAAGACAAAGAGAATAAATATATCACATGCAAAGAATATAACATGGTAATAAAGAAAAATCACAGTTCAAATAGAAAACTTGCGAAGCAAGAGCTAGGAAAGCATATGAAATAGAATAGCTATAACAAGGGAATACACAAGAAGAATATACAAATGTTCCATTATATGAATCTCCAAACAAGAACTTGTAGATGAAAGATATCAATCAATAAGCATAAAAACTAGACATATGATATACAAACAAACTAACTAGAATGAGATGATATACAAAGCATAGACATATCAAGAATATAACAATATAACAAAAGAATATGGTGCTAATTGAGAATGGATAATACAGCTAACTAAGTATACTAGAAGAACCAAGATAACTCAATGATAAAAAAAGAGCAAGGGTACACCACCCATCCACACAAACCTCCAAATATTTAAGCATCTAATACCAAAGAATAAACGTATGAATATCCAATCACCTTAGTACCAAACGAAAAATTACGACAAGGTCTCAACAAGTGACTATCAATGGATATAAAGATATAAAGAAAAAATCTGATCCTCATCAAACGCATGTAGAATATTCATTACAACAAGTCACAAGATGTCAATGATAAAAACAAAGGAAATAATGGTAAAGCGAGAGGATCATGTGATATTAAACACAAACTCATATAAGAAATAACATGTAAGCAATAATTTATAAGTAGCATGATAAATACTTTAAATCAAATGTCATCTCAACAAGGAACATGCAATCTCCCTAAGACAAACATACTCCCTCTAAAGATATGCATGCAAGAAGAAAATCATGAAGAACGTGACAAAGAATATCATATGTGTAATTTGAAGCATATAAAACATAGGATTAAGTGCACAATAGAAAGATATCATAATATCAACATGAAAATATGTGAGCATCTGAACGTTGATATAGAACATGGAATCCTTTGATAAAGACATGCGAACATCGAACATGTGATAATATATATGAGACAATAACAATGATAAAGTATCAACAACTAGTTAAGAAAAATACACCACAAAGTCACTAGAGATAAGTAAAAGTTACAAGGGATAAGGTGTATTAAATATTGAAATAGCAAGATACTAACGTGATAAGAACAATCTCAATTCACTGGTTCAAACAAATCACATTAACATCCAATCTAATGAATGATCAAAATCTCATAACTCACTCAAACTAACCAGGGAAAGTATGCTCAGAAAAAAATCAGTCGATAACAATCCTAGAGAACATGTAAAGATCTAAGAATCAATAATCCTATCAATCACCACATCTTGAAAGCTATAAAAAGAGAATATAATCAAGGTACAAGCTCAAAGGTAGAAGGTAAAGCACAACTCAATATATACATACATACATACATACATACATACATATATATATATATATATATATATATATATATATATATATATATATACATATATACATATATATATAGGGATAAGTGTACCCTCATAACAGGAATCTTCCTGAAACCAAAATACTGTACCAATAATAGAGCAACCTGAGTATGGTAACAAACATAACCGTGTGCATAGACACCTTTTGAAGAGGGCATGTGCACAAAACAAAGCAATTCTCCCAATAAGTTAAAAATAAATCAGAAAATTCCTAACTCAACCCCCTCAAACCCAACACTCTAAATCCTAGTAATATAAATGAATGCAAATGCATAAAAAATCATTCAATTTGAGTTTAATAGCACTAATTTGGGATACAATGCACAAAAATAACAAAAATAAAAAACTCACACGCACATATGTACAAATACAAACAAAAAGCATGTAAAGTGTGATTGTGACTAGGAAACTCACGATTAATTGATTTGACACAGATTTCATTTAAATAATGATTAAAAAAATATGAATTGAAAACACATTCAAATCCATTTCAATCTATTCAACCTTTAGTGCATAAAATTCTTATTAAATCAATATTTTACAACTTTGTAGTATCAATTAAGGTATGGTTCATGTTATAAATAAGAATACAAAATCAACACGAATACAAATAAACAAATCATGTAAGATATTACAAATGATGCTTATAAGACAATAATTCATCATTATCTTTTGATTTCAAAAGATAGTTTCAAACCATTAACTTCCTCAAGAAAATGTTGTTAAAATATTTTAATTGCCAACTAAGGTAGTAAATTTTATTTTGAAATGCTAATCCCTATTTTGTTTTTCATACTGGTTCAAGCGTTTGGATTGTGGCTCCTTTTCAATATAAATTGGCTTTTACCATTGATTGTATTTTTACATGCCTAGATGACACTTACCCAAATACATTTGAATTTCATAAATGGGTGTAATCACTCCTAGAGGTATCCCTTATCAACGTTTTTGAAAACGGTTATTTTTCAACTCCTTCATATTAAGAACTCACAAAATTCTCACATAGGGACCAAAAAAACACCAATAAGATCTCAAGGACTTGATCATGATAAAATTAATCACTAAAAGAAATATCAATATGATAAACATCACATGGAACAAGAGATATACATGTGAAAGTAATGTGAAATCAATACTATATATTTCAACAAATTTGTCAATCATGATTTAATATATGAATTTCAACCAAACAATTAAATCAATCTAACTTTTTCATCAAATGGTTTAGAATTCTCCTTTTAATTATCATTAAAGTTACATCGATCATCAAATCAAAATGAATCAAAGACTTAACCGCAACATACAAAAAGAATAAACACAAAATCCTTTTTTGATTTTTGAATAAGAATAATGCATGAATATACACAAAATTATGTTTACATAAGAAAACAATGCATATAAAGTGAATGCATGAAAATATTACTAACCCACGAAAAATGATAACAACGAACTCTCTTACTCACATTGACTTGTTTCCTTAAAAAATCAAGAATGAACAAGGAAAAAATGGGAACCTACAAGAACCTAGTCACCCTAATAAACATATGGTGATGGGTGTTCCATATCACTTATCAATGGGAGGAACAAGTGTAATCTCTTTCTTCAAAAAATTCATTTGTGGAACAATCTCTACTTTATTCATTGGTGCATTCCTAGGCATCCCACTATCAAGTTTTGAAATCCATCTCTCATTCTTCTTAGGATTCATCTGCCTAGTCCTTGGAATTTGAGCATATGGTATAGGTTTAGGAAACTCTCGTCTAGCCTCACTATTTTGAACTAGGAAATTCATCCTTATTGCCAACTCACCTACTTGGATTTTAAGTTCATTAATAGGTTCTCTCCAATACACTTTCGTCCTAATGTTAATGAACCTATTGTTTCTCTATCTCAAGAACCTATAAGCTTAATTTGTGTTGCCTTGTACCTTACAAAAAGTGAAAAAATGTATATTTCTTCTTATAAAATTCTACACATTCGTTCTCACCTCATTTCTCTCATATTGAGCTTTCAAACTAACTTTTCTAAGTCTACTTCTTTTGAAACAAAAATTCACAACATAGTTTAATTCACCATAAAAAGTATAACAAAATCCCTTTTTAGCAATCTTGGATTTAGGTTCAACCTCCTTATTTTGAAGCATAGGAGTTTGTACATTATCCTCCTTTGGGCATTCGAACATTCAACTTTCTATTTTGTTTTACCATTCTTTTTCTCAAGCTTTGAATCGTTGCAACTAATCTCATGATTTCTTGGTTTTGGTTGAGAATTACTCAAAAAATGCTATTAAGAACATTTGTTCTATCATATAATTTATTTTTCAAATCATTTACATGCTCAAGTTCATGTTTGAACTTTATAAATACAACTTTTTAAAATTGAATTCTCAAGCTCATTTTTATTCTTCTTTTGAGATGCTTTTATTTTTGTTATTTCAAATACTCATATTTCTTTAACAAAACCTTAACAATTTTTTCAAGATCGAAACACTTTGATTGAAAAATTTCAAAATCTTCTTCTTTCTCATTAAGTTTATTTTGTAAAACTTTTATTTTGTTCGAAAATTTGATGTTTAATTTTTTAAGCCCTAGAGATTCTTGATAAAGGTCATTAAAAGGTTTTTGAGCGTCTTCCA
Source organism: Sambucus nigra (assembly GCA_949130495.1). NCBI lineage: Eukaryota > Viridiplantae > Streptophyta > Magnoliopsida > Dipsacales > Adoxaceae > Sambucus > Sambucus nigra. Next base: position 120,424,214 of record OX422208.1, read on the forward strand.
CATCATCATCATCACTATCATATTGTGATGTAGGTATAAAATTTTGTGAATCCTCACTACTACAAGACGAAGAATTACTAAGCATCTGATTCCTAGAGGCTTTAATCCTTTTTTTCACCATACTCATATATTTTTTCACCCTGGAAACAAACTTGGTTCCATTTTCCCTTAAAATCATGAAATCGGATTCCTTTGAATCATGTGATGAGCATATACTAAATGAGTCAACTTGAGAAGAAGCTAACTTGTTTTTCAAACTTTTGTATAAGTCAAACTCATTTTGCAAAGACTCAAATCTTTTATCAAGTTCACTTTTAGAACTTTCACAAAAAAGAAGTTCTTCTTTCTCCTTTTCAAGTTCAAGAGTCAAATCATTTTTCTCTTGTCCAAAATATTTGAGTTTTTTGAAATCAACATTTTTTGAACTTATTAATCTTCTTAAATAAGAATTTTGTAATTTCAAAGCTTGGTTATCTTATTTCAAATCACAAGTCTATTCTAATAACTCATCCTTATTTTTTTACCATCAATTTTAACTTTTCACTTGTAAGTTGACTATTAATTTCACTCTTTAAAAACTTATTCTTCTTATTCACGGACATTGAGTTTATTACCTAAAATAGCATTCATCTTTTTCACTGTGAGAAATTAAGATTTTAACAAATCAACATTTTGTCTCAACGATTTTCCATTTCTAATTTCATTATATTCATCAAAATCAACATTAATAGATCTCGATTATTGGGGAGAATGAGAACATTTCTTTTTCTTTTTTTCCATTTTGGATATCAAATGATTTATCCTTTCCATATTACTCTAAAGAATAGGACAATCCACACTTGGACTAATACTTTAAGGAAGATCAAAATCTAGTATTATAGCACCCATAGGCACACATGCAAAACAAATAGCAACTATTCACTTCAAGCAATTCACAAGGACAAGCAAACTCCATCAATAGGAAAAAACACAATAAACAGAACAAAAATAAGGATCAACTCAAGAATGTTAATTATATTAAATGAACACTTGGCTTTGATACCAAATGAAGGAGTATGTTATTTACGTGATTAAAACACCCAGCCTAAACTTAGAGGGTGGTGGTGGTGAATCAGTTTGAAGGTATTTAATGACTAATTTCTGATTTCAAACTTTTTTGCTTGCACATTTAAGTTACTTAACACTGATATCACTAAATTGATTAGATTAACTCACACAACAATGAAATTAGGTGAATCTAGATGAATAAAAAAAAGATCTATCACAACTAAGTCAATTTTATTTCAATTCACAAGATTCAAATTATCTAAGTGATTTGGTGTATGAGTATAAAACATTCACAATCAACTACAAGACAAGTTTTATGAGGAAAAACCTCCACCTAAGGGTTAAAAACCTCGATGCATTCCAATTTTCATTTCTACTTGGATTCTTTTTACACAAGGCAAGAAGATACCTCTTTGTAAGGACCAAATTTCCAATTGAGTCTTAATGTAGTTTTGACTTATTCTCAAAACAAAACATGTTTGAGTCATAGATAGTATTTTATTATTTGATCTCACGAGTCTTTGATGTTTTGAAGATTAATTGAAGACGTTGAGGGCAAAGCTACATGGAATTAATCATGCCAAAGTTTAATTGGTGCATTTTCTCGTCTTCAAGGTTTAATTGCGTTTCGAGATCACACAGGTATGAATGCATAATGTTAATGAAACTCGAAATTCATTTTATAAAATTAAGGATGTTATTTTATTTAAAAAATGTTTTTAAAAGAGGTTTAAGTGTTTAAACTTCATTTTTGTCAGATAAGGACATATGAGAATTGGATAAGAGTTGGTTATAATCAAAACTCTGTTTTAATTAAAAACTCTATTTGACGACTTCGTTTAAACGACATTTGATGTCGTTCGAACGAGATCCACTGTCGTTCGAATGACGTGGCATCTCGTTCGAACGATATTCTGACTCCGACTCAATTTTATTATAAATAGAGGTGTCCAGTTTTCTTGAAATGTGTGCATTCTGGAAAAATAGTTTTACGAGCCACAAACCTGGTTGTACATATTTTCTAAGGTTTCAAAAGTATAAACACATCCTTAGAGTTTGCAAAGATCCGAGCTTTCATTATCAAATGTTTATGTGATCCTTGCTGCATCAAGTTGAGTTTGTTCATCATTGAACACTTGTGATTGCTGGTTTTGCGGTGGAGAAGCGACATACATCGTGTTCAACATCGTAGACGTATCAAGCCATATTGGTGGACACTGAGACATTCGTGGAGTCGAGTGTTATGGACGAGCATCGTGGAAGATGAAATTTATGCGTGGGCATTATTGATGAATGGTATAAGATCAGAAGGAGTGTCAATACCCGTGGGGACCGAGTCATTGAGTAAGGCTATTCTGTCTTTGTAAAACCTTTGTTCATAGTGATTGTCTAGCTTGGGCCGTCCGAGGTTTTTTCCCGTTTTGGGTTTTTCCTCGTATATCCGACGTTATGAGTATCTTTACTTAACTTTACTTGCTTTAATCACTAGATGCATGTTTAGGATTAATCAAGATAAAATTTGGTTAAGTTAATTAGTTTCACAACTTGGTTTGATAAAATTGAAAAAGAGTTTTCAAAAAGTGAAAGTTGTTTTGCATTCATCTTTAACTTAATTCCGCAAAATCAAAAGTTATTTTTTTGGGGACCTACAAATTGGTATGAGAGCTAAAAGTACATTTTTAGTGTGTTTGATCCCTATTTCTTGTAAGGATGAATTTAGGAAATTATGATAATTTTCGCACTCCTATTTTTGATGGTACCTACTATGCTTATTGGAAAATGCATATAAAAAATTCTTTAAAATCCATTGATGAGCGTGTTTGGTTAGATATTGAAAAAGGTTGGTCTCCACCTGCCACACGGGAAGGTGAGGTCACTAGTTTGGAACTCGTTGAGTCATGGACTGGGACTGAACATAGGCTTGCACAATACAACTCTAAAGGTCTGCACGTTATTTCCTCACATGTCACACCTGAAGAGTATAATCATATCATGACTTGTGAAACTTCAAAAGAAGCTTGGGATACACTAGCACTCACTCACGAGGGAACGAGCACGTTTAGGGCGTCTAAGTTGTAAAATCTCACTACACAGCTTGAGACGATTGAGATGTTAGAGAGTGAGATGTTTGATGAATTTTATACTAGGTTGTCCACTATTATTAATTCAGCATTTAACCTAGGTGAGAAGATTCCCGATAACCGAGTGATTAAGAAAATTTTGCAATCGTTGCCAAGTAGGTTTGATGCTAAAGTGACCATTATGAATTCTCTTGGTATGCTTGACTCGTCGAAACTAGAAGAGATCGCAGGTGATTTACAAACCTATGAACTTGATATGTTTACCTCTAAGCAAGTGCCTAGGAAAGAAAAAAGGCATTGCTTTGAAATCCCTGAAGGAGGAGACTAAAGTTTCGAATGACGACTCCAATTCCGACTTTGAGGATGTCGTCTTGTTGGCAAGAAAGTTCAATAAGTTTCTTCAAATTCATAAGCAATATAAAGATGCCAAAAAGTTTGAGAAATTCAAGATCAAAAGAGACTCCACCCTTAAGGATAATAGTGAGAAACCTAAGAGAGATGAGTCTGATAGGTGTTTCGTGTGTGAGGGGTATGGTCACAAAGTTAAGGAGTGTCCCAGTAGACTTAATAAAGAGGGAAATAAACCGATAGCATACAACTCCACCTTAAGTGATAGTGAACCGGAAGAGGGAGAGGATTCCCCCATTGAGCATAACCTTGTTGCGTTTATGGCATGTCATGTGAGTGACGATAATATATCTTCCCACGAAGATACTCATGTGTATGATACTTTCGAGGCTATTAAGAGTGCTTCCCGAGAGGGTGAGGGTGATGAGAGCGAGGATAAGGAGATTGACGTAGGAGAGTTGCAAGTTGCATTTCGAGAGTTGTTTGAGGAGACGGTGAAGGTGAAAAATGCTAACTTGAAATTGCGAGCTAAATTGAAAGAGCGTGCCATAGAAAATAATGATGTGTTGATTGAGGATCTTAGGGAACGGGAGAATAAGCTTAGGGAGAAGCTTGATTACGTCGAGAAAGAGAGAGACACCCTTATAGGTTTGATGGAGGCTTTGAAAAAGGAGGTGCTAGAGTTTGAGGAGTCTAGGAGTCTACTCGAGTCTAGGATTAAGGAGGAGGAGGAGAGTTTGAGAGACTCGTCTAGAGTTAAGTTTGAATTGGAGGTTAGAAGTGAGAAGTTGGATAGGATGCAAGGCAACGTCCAAATTAAGAGAGATAGGGGAGGTATTGGTTTTGATGATCGTGTTGTTCCCATTCCCCCCGCACATGCGAGAGAACCTCATCGGAACGTTAGAAAAGGTCCACATGTAGGTCACTTTCCATACCATCGCTACACTTGCAAGTTTTGTGGTAAAAAAGGTCACCTTAGAAAGTTTTTCTATGACCTTAGGAATGCTCCCCGAAAGTTTAGGAATAAAGTTGCCTCGATTCCCCCCACCCCCATGCGTCGTTACACACCTGCTTGGGTTAGGAAATCGGATTTGGTAGCTTTAGGAATAAAACTTCATGGTTCTCATTTGATAGCACTTGATTCTTCCCATGCTAAATCTAAAGGTTGAGTGTCTTACCATGTTTATCATTTTGTATTACATTTTTCATTTATTGCATCTTATTTGAAAAATACAAAAAGATTTTTGGTATTGGAATTTTTTGAGAAAAACATAAAAAGATTTTGTTTTTATTTGAGTCCAAATATTTTGAAAAAGCCAAAAATATTTTCAATTTTTGTATCATGAGTTAACATGTTTGATGGGGCATATTGGTGTGCTTGGACCCCCTTCCTTCCATTATCCTTGTGTCTAGGACATTTGGTCATTATTATCAATGCCTATATTGATCTTAACCATTGTATTATGGTGTTGTTTCGAAGTTGATATGCGTTTTGATTCGACTTTGTATATATTCCATATTTGCACACATGCACAAGTTTATATGGATGTTTGACTACTTTGCATATTTAAGTTTAGTGAGACGTTCTTATCTCAATTTTGTCATCTATGTGTAAGTAGACTTAAGGAGGAGGTGTGCATATAATAACCGTTTACCGTGAGTATTTTAATTAGAAAATATGACGAGTGTACGGGAAAGGGTTGCGAGAGTGTAAAATTGACTCGTCGTGAAAGCCACCGTTTAAAAGAGCTCGAAAAAAATAAAAAAGGCAATAAAAAGAATCATATGCCAAAAATGGGTCAAATTAGTTTAGTTCATCCAAAAGATAACATGATACATATTTGAGGGAGTGTGGATGGATTAAAAATTTAAACGAGTTTGCACAAAGAATCCTATAGTTGAAAATTCGTGTCATGACTCTATTGTTTGTAGAATCGTCAAAAAATTCCAGATTCATATGCATGATGTTTGTTTAGTTCATTAAGCTCACACTTTAATTGTCACATATGGCTATAATAAAGTTTGATGATAGAATTATATTTATTATAGATTCTTGATCGTTTCGATGTGTTGGAATTGTGATTTATTTGTTTTAGTTCACGTACATACATTCCATGTTCATGTTTAGGCACATCGATACTAAGTTAGCATGCTACTCATATTTGTTTTTATTAGTTTTCTTAGTTTTCGTTACTGTTTTACAGTTATGAGCCCCTACCAATTTGAATTTTCCTGATATTTTTCCACTGGGTAACACTGCTTGATTTTATGGGGAGATTGTGAAAGTTTGGAAATGTCGTTCTAACGACTTACTGTTTCGTTCGAGCGATGTCGCTTCTCATTCGAGTGACATCCCTGGTTCGTTCGAACGACAACTTGGTTGACTTAATTTTGACTTTTTCAGATTGCTACTTTGTTTTAGTACCCTGCTGCATATTGATTCATATTTTGGTACTGGGTTACTGTTTATGCAGTTTTCTTTAATTGATTTGATATTTTACTGCATTGGTTCGTTTATCACACCTGCTTAGACTGATATATTTTTGTGTGATTCATTGTTTGCTAGCTACTGATTTGACCTTAATTGATCATATTTAGCTGGTTGTTTCGTGTTTATCTAGCTGTGATTCTCTTTTAATTCATTCAAATTGGTATCACATTGGTTTAGCCTGCTAGATTTGTTTATCTTTTCACCGGCTTGTCTATTCAAGACAAAAAAGGGGAGAGATGTCTGTGATGTAGGGGAAGTTTTTGTCATGTTTACATATTGGTATTTCATGTTGATTTATATAATTTTTTCCTACATACTTCACTGGGTATTTGTCTATTTTATGTGTGTAGTTATGCTTAAAGATATTCAAGATTTCAAGTCTACATCACATTCAGACATTCGAGATAGTTTCATGCTTGATGATCCATTATTTATGAGTCCTTATCCTATATTGATGATGTATTTTTATTTTTTCGATTTATGGGATGGGATTTAGGCGTCATACGGCTTGAAGGCCCGACTTAGGCATTTCACTGTTGGTTTTGTCCCGAAATAGTCAAAGGGGGAGATTTGTAAGGACCAAATTTCCAATTGAGTCTTAATGTAGTTTTGACTTATTCTCGAAACAAAACATGTTTGAGTCATAGATAGTCTTTTATTATTTGATCTCATGAGTCTATGATGTATTGAAGATTAATTGAATACATTTCGACAAAGCTACATGGAATTAATCATGCCGAAGTTTAATTGGTGCATTTTCTCATCTTCAAGGTTTAATTGCATTCTGAGATCACACAGGTATGAATGCATAATGTTAATGAAACTCAGAATTCATTTTATAAAATTAAGGATGTTATTTTATTTAACAAAAAAATGTTATTAAAAGAGGTTTAAGTGTTTACACTTCGTTTATGTCAGATAAGGATGGATGAGAATTGGATAAGTGTTGGTTTTAATCAAAACTCTATGCTAATTAAAAACTCTATTTAATGACGTCCTTCAAACGAAATTTGATGTCGTTCGAACGAGATCCACTGTTGTTCGAACGACGTGGCATCTCGTTTGAACGAGATTCTGACACCGACTCAATTTTATTATATATAGAGGTGTCCAGTTTCCTTGAAGTGTGCGCATTCTGGAAAAATAGTTTTACGAGCCAGAAACCTGTTTGCACATGTTTTCTAAGGTTTCAAAAGCATAAAGACATCCTTAGAGTTTGCAAAGATCCTAGCTTTCATTATCAAATGTTTATGTGATCCTTGATGCACCGAGTTGAGTTTTTTCATCATTGAACACTTGTGATTGCTGGTTTTGCGGTGGAGAAGCGAAGGATATCGTGTTCAACATCGTAGACGTATCAAGCCATATCGTTGGACACCGAGACATTCGGGAGTCGAGTGTTGTGGACGACTATAGTGGAAGACATAATTTCTATGTGGGAACTATTGAAGAATGGTAGAAGATTAGAAGGAGCATCAAGACCCATGGGGATTGAGTCATTGAGTAAGGCTAATCTGTCTTTGTAAAATCTTTGTTCATAGTGATTGTCTTGCTTGGACCGTCCGAGGTTTTTTACCGTTTTGGGTTTTTTCTCGTACATCCGGCGTTGTGAGTATCTTTACTTAACTTTACTTGCTATAATTACTAGATGCATGTTTAGGATTAATCAAGATAAATTCTGGTTAAGTTAATTTGTTTCACACCTTGGTTTGATAAAATTGAAAAAGAGTTTTCAAAAAGAGAAAGTTGTTTTGCATTCATCCGTAACTTAATTCCACAAAAGCAAAAGTTAATTTTTTGGGGACCTACACTCTTCATAAGCACACTTATGTAGTTACCTATGAACCTTGCAACTATTCCCCATAGACAATTAAAATATGCAAAATGCTCCATGTCGTGAATGAAGAAGTCCACTTTCTCCCTTAGAGGTGATGCCACACTTCGATTTCTCCAATAAACGAAAATGCCTCCTCTTTTAGAATTAGGTGTAAATGATCACACAATTCAAAGGTAGATTGATTTGAACTAAATTTGCTACGTGAAATCTAAACCAAAACACTCTCAATTCCTTCTCAAAAGCATATATCCAAGTATAGATATAAGTTTTAACAATTTTGGAGGGAACAAGTGAAATTGAAAAAGAAAAGAAAAAAAATAATGCTATTAACCTCGAAAATACTCTCAAAAATTTATTTGAGTTATGATATTTTCAGATGTTTTCAAATGGTAGGAAAATTGTCCTTTAAATAGGATTTTCCAAAAATTTGGATCATTCGTATGCAAAGTTGTATCTAGAAGTGCACACGATTTCATCTAGTATAGAATTTGTGGGCAAACCGTGCACACATGCTTAAATCTTATCTGTGTGAATGAAAAAAATGTTCACGGACGTAAAAGAGTTATGGAAATACATGCTTCTATGTGTGAATGATGCATTAAAGAAGTTATGGAAAGCATGCATGCTATAACTTCTACGTGACCTAGACCCGGGCGACACATGCTTTCTCCAAAGCAGTGTAGTTGACTTCGTACCCAACTAGTTTTTGACTGGCATATTAAATGTCTCTTTCCTTATGGGATTCGTCAATTTATTTATCTAGTAAAGCCCTCGCTGAAGTATCTGTGATGGTCAAGTATAAGAGGAGGGGGAGACCTCGCTGCGGAGGCATAAACACCGGAGGTCGGGTGAGGTATCGCTTGATTTGGTTAAAGGCTTCTTAGCAGGCCTCATTCCAGAATTTTGTTGAATCCTTTAAGAGAAGTTTGGAAATAGGTTCGCAGATGGAGGTCAGTTGGCTAATGAATTGACTGATAGCTATTATTTACCCAAGAATCCTTAGACTTCCTTCTCTGTTCGTGACGGCAGGATCTCAGGTATGGCTTTGAGCTTGGTAGGGTATGCTTCGATTCCCTTCTCACTGACCATGAATCTTAGGAGTTTTCCTTTTGTGATGCCAAAAACACATTTTTATGGATTTGGCCACATCTCGTATTGTCGCAGTCGCTCAAAGAACTTTTGGAGGGTGGTAATATGACCTTCCCGAGTCTTAGACTTAATGATCATGTATTCTATGTAGACTTTGACCTACTTGTGAATAAATTCATGCAGGATGGTTATGGTAGCCCTTTGATAGGTAGCCCTTATCTTCTTGAGTACGAATGGCATGACAGTATGGCAGAAGGTTACCCATAGGGTAATAAAGGCAGTTTTCTCCTAACGGTAAGGGTGTATCTTGATCTAGTTATATTCAGTGAATCCACCAACAAACGACTTGAGGGTGTGGCTAGCCATGTTGTCCATAATCATGTTGATGTTGGGTAATAAGTAATTATTGTTTGGGGAGTATTTATTCAAATATCGATAGTCGACGTACATTCAGACTTTTCCTCCTGAATTCGGCATGGGGACAATGTTAGCAAGCCATATAGGATATGAAAATGAAACCCACATTCAATTACTTGACCACTTCCTGTTTGACTTTCAATAACCATTCGGTGTGACGTTTCCTTCGCTTTCGTTTGACTGGTTTGCATTTTGGAAATATCGGGATCTCATGTCGAGCTACTTCTGGGTCAATACCGAGCATGTCATCATAGGACCATGTAAAGACTTTCATAAATTCTTTCAATATCTCTTCTAATTTCACACGCTCATGCTCGTTAAGGGTGGACCCTTTCCTAATCTCGCACTGATGGCTATTAGAACCGAGATTAATAATTACAATCCTATCATCATTAATTTGATCGTGGTTATATTATTTGTTATTATTCTTATTAAGATCGGTTAATAATTATTCATTTACAAAATCATCATCATCATCATCAAGAGTTTGATTAAAATCAAGACAATTAATGTAAGGCACAACAAGATATTTGAAATCTTCATTTATTTCATTTTCGGAAAAAATAACATTAAGAACCTCATAAAAAGAAGTCTCAGTTACATTGATATAAGAAGAAGGAATAACAATATCATATAAAGAGATTTGGATAGGGTAGAAACCAGGGTTGACTTGAATCTGGGCATGTTAGATAGGCACAACATTCTAATTGAGTAGAGGTATATCAACAGATCTGATTTGAGTAGACGAGTTCGACGGAATGACACCTAATTGGGTCATGCATAGACTCAACCCCAGTATTTGCAAGTTGAATGAGTCCTCATAATCACTTTCCTCAGAATCCCCGATAACTGTCATGACTTTTTAAGTGAGAGGTTGTACTTCATGTTGGCTGTCTGCGACCTAAGAGGTGCTATCTTGAAAGAAGATTTCCAAACCTAGTTTCATCCTCTTATCAATGTGGTCATACCATGGTTCAGGGAAGCCACAGAAAGGGAAGTCATCACCTTCCTTGATAAACCTTCCATTCAAAGAGGCTCTTGATACAATCCTTCCTTCTTCCAAGCTTCTTTTCAGTCGTGGCCACTAAAATTCTTTGATTTCTTTTGGTGAGGGTTGGTAGCCTATTCCACATAGGGGAAAGACCTCCTTCAGGACTATGGGCACAAGTATACCTTAGTGGCGTTGCTCCAGCCCCATTCTGGGAATAAAGTATATATTTTTGAACATTTGAATCACGTTGACATTTCCATGAGGGTTGTGTTCCAGACAAACCTAATTTTTTAAACTATCTCGTGCTGGAAGGTGAAGTAAGTTAACACTGAAGCCAGAAAGGAGCATATCATTCATCCCATACTAGATATCTAATACCTAGTTACTAGTAGTGGAAGCATTTGAACTATCATCATCCCCTAAGATGGTGATAACCTGGCCATTGGCAAAGATTTTTAGTTTTTGACGAAGAGAAGATGATACCCCTCAGATACTGTGGAGGCATGGATGACCAAGAAGAAGTTTTAAATATGCAGGTATATTAATAACTTGGAACTCAGTGACTAGATTTATAGGGACAACCTTATGGACCCCATTACCTCTCTACGGTTATTATCGTAAGCACACACAATGGAGAAAGTGGGATTGAGATCACTAACTTTCAAGCCCAAACAATTGAAGGTTTTGAGAGGCAAAACATTGAGGGCAAATCCATTATCAACAAGTGATATTGAGATAGTCTTTCCCAATACTTAAATGGAGATGTTGAGGGCATAATTGTGGTCAGAACCGATCTTTGGTATTTCTGTTATGGAAAAGGATAGGAGTTAGGAAGCTATCAAGGACCCAAACATGTTTATGACTTCTTTGGGTGTGGTAGAAGGAAAGACTGTAAGTCTGGTGAGGAGTTTTATTAGAGCATTCAGGTGCAACTAGGAGGACATGATGAGCCCCCAAAAGGTGATGTTGGCTTAGGTTTTCTTGATCTTGTCAAGGACTTTACTTTCTTCGATGGTCATCTCTGGCATGTAAAGTTTTTTAGCAACTCACTTTTTCTTATCTGTCTTGGTTACATGAAGACTTGGATCTTTTTAGTGTCTCCCTGACCTGGGGATCTTTTTAGTGTCTCCCTGACCTAGTTATGTGATTTACCAAGGTGGGGAAGAATAGGAACCGCGTGTCTTCATTTAAAACCACGTGTCTTTTTAGTATCTCCTTGTTTATTTCATTTTTGAGAAAAACAACATTGAGAACCTCGTCAAAAGAGGTCCCAGTTACATGAATATCAGGACAAGGAAAAATAACATCAGGTGAAGAGACTTTGATCGGCTAAGCATTAGGATCAGGTTGAATCTGAGAAGGTTGTACTGGTATGGCATTCTAGTTGAGGAGAGGCATGTCAATAACTTTGATTTGAGCGGACAAGTTCGACGGCACGACATCTGAGCGAATCATGTAGAGACTCATCCCCAGTGTCTATAGGTTGAATAAGTATTTGAAATCACATTCCTCAAAGTCCTTGGTAACTATCACGGGTTTCCCGGTGAGAGGTTGCACTTCATGTTTGCAGTCTTCGGCCCAAGAGTTATTTTCTTGAAAGAAGATTTCCAGCATTGGTTTCATATTCTTGTCAACATGGTCATACCACAATTCTGGAAATCCATAAAAGGGGAAGTCTTCACCCTCTTTAATAAATCTTCCATTCAAAGAGTTTCTTGAAATAATCTTTTCATTTTCTAAGCTTTTTTTATCCTCGATAAACAAGTGCTTTGAGTTCATCCGGTGAAGGTTGGTAACCTAGGACATATGGGGGAAAGGCCTCCTTCAGGATTATGGGCTCAAGGATCCCTTTCTGGTGTCACCCTAGACCCATTCTGGGCATAAAGTGCATGTTCTTGAATATCTGAATCACATTGAAATTGTCACGAGAGTTGTGTTTTTCTAACATACTCGATCTAGGGAGGAGCATGCCATTTATCCCATGCTAGATTTCCAATACTAGATTGCTAGTGCTGGCATTATTTGTACTATTATCATCCCACAAAATGGAGATAACTTGACCTTTGTTGAAGAACTTCAGTTTTTGATGAAGAGAAAAAGATACTCCTCAAATGCTGTGGAGCTATGAACGACCAAGGAGTAGATTGAAGCATGCAGGTGTGTCAATGACTTGAAACTCGGGGAAAATATTAACAGGGCCAACTCCTAATGTGAGTTTTATGGATCCCATTACTTCTCGACGGTTATTGTCATAAGCACACACAGTGATAAAAGTGGGAGTGAGATCACTAACTTTCAGTCCCAAATAGTTGAAGGTTTTGAGAGGACAAACATTTAGAGTAGATTCGTTGTCAGTAATTGAATGTGGGACTGTCTTTACTAAGGCCTTAATGGATATATTGAGGGAATAATTGTGATCAGCGGTGATCTTCAATATCGCTTCTTCAGAAAAGGAGAGAAGTCGAGAAAAGGTCAGAACCTAACCATATTTACATCTTTTTTAGTGGAAGGAGGGTCTGTGGGTTTGGTGAATAGTTTTATCAAGGAATTCTGGTGTAATTGAGAGGGCATGAAAATCCCCCATAGGGTGATATTGGTTTAGGTTTTCTTGAGTTGATCATGGGTTTGCTCTCTCTGATGGTCATTTCTAGCATGGGAAGTTCTTTGACAACTCCCTTTCCTTTATCTATTTCGGTTGCATGAGGAATCGAATCTTTGTAGTGTCTCCCTGACCTGGTCATGTGATCCACTGAGGCAGGGAAGAATAAGAATCCCGTGGCTTCATCTACCTCGGGCTGAATGGACACCTTATTGATTTTCACCAATAGATATTCGAAGGATATCATTCCACACAGGCTGGCTATTGGACTGACTTCTTCTTAACTTGGTTAGTCATCTGAGCTGTCAGAATTACCCCCCCATCCAGTGGATATTGTGTCTTAATTCCAAGAGTAATTAATACATTCAACAACCTCAATGGATTCATCGTACATATCTTTCCACTCAGCGGGGAGGTGCAGGTTTTAAGGGACCTACCGTCCCTGAAGCTTCAAAGCGGTGAGTAACTCAGACATGCTATAAATTTCACTTATCTGTCAAAACATATGGGCTATGATCTGTACCACATCATCTAGACTGATTTCTTCAATATGTACTACCCATTCATCTGATTCTTGAGCCCACTTTCGGGCTTCCATAAATAAGCTAATGAATTTTTAACAATCAACGGTCATCTCGGTGAGCAATTTCATCCCAAACTCTAGGAGTTGGTTCAACACAGCTGGTAGCTCCATGTCTCCCCTTCTAATCGGGTGCGAATGACAATGCAGGCCCTCATAAAAAGTGACAAAGCTTGATCAGTGAAGCAGGTAGTGTGTAGGATAAAGTATTAGAAAACCTTGAGCTATTTATGTGAGATTATAGGATGATGGGTGCTTTGCCGGGCACGATATGAGTAGATGGGTCAAATTCTGGGTCACTTTATAAAAAAATGGCATTTGTATGAGTTGGAAGTGGGTTGTGAGTGGTATTGATTTTAGGATTAGCTAGTGGGGAGATGATACCTCGGTTAATTAGGCCTTGGATCACATTTCGAAGGTGGAAGAATTGGTCAGTGGTATGAACCGTGGATTGGTGGAAATCATAATGGGCATCGAGTTTGAAGTTTTAAGGGATTGGATTTAGTAATGGATGATGATCTAAGGGTTTGATGAGGTTTCGGCTTAACAAGGCCTAGTAGACTTTAGACAGAGGAGAATATAGTTCGGTGTATTCTTTCTTGGTAGCATTAGGGCGACTTTTGGTTGTCTAAGAGGTAACAAGTTGTGAAATTTTGTTGATGGGTCATACTATAGCATTGGTGGGATTCTCGTATTTTTGGGGAGTGAATGGTCCGATCACTTTCTTTGGTTCAAATTAGACTTTGGCAATGCCTTCCTTAATTTTTACTCCAGCTTCTCGATGGGCTCGAAAGTGTGGGTAATACTGTCCTCCCATGGACGCTCGAATATGAGGCAAGAAGGACTTATTCATGATACTAACTTGTTCCTCCTCGAAGTTCTGTTGGTCATGATGGCAACTTTCTCTCTCCACCTTCCTATGAAGCTACTGACTGTTTCTCCAGGGTTTCGATTAAGAAGCTCTATATCTCGATGCGTAATCTCCAGATCCTTATTATACTTGTACTGAGTTATGACTTCTCGAGTGATATCCTCCCACCTACAGATCCTGGATTCTTTGAGAGATAGATACCATCAGAGGGAACTTTATTTCAAGGTCTGTTGGAACATTTGGGCCATTATCTCTTCGAAGGCACCAAGGAGAGTCATGGATCAGTGATAGCTTCGAAGGTGATTAATTGGGGGTCCTCTTCCCCTGAACTTCTCAATGTCTATTATCTTGAACTTCTATGATAGTTTTGCTTTGGGATAGGGAAACATATGGGTGTAGTCCATGTAGTTATCATATATCTTGACTTGATTTAACTTTTTTGACAAAATTTTGAGGCCTTCCTTGACTTTGTTCACTTCCTCCTCTTTGGGATCCATTGGTATTGGAAGATTAGCCCCTGGTTAGGCAAGGTTCAAAATATGGAGTTGAGCTAGCGATGACCCATTGGAAGATGGGGTACATGGAGCATGTTGGTATTCTTTTAGGACATATTCAGGCTCGAGAGCAGGTGGAACCATGGCACGGGGAAAGAGACCCTCAGTTTTTTTAGGAATCTGGGCCTGGTGACACTTTATTTCATAGACCTCTATTTTAAGGTTGTCAATCTTGGCACAAAGTTGGGCTAAGACAAACATCAAATTGGGTTGCACATTCGGTGCTTGGTCTGTGTTCTCTATGAAGAGTTCGTGAAGGTAAACCCTAAACTCGGATGAAGTAGCAGAAGAATCGATAGAGCTTTAGAGTATTTTGAGGGAAGATCGAAGCACATACGGAGCCATGCCAAAATCGAGTATGCGATTGACCTGAGAGGGAAAATAGTTCGAATTTATTTTTGAAAGAAAGAAGGATATTTTTTTTTGATATTTTGGAAGGAGAAAAAATGTTTTTGGTATTTTTAGTTTTTGAAAAAGGTGGGAAAAAGGAGAGAAATCCTAGCATGAATATTAATAGGTTCTCAGTTGTATGAGGTTTGCCTAAATGTAGAAAATATGTTGAACAGGACTCGAGCCTAGGAATAGGGTTTGAAAATATGTAAGACACGGTTTGACTTGTTTCCAGACTCACGGATGGGGTCTTGTTTTGAAAACAAGTGAAACAACATAAAACTTTGGGCGGTATGCCAACCCAAAATTTTGGTACAGTTTTGCATGGTAACTGACAAACTAAATATGAGTGGCTTAGGTTTGACATATTTGAGGTTTATGCACTTTTTAGGATAGTGGAAGGGCTCCCCCCTTTGGCATGACTTCCATGATATACCTCTTGCCTAAAAGGGAAATAATTCATTGGCACGTGTGGATAAGTCATTTGATATACCTGAGTGTACGTGAACTGCCTCACTACATACCTCATGGGGATAGTATGAGAGAGATAATTCGATATACTCGATGTACATGAATGAGTTCTTTGCTATATATCTCCTGTCGTGAGTTCGGTCAAGCAGTAGGTTGCGGGGGGAAACATTTGATATACTTCGAAGGTGCGAGGCCAATGTAAGGTGAGAGTCATATCGCTTAGACTAAATATGACCTGTGGGACCAATGCCTAGCACAAAATTCCCCCAGTATGGAACACAATTTTGGTCAATATTGCCATGCTCTTGGTGATGTAGTGTACAAAAATTCACGAGTCTTAACTAGAATATTATGGAGAGAGAGTTTTATTTTTATTTTTATTGGCATGATGAGAGGGGAGCACTACACTAATGAGGGAGCATATACAAATATCATTAAAAGTAAAACTAGCATGGAGACTAAACTACGCATGGATATATGTGAGTGAGTAAGTGACATGTGAATATATATATATATATATATATATATATATATATATATATATATATATATATATATATATATATATATATATATATAAGTGAATGCGTGTGGTAGTGAGCCCATACATGGATCAACTACAAGTGGTGTGTGATATGTGTAAGTGAGCATGGAGATATATACAAGTGTGGCAAGTGTGGATGTGTGCTAGTGAATCCTAATCATGGTGTATGAATCATGTGAGTAGAAATGAAGCTAAGTGAAAGTGTGTGAAGTGTATAGGTTAGTTAAAAGTGATATGCACATGAGAGATATATATATAAAAAGTAGATAGAGGAGAAAAGGGAATATACAAGTAGGTTCATACACACACATGTAAAGAAGAATAACACCCATGTAGAAAATAAAATCTAGTCCTCTTAAAATTGAGTCCCTAGTGGAGTCTCCATTATGGCCATCCCGAGGGGATCCGATGAGAGATTCCTCCTTTCTAGAGTGCGTGCGGGATTGAGCCTTTTCTCGGTGCGCTCGGTTGTCATCAATGTGGGGTAAGATATAGAGATATAGTCGTCAACCTATTTTGCACAAAACAACCAAAAGAAATGTTTCCGCCTCAAGATAACGACATCAAGTACAATACTGATGGTTACAAAACCAAGTAATTCAAAGGTTCGAGGACTAAGTTACGGAATGGGAAGGTATTAGACACTCAAATTACCCTTCCGGTATGGGCATGTTTTAATCTTCTCCTGTTAAAATCCATGAAGTGTTTGCTTATGTGCATAATATAAATGGAGAATCGAATCTCTAAACTCGCGTTATGGAAAAGGATGGAGTGAGGTCATCCTTAGGAGTGTTCCGAAAATTATAATTTCAAAATATAATGTACAAGTTTACCGAGTCACAATTCGTTATAAAGAATTAATGTACACATCGGACAAGACACAAGCATGCAAGCATATGAAATTAATTAAGAATATAGATAATAAAACATGGTAACAAATGTGTATAAGAGAGGCTCGAGTCAACGGATTTACCCAAGACGCCTACGTATACTAAGGGGCACCAAGGTCCACGTAGTTTGAAGATAACATAGGGTGGGGTTTAAACCATAAATCTAAATGAGGGATTTCTCTTATATGTGTGAGTAGAGATAAACGTTCTTTAAGTTCAAGTGTGAGGATGTGTAGTGAGAATCCCTCATTTGGAATTTATAGGTAAGCTCTCTTTTTCTTATTTTTTTTATGAATGCAAATACTAATAATAAAGGTTTGAGATTAAGGTATGTGATGAAATAAATAAAGTGCTAAAGTAGAAATAAAGAACCTAATGCTAAGATAAGAGAATTTAAAGACAATGGTGGAGAATTGGACATACTTGTGAAGACTTGAAGTTGATCTTAATTGTAGATGCGCTAATCTCACAATGATGGTGATATGGGGAGATGGGCGAGAATTTACTAAATGGAGTATGAAAAGGATGGAAGAAATTTAGGAAATGGGATTTTTAAGAGGGTAACAACTCTGAATTCGAGAGATTGTTCTCTGAATTGATGAGAGGGATGCCTTTCAAAGTGAGGTCATGGCCTCTATTTATAGGTCCAAGGGGGGTGCCGATTGACAGGTTCCTGGATATTCCTATTGTTATAGAACCCTAGACACAATGCCGATAGGCAGGGTTCAGGGGTTGCCAATCAATAGTTTGAGATAGATTTTTCAAAAAATTGGCCATAAAATATGAAGCGTAAGTCAAAATTGCGCACGGGGCACACCATTAGAAAGGTTATTTTGAGCCCTTTAAGAATCCATTGATCCAATCTCGTGTTTAGGATTTGACCAAACTCGAACAAGGCTCAAAATATCCCATTGGTCATTAAATGGGAAATTTTCGAAGGAAAACGGATCGTTCATCTGAACTGTAAGGCCAATTCATGCACAGGACGAACCGTTGGAAAGGTTATTCAGTGACTTTTGAGATTTTGTTCATTTCCATCGATTT
This sequence comes from Sambucus nigra, assembly GCA_949130495.1. Classification (NCBI taxonomy): domain Eukaryota; kingdom Viridiplantae; phylum Streptophyta; class Magnoliopsida; order Dipsacales; family Adoxaceae; genus Sambucus; species Sambucus nigra. Next base: position 120,442,458 of record OX422208.1, read on the forward strand.
AGAGAGTTAACAAAGGACAAACGGGGACCGAAAGAGTTCAGTGATTATATAGAGTAAAATAGGTCGTTCATCCGTACCATAACCCCGTTGGAAATGGGATTCAGAACCCTTCAAATATTCACTCAACGTCGTTTATAATGAGAGTTAAATAGGGTCTAACGGGGCCTGGGACCGGCCTATGGCCTCCGAATCATTTTTCAGGGTAAAAAAGATCATTTTTCCTTACCGTAAGTCTGATTCGCGCATGGAGCGGATTGTTGGAAAGAGGATTTAGAGCCCTTAGAAGATTCATTGAGCTTACTCTCAGATGATAACATCCCAGGAGCGTTCGGTGGCCTCTAGATCAATACTAAAAGTAGGACCTAGGGTTTGCGGTGAATGAGTGAGTGCTAGGGACCTAAGGATATGATTAGGGGGTCATAGGATGGGGTGTCTACATAATCAATTTTTATGACACACGAATAAGTAAAATAATATATTTTACAAAATTATATTTTGAATCACCCCCTTTGGCTATTCCGTGGAAAAATTCCCCAAACTCAAAATGATCGTATTACCCATATAAGACTCACACCTCACTAGATATATAATGAGGTTCATAGGAAGATAATGTACACACAATCAAGTCAAGTCTAAACAATGGGGTGGAATCAGAATCATCAATGCTATTCTTGAAATCACGCGAAATAATGAAGAGCATCACACAAGTAAGAATGCACATGAAAATTTGAAAAAGAAATCGATGTCTTTAGAAGAGTCTAATTCTTTGCTTGTGTAAAAAATTTTGAAGTTAAAAAATGATTTGACAGACTCGAGTAGGTTTGATAGTGATGGTAATGGCTCATATTGTTCTCATACTTCTAATGCTAAAGCCAAAACCATTATTTGATTTAAAGGGTCAACTAATTCCAAGGATGGTAGAAAAGGTTAACCCATAGGTGTCGTTCCACCCATTTACACATGTTCATATTGTGGTAGGAAAGGTCACCTTAGGCGTTTTTGTTTTGATCTTAGAAAAAGTCCTAGGAAGATTATGTCTAGTGTTCCCTTGGTTCCAAAATCCCCCACACGACATTTCACATCTATTTGGGTTAGGAAATCACTTTTAGAGGCACTAGATTTTAGACAAGTTGATTCCCGTTTGCTTGCACATGATTCTTCTCTTGTCATATCATATAGATGATTGTGTTTGCATATTTGTCATACACTAGTTGTGGTTTCATAATATATTTGCTAGTGTGATGACATGTACTTTTTGTATAAATTTTTGCTTAAATTTTTTTTTTGAAAAATACAAAAAGATTTTGTTTTGATAAAATTTTGAAAAATTTAAAAAGAGTTTTGTTTTTGTTTGCACCATATATGGATGGACACTTAGAATGACCGAGTCACAACCTCTTTATACGGGGTCCAAAGAGGTTCAAAAGAGCCCGAAAAATTTAAAGGCAATAAAAGGATATTCATGCCAATTATGGGTCATTTTGGGTTTTGCACCAATTCTCCAAAGTTTGAGAATTTAGTTTAACACCTCTAAAAGAAAATATATATGAGGGAGTTTGGTTGGAGATTTTATAACTGGTTTGCACATCCTTGAAAATCTTGAAAAAGCACTAAAAAGTTTTGGACGTTATTGGTGTGGAAATCACTTTGACTTTGATTTGTTGATTTGCATAAGACGATTTAATCTAAATTCAATAAATTTTTACACCTAAGGATACCTTTGATGTTCATTCGTTAGGAGTACACGTATGCATCGTGAACATATGATTGATTGAATTTATTTACCTATCGAATGTGTTCACACCCATTCATTCCATTTCCATGACTTGGTTGTTTTAGTTTAAATCCATGGTGTGATTTTTAGTATCTTATTTTGTATGAAAAATTGAAAAAAACCAAAAATAGTTTGTGAGGTTTTTAGATACTCCTTTGCATGTGCGTAGTTTGATCCACATTAGCTATTCATTTTATCGTGACATTCCATTTTTTTATTTTTTTCTTCTTATCTGTCTATTTGGGGAAATCATAAAAAGGGGGGGGGAAAGAATTATCATGTTATGGGGGAGTTTTTGCATTATGGGGAAGATTTGATTATATTGATTGATTTATTCTTATATAATTTCAAACTTGATGCGTCACGAAGTTTTTGCTTTATCTCATGTGTGTAGGTACAAATATTGAAGATCATTATTTTGCACACCCTGATGAGAGAAGCTTTGAAATTGACGAAGATGTTTGAAGAAAAATTTTGAGGTCTTGCAAATTTATTCATGGGAGGGTAGATTTGTATAGGCATTTTGGTATTTGATAATTCAAATATTTTTTATGTATGTACCGGCATAGACATAGGGGGAGATTTATAAGGACATATTTTCATAGGTCCGTTATCAATTTATTATGTCATATACCGTTACACCGTCGAAGAGCATTCAAGAGACATCTACGTCACAGACGAATCCGAATTGCTCAAGTTCTTCATCATTCAAGACACCGCGCTGTTTACTTTGGCAAAGTTATTTTTTTAATACCTTAACTTCTCACTTAGAGCTTTTGGGCTATTTTTAGAAAATATTTTCTATGTGTTGGAGCGGACTTTTTCGTCAAAATTTAAGAATGAGTATTTTTTCTAAGTGTTGAAGCGGACATTAAAATAATACTTTTTTCGCAACAGTCATTCGACCGACAGAGCAATGTCGTTCGCGCGAGATAGCCATGACACGCGATATCGTTCGAACGACAACCATCCTTCGTTCGAGCGACATGCTGATCTCATTCGAACGAGCACTATTTTCGAGGCAGTGCAATTTTCTATAAAATCTCATTCTGTGGTTTCGTTTTGTTTAAGAAGTCCCAGCGCTTTACAGAACATAAAAACTGCGAAAGAATAATTCTTTTGTCTTCTTCCTTCTGGGGTTTAATCCCTTTTTGGTTTTCAATTCACAAAATGTAACAACCCTCACTTTTGAGAACTTATTTTATATTAATTTACTGCATTAAGTAATTATATAAAATATGGATGATGGAGTAAATGTTAATTGAATGGGTTGAAAGTTAATATTTACTAGATTGTTGCATATTTACTGTAGGTGTATGTAAATATCATCATGCTACGTTTTATAGTGTCATATGCTTTAAATGACATTTATGGTTTAAATAAAACCGAAACTTGAATTGATTTATAATATTGCCGGATGCCAATTTAGAGGGCGTAGTTAGTCCCGAAATGTGCGAGATAGTCAAAATAGGTGCCATATTGTATTTTTATGTTTCGGGCACTTTTGACTGGTTTTAACTTAAATGTGTAGTTGTGAGTCATTTTAATGTGGTATTAACCATTTAAGTTAGGAATTTAGACTAAAGCTACGATTTAGTCTTGCACCTCATTTATTTCTCTTAAGTGTATTTACTAACCTAGAGAGAAAGAGAGAAGAAGAGAAATTGTGGAGAGAAAAGAGGAGAAAAGAGAGAGATTGAAGATTGAGGCTGGGGATTGTTGCTACTACAAGGAGATCTGATATTTCTACCTCAAGGTAAGTTTTCTACTTTCTAATATATGATTTAAGATGAGTAAATTGTATTGATAGTTGTGTATTGGAATTTATGGAACAAATATGGATTTTATGGTGTTTGAGCCCTAATCATAGTTTAAGTTGATAATCATGTAGGATGGTTTTGGGTAGACTAATGGTGGTTGATGTGTGTAAAAATGGAGGAGATTTGGGCTTTGGGGAAAAAAACTAGGGTTCATAACCCGTATCCCTTTCTTGGCAAATTCTCAGGGGCGAATTGATTTGTTAAGAGGTCAGCCTACAGGTCTGCAAACCCGAATCGATTTGGGTTAAGGCCGAATCAATTCGGCTGATGCAGAAACTTGAATTCTTCATCCGAATCGATTCACTTTTGGGCGAATCAATTCGATGCTTGGGGATAATCTATTCGGCCCTAGGGCGAATCGATTTGGAAATCATGCTGTTTTGAGTTATTTTTCTAACTGAATTTTTACCCTTTTTCTTTTGACTTAGGACCTAGGAACCTTCTTGTATGAAGTAAACTTAGAGTCCTAGAGTCCTAGATGAGTTAGTTTATTACCCTAATTTATAAATGGTTCAAATGGGGCTTATTCCGGGGGTATACACATTGATGTTAGGGCATTCTTTTTCCTTAGTTAATAATTATGAGACTAGGAGTTGTAATGTCGTATTGGGAGACTTTAGAAGATCAATTGAGGTATTCTAGTCTTGGTGATTTATAATAACTCCATAAAATGTTTGGATAATACATTGAGAGTTTATTCATTCAGTGAGGTCGTAATAATGACATGAAATACGTATGGCTCCGGATAAAATGTGATGTATTCATAAAAATGGAAATGGAAAGGAAAATGAAAATGGTAAATAATAAATTACTCAAACAAACCTCTCTAAATGCTATCATAAGGGAAGTTCGCGCGTGAGGTGAAGTCCCCTGGCTAATGAATGCAGGGTGAATAAAGTCCTCGGCCATATGAGCGTTTATTATATGATTATTCTGCGCTAGTGAGGTAATTCCAGGTGTGGTTATGACTCACTCGCAGGCATATGGCCTCTTCCCAACGTCTTGCGTTATAGGTGCCCAGGTTGTATTGGTTGATAGGCCCTGGAAGATGATAGTCATTTAGGGGCGCGCACAGTGGGAAAACCCGTACGGGCGATCTTAGAATCGTTATATGTATATGAATATAACTATTCTTATTCAAGTTGGACTTGAATTATGATAAATGCCACAAAGAGCATATAATTATGATTATGTTTCCTGATAAGGAATGCAACGATGAAATGAAATAAGTATACATGATGGAGATTTTAATTAAGTTTATTCACTCATACTCTCTTGTACAATCGAATTAAACTTATGACCATTTAAAATGCCCTAGTTTATGCATTGAGTTGAGTAGATAGATTCTCTTCTGTGTCAATCATGATTTACTATTCATAATTGTCATACTTTTTATTCATCTGGTGATCATATAAAACCGGGCCCTGACCCGTTCATATTTCTTGTTGTGCATGAATCTTATATCCGCTCAGGTGCTCCGTCGCAAGGACGCTCGTACTGACCTTCCTATTCCGGTGTTTTTGGGGAGCCGTGATACTTTTCGAATATTACGGGATATGTTGTTATAGACGCCTTCATTTTTGTACTCTAGTTATGATCGGGTCATCTACTCGGGCGTGTTGCCCACGCTTTTGTATTTGCTTACTGTAATGTATTATATAACTTAATTAAATTGTTGTATTACGTTGTATTGACTGCTGACCGACAGCATTATCGGTCCCCTTATTGTATACTTGATGCGGATGTATTATAAGTCCTTTTGGGTTTCCACTTTCTTTTCAAATTGGGTTGTTTAAATTCTTTCTTTAACTTATAAAAAAAAATTTTGGCAACCCGTTTTTCTGAAATATAGGGTGGTTATCCCGTATACTTATTGTATTATTGTGATGCTAAGAGTGGTCCATCTATGATTCCCATTATTATTAGAGTATCGGGATGGCCACCCCTTATTTTGGTGAGCGGGTTATCATAGATGGTATCAGAGCATCAGGTTCTAGAGTCTTTAGGATCTATTCGGACATGTCACATTCTACCATAGCATTCTTTGATATAGAGCTTAATGTTAGGACTGTTTTGTTGCCTATGTTTGCGATCTTCTGCAAAATAGATTATTCTAAATAGTATTCTAAGTCTATTGTTTCTTTATTTCAGATGCCGACTAAGAGAGGTCGCCCCGCTAGAAGGAATAGAGTTGTAGAAGAGGAGGTAGGTCCTCCCCCGCCGCAGCAGGGAACTATAAATGCTATTGAGGTAGCAAATATTGTGGCCCAAGCGGTAAATGCAGCGATGACTGGAGTGGTTCAGCAATTACCACAAGCTCAACAGCAAAGGGCTCAGGATGTACAAGCTCCTGCGGGACCTTCTCCGTGGGAGAGAGTTAGAAAGTCCTTTTTAAAGGGACATCCCCCAGAATTCCAAGGAGGTTCCGATGTTATAGTAGCCAATCAGTGGAAAAAGGTTATGCAGCACCATCTGTGCATGGTGGAGTGTAGTGAGGAAAGGAAACAAATCCTTGCTACCTTTAAACTCGTTGGATCTTCACTATATTGGTGGGAGTCGATGAGTACGCCAGAGTAGAGAGATGCTATGATCATCAATGATTTTTGGGTTCTGTTTGATCGAAAGTATTTCCCTCCCTCAGTTCAAAGGGAGATGAGAAGAAAGCTTCAAGATGTGGTACTGGGTGAGCGTTCAGTTGCGAAGTATGAAGAGGAATTCACGCGGTTAGCCAATTTTGTACCGGATGAGGTGACTCCGGAGGAGAGGAGGATATCCAAATTTATTGGAGGTTTTCACTGGAGGATACGACAACATTTGCTGGGCAGTCCAGCCTTGCAGGCTTTTGGAGATGTGATGAATGCGGCGTTACTCCATTGTTAAGAACATCGGTTGTATGTTCAAGGTAGTAAGAAGGCTTCAGTTTTGGGTCAAGCTGGGAAACCCGGAGGAAATGGGATAGGAGGAGGAGAACTTCCCTCGTCCCAATCTTCGGGAAATAAACAAAAAGAAAGGGACCCCCAGCAAGGGGACTTATCTAAACGGCAGCGTTTTGGTGGATTCAATATTGGTGGTAGTAATATTAGGCACGGTCAAGGTACCCCACAACAACAACAAGCAGGTCGGGGTGGTAATGGAGGTAGAGGCCATCCAGGCCAAGGAGTTGGGCAGATTAGAAATAATTGGGGCCCAAATAAGGAGAATATGACAAATCTATGCTTTCAATGCGGAGAGCCGGGCCATTTCAAGAGGTCGTGTCCTCAGTTGATTGGGGGACAGCTTCCTAGGGTTCTACAGTACCCACAGGCTCAGTTACCGCCACAAGTACCTATCTTGTTGCCCCTCCACAACAGGGACAACTACAGTATGGTCGTGTTTACCACATTCAGGATGCTATGCTTCCTCCGACCCCGCCCACACCGCCAGCTATTGAGGGTAAGTTTCTCATTCATGGGCACATGGGTCGTGTATTGTTTGATACGGGTGCGACACACTCATTTATTTTTAGGAGTTTTGCTCAGTACAGAGTTGATTAAATCTTCAAAGAGTACCTTCACTAGTGTTGAGTCTTCTATGGGTGATGGTTCACTTATTTTCTTTGTTTGTGAATAAGTAGGAATAAATCTTGGTAATTTGTGTTTTGAGGCCTATTTGTTCGTCCTTGATATGGTCGGGTATGATGTAATCCTGGGTATGGATTGGCTAGTGAAGTATAGTGTGATAGTTAATTGCTATGGGAAGAGTATAGTTTTTGTCGTTCCGGGGCAAGAAATGTTTCTAGTGGTTATGCCTCATTCAGAAGGAGGTACTAGCACTTACTTGTATTGTATCGCGGAGGAGACTTCTCAGGATGTAGTTGTTTCCTTAGATTCGATTCCGGTTGTTAGAGATTTCCAAGATGTTTTTTGAGAAATACCGGGTTTGCCTCCCAGTAGGGAAATTTAGTTCGTAATTGATTTAGCACCAGGAACGAGATCGATTGCGAGAGCTCCGTATCATATGGATCCTATTGAGATGAGGGAGTCAAGGGATCAGATTTAGGACCTGCTAGAACAAGGGTTTATTAGGCGAAGCACGTCCCTGTGGGGAGCTCCGGTGTTATTTGTGAAGAAAAGAGACGGTTCTCTCCGGTTATGTGTTCACTACAGAGAGTTGAATAAAGTCACCATCCGGAACAAATACCCGTTGCCTCGAATTGATGATTTATTTGATCAACTTAGGGGAGCGTCGTACTTCACTAAAATATATTTGAGGATGGGGTATCACCAATTGCAGATACGGGAGCAAGATGTGTCCAAGACTGCGTTTCTAACGAGATATGGGTCCTATGAATTTTTGGTTATGCCTTTTGGACTAACCAATGCTCCTGCCATGTTTATGGACCTCATGAATAGGGTGTTTCGAGACTTCCTGGAACAGTTTGTCATCGTGTTCATTGATGATATTCTAGTGTATTCTCAAACAGAGGCCGATCATGCTACTCATTTGTGGTTGGTCCTGTAAAAGTTGAGGGATCACTAACTATATACCAAGTTTGAGAAGTGTGGCTTTTGGTTGCAGGAGGTGCAGTTTTTGGGTCATATTGTGACAGCTCAGGGTATTTCGGTGGACCCATGTAAAGTGGTTGCGGGGAAGGAGTGGGGTCAGCCCACGATACCTACTGAGATTCATAGTTTTCTGGGTTTGGCAGGCTATTATCGCCGATTTATCAAGGGTTTTTCTAAAATTGCTAGCCCTTTGATAAATTTAACCCAAAAAGGGGTGAGGTTTGTTTGGGATGATTCTTGTCAGTCAGCTTTTGACGAGCTCAAGGATAGGTTGACTTCTGCTCCAGTCCTTGCGTTACCAAGGCCAGGATTGGAATATTTAGTCTTTACCGACGCATTTCTACAAGGATTGGGAGGTGTACTTCAACAAGAGCGACGGGCTATTGCTTATGCTTGTCGCAAGCTAAAGCCCCATGAAAAAAATTATCCGGTGCATGATTTGAAACTTGCCGCATTAGTTTTTGCCTTGAAGATTTGGAGGCATTATCTCCTAGGGGAGAAATTTAGTCTTTTCACGGACCACAAATCGTTGCAGTATTTGTTTTCCCAGAGAGACCTAAATATGCGACAACGCCGGTGGTTAGAGTTTGTGAAAGACTACCAATTCGACATTCACTATCACCCGGGCAAGGCGAATGTGGTGGCGGATGCTTTGTGTAGAAATCTCGAGGGGGAGTTAGCGAAGGTATGGAAAGACAAATGGAAGGAGCTTAGTCAGGAGGACGCGATTGCTAGGGCGTTTATGTCGGTGTTGACCGTTATGCCTACTATTGTCGCAAGGGTTGTAGAGGCTCAAGGAAGGGATAAAGGTTGTCAGGATCGTATACGTCAATTGTTGACCGAGGGACTCTATAAGTTCAGAGGGTGGATTACGCTTTCACGGGAGACTCATTGTCCTGGACGAAGGGGATTTAAGACGGGCCGTGATGGCGGAATCTCATGGGTCTAAATGTTTAGTGCATCCTGGTGGGGACAAGATGTACCACGACATGCGCCGTCAGTATTGGTGGGCGGGCATGAAACGGGACATTTCTAAATTTGTTTCCCAATATACTCCTTGTCAATTGGTCAAGATAGATCATCAGCGACCAACGGGTTTGTTGCAACCATTGAAAATTCCAGTATGGAAGTGGGAAAGTATATCAATGGATTTCATCATGGGCTTGCCAACGTCACAAAATGGTCACGACTCTATTTGGGTTATTGTTGATCATTTGACTAAATCAGTACATTTCCTACCTGTACGCACAGATTACAATACTTCTCGTTATGCTCGGATATTTATTGCGGAGGTTGTTAGACTCCACGGGGTACCAATAAATATAGTCTCCGACAGAGATAAGATATTTTTTTCCCACTTTTGGCGAAGTTTCCAAGAAGCTATGGGAACCAAATTAAAGTTGAGAACTTCTAATCACCCTCAAACAGATGGGCAGACAGAAAGAGTCAACCAAATGTTGGAGGACATGCTCCGAATGTGTATGCTTGATTTCAAAGGTGGTTGGGAACAATATCTCCCATTGGTCGAATTTGTTTATAATAATTCGTACCAATTTACTATTGGAATGGCACCCTATGAAGCACTTTATAGAAGGCCGTGTAGATCACCCACTTATTGGTTGGAAGTGGGAGATAATAAATTTCTTGGACCTGAAATGATCTAGGATACTTCTTCCAAGATTGAACTCATCCGGAATCTCATCCTAATAGCTCAAGATCGTCAAAAGAGTTATGCCGATGCGAATAGAAGGCATGTAGAGTTAGAAGTTGGAGATCAAGTCTTGGTGCGAGTATCGCCAATGCAGCTCTTTGGGAAGAAAGGAAAGCTTGCTCCGCGCTATCAACTTGCCTTACCGGAACACCTACAACAACTCCATGATGTGCTCCATGTTTCCTCTTTGAAAAAGTAAAAGAGGTGTGAAGGAGCCCTTTGGCATATTCCTTTGGAGGATATCGATTTGCAACCCGATATTTCATATGAAGAACAACCGGCTGCAATCTTAGAGCATGGAGAGCATAAGTTGAGATCTCGAGTGATACCCTTGGTGTGAGTTCAATGGGGTCATCACGATGCCAAGAAATCAACGTGGGAGCGTGAGGACGATATGCAGGAAAAGTATCCGCATCTCTTTATACAAGGTACGCCTGAATTTTGAGGGAAAAATTCCCTCATAAGGGGGGGAGTATGTAACAACCCTCGCTTTTGAGAAGTTATTTTATATTAATTTACTGCATTAAGTAATTATATAAAATATGGATGATGGAGTAAATGTTAATTGAATGGGTTGAAAGTTAATATTTACTATGCATATTTACTGTAGGTGTATGTAAATATCATCATGCTACGTTTTATAGTGTCATATGCTTTAAATGACATTTATGGTTTAAATGAAACCGGAACTTGAAATGATTTATAATATTGTCGGATGCCAATTTAGAGGGCGTAGTTAGTCCCGAAATGTGCGAGATAGTTAAAATAAGTGCCATATTGTATTTTTATGTTTCGGGCACTTTTGACTGGTTTTAACTTAAATGTGTAGTTGTGAGTCATTTTAATGTGGTATTAACCATTTAAGTTAGGGATTTAGACTAAAGCTACGATTTAGTCTTGCACCTCATTTATTTCTCTTAAGTGTATTTACTAACCTAGAGAGAAAGAGAGAAGAAGAGAAATTGTGGAGAGAAAAGAGGAGCAAAGAGAGAGATTGAAGATTGAGGCTGGGGATTGTTGCTACTACAAGGAGATCTGAGATTTCTACCTTAAGGAAAGTTTTCTACTTGCTAATATATGATTTAAGATGAGTAAATTGTATTGATAGTTGTGTATTGGAATTTGTGGAACAAATATGAATCTTATTGTATTTGAGCCCTAATCATAGTTTAAGTTGATGATATTATAGGCTATGGTAGTTGATAATCATGTAGGATGGTTTTGGGTAGGCTAATGGTGGTTGATGTGTGTAAAAATGGAGGAGATTTGGGTTTTGGGGAAAAACTAGGGTTCATAACCCCGTAGCCCTTTCTTGGCAAAATTCGCAGGGGCGAATCGATTCGGCCCTAGGGCGAATCAATTCACTAAGGGGTCAGCTTACAGGTCTGCAAACCCGAATCGATTCAGGTTAAGGCCGAATCGATTCGGCTGATGCAGAAACTTGAATTCTCCATCTGAATCAATTTGCTTTTGGACGAATAGATTCGATGCTTGGGGCGAATCGATTCGGCCCTAGGGCGAATCGATTCGGAAATCATGTTGTTTTGAGTTATTTTTCTAACTCAATTTTCACCCTTTTTCTTTAGTCTTAGGACCTAGAAACCTTCTTGTATGAAGTAAAATTAGAGTCCTAGAGTCCTAGATGAGTTAGTTTATTACCCTACATTAGAAATGGGTTAAATGGGGATTATTCTGGGGTTATACACATTGATGTTAGGGCATCCTTTTTCCTTAGTTAATAAATATGAGACTAGGAGTTGTAATGTCGTATTGGGAGACTTTAGAAGCTAATTGAGGTATTCTAGTCTTGGTGATTTATAATAACTCCATAAAATGTTTGGAGAATACATTGAGAGTTTATTCATTCATTGAGGTTGTAATAGTGACATAAAATATGTATGGCTCCTAATAAAATGTGATGTATTCATAAAAATGGAAATGGAAAGGAAAATGAAAATGGTAAATAATAAATTACTTAAACACACCTCTCTAAATGCTATCATAAGGGAAGTTCGCGCGTTAGGTGAAGTCCCCTAGCTAATGAACGCAGGGTGAATATAGTCCTCGGCCATATGAGCGTTTATTATATGATTATTCTGTGCTAGTGAGGTAATTCCGGGTGTAGTTATGACTCACTCGCATGTATATGGCCGCTTCCCGACATCTTGTGTTGTAGGTGCCCAGGTTGTCTTGGTTTATAGGCCCTGGAAGATGATAGTCATTTAGGGGCGCGCACAGTGGGGAAACCCGGACGGGCGGTCTTAGAATCGTTATATGTATATAAATATAACTATTCTTATTCAAATTGGACTTGAATTATGATAAATTCCATAAAGATCATATAATTATGATTATATTTCCTGATAAGGAACGGAACGATAAAATGAAATAAGTATACATGATGGAGATTTTAATTAAGGTTATTCACTCATACTCTCTTGTAAAATCGAATTAAACTTATGACCATTTAAAATGCCTTAGTTTATGCATTGAGTTGAGTAGATAGATTCTCTTCTGTGTCAATCATGATTTACTATTCATAATTGTTTTACTTTTTATTCATCTGGTGATCATATAAAATCGGGCCCTGACCCGTTCATATTTCTTGTTGTGCATGAATTTTATATCCGCTCAGGTGCTCCACCGCAAGGACGCTCGTACTGAGCTTCCTATTCCGATGTTTTTGGGGAGCCGTGATACTTTGCGGATATTATGGGATATGTTGTTATAGATGCCTTCATTTTTGTACTCTAGTTATGATCGGGTCATCTACTCGGGCGTGTGGCCCACGCTTTTGTATTTGCTTACTGTAATGTATTATATAACTTAATTAAATTGTTGTATTACGTTGTAGTGACTGTTGACCGATAACATTATCGGTCCCCTTATTGTATACTTGATGCGGATGTATTATAAGTCCTTTTGGGTTTCCACTTTCTTTTCAAATTGGGTTGTTTAAATTCTTTCTTTAACTTATAAAAAAATTTTTTGGCAACCCGTTTTTTCTGAAATATAGGGTGGTTATCCCGTATACTTATTGTATTATTGTGATGCTAAGAATGGTCCATCTATGATTCCCATTATTATTAGAGTATCGGGATGGCCACCCCATATTTTGGTGAGCGGGTTATCATAGATGGTATCAGAGCATCAGGTTCTAGAGTCTTTAGGATCTATTCGGACTTGTCACGTTCTACTGTAGCATTATTTGATATAAAGCTTAATGTTAGGACTATTTTGTTGCCTATGTTTGCGATCTTCTACAAAATAGATTGTTCTATATAGTATTCTAAGTCTATTGTTTCTTTATTTCAGATGCCGCCTAAGAGAGGTCTCCCCGCTAGAAGGAATAGAGTTGTAGAAGAGGAGGTAGGTCCTCCCCCGCTGCAGCAGGGAACTATAAATGCTACTGAGGTAGAAAATACTATGGCCCAAGCAGTAAACTCAACGATGACTGCAGTGGTTCAACAATTACCACAAGCTCAACAACAAAGGGCTCAGGATGTACAAGCTCCTGCGGGACCTTCTCCGTGGGAGAGAGTTAGAGAGTCCTTTTTAAAGGGACATCCGCCAGAATTCCAAGGAGGTTTTGATGTCATAGTAGCCAATCAATGGAAAAAGGATATGCCGCGCCATCTGCGCATGGTGGAGTGTAGTGAGGAAAGGAAACAAATCCGTGCTACATTTAAACTCGTTGGAGCTGCACTACATTGGTGGGAGTCGATGAGTACGCCAGAGAAGAGAGATGTTATGACCATCAATGATTTTTTGGTTCTGTTTGATCGAAAGTATTTCCCTCCCGCAGTTCAAAGGGAGATGAGAAGAAAGTATTTCCCTCCCGTGTGAACCACTGCAGATTTTTTGCCGTTGCTTTGGAGGTTTGACGAAGACACCGTGCATTACACTTGTGGGCGATTATCAGGTTGTATGTAAGTCAATGGTCTTGTAAATTCTTCAAAGTTATAGAAAAAAAAGGTTTTGCCCTGTGGGGATTTTCCCTAATATTTATGTTATATGCTTTATTTATTTATGGATCGACACACGCACACACGTAGTTGAATGGTTTGGGGATGATTTAAGTTTGTTTAAAAATAGACTCTAATTAAATAAGGTTTAATTGGAAACTTGAGAATTAATTTTAAATCAATATCACACGCCGCATTTATTCGGTTTTACAAATTGGTATCATAGCTTTATTAAAAGCGAGTGCATACCTTTCTCAAATTGGTATCAGAGCAGGTTTTGCTAATTTATCGTGTATTCCTATTTTTCGTAAAATTTGTGTGATATTGATTTTTTAAAAAATCGATTTTGTGAAAAATTGCAATTTTTCCAATGGAGCACTCATCTAATCGATGTCTTTGGAAGAGTCTAATTCTTTGCTTGAGTAAAAAATTTTGAAGTTAAAAAATGATTTGACAGACTCGAGTAGGTTTGATAGTGCTGGTAATGGCTCATCTTGTTCTCATACTTCTAATGCTAAAGACAAAACCATTATTTGTTTTAGAGGGTCAACTAATTCCAAGGATGTTAGAAAAGTTCAACCCATAAGTGTCGTTCCACACATTTACACATTTTCATATTGTGGTAGGAAAGGTCATCTTAGGCGTTTTTATTTTGATCTTAGAAAAAGTCCTAGGAAGTTTATGTCTAGTGTTCCCTTGGTTCCTAAATCCCCCACACGACGTTTCACATCTATTTGGTTTAGGAAATCACTTTTAGAGGCACTAGATTTTAGACAAGTTGATTTCCGTTTGCTTGCATATGATTCTTCTCTTGCCATATCATATAGATGATTGTGTTTGCATGTTTGTCATACACTAGTTGTGGTTTCATGATATATACTTGCTAGTGTGCTGACATATACTTTTTGTATAATTTTTTGCTTAATTTTTTTTTAAAAATACAAAAAGATTTTATTTTGATAAATTTTTTAAAAATCCAAAACGATTTTTTTATTTTGTTTGCACCATATATGGATGAACACTTAGGATGACCGAGTCAAAACATCATTCCATTTTTTTTCATGTGACTATTTAATAGTGTTTTGAGACAATAGGTCAATTCATCCTTGTGCTTTATAATGTTTGGAGTCATTAAGATGTAATTAAGTGTTACTTTCAATATGTTTGACTCATGTTTCCTTTATTGCACACGTGCCTGGATTTGTTTGATTATTGTGCTTGCCTTATCACATGTTGGTTGGGTGTTTTCACTTCAATCCTGTCCGTAAAAGGAACCAAGCGCGATAAAACTTGATGAGAAAGTTGTGCATGTAAGAGCCGGTGGTGAGTTTGTGTGGTTTGTTTGAAAACGGTGAAGGGCTACGAAAGATTATTTTTTATCTTTTGCGATTAAGCCTCCATTTAAATTGGACCTAAAAAATTGAGGAATTTTATTATTCGGGATCCAAAGAGGTTTAAAACAACCCAAAAAATTTAAAGGCAATACAAAGATATTCATGCTAATTATGGGCCATTTAGGTTTTTGCACCAATTCTCCAATAGAAAATATATATGAGGGAGTTTGGTTGGAGACTTTATAACTAGTTTGCACATCCTCGAAAATCTTGAAAAAGCGCTAAAAAGTTTTGGACGTTATTGGTGTGGAAATCACTTTGACTTTGATTTGTTGATTTGCATAAGATGATTTCTTCTAAATTCAACAAATGTTTACACCTAAGGATACCTTTGATGTTCATTCGTTAGGAGTACACGCATGCATCGTGCACATCTGATTGATTGAGTTTATTTACCTATCGAATGTGTTCACACACATTGATTCCATTTCCATGACTTGGTTGTTTTAGTTTAAATCCATGGTGTGAATTTTAGTATCTTATTTTGTATGAAAAATTTGAAAAAAACAAAAAATAGTTTGTGACGTTTTGATATACTCCTTTGCATGCGCGTAGTTTGATCCACATTTGCTATGCATTTTATCGTGACACTCCATGTTTTTATTTTTTCTTCTTATTTGTCTATTTGGGGACATCATAAAAAGGGGGAGAAAGAATTATCATGTTATGGGGGAGGTTTTGCATTATGAGGGAGATTTGATTATATTGATTGATTTATTCTTATATCATTTCAAACTCGATGCGTCACGAAGGTTTTTTCTTTATCTCATGTGTGTAGGTACAAAGATTGAAGATCATTATTTTGCACACCCTGATGAGAGAAGCTTTGAAATTGACGAAGATGTTTGAAGAACAGTTTTGAGGTCTTGAAAATTTATTCATAGGAGGGTAGATTTGTATAGGAATTTTGGTATTTGATAATTCAGATATTTTTTATGTTTGTACCGGCATAGACATAGGGGGAGATTTGTAAGGACATATTTTCATAGGCCCGTTATCAATTTATTATGTGATATACCGCTACACCGTCGAAGAGCATTCAAGAGACATCTACATCACAGACGGATCCGAATTACTCAAGTTTTACATCATTCAAGACTCCGTGATGTTTACTTTGGTAAGGTTATGTTTTTAATACATTAACTTTTCACTTAGAGATTTTTGGATATATTTATAAAATATTTTCTAAGTGTTGGAGCGGACTTTTTCGTCAAAATTTAAGAATGAGTATTTTTTCTAAGTGTTGAAGCGGACATTAAAATAATATTTTTTCGCAACAGTCGTTCGAGCGACAGAGCAATGTCGTTCGAGCGAGATAGCCATGTCGCGTGATCTCGTTCGAATGACAGCTGTCCTTCGTTCGAGCGACATGCTAATCTCGTTCGAATGAGCACTATTTTTGAGGCCGCGTGATTTTCTATAAAATCTCATTATGTGGTTTGGTTTTGTTTAAAAAGTCCCAACATTTTATAGAACAAAAAACTGCGAAAGCAGAATTCGTTTGTCTTCTTACTTTTGGGGTTTAATCCCTTTTTGGCTTTCAATTCACAAAACTCCCAATTTCTTTAGTGAATTGTTTTTGGTGTTCAAGAACACAACCTTTTCTGTTGTTTACCTTTGTGGGGAGAACTATACAACCGGAGAGCTGCGTGCTATTGTGGAGGGAGTCTCTACGGAATTATTTGGGTTGCGGTCCTTGTGGTATAGCTGCGCGTGAACCACTACAGATTTCTAGCCGTTGCTTTGGAGGTTTGGCAAAGACACCGTGCATTACACTTGTGGGGGATTATCGGGTTGTATGTAAGTTAATGGTCTTGTAAATTCTTCAAAGTTTTAGAAATAAAAGGTTTTGCCCTGTGGGGATTTTTCCTTAATATGTATGTCACATGCTTTATTTATTTATGGATTGACACACGCAAACATGTAGTTGAATGGTTTGGGGATGATTTAAGTTTGTTTAAAAATAGACTCTAATTAAATAAGGTTTATTTGGAAACTGGCGAATTAATTTTAAATCGATATCACAGACCGCATTTATTCAGTTTTACAAATTGGTATCAGAGCTTTATTAAAAGTGAATGCATACCTTTCTCAAGCCTAATAATGTTGATCACGTGTCTTATAGAGAGGTTTCATCTATAAGCTCCTCCTGAGTATCCCTTGGTGGGTGTGCCTAATTCCTTTGTTCGGCCTTTCTTCAGTTTCGGCCCATCTATAGAGAACCGAGTCAACTCGTTTGTGGAACACGGATCCCGATGTCTTCATTGGTTGGTGCCATAGTAGGGATACTTACAGCTTATTTTGAAGTTAGGAGAGTACCGATATGTGCAGTTGGTTTGACTTCGCTAGACTTCCCTTTATTTCCCCTGGCTTCTTTTGCATCAAGCTGGGTGGGAACAAATTGTGCCCTATCATATAGAAAACTTCTTCCTAGTGGAAGATTTGACTGAATCTCTGAGAATGACGCTGGGATCCTTTTGGTATCGTTGTTGGCCGTTTACCCGTCCCTCATAATCTGTAGGAGAGTCCTGCATGTGTCTGGGGACTACTTGAAGTTGTTGTGGAAGTGGGTAATAAAGAAAATCATGGAGGAGGAGATTGGTCAAAGGTGGTTCGTTGCCTTCGACACAACGGTGAAAGGTGTTATGGTAATGTCCAGGCTTGTCAGGGCGTACCACTCTATGGAATGCATACGGAGTGTTAACTTGGAGTGGGAGACTTGGGGACCTTCGAGGGATGGGAATGATCACTAAGCGGGGTCGTCGGGCAGTTAAAGGCAATCTCTTGTGAAGCTTGGGTGATGTTTTTGTGAAGCTAGGGTCATTTTGGTGTTTCGTGTTTTTGGGATTTTAAATGATTTTTGTATATCTTGATAATTGTTAGGTCTGTTTAAGAAGGGTTTAGTCAGTGGAAGGGGATGTTTTCTTAGCTCCCTTCGTTGATACTTCATGTAACAACACCGTATTCGTTATTTAGAAATAAAAGTTAATTTTGACGATATTTTGTTATGCCTCTTGATGAGTTTTGTATTGGAATTATCTATACCAATTGCTAAGGCATACATATTCTTATTGTTCATGTGAATGATAAATTGGACCCCCGTTCTCGGAGGTTTGAAAAGAACAACATTTTATGAAAAAGAAGGGGACCAGGCCCTTGTATGGCATATGGGCTTCCTATTAACCTCTAGGGGTTTTAAGAATTTTCAAGATTTTCATTTTGAAAAGAAAATATTTTTGAGAGGATCAGGTCCCACATAGTTCTGGGTGAGGGAAATGAAGTGTTTTTTCTAATAAAAGGGGGATGAGAAGAGTCATAGCGCACTAAGATTTAGGACTAAGGGTAAAATTTCTTAAGATGATCCAGGTTGACTGGACGCGCCATCTCTTCTTCGTTGAGGTCTGTGAGCATAGAGATGCATCTTGAGAGAATTGTGTTCACAATATAGTGGCCGCTCCAATTGGCTTTGAATTTCCCTCCGGGGTCCCAGACGGGTTCTATGATTTCCTTAAGGGCAAGGTATCCTTCCTGGACACCACTGTCCTTGACTTTTCGATTGAATGATTGTGCTATCCGACGATTGTACCCATGTATATGATATAGATCCTTCAGCCTCTTTTCATCCAAGAGTGATAATTTGTTCACATAGATCTGATGCCATTCTTCATCGCTAACTTTGATCTCGAGCATGACGTGAAGGGAATATATTTCTAACTCAATGGGTAGAACCGTTTCCATACCGTACATTAGAGAATAAGGTGTAGCTTTAGTAGGCATTTTGATTTAAGTGCAGTAGCCCCATAGGGCATTAGGGATTCGACCCGCCCAATCTCTTCAATTCTCATTCATCTTGCCAATTATGGTTTTAAGGCTTTTATTGGCGACTTTGACAACACCATTGGTTTGGGTTGATAGGGAGAAGATTTGTGTCTTTGAATCCCATACTTATTGACTAGTTCTGTGACCTCAGCTTCGAAGTGGAGCCCATTATCTGACACTAACTCATGGGGACCTTTGTATCGATAGATGATGTTCTTTCTGAAAAACTTGGCCACTTTCTTGGCATTCATCACTACTTATGACTTGACTTCGACCTATTTGGTGAAGTAATTAGTGGCGACCAAGATGAATTCATAACCGTTTGAATATTTGGGAGTAACCTTCCCTATGACATCAATGCTCCATGTGGAGAATGGCCAGGGAGAGGTCACGTTATATAGTTCTTGAGGAGGCAAGTGTTGGAGATTGGAAAACTATTGTCATTTGAGGCATCTTCGAACATAGGTAGTGTAATCTTGAACCATGGTGGTCCAATATTACCTTTGACGGATGCTATTTTTAGCAAGCATGTGACCATTCATGTGGGGACTGCATTCCCCACTGTGGTTATTCTTCATTATTTCTTCAATATTAACCCCTGCTATGCAGTGCAAATGGGTTCCATCGAAGTTTTTCTTGAACAACGCTTTATCGCAGATGAAGTATTGGGCATCCGATTTGCGAAGGGTTTCACAGTCTTTCTTATTGGCATTTTGGGGGATATTTACCATGTTTAAGGAGGCTATAAATGTCATAGTACCGTAACCCAACCATATCATAATCTTCCTCGGTAACGAGTTCAATGTGGTAGTAGTGGGTGGGTATAGCTTATTTCTGAACCCGGAAAGGGGTCATCATTATTTCCTCAGGCATGTCGACCATGGAGGATTAGGTAGCAAGAGCATCAGTTGGGATATTTTTTGCACGAGGCAAGTAATAGAAGGTGAAACCTTTGAACTAGGAGTCTACCTCTTCTAGGTGGGCATGGATGGTTAGGAGCTTTTCGTAATTGACTTTTCATTTTATAAGGATTTGGCTGATGATGAGGGAAGAGTCTCCGTAGATATCTAGGTGTTGGATTCCTTTCTTGAGGGCAATATTAAGGCCTACAGTGCATGCCTCATACTCAGTCATGTTGTTGGTGCAGGAAAAGTCTAGTTTGATAGAAATAGGGGTGTGAGAGTCATCAAGGGTGATCGGGAGTATCATAATGCTTTGTCCTTTCTTATTAGCACCTCCATCAAAGAACATTTGGTATTCCAGGTCCTCTTGAGAGGTGCAGAGAAAGTTGTCATTTGAGAATTCAGAAACCCAAACATTAGTTTCTTCCATGGGGTAATCAACAAGGTAATCGGGGATGGCTCTCCCTTTCATAACTTTCTGTGGGACGTACATAATATCAAACTCATCTAGCAACATCAATCAACGGGTCATTCGACTGGATATAGCGGTCTTTCTACTAGGTACTTTATGGGATCCATATGGTATACTAGTCTGAATATGGGAAGGAAAATATATAATGTCGTAACTTCTACGTGACCCAGACAAGGGCGACACACGCTTCCTCTAAAGTAGTGTAGTTAACCTCGTACCTGACCAATTTTTTATTGGCGTAATAAATGGCTCTTTCCTTACGGGATTCTTCAATGTATTGGGCTATCAAATCCCCTACTGCGGTATCTATTACAGTCAAGTATAAGAGGAAGGAAGACCTATCCGTAGAGGCATAAGCATTGAAGGTCGGGTAAGGTATCGCTTAATTCGATTAAAGTATTCTTGGCAGGCCTCATTCCAAACTGTAGTTGAATCCTTTCGGAGAAGTGTGAAAATGGGTATAGAAGTTAGTTGGTTAATAAATTGACTAATGTACTGTAGTTAACCAGAAATCCTTGGACTTCCTTCTCCATTTGTGGTGGTGAACTCTCGAGTATGAATTTCAACTTGGCAGGGTCTATTTTGATTCCCTTCTCACTGATCTTAAATCCTAAGAGTTTTCCTTTCGTGATGCCGAAAACACATTTTTATCGATCTAGCCACATCTGGTATTGACGCAGTCATTCAGAGAACTTTCGAAGGGTAGGAATGTGACCTTCTCGAGTCTTAGACTTAATGATCATATCGCCTATATAGACTTTGACCTCCTTCTGAATAAGGTTATGCATGATGGTTGTTGCAGCCTTTTGGTAGGTAGGCTTGACATTCTTGAGTTTGAATGGCATGACAGTATAGCATAAGGTTTTCCATGGGGTGATGAAGTCAGTTTTCTCCTGATGTTCAGGGTGCATCTTGATCTGGTTATATTTGGCAAATCCATTGACAAATGACTTGAGGGCATGGATGGTTGTGTTATCTATAATCATGTCAATGTTGGGCAATGGTTAATCGTCTTTTGGGCATGCTTCTCAGAGCTTAGGCACATGGACTATATTGGCGAGCCGTGTTGGATATTAGGCTACACGAATGAAACCCACGTTCAACTGTTTGACCACTTCCTCTTTGACTTTGAGCGACCATTTAATATAGAGTTTCCTTAGATTGTATTTGACCGAAGTGTATTCTGGGAAAGTTGTGATCTCATGTTGATTTATTTCTAGGTCAATACCGGGCATGTCATCATAGGACCATGCAAAGACGTCCACGAATTCTTTCAGTAGTTTTTCAAATTGCGTTCCTTTCCTAATTTCGCCCTGATGGCTACTAGAAGCAAGATTAATAACAACAGTCTCATTATCATTAATCTGAACGCAATTATGTTATTTGTTATTCTCCTTATTAAGATTAATTAATAATTGTTCATTTTTAAAATCATCATCATAAAAGATTTGATTACAATCAAGATAATTAATGTAAGGCATAACAAGATGCTCAAAATCCTCATTTATTTTATTTTTGGGAAAAACACTATTGAAAATATCATCAAAAGAGGTCTCAGTTACATTGATATCTTAGTAGGTTGGATAGGCACAAGATTCCAGTTGAGGAGAGGCATGCCAGTAGCTTTGATTTGAGTGGATGGGTGTGATGGTGCGATATTTGAGCAGATCATGCAAAGACTCAGCCTTAATGTCTGTAGCTTTAATGAGTCTTGAAAATCACTTTCCTCAGAGTCCTTGGTAACTGTCACGATTTTCTCGATGAGAGGTTGTACTTCATGTTTGTAGTCTTCAGCCAAAGAATTACTATCTATAAAGAAGATTTCCATCTCCAGTTTCATCTTCTTATTGATATGGTCATACCACATTTTAGGTAAGCCACAAGAAAGAAAGTCTTCACCCTCCTTAATAAATCTTTCATTCAAAGAGTCTCTCAAAATAGTCTTTTCATCTTCTAAGACTCTTTTCAATCTTAGTCACCAGAGTGCTTTGATTTCCTTTAATGAAGGCTGGTAACCTAGGCCACATAGGGGAAATGTCTCCTTTAGTACTATGGGTTTAAGGATCCCTTGCTGGTGTCGCCCTAGCCCCATTCCAAGCATGAAGAGCATGTTCTTGAACATCTAAATCACATTAACATTGACATGAGGGTTGTGTTCCCGATAGACCCTATTTTGGAAAATATCTCCTTCTGGAAGGGTAAATTGATCAACTCTGAAGCCAGAGAGGAGAATATCATTCGCCCGTGCTGGATTTCTAATATCAGGTTCCTAGTGCTGGCATTGTCTGTACTGTCGTTATCCCCTAAAATGGTGATAACCCAACCTTTGGCAAAGAACTTTAGTTTCTAATGAAGAGAACAAGATACCCCTCGGATGTTGTATCGCCATTGACGACCAATGAGTAGATTAAATCATGCAGGTATGTTAATGAATTGGAACTCGGTGACAGGATTGATAGGGCCAACACCTATTATGAATTTTATGGACCCCATTACTTCTCGATGGGTATTTTCATAAACACGCACGGTGGCGAAAGTTGGAGTGAGATCATTGACTTTTAATCCCAAATGATTGAAGGTTCTGAGAGGACAAACATTGAGAGCATATCTGTTGTCAGTAAGTGAAAGTAGGACTATCTTTCCAAAGACTTTAACGGATATGTTAAGGGCACAATTGTGATTAGGGAAAATCTTCGGTATCCGTTGTTCGAAAAAGGAGAGTAGTCTGTAAGAGGTCAAGGACCCAATAATATTTACGACTTCTTTGGGAGTGGTGGAAGGAAGGACTCTGGTCCCGGTGAGGACTTTTATCAAAGCATTCCGGTGAAAATAGGAGGACATGAAAAGCCCCCATAAGGTGATATTGGTTGGGTCTTTGTGGCCATCCCGAGGGGTTAGTCTCCGGAGGTGGATCCTTCATTCTTTCCCCTTGTTTTGGTGTGCATGCGGGATTACGTCTTTTATCGGGGGGCTCGACCATCGTCGATGTGGGGTGATATGTAGAGATTATGTCACCATCCTATTTTGTGTAAAACAGGCAAGAGAAATGTTGATTCCTCGAGAGAACGACATCAATGATAATGCTGATGCTTATGAAACCAAGTAGTTCAAGGGTCCGAGGACTAAGTTACGAAATGGGAAGGTGGGAACCCATCCCGCCCTTTCGATCTCTCATGGGCATGTGCTACTCTTCTCCTATTAAACTCCGTGAAGTGTGTACTTATGTGCACAATATAATGGATAATGAAATCTCTCAACTCATGTCATGAAAAAGGACAGAGTGAGGTTATCCTTAGGAGTGTTCCCAAAATAATAATTCAAACTATAATGTAAGTGTTTGCCGAGTCACAAGTCATATTACAAGAACGAATGTACACATTGGAGAATACACAAGAATGCAAGCATATAAAATCCATCAAGAATATATATATATATATATATATAAAATAATAAAAATAAGGTAACAAATGTGTATAAGAGAGGACTCGAGGCCATGGATACAGTCAGAGCGAGGTCATCCTTAGGAGTGTTCCCAAAATAATAATAAAAAGTATGATGTAACTGTTTGTCGATTCACAAGTCATTATGAAGGAACGATTGCGTATACCATACAAGACACATTTAAACAAGCATATAAATGTATATATCATGAATGTATGATGATAATAAAATAACAAATGTATGTGGGAGGACTCGAGTCAAGGGATTCATCAAGGATGCCTATGTAGCCCGGGGACATTAAAGTCCACGTTGTTAAAAAATAACATGGGGTGGCATTTAACCCATAAATCCAACTGGGGACTTTATTTATTTATTTATTTATTTATTTATTTATTTATTTATGTGTGTGTGTGTGTGTGTGTAGAAAAGGTGTTTTAGTATAAGAAAATGAGACGAGAAATCCCCGTTTGGAATTTACAAGTGAACCCTCCTTTTCTTGTTTTTAGTTTTTCAATGAAAATATGTGCGAATACTAATAATAAAAAATTTTGGAATTAAAATGTGTGATGTAAAAGAAGTAAAGTACTAAAGATAAAATGAAGTAACTAATGTGAAATTAAGAGAATTTAAAGATAAAGAGGAAGAAATGGACCCCCTTATGAAGACTTGAAGTAGATCTTTCTTTTAGATGCACTTGATGGTGGTTTAAGTAGGTGGGTAGGAATTTTCTCAAAAGTGTACGGAAATGATGAAAGGAATGAGCTTTTAAGGAAAGAACAGTTCTGAATTCGAGGGAATTCTCTCTGAATTGTTGAGAGGGACGTTCATGGGTGACTTTCAAAGTGAGGTCATGGCCCCTATTTATAGGTCCAAGGGGGATACCGATCGACATGGTCCTAGACCTGCCTATTGGTATAGAGCCCTAGACACACTACCGATAGGCAGGGTCTAGGGGTAGCCAATTGGTAGTTTGAGGTAGGTTTTTCAGAAAAATGATCATGAAATATGAACCGTAAGTCAGAATTATGCACACGATGGACCGTTAGAAAGGGGATTCAGAGCCCTTCAATAATTCATTGAGCCACTCCCAGATTCGAGAGTTTACCAAAGTCAAACGAGGTCCAGAAGCGCCCATTGGTTACTAGATAGGAAATTCTCGAAGGAAAACATATCATCCGTCCTAACTGTATGGTCGATTTGTTCACGTGATAGACCTTTAGAATGGGTATTCAGTGCCCTTTAATATTTTATTTAGCTTCATTCGATTCAGAGAGTTGACCTATCCAACGGACCCAAAAGCACCTAGTGATCTTTTTGGAATAAAATGGGTCGTTCTCCATACCGTAAGGCTAATTCTTGCACGGGGTGGCTATTATAAAGTGTATATAGAACCCTTCGAAGATTCATTCAAATTTATTCGATCTAAAGAGTTTTCAAGAGTTGAACGAAGCTCGGGATTGCCCTGTCGCCTTCGAATTTATTTTTGAGGTAAAATGGACCGTTCGTCCGAACCATAAGGCCAATTCATGCATGGGATGGACAATTGGAAAGGGGATTTAGAGCCCTTTGAAGATTCATTGAGCTTATACTCAGGAGTTTAAGTTACCAGAGTCAAAACGAGGCTCACGCGTACCCAGTGGCCTCTAGGTCAATTTTTAATAATAAAATGGACTGTTCATTCGAATCGTAGGCGAATTCACGCAAGGGGTGGACCATCAGAAAGGTTATATAGAGCTCTTTGAAGATTCATTGAGCTTTTACTTATACGGGAAAGTTGATCAGAGTCATATGGGGCTCGAGAGTGCACAATGGTCTCTAGATCGGTATTTGAGATATAACCTAGGGTTTGCGATGAACGAGTAAGTGGTAAGGACCTAAGGATGTATTTAGGGGGTCTAGGATGGGGTGTCTACAGAGAGCTCCCGACGGGTGAGCTTGGAAGAAGTGAAGGCCGTCGAATGATAGATAACACATCGACATTAGGAAAGAGGTTTTGTAAATCGATTCTGAGGACCTAGAGGATGAGATTGGTGATTCAGTGGGTCGAGGTCAATTTTGAAGACCTAAAGAGACGAGGATGATCGATTAATCTGCTCGAGGTTAATTTTGAGGACCTAAGGAGATGAGGATGACCGATTCAGCGGGTCTAGGTCAGTTCTAAGGACTTAAGGAGGCAAAGATGATCAATTCAGGGAGTCGGAGATGTGTTAAGATTAGTTCTAAGGGGATATGGAGATGAATTATGTGGGTTGATGTTAAATCTAAAGTTGTGCTGGGGATGACCGATTCTCAGGGTCGAGGTCAATCTAGAGGAACTGAAATTATAACGACTGATTTGGAGGGCCGAGGTTAATTATGAGGACCTAAAGTTGTAATGACCAATTCTAAGGGACGAGCTCAATTGTAAGGACTTAAAGTTATGGCGACCAATTCTTCAGGTCGAGCTCAATTCCTAGGACCTAAAGTTGTAGTAACCAATTCTGTGGGACGAGCTTAATTCTGAGGACCGAAAGTTATAGCGGCCAATTTTGCGGGTCGTCAATTCTGAGGACCTAAAGTTGTAGTGACTAATTATGTAGGTCGAGGTCAAGTTGAGGACCTAAAGTTGCAGTGACCAATTTTGAGGGTCGAGATCAATTCTGAGGACCTAAAGTTGTAGCTACCAATTCTGTGGGTCATGATAAATTCTATGGACTTAAAAGTTGTAGTGACAAATTTTAAGGGTCGAGGCCAATTCTGAGGACCTAAAGTTATAGTAACCAATTCAGAGGTCCGAGGTCCATTATGAGTACCCAAAGTTATAGCGACCAATTCTGAGGGTCGAGGTTAATTCTGAGGACTTAAGGTGATGACGATCGTTTTTACGGGCCGAGGTCAATTTTAACGCGGGGAGTTGCTTTCCTGGGGAATTTTAAAATTATCTTGGGGGTGAAGATGCATTTGTGGTTATGCTAGGGATTCTGTTGTTTAGTACTCCACTGGGTAATGACCTATCCTTGGGATATTCGAATGGGGATTATGTTGTCTTAAGACTCCACTGGGGGATGTTTAGGCTGGGGAATAGTAGACTTGGATGTAGACGCATCGTTGTTTCTGCTTATGGAACGTGTTGAGGATAGGTTTGCAAGGTTAATCTGGCTGGGGATTATGCCAGTGATAAGTGCATAAAATTGATCCCACTAGGGATTTCGAGAGTCTTGTAAGTGGCTTTAGTGCTCCAAAAGTGATTTTCTTGAGAAAAATGAGGTTCCATATTTTTTGGGGAATTTTTTGAGCAATGCTTTTGGATTTTTTTGGAATTTTCTAGAATTTTTTGTACGAAATTTGGAAGGGGTGCCAATAGAAAATATTAGGGGGTGCCAATCGATAAGGGCATAAAATCCTGTGCTTATTTGGAAAAGGGAAAAGACAACCGATGACTGTCATGGTTAGGGGGCTGGCGATTGGCAGGACCCTTAGGCTTCTATAAAAATGGGCCAATCCTACCCAATTTTCACACCTTCAAATGTTTGAATCTTCTAATTTATCTCTTTAAAAACCCTTCTTAAGTCCTTCTTTCTTCAAAACTTCAAATGGCGGGTTCAAGTGAGGTGTACGATAATGCGTGGTTTGCTATCGATGGCTGGGCTGGCCTGGAGTGGCAGTCTAGGGTGCTCTTGCTTTGGGTAATGAAAATGTCTTTGATCTATTTGAACCTGTGGTTGATGAGCTTACTCTACTACATGAGCTGGCATATCACCATTCGTCTAGAGTAAGGCTACGTAAGTGCAGTGAATCTTGGTATTCCATTTCATTTTTCTCTTTCTTCTTTTATGAAAATAAAGGATATTATTCTTTTTCTTTTATAGAATGACATTGCTCCTTCGGCTATTCGATCTCGAGGAATGAAGGTGTTGAAGTATGTTTGGTAAAATCTCCCCGTTGTGGTAAGTTGTATGGTCTCCTATGCGGGTTTTGATCGCTTGGCAGAGGCTTTAGATGAGACACCGCGTTCTACTATAATTTTGTGTGACATGGGAGAGAGGTGGTGGTACACTACCCACACTTTCCATATTGACTTTGGGGAGATAATGGTCACTCCAATAGACGTTCAGTATCTAGAAAAGGTTGAATGTGAGGGGTTTCAGATAGTGGTGGATCACACGCTAAGGATGACACCGAAGGCGGTGCAGGCAGCCTTGGGAGATGTAGGTATGATCATTTTTGGGGATTCGATCTGTATTTATGCTTGAGGCATACTCTCTTGAAGAGGATGGTGGATGTGATTGATGGGCAACAGGTGAGGCAGACAACCTGTCTGTTTATTTTGCTTTTGTTGGGTGGCTTTCTAGTGGCGACGAGTGGAGACGTTGTCCATCTTTAGTTCTTGCCATATTTGCAGATGATTTTTGACGTCTGGATGTATGATTGGGGGAGCCTGACTTTGGAATCCCTTTATTCTTCCTTGGATACTTTCAGCTAGTGAATTCGATAGACTTTTATGAGGGTCTACATATCTTCTGGAGGTAATTTTGGTTTCATTTTCCTTTTCATGTGTTTCCTTGCATTCTTCTTTGGTTTCTTTCTTGCAAATTCCTGTCTTTTATGGACGTGGTTTTATGAGGTGATCGGGTGTAATGTTGAGATTATGGACCATAAGGATGAGATATTAGGGGACTTCTTCCATATGTTTCAATGGAAAAAGTCTAATCGGAGGTCGAATCAGTCTTTATCCATGGTCGACGTGCGATGGGATCTGAATGCCCTGACGAGCGATCAGGTTATCTTTCTATCGTCTCTGAGTCCTTTGGCATCTTCATTTCTTGGGTAGATATTGATTCTCTATTAGGGATTGCAGGTGACATTCTGTCCCTAAGGGGTGATTCTGCACACTACATTAAAAATACCAAAATTGCACCCTTCCAAGGTTGTTACGGTAAAAAAACGTGATAAAAAAATATGCATTTTTTATCATGATCAAAGAGCATGACAAAGAGTTATCGCGATCTTGTCACATGATAACTAAGTTTTCACGGACGTGTCACGATCAAAGACCATGACAACCTTAGAAAGTAATCATGGTCTTTGACCGTGACACGTCCGTAATGAATTTAGAAAAAATAAAACACTAGTCGCTTATTAGTTTTCTTTCTCTCTTTCATTTTCATTTTCCCTCACTTTGCTCTCTCTCTCTCTCCCTGTTGTTGTTGCGATTCTCCCTCTCTCACTGGTAAATTTTTTTCTCTCTATATATATATACAATTTTCAGTATATGTGTGTGTGTGTGTTAATGTGTATGATTTCATGTGTTTCAATGCGTGTGTTTGTGCATGTTTCAGTGTGTGTGTTAGTGTGTGTGTGTTAATGCGTGTTTCAGTGTGTATAAATTGAAATTGAAATTGTAATTAGTATTATAAATTGAAATTGAAATTAATATTATAAATTGAAATTGAAATTGGTATTTGGTATTTGATATTTGGTTTCTCTCTCTAATTGCAACAGCAGCGCCCCCTTCATTTTCCTCACATATTCCGGTGACCATCTCTCTCCCTCTCTCTACACACATTTTGGTACATTTCTCTCTCCATATATACATCTCTCTCTCTCTCTCTCTCTCTCTCTCTCTCTCTCTCTCTATCTCTCTATCTCTATCTATCTATCTATCTATCTATCTATCTATCTATCTATCTATCTATCTATCTATCTATCTATCTATCTATCTATCTATCTATCTATCTATCTATAGAGGTTGTTGAATTGTTAAATTGTTTGGGATTCTTGAATTGTTGTTGACTAGTTGATTTGAACATTTAGATAGACATTGAGTTGGTTGGCCCTTAAACCATACTATAAATTTTAAAAGTTTTCTGTTAAACAATTAATAATGCGAAATACGTCCATAACTATGTATATATCATTACTATAAGCATTACTATCGAATAAATGAAACATGTTTACTATGGTAATTTACGACTACTTTGAATTATATATAGTGCGCATAGATACTAGCCTTCTAATTCTTATGCGTACGCATTTAATATCCCTTAGAACCGTTTGAGAGTCGTTACCCCTGTAATGAGATCTCTTGAATTTTCCCATTTCGACAGTTTGGGACGACATAGTTTCTGTATAATAATATTCTTAGTGGCTTAAACTTGTTAGTTTTGGGAGAAGTTTTGCTACCATCTCTTAATGTTCTCTGGGCACATACTAGATGATGCTGTATTAAGTGTTGTTTCAATTGACAAATTGAAATGAAACTTTCACTTGTGAATCTATGTCCTGTACTTGGAGAACTATGAGGATATATTGCCGAATTTTCCTCAAATTGAAACATTATGGATGAGCTGCTAAGTATATTATAGAAATATGTGGTCTTGAATGGGATAGGACCACTCACCCTTTATAGGAGATGGAGGAAATATGCATTCTTCAGTGCTTGTATTTTGAAATTAATATTTCTATGTTGAAATTGGTATTTTGAAATTCTAATTTGTATATTGAAATTGGTAATTGGTATAAATTGATATATTGTGATAATTGGCATAAATTAGCAATTGGTATAAATTGATTTATAGTGGGTTTGCCCTTACAACTCTCTCTCGCTCTCTCTATTTACAGCAGTGACGACCCCCTTCCTCTTCCTCAGATATTTTGACTACCATCTTTCTCTCTACACACATTATGTACATCTTTCTCTCTTTCTGTATAAACAAACACACACACACACACACACACACACACACACACATATGCATGCATGCATGCACCCATAAGTAATCATATAGAAGTTGATTTAGTGTAAATTTACACATGCCTAGATTATAGTAATGAGAACCGCAATAGATAGTCATTTGCTCCTATTTCACGCACCTATTGGTCATCATAAACAAGATGATGTCAAAGAGGCGAGTGAAATAGGAGCTAATATCTATCAATTGCGGTTCTTATTACTATAATCTTGGCGGGTTTAAATTTACACTAAATCACTTGTATTCGATAAATTATTAACTTTTCACCCTCGTTACTTGTTATATAACACTTGATTTAGGGGGTGCATGCATGCATGCATGTATTCTCATGTGAATGCATGACATAACAGTACTGTAAGATGATATAATGCTTTTTATATTCTTATGTTCACTTCATAAGTTGTTCATTGATGGATTTGAATATTTAGATGGACATTAAGTTGGTTGCCCCTAGGCATTTCAAATATTTCGCATTATTATTTGAATTGTTGTTTTGCGTTCTTGAATTGTTGTTGACTGATGGATTTAAAAATTTAATGTCCATTGAGTTGGTTGGACCTAGGCATTTATAATATTTCGCATTATTATTTGAATTATTGTTTGGGATTTTTGAATTGTTATTGACTGGTGGATTTGGACATTTAGATGGATATTGATTTGGTTGGTCCTAGGCATTTCTAACATTTAGAGTTATGATTCTACCGAATATAATGTGTTACGTTTAGGAATTGTAAGGTGTTTGAGTGGAAACAGTTGAACTAAATTTGTTAAGATGGTGTATGCAAGATAGTTATCAATTTTGGATTTTTCACAAGTAATCGTAAGTTCCTTTTATCCCCTATCAACCTTCACATTAACCTTCCAAAAGTAAGATAGATGTACAAGGGAAATAGGACAATGTAGATCACAATATGGTAGAGGATTTAGTTGATGACACGTATGGAATTCATGAAGTGGAAAAAATAAGGTCACTGTCATGTACAAGGTTCATGTGCTCATGAAGATATCGGGATAAACCTTGACGATGACTGCCAAAGTTACCCAACTTTGTACTCTGGCTGTATCAAAGATCAAACAACTTTACATGCCATGGTTGGTTTGCATAGTTTCAAGACCCAATATGATTTGTCTAGAAATAGCATGACATGAATTTTGAATTGGGTGAAGGGCTTGCTACCCAAGAAAAATACACTTCCAAGTAGATATCCTACTACAAATAATAGTTTGAAAGTTTTGGGAATGAAGGATAAATCAACTCATGCTTGTGTGTGTGACTGCATATTATACCGAAAGGAGTATAAAAATATCGATTGGTGTCCGGTATGCGATGAACCTAGATATGTGAAATCTATTGGCAAGGAAGGCACAAGCTCAAAAGTGCCTAAAAAGTGTTGCAATATTTTCCCGTTGGGCCTAGATTGAAGAGGTTTTTCAGAGTTCCATGGATAGCGAAGGCAATGACTTATCATGCTAGGTAAGAAGTAGGAGATAATCTCATGCATCATTCTATTAATTCTCCAGCATGGAAGATGATGAATTATGAGTATCCCGATTTTTCTTGAGAATAGTGTAACATTCATTTGGCTATATCAATAGGTAGTTTCGATCCATATGCAAATCTAAGAACTAATCAGAGTGTATGGCCAGTGATCCTAGCACCACTAAACCTCCCTCCTTCACAGTGTGAAACATGAATTTTTGATACTGTCTTTGTTGATACCTAGGCCAAAGGCACCAAGTGAGGACATTGATATCTATTTGGCTCCTTTAGTAAAAGAATTAAATGAGTCGTGGGAAGAGAGTGTGAAAGCATTTGACTCTTTTAAAAAAGACGAGTTTACGCTAAAAGCTATGTTAGTACGGACAATTCATGATTTTTCAGCTTATGGGCCATTATCCGGTTGTGTAGTATTTGGGGTGTCCTATTTGTGGAGAGGAAACTGAATCTCTGCATCTAATTGATAGCAGAAAAAATATATACCATTGCCATAGGTGGTTTTTACCCCCGATCATATTTTTAAATTTAATAAAGGTTCCAATTTTGTATCGGGCGGGGTTGAGCATAGGCTACCTCCGAGAAAACTTTCAAGTTCAGAAATTGAAACTAAATCTTCTAATTATGGCCCTAATATGCCAGACAAGATTCCTAAATTCAAGAATGTCAAGCATAAGACGACCCCAACTGGGAATGAAATCGATATAAGAGAAGCATAGTCTAGAGGTCAAATTTATTTGACTTGCCTTATTTGAAGAACAACTTGGTGCACCATGTATGGTATGTGATGCATGTATAGAAGAACATCACCGAAAATATTGTGGGCACATACCTTAGGGGTATTCACTCAAAGGATAGAGAAAATGCATGAAAATACCAAACTTAAGCCCCAACTATGGTTGAAATAAGATAGTAGGGGAAGGCCAATAATTCCCCCTAGTGCGTTTACTTTGACAAGTGAGGAAAGGAAGGTGCTTTTAGACACAATATATAATTTGAAGGTTCCATATAATTTTTCATCCAACTTGCAAAGGATTGTGAATTATGCTATCCATAATTTACATAAGTGTAAGTCCCACCATTGGCATGTGATCATGCAATTGGTTCCTTTATTGTTAAAGCATTGTTTCTCTAAGCACAAGGATTTGTGGAGGGATATTATGCAAATTAGCATCTGCTTTTCACTTTTATGTGAGAAGGTAGTCAATCAAGATTACATAGTGGCTGCAAAAGTAACGGTAACCAAAGAGACTTGTGTGTTAAAGAAATACTTTCCCCCATCTTTTTTTAACATAAGTGTTCACTTATTGGTACACCTATGCGACGAGGCACTTTTTTGCGAGCTAGTTAGGTATCAGTGGATGTATTCGTTTGAAAGATTGATGAAAGTTTTTAAAGATTACGTCAAGAATTCACGATACATTGAATGATCAATTGTAGAGGCATACATCACCGTGGAGTCATCAATCTACACTCCGGAATATATGTCTGACCCAAGAAGAGTGGATAATAGTGATGAGTTCGTCGACAAGGGTGGTCAGGTGATCGGCAAGTGAGTGAAGTTAACGAGTTTACAACATCAACAAGTAGCTTGTTATATATTTGACACACATGAAGATGTCGAAGAATGGAAAAAGTAAGTTTATATTATTTTTACTTTTACATTATTTTAATTTTTATACATAATCAATTTTGTAATACGTTCGTCATGATCAATGCAAAAATATGATGCGTGTGAGAACAATAAAAGACGAAAAACGATGGCACAATTAGACAACGAATTTAGTCTGTGGGTGTCACGTGAGTTAATTATAATAAAAATGTCTCTTATCAAATGTCACATTACAAGAAAGCATTAAAACTAACATATTTAATTTATCTATAATCTCAGCTCTTAAAGACGAGTGATGCAGCATCAAAACTTTCTCGTCTAGCCACTGGACCCTTGAATGGTTACGTATTCGATGCACGGATGTATGAGAAAAATACAAATGTACAGATCTCGGGTATTTCATAAAAGGCTCTTACTTATTTTCTAGCGTGCGCGAAAGATAAAACCTCGTTGAAGCTGAAATGATTTATTATGGTGTCATTCGAAATATATTTGAAATGGATTATATAAGCTTCAAAGAGGTTGTGTTTTAATTTGATTGGGTAAGAGTTGAGGATAAAAATGCTTGTAAAGTTGATCCTGACACCAATTTGATCATGGTTGACTTATCCAAGTTGAAGAGCAACGAGCAGGTGAGTGATGAGCTGTTTGTTTGTGCTTTTCAAAAGGTCAAGTAAGTTTTTTACTCATAGTATATCAACAACAATCCATGGTCAATGGTCTTAGATGCACCAAAGCATCTAACCAGTGGTTTGGATGATTTAGCCTCTCCTACAGAATATTAATCCATTTGAGATGATAACCCGAACTTGAAACTATTTTTAGATTCGTAATGAGTATTCCAATTATTTGAAACTATGCTTAGTTTAGTTTATGATATGGATTTGTATTCTTATAATGTTGTTAACTTGAACTCTTCTAGGGCTTTGTTAATATCAGACGACATTTTAATGCTTTTATTAATTTGGATTTGATCAGTGCCGATGGATTTGAATCAAAATTGGTGGGTTCGTTATTGAATATGTTAATTTGGATCTTACTCAGTTTAACCATTAATTCTTAGTCCATTACATGACCCGAATTTGAAACAATTATTAGATTTGTAATAAGTATTCCATTTATTTGAAACAATGCTTAGCTTGGTTGATGATATGGATTTGTATTCTTATAATGTCGTTAACTTGTATTCGTCTAGTGCCTTAATTCATTTAGATTTTAGTCAATTTAATGATTTTATTCATTTGGATTTGATCATTTTCTCATATACATGTTTGTACTAATAACAACAATTTTTTCAGGAAATGGCTTCATCAATGCATTACGCTAGTGGAGGCGAGGACGGCTCGTCTGCCACTAGGCCCCAAAAATGTGGCAAATTGGGGTCCCTCATCGAGAACAAGATGAACTTATTGGATAGAGCCCTGGAGTTCCTCAAGTCGATAGTCGGCTCGGGGTACACGGATTGGATGAAGGTGCCACAGGAGCTCAAGATGGCCATCTTAGGGCATTACAATTAGTTACTCACTTTATTTTTATTTTGTATTTATATTTATATTTATGTTTATAGTTATAATTATATTTATATTCTATTATGTCTTATAATTTAAATACAACTAACACTTACTTTCTTTTTGGTTTGTATTTGTTTTACACGAACATATTGGCCTGCCTCCACATGTTCGCGACGCCACGTTAAAACAATTGAGTGATCAATGCAAAACATGGAAGAAAAACTTGCAGACACGGTAATTTGGATAGGATCGGGAGTCCATATTGAGGGTCCGTGACACTGTTCCGTCGAAGGAGCCGATCTCATTAGCACAGTGGTAATAATTTATCGATAATGAGATCCAGGAGCGACGACAATTAAGATCTCATCAATCAGGAAGGGTAAACCGGGTAAGAAAGGTTGACAAGCACTACTCCGGGCGTACGTCTTATACCGAGGTGGAGCACAGGATGGTAAGATTTTAATTTTCTTTCATTTTAGTTTTACGTTATTCTAATTTAGCATTACTTTGAATTACTTAATAATTTTGCATTATTTTATTTCAAGATACGGGGAGTAGCCTTGGGGGTAGTCCACATAGGTGCGATGCTTATGTGATAATTTGGATGAAGAAGGGTAAAGATAAGGAGGTGTCCCCTAGAATGGCAACCGTGATTGTAAGTTAGAAAATATCATACAATTGTTTTATTTTTTCAATTACGTGATAATTTTTTTATTAACTTAACTAATCGTGTACTTTTTATCATTTCAAGCAAAGCTTAAGAAAGTGTACTACTCCTAGTCTAATGCCAGTAAGACATCTCCATCTATGGATTCACTAAGACAAGTGCTCGAGGAGGATCACAAGGGAAGGATAAGGGGGTGATCTCTTGGGTGTGGAAGTCAAGGCTCACTGGCATTGAGACGAGCAACACCGGGTTGTCTCATAAGGTGGACACCCATGGCGATAAGTTAGAAAGGTTGGAGGCGATGGTCCTCAATATGTTCAAGTACATGAAGCGTCAATTAGGGTCCACCTCATCTAAGGGCCAGGGGAAGGTGGTAGACGAGGATGACACTGCTCTACCTCTTTCACCCTCATCGCCGATACGCACCTACTCGTCGCTTGCATATGATCCATTTTCCACATTGACCCCCGTCGAACGGTATGTCAATAATGGGTTGGCCGAGTGTGTATTTAATAAATCTCTTTAGTGGTACGCCTATGGCTCGGGGTGAGGGACCCATACACACATTCGGGTAGTGTGGTTCATGGACGTGTGTTGCAAGATATAAAGGCAAAGGTTCTCGTCACGCATATTATGCTTGAAAGAGAGAATGCATCTTTTTGGTTGGAAGAGCAATGCGGCAGTTGGTGAATTGATGGATGTATCGATTCATATATAATGTGTCTTACCTTCCTCCCCGAACTTGTTTAAAACCCTTGTTTGTGACATTATTTGTATTTATTTGATTTGAATATTGAATATTGAATGTTGGATATTGTTTGAATTTTTTAAATTTGGTTATGGATATTTGTTAATTTATATGTAGTTTTTTTGAATTGTTGAATGTTGCTTAATATATATACTGTTTGAACAAGCTTAAATATGTTTTAATAGGTTAAAACATACTGCTGGGCAGTGACAGTGGCCATACTACCTAACAACTTTTTTTTAATTGTGCCCATATTTGTCCTGGGCTTTAACCATGACAAGTCCGTGACAAAGGAAAATTGTCACGGACTTGTCACGTTCAAAATTCGTGACAATTATTTATTTGTCATGAACTTTGATCGTGACAAGTCTTCCTTTGTCACAGACTTGTCATGATCAAAGTCCGTGACAAGTGAAATTATTGTCATGGACTTTGGTCGTGACAAGTCCGTGATAATTTTCTTTGTCATCCCCAAACTTGTCACAGTTTTTTACTGTGACAAATTTGCCTTGTCACGATTTTTGACCATGAAAAGTTAGCAATTTTGATGTAGTCGAATGATATGAGGTTAATAGGACTATATACGCAGATGCATAGGTTGATCGCGAAAGAGTTTGGGTACATTTGGTACCTAATGGATAAGGTAGTTAGGCAGATTATGGAGGACGATGTGGCATTCCTACCATGGGCACCCCCTATGTATATGAGGCAGATGAGGGAGATGTCGAATGATGCTGAGGCGGCGGTGATGATCGGGGAGCCCTACACGCACTATACAAATACAATGGCGAGCTATGATTATATGAATTTTGTGACGAGCTGGTTGATGCCCTCCTATATCTACGACATGGAGAACATGCCTCCACCCGCTACGGCTTCGGGTAGGGGGACTATTGCACCAGTAGCCATTGTGCAGGTGGTGGAACATTGGCGATGGTGGTAGAGGAGACTCTGATTATTCAAGTTACTCCCCCTTCTTATAACTTCCGATTGAGTAGAGGGGAGCCACTGAGCGTGTCGCATCTCTTTCACGCGTAAGTGTCTGGATTGATGGGTCTTACTGAAGTTTCCCTTCGACCTGAGGTATATCATTTTCAATCTCTTCTTATCATGTTGACTTTTGTTTTCTTATTGATTGATTTGCCTTTTACTTGTTGCTTCTTTGCTTGCAATATGTTCGGATGTCGACCACTTGGCTGAGGGATATCAAGGATTGGATGTCCTCTATGTCAAAGTATATCAAGATCTTGACTTCTTCATTCTTTATGTCTCCTATCACTTCTGATGAGGTCTCGAGTTTAGGAAGTGGAGGATCCACTATTCGTTGTAGGGGAAAACGCATCCGCCGTGCGGGTTAAGAGCTAGAGAGATAGAGTTTGTGGTTCGGGAAGAGTCCCATTTGTTTTTATATTTTTCTTATCTGCAAAATGTAACTTAGTGAAGCAAAATATATGAAGAAATATGAATTTTCTTTTTTTCTTTTTTTGTTGATTTAGTGATTTATCCTATATGCGCTTTTAGTTTTCTACTGAGATTGCTTATCTTTATGCAAAGATAAGGATAA
Organism: Sambucus nigra; assembly: GCA_949130495.1. Taxonomy (NCBI): domain Eukaryota; kingdom Viridiplantae; phylum Streptophyta; class Magnoliopsida; order Dipsacales; family Adoxaceae; genus Sambucus; species Sambucus nigra. Next base: position 120,480,628 of record OX422208.1, read on the forward strand.
TCATGGAATGGAAAATGAAAGGCATAAGAATTGTTATTAAAAGGAGTAAAAGTGATTAACTCAGGGAGCGGATTTTTGAGTACAAATTTATTTTAAGAGAGAATGATTATCTTTGAGATAAAAATAACCCAGGGGTAGTTTTTAAAAATGAGGATTTTTCTTAAATTGATTTTGATAAAAGAGGAAAGATGGAATTTTTTGAAATAGGGGGTTGTCGATCGGCCTACCCCTTGACCCGTCTATCAAAATGGGGGTCAAGCTGAATCATCCCTAGGCTTTGATTGCAATTTTCTACACATCAGAGTACTTTGGTGGGGTTAAATTTTACTCCAGTTTCCAGGGCTCTTATCTTTTGTCAAAGATGTATGGGATGGGTTTTCTCCACCAATCCCCACATTCTTCTTTCTTGCTTTATATTTCTCATTTTCAAATGGCTCTTCACATGCATGAAGGATTTTCTTTGTGCCTTGATGGTCTAGAGAACATGTGCTTGTATAATGTGGACTACGATGCTTTCAACCTGCATCGGGTTTCTTTATGGCATAACCATGCTATAGACTAGAACCTGTTAGCAGAAGCACGGTTCTAGTATCCTGAATATCATGTCTTTTGTTTCGGCCTAGATGAGGTTTGTGCCACTTATGAGGTGTTTTAGACCATGTTAGGGATCAAGCCCAGTGTGGCGGCGACTATGCCTGATTTCTCCCATTCTCCTTGAGTATTTTTATTGGATTTGCTTCATATTTCTCCCTCAGGGACTTGATATTGGTTACCCAGGGTGGGGGATTTATCTTCAGGCAGTTATGTATTCAATGCGCCTGAGAGGTTTTGAGGATGTCAGATTTGTTGGGGCTATCTCCTTAATCCTTACCGCTAGGCTTTTGTTGGTCACAAAGGACTTGATTATGGATCCCTAGGTTATTGTGATAACAAATTGGATGTCTTACCACCATAATCCAGCGACAGTGGTGCTAGTTGAGACCTTGAATGTCCTGGATGCTTGGAAGGATGGTTATTTAGACTTTCTGAGGGGGAGCCCCCTAATAATTTTTATGTGGCTTACGGAGAGGTTTCTTTTAGTGGCCCCTTCTGAGTATCCTTTGGCGATGGTGCCCAACTTCTTTGTCCAGCATTTCTTCATCTTTGGTCTATCTGTGGAAAGTTAGGTAAACTTGCTTGTAGATCATGGAGCCCAGTGTCTTCATTGGTTAATGTCATAGTGGAGGGACTTACTGCATGTCTTGCATCTTGGAAATTATCGGTATGCACAGTTGGTGGGCCTTCGACTGACTTATTTCTATGTCTCCTGGTGGCTCCTGCGCCAAGTCGGGTGGGAACAGATTGTGCCCCCTTGTATAAAAAACTTTATCCTAATGGTGGATTTGAATAAATCATTGAGGATGATGTTAAGATCTTTTTGGTAGCACTGTTGGTCGTCTATCCGCCCGTCACAGTCCGTGGGAGAGACCAACCAAAGGTGGTTCGTTGCTTTTGACACCATAGAAGATGATGCTATGGTTTTTTCCAGGTTTGTCCAGGTGTATCGTTTCATGGAGTTCATACAAAATGTCCATCAAGAATGGAAAACTTGGGTACCTCCAGGATCTGGTAATGATGATGAAGTAAGGCCATCCGATAGTTGAGGGTAATGTCTTGTGAAGATTTTAGTGATTTTTATGAATCTATGGTGATTTTGATGTTTTTATGTTTGGGGTATGGGGATAATTTTATGTAGTTTGGTTTAGGGTTATGTTTGTTTAGGAACAGTTTGGTCAGCGGAGAGGAGTGGTTAGTTTGACTCCCTTCTCTGATACTTCATGTACCAACACCATTTTCCTTAATAAAAAATATAAGTTAATTTTGAACATATTTTGTTGTGCCTCTTGATGAGTTTCGCATTTTAATTATCTATACTAATCGCTAAGGCATATAAAATCCTTTAGTTCATACAAACGATAAAATGGACCGCTGTTCTCGGAGGTTAAAAAAGAATAGTATTTTGTGAAAAGAAGGGGACCAGACCCATATATGGTTCATGGGCTGCTTAGTACCTCTAGGGGTTTTGAAAATTTCACGAGTTTCATTTTGAAAAATGTTTTGAGAGGATTAGGTCCCACATAGTTTTGTGTAGGGGAAATGAATAATTTTTTTTATAATAAAAGGGGGATGAGAAGAGTCGTAGCGCACCGAGATTTCGGACAAAGGGTAAAATTTCTTGAGATTGTACAAGTTGACTAGATGCGCCACCTCATCTCCATCGAGGTCTGCGAGCATATCGGTGCGTCTTGAGAGAATATTCTTTACGATGTAGGGGCCACTCTAATTTGGTTTAAATTTCCCTCTAGGGTTCAGACAGGTTCTATGATCTCTTTGAGAACAAGATCTCCTTCATAGACACCATGATCCTTGACTCTTCGATTGAATGATCACATTATCTGACAATGGTACCCCTGTATACGGTAGAGATCCTTCAGTCTCTTTTCATATAGGAATTATAATTCGTCTAAGTGGCCCTTATGCCATTCTTTTTTGCCTACTTTGCTTTTGAACAAGATGCGGAGGGAAGGCATTTACAGCTCAACGTGTTGGACTTCTTCCATGTAGTATACTAGAGAATAAGGGGTAGCCCCAGTAGGCTTTTTGATTGAATTGTGGTATCCCCAGAGGGCGTAAGGGTTTCGATCGGCTTAATATCTGTAATTCATTGTCATCTTGCTGATTATGGTTTTGAGGCTTTTATTGGAAGCTTCGACAACATCATTAGTTTGGGGTCAGTAAGGAGAATATTTATGTCTCTGAATTTCATACTCTTCGACTAGTTCTGTAACTTCAGCTTCATAATGCATCCCATTATTTGATACTAACTCGTGAGGAACTCCGTATCAGTAGATGATGTTCTTTCTGTTAAACTTGGCCAGTCTCTTAGCATTCAGTTCCGCGTATGACTCAGCTTCAACCCATTTCATGAAGTAAGCAATGGTGACCTGGATGAATTCACGATCGTTTGAAACTTTGGGAGTAACTTTCCCAATGATGTCAATGCTTCAGGTGGAAAGGGCTAAGGAGTTAGATATTGGCGAACTGTTGGCATTTGAGGCATCTTCGAACATAGGCAGTGCAATCTTGAACTATAGTGGTCTAATAGTACCCTTGATGGATGATTTTTTTAGCGAGCATGTGATCGTTCATGTGGGGCTTGCATCCCCACTCTGGATCTTCAGCACCATATCTTCAACATTATCCCATGTTATGAAGTGTGAATGGGTTCTATCGAAGTTTCTTTTGAACAGTTCTTTATCACAGATGATATATTGGGTAGCCAACTACCATTATCCTATTGCACATTCTTTCTTATCGACATATTGAGAATACTTACCTCATGCCATACTACCATAATCCGGACATATCAGAATCTTCCTCGGGAATGAGTTCAATGTGGTAGTAATGAGTAGGCTTAGCTTATTTTTGAACTAGGAAAGAGGTCATTATTATTCCCTTAGGCATGTCTACCATAGAGGCCAGGGTAGCAAGGATGTCAGCCAGGCTGTTCTTTTTACGGGTAAAGTAGTGGAAGGTGACTTCCTTAAACTGGAAGGCCAGCTCTTTTAAATTAGCATGAAAGGGTTGGAGTTTCTCGTCTTTGACTTTCCATTTTTTAAGGTTATGGATGACGATAAAGGCAGAGTCTCCGTAGACATTTAAGTGCCAGATCCTTTTTTGGAGGGCGATCTTGAGGCCTAGCGTGCATGACTCACACTATATCATGTTGTTGGTGCAATGTAAGTTTATTTGGATGGAAATTGGGTTGTAAGAGTCATCAGGGGTGATCAAGAGTATCCAAGTACCGTATCCTTTCTTGTTGGCAGCTCTATTGAAGAACATATGCAATCCGAGGTCCTTTTGAGAGGTGCAGAGAATATCTTCATCCGGGAATTAAGATACCCAAACATCGGCTTCTTTCATGGAGTAATTGACAAGGTAGTCAGAGATGGCTCTCCATTTTATAGCTTTTTTATGTGATGTAAATAATGTCAAACTCATCTAGAAACATCAACCATCGGGATACTATATTGGACAAAGTGGAGTTTTCTTGCAAATATCTGATGGGACCTATACGAGATATTAGCTTAATAGGGAAGGCAAGCATGTAGTGTCTTAACTTCTGTGTGACCTAGACCAGGGTGACATATTCTTTCTCTAAAGCAGTATAATTGAATTTGTACCTCGTTAATTTTCAGCTAGCATAATAAATGGCTCTTTCCTTATAGTATTCTTTAATTTATTGGGCTAGCAAAGCCCTAGATGCAGTATCTGTCATGATTAAGTACAGGAGGATAGGGAGACCTGGCTGCAAAGGCATAGGAAACAAAGGTTGAGTAAGGTATTTATTGATTCTGTCAAAGGCTTGTTGGTGGGCCTCATTCCAAACTTCAGTAGAATCCTTCCGAAAAAGCTTGAAAATGGGTTGCAGATAGAAGTCAGCTGGAGAATGATACGACTGATACACTGTAGTTTACAGAGGAATCTTTAAACTTCTTTCTCTGTCCGTGATGGTGGCATCTTAAGTATGAACTTTAGCTTGGTAGGGTCTGCTTCAATTCCATTTTCACCTACCATAAATCCCAAGAGTTATCCCTTTGTGATGCCGAAAACACATTTTTGTGGGTTTAGACGTATCTGGTATTGCTGCAGTCACTCAAAAAGTTTTGGAGAGCAGGAATATGACCTTTTCGAGTATTAGATTTAATGATCATGTCGTTTATATAGACCTCGACTTCTTTATGCATAACATCGTATAGTGTGGTTGTAGCAGTCTTTTGATAAGTAGCCTCGATGTTTTTGAGTTTGAAGGGCATGATAGTGTAGCAAAAGGTTCCCTATGGGGTGATGAAGCTGGTTTTCTCCTGATGGTTAAGGTGCATCTTAATCTGGTTATATTAAAAAAATCCATCGAGAAATAACTTGATGGCATGGCTATCCATGTTGTCCATGATCATGTCGATGTTGGGTAATGGGTAGTCGTCCTTTGGGGATGCTTTATTCAAATCTCGATATTCGAGACTTTCCCCCTGACTTTGTCACAGGGAAAATATTAGAGACCTATGTAGGAGATTCAACAGCGCGTATGAAACCTACTTTCAATTACTTGACTACTTCCTCCTTGACTTTGAGTGACCATTTGGTGCGGAGATTTCGTAGCTTCTATTTGACTAGTTTACATTCTGGGAATGTTGAGATCTTGTGTTGAGATGTTTCTGGGTCAATACCGAGTATGTCATCATAGGACCATGCAAAAAGGTCCACGAATTCCTTTAATAGGTCTTTGAATTGCGCACGCTCATGCTCACTAAGGATGGACCCTATCCTAATCTCCAACTAATGGCTACTAGAATCGAGATTAATAACAACAGTCTCATCATCATTAATTTGAACGTAGTTATGTTATTTGTTATTCTCCTTATTAAGACCAGTTAAGAATTGTTCAGTTGTAAAATCATCATCATCAAGAGTTTGATTAGAATCAAGATAATTGATATAAGGCCCAGCAAGATACTCAAAATATTTATTTATTTAATTTTTGAGAAAAATAACATTGAGAACCTAATCAAAAGAGGTCTCAGTTACATTGATATCAGAAAAAGGAACAATAATATCAAATAAAGAGATTTGGATTAGGGTATACACTAGGGTCGACTTGAATCTAGGCATATTAGATAGGCACGACATTCCAATTAAGGAAAGGTATATCAGCAACTCTAATTTGAGTAGATGGGTTCGATGGCATGGCACCTTATTGGGTCTGCAAGTTGAATGAGTCCTCAGAATCACTTTCCTTAAAATCCTCGATAACTGTCACGGATTTCTTGGTGAGAGGTTGTACTTCATGTTGGCAGTCTGCGGCCTAAGAGCTACTACCATAAAAGAAGATTTCCAGACCCGATTTCATCCTCGTATCAACATGGTCATACCATGGTTCAAGTAAGCCAAGGGAAGCCTTCACCTTCCTTGATAAACCTTACATTCAAAGAGTCTCTTGAAACAATCCTTCCTTCTTCTAAGCTTCTTTTAGGTTGTGGCAACCGAAGTGCTTTGAGTTCTTCAAGTGAGGTTGGTAGTCCAGGCCATATGGGGGAAATACCTCCTTTAGGACTGTGGGCATAAGGATCCCTTACTGGCATCGCTCTAGCCTCATTCTGAGCATTAAGTGCATGTTTTTAAACATTCGAATCACGTTGACGATGCCATGAGGATTGTGTTCCAAATAGACCCGGTCTTTGAAACTATCTCCTGCTAGAAGGGGAAGCAGGTCAATGCTGAATCCAAAAAGGAGCATGTCATTCATCCCATACTGGATCTCTAATACCGGGTTACTATTACGGGAAGCATCTGAACTTTTTTCATCCCCTAAGATGGTGAAAACATGTCCATTGGCAAAGAATTTTAGTTTCTGATGAAGAGAATACGATACCCCTCGAATATTACGGAGGCATGGATGACCAAGAAGAAGTTTAAAAAATGCATGTATGTCAATAACTTGGAACTCAGTGACAGTATTGATAAGTACAACCCTTATTATGAGTTTCATGGACCCCATTACCTCTCGATGGGTATTGTCATAAGCACGCAGGGTGAAGAAAGTGGGATTGAGATCACTAACTTTTAAACCCAAATAATTAAAGGTTTTGAGAGGCCAAACGTTGAGGGAATATCCATTATCAACAAGTGATAGTGAGACTGTCTTTCCCAATACTTCAACAGAGATGTTGAGGGCATAATTGTGGTCAGGACCAATCTTTGGTATTTTTGTTATGGAAAAGGATAGGAGTCTGAAAGTTATCAAGGACCCAACCATGTTTACAATTTTTTTGGGTGTGGTGGAAGGATAGACTGTAAGTCGAGTGAGGAGTTTTATTAGAGCATTTCGGTGAAACTAGGAGGACATGAAGAGTCCCCAAAAGGTGATATTGGCTTGGGTTTTATTCAACTGATCAAGGACTTAACTTTCTTTGATGGTTATCTCAGGCATGGGAAGTTTTTTGACAACTCTCTTTTCCTTATCTATCTTGGTTACATGAAGACTTAGATCTTTTTACTGTCTCCCTGACCTGGTTATGTGATTTACTAAGGTGGGGAAGAATAGGAACCGTGTTTCTTTATTTAAAACTGGATGGATGGCTACCTTGTTGATTTTCCCTAACAAATCTTCAAAGGATATCATTCTGCATAAACTGGCTACTAGACTGGTGTCTTCCCGATTGGGCTCATTATTTGAACTGTCAAAGTCATCCCCCCATTCGGTGGAGACTATGTCCTCTTACCATGAGAAGTCAATACATTCAACAACCTCGATAGCTTCATCATACAAATCTTTCCACTCATCGGGGAGGTTCAGGAGTGAAGGGACCAATCGTTCCTGAAGTTTCAAAGCAGTGAATAGCTCATCAATATTGTAAATTTCACATGTTTGTCAAAATGCATCGGCCATAATCTCTACTATGTCATCTAGACTGCCTTTATTAAAAGGTACCACGCATTCATCTAACTCCCAAGCCTATTTTGTGGCTTTTATGATAAAGCCACTAAATTTGTGACAATCGACAGTTATCTCGGTTGGTAATTTTAGCCCAAACTCTAAGAGTTGGTTCAATACAACAGGTAACTGTGTATTCTTCCCTTCAGATTGGCTATAGACGACAATACTAGCCCTTGTAAGGAGTGATAAAGCTTGATCGATGAAGCAATTAAGGAGTATGAGAAAATACGGGTAAACCTTGAGTGATTTGGGTGAGATTACAGGCATGATGGGTGCTTTACTAGGCACAATTTGAGTGGATGAATCAAATTCTGAGTCACTCTCTAGGAATATGGCATTTGTATGGGTCAAAAGTGGGTTATGAGTGGTGTTGGGTTAAAGATTAGCTGGTGGGGTGATGATACCCCGATTAATTAAACCTTGGATCACGTTCCGAAGGTGAAAGCATTGGCCGATAGTATGGCCAGTAGACTGGCGGAAATCATAACTGGGATTGACTTTGAAATTGTTAGGATGTGGATTTGGTAATGGAAAAGGGTCTAAGGGTTTGATGAGATTACGGCTCAGCAGGGCCTGGTAGAATTTTGACAAGGGAGAATGGGGGTTTGTATACTCTTTTTTGGTAGGGTTATGGCGACTTTTTGGTTCCAAAGATGTAGTAGGTTGCGAAATGTTATTGATGGTTGAGACTGTAGCACTGACGAACTTCTCATATTTTCAGGGAGTGAACTGTCTAGTCACTTTCTTCGGCTCATATTTGACTTTGGTAAAGTTGTTTTCAATCTCTACACAACCTATCGAAGGGCTCCAAAGTGTGGGTAGGACTTTCCTCCCATGGATGGTCGAATATGATACAAGAAGTTCTTTTTCACGATACTGACTTGTTCCTCCTCGGAGGGCCTGTTAGTCATCGTAGAAACAATCTCTCTCTACCTTCCTTTTAAGCTACTCACTATTTTCCCCCCATTTCTTCTTAATAAGCTCTAGATCTCGACGCATAACCTCTTGCTCCTCATTGTACTTGTACAGAGACATGAATTCTCGAGCGACATCCTCCTAACTATGGATTCTAGATTCTTTGAGGGATAAAAATGAACGAAGGGTGCTCTCTTCAAGGTCTACTGGAACATATAGTCCATTATCTCTTCAACGGTATTAAGGAGGGTCATAGTTTGATTATAGCTTCAAAGGTGAACGATTGGGGGTTCGTTTCCCCAAAACTTCTCGATGTCAAGCATCTTGAACTTCTCTAGAATTCTGGCTTTGGTGTAGGGAGATATATGGGTGTATTTCATGTAGTTACCTGATATTTTGAGTTGGTAAAATTCTTCAACAACAGCTTGAGGTCTTTATTGACCTTGTTCAATTCCTCTTCCTTAAGATCTGTGGATACTGGCAGGTTAGCCCCCAGTTGGGCAAGGTTTAGGATAGGGAGATGAGATGGTTGTGTCCCATTGGTAGGTGGGGTGCGTGGAGAATAATGATAGTCTTTTGGGACCAAATAAGGATAGGGAGTGAGTGGACCCATGGCACGAGGAAAGAGAACCTCGGGTTCTTCTAGAATTTAGGCCCGGTGATAATGTATCTCACAGACCTCAATTTAAAGGTTGTCAATATTTGCACTAAGCTGGGCTAAGACGATCATTAGATCAGTATGAGCTTGACCGACGTTATCTATAAAGAGCTTGTGAAGGTAAATCCCAAACTTGGATGAGGTAGCAGAAGAACCGACGGAGCTTTGTGGCAGTTTGACGGAAGACCGAAGCCAATAGGGAGCCAGACTAAAATCAGGTAGGCAATCGACCTGAGAGGAAAAACGGTTTGAATTTATTTTTGAAAGAAGGAGGGAGAAATTTTTGGGTATTTGGGAAGGAGTTTTTTTTTTTTATTATTTTTGGAAAAGGAGGGAAAAAGGAGAGGAATATCAACATTATTATTATTAGGTTCTCACTTGTATTAGGCTTGCCTAAATACAAAAAAAAATATCCGACATAACCCAAGCTTGGAAAAATAGGGTTTGAAAAAATATATAAAACACGGTTAGACTTATTTTCAGTCTCATGGACGGGGTCCTATTTTGAAAAAAGGTGAAATGCGCAAAAATTTAGGGGGTATGCCGATCTAAAATTTCACCAAAGTTTCGCATGGTAACCGATAAACTAAATATGAGTGTTTTAGGTTTGACACTTATATGAGGTTCATGCAATTTTTGGGTTAGTGGAAGGGTTCCTCCCTTTGACATGACTTCCACGATATACCTTTTGCCTATCAGGGCAATCATTCATCGGTATGTCTGGACAAGAAATTTGATATACCTGAATGTATGAGAATTTTTGCATTATATAAATCACGGGTACAATATGTGTGAGAGAGAATTCGATATACTTGATGTATGTGAATGAGTTACTTATTATATACCTCTCATTATGAGTTTGGTCAAGCAGTACGATAGGGGGAGAACCGTTCGATATACATCGAAGGTAAGAGGCAAATGGAAGGTGTGAGTCATATAACTTAGGCTAACTATAATCTGCAGGACGAGTGACCATCACAAAGTGCCCCCTAAGTATGGGACATAATTTTGGTCAATATATCGACTCTTGGTGATGTAGTGTGAAAAATTGCATGAGTCTTAATTAGCATATTACGGAGAGAGAGTATTTTTTTATCCTTTTTATCATGATGAGTAAAGGGAGTAGTACACTAATGAGGGAGCATATACAAGTATTATGTAAAGTAAATTTATAATGGAGACTATACTACGCATGGATATATGTGAGTAAGCAAGTGATGTAGGAATATGTACAAGTGAGGGTGTGTGGTAGTGAGCCTATACATAGATCAACTATAAGTGGTATGTGATATGTGTCAGTGAGCATGTATATATATACAAGTGTGGTAATTGTGGGTGTGTGCTAGTGAAGACCAAACATGGATATTCTAAGTGGTGTGTGAAGCAAATGAGTATAAAGTGAAGCTAAGTGTAAGTGTGTGAAGTGTACATAGAGAGTATATACAAGTGTGTGAAGTGAGTAAAAAGTGGTATATACATGAGAGAGATATATACAAAAAGGTAAATAGAGGAGGAAAGGGAATATACATGTAGGTGCATACGCACACATGCAGTTTAGAAAAACACCCATGCAAAAATAGAGTCTAGTCCTCTTAAAATTTCCCAAGCAGATTCGTCACTATGGCCACACCGAGGGGATGGGGTTTTCGAGGAAGGCCTCCCTCCATTTCCTTACCTTTTGGCATACGCGCGATATTCTGCCCTTTCTCGGGGAACTCAACTGTCTTGATGTGGGGTAATATGTAGAGATATTGTCGCCAGCCTATTTTGCACAAAACAGACAAAAGAAATGTTGTCGCCTCAAGAGAAAGACATAAAGGACAATACTGATGCTAAACCAAGTATTTCAATGGTCCGGGGACTAAGTTGGAACCCATCCCTCCGTTTTGATCTCTCATGGTCATGTGTTAATATTCTCCTGTTAAACTCCATGAAGTGTGTGCTTATGTGCATACTATAATTAGAGAATGGAATCGCTCAACTCTCATCATGGAAAAGGATGAAGTGAGTTCATCCTTGAGAGTGTTCCCAAAATAATAATTCAAAGTATAATGTAAGTTTTTGATGACTCACAAGTCATTATAGAAGAACAAATGCATACATCGGACAAGACACAAACAAGTAAGAATATATAATATATTAAGAATATATGATAAAAATAAGGTAAAAATTGTGTATAAGGGAAGGCTAGAATCTAAGGATTTACAAGGATACCTACATAGCCCAAGGGGGATCAAAGTCCACGTAGTTCAAAGATAACATAGGGTGGGGTTTAACCCAAATATCCAAATGGGGGATTTCTCTTATGTGTGTGTAGAGATAAGCGTGCTTCAAGTGTGAGGATGTGTAGTGATAATCCCTCTTTTGGAATTTATCGGTAAACCCTCTTTTTCTTATTTTTGTTTTTTTTTATGAAAATAAAGTATGTGAAAATACTAATAATAAAGGTTTGAAATTAAGGTATGTGACGTAATGAAATAAAGCACTAAGTAAAAAAAAGTGACTAATGCTGAAATTAGAGAATTTAAAGACAAGGGTGGAGAATTGGACTTCTTTATGAAGACGTGAAGTGAATCCTTATTGTAGATGTGCTAATCTCACAAAGATATGATGGTGGTATAAGGATATTAGTGAGAATTTACTAAAAGAATTATGAAAAGGGAGGAAAGAATGTGGAAAATGGGCTTTTCAAAAGGGGAACAATGCTGAATTCAAGAGAATGTTCTCAGAATTGCTGAGAGGGATGTTCAAGGGTGCTCAGGGGTCTTATTCAAAGTGAGGTCATGGACTCTATTTATAAGGACAAGGGGGTGTCGACTGGTAGGTTCCTTGACCTGCCTATTGACATAGAAACCAATACACACGGCCGATAGGCAGGGTTCTGGAGTGCAATTTGACAATCTGGGGTAGGTTTTTCAGAAAAATTATCCTAAAATTTGAACCGTGAGTCAGAATCACACACGGAGCGAACCGTTGGAAATGGTATTTAGAGACCTTTAATAATCCATTGAGCCACTCCCGAGTTCGGGAGTTGACTAAGGTCAAATGGGGCTCGGAAGCGCCTATTGGTCACTAGACATAAAATTTCAGGAGGAAAACTGATTATTCGTCCGAACCGTAAGGAAGATTCGTGCATGGGATGGATTATTGGAAAGGATATTCAAATCCCTTTAAATTTTCATTCATCTTCCTTTAACTTTATGAGTTTATCGGAGTCAAACATGGTCGGGGAGCGCTCATGGCCTTTAGTTTATTTTTCAGGATAAAACGAATCGTTCGTTTGAATCGTAAGGATGATTCGCACACGGGGAGGACTATAGGAAAGGGGATTAAGAGCCCTTCAAAGATTCACTGATATTTATCTCAGATGAGGAAACTGACTGGAGTCAAATGAGGCCTGAGAGCTCTCGGTGGCCTCTAGATCAGTTTTTGATAGTAAAATGAACCGTTCGTCCAAATGATAAGGCTGATTTGTGCATGGGGTGGACTATTGAAAAGGGGATTTAGATACCTTCAAAGATTCATTGAGATTTCGCTCAGACGAGGAAGTTGATTGGAGTGAAATGGTGCTCGGGAGAGCCAGGTGGCCTCTATAATAGTTTTTGATAGTAAAATGGTTCGTTCGTCCGAACCATAAGGCCGATCTGCGTATGGGGTAGACTATTAGAAAGGGGATTCAGATCCCTTTGAAGATTCATTGAGCTTTCAGTTAGACAAGAACATTGACCGGAGTCAAATGGGGTTTGGAAGAGCCCAGTGGCCTCTAGATCGGTAGTCAAAGTATGACCTAGGGTTTGCGATGAATGAGTGGGTACTAGGGACCTAAGGAGGTATATAGGGGGGGTCCTAGGACGGGGTGTTTACACATACATATCCAAAATGGATCGAAACCCTAGTTTGTTTAAAAAAAAATTATTTTTCAAATCTAAACCCTTGGATGATTTGTTACGCATTTATAAAACCCTAGAAGAACCCCATACATGTTCATATCCTTGTAGAGTTTATTCTTTACTACTGAAGATAGGAATACTGATTCTTGAGGATGATCGGTGGATGCCGTGGAAAGTGGAGGGTAGTGCTGGATCTATATCATTTGAGGTTAACTATAAGGAGTGAAAACATTTCTATGCCACTCAGTGGAGCTCTAGGTTTTGTAAGTCTGCAATTGTCATTGTATAATATCCGATTATAAACAGTGCTGAAATATAGGTTTTTCCCAAAAGGAATATTTCCTCATCTCATATCTTTGTTTGTGGGTTGTGGTTTGTTTTCATTGAGTTTCAATATCTTTCATGTTTAGATTCCATAATTTAACAAGATAAAATTTGGACTGAATTAAATTTGATTTGTGTCTGTGTGACTTAGTTTACGATTTATACATATAATCGAGCCACTCTACGCTTTTTAATTGTAGACATCTCGGTCAATAAGCTTAGTAGAAATTTGAATCGACTTCGAGTTGATCACTAGGAGATCAAAATATTGGTTCTAGCACTATTGACATCCTATCAGAATGGTTATGATACAATCCTAGTAGTTTATCTAAAATTATAGGAAACCAGTGTGACGGTTAATAAATTTGTGCAATAGTTTTACAGAGGATTGTGATCGGTACATCCTAAGAATGTGTAGGAGGGTAGTGTGACTGGGGTATGGTAAAATACTAAAACGCGTGAGGCATAACCTAATTTGATGAACTATGCCTTCAAGGTATTCAATAACTTCTAGAGAAATACCTGGTAAAACCTTCTCCTTTTGGTAAAAATGGAACCAAAGTAAGAACTACTCCATGCAAGAATATGAACTTCACAACAATAATAGTAACTTTTCTCAAGAGAAACTCCTAATAATAATGGTTGTCAGTGTGGAAGTGAAGAAACAAGCACTCAACACTTAGAGAGAGATAGAGAATTGAGAGAATACTTAGTGGTTTGGTGATAATTTAACAGATTAACGGTGCTGTTGAGTTTTTCTATATCCCTTATGACCTTGCCCAGGGGTCCTATTTATATTTGGGCACTAGGACTGAGTTAGCACTTTGGAATAAAAATGAGAGGGAAACTTAAAGGGACAAGGTCAGCAATGTACCTTTTGTCCCTACTGGGTTTGCAATCGCCTATCCTCTCTGACAGACGATACCTGGTGAAAATCAAAGTCAAAAAGCAAATGTTTCTCCAATGGAGACAAAATATCTTATTTGGTAAATATCTTTTAAAATGGTAACTTGTTATACAATCTTTGTAAACTTGAGAGGGGCCTCAAGAACCACATCCTCTAAAATCATTTAATCTTTTTTTTTTGGGGGGGGGGGCTTGAGGTCCCCCTTCTCTAAAATCATTTTTACTTGAGAGGGGCTTCGAGGACCCTCTCCTCTAAAATCATTAATCTTGAGGGGGGTCTTAAGGACCACTTCCTCTAAAATCAATTAATCTTAAGGGTGGTCTTATGGACCCCTTCTCTAAAATCATTTTTACTCGAGAGGGGTCTCGAGGACCCTCTCCTTTAAAATCAATAATCTTGACGGGGGATCAAGGATCACCTCCTCTAAAATTATTTTTTACTTGAGAGGGGCCTCGAGGACCCTCTCTTTTAAAATAATTAATATTGAGGGGGGTCTCAAGGACTACCTCCTCTAAAATCATTTTTTACTTAAGGGACCTCGAGGACCCTCTCCTCTAAAATCATTAATCTTGAGGGGGTCTCAAGGACCACCTCCTATAAAATTATTTTTTACTTGAGAGGGGCATCGAGTACCCTCTCCTCTAAAATCATTAATCTTGAGGGGGGCCTTAAGGACAACCTTCTCTAAAATCATTTTTACTTGAGAGGGGCCTCAAGGACCCTTTTCTTTAAAATCTTTTTACAAAAAGTTCATTTCTTGTGAGCAACCTCTTGGTTGCTCACTTCAGTTATGTCTGGGTGTGAACTTTGTAAGGACTTTGAGTAACCCTAGGATATTTCTACTAGTATTCTCTCAATCTTAATGTTCTAAACGGTTGATCTTGCTCAACAAATTTTGTTCCTTAGCTGCTAAGCCAAAACTCCTAAGAGATCCCAACTGACCCATTTGAGCCCTGCCTGCTTAACTAAGGTACATGTACAACAAAGTAACATATTATTACTTTAATATATATTTGAGTAACAAATATTAGGGAGGAGGTCACTCTAGGTGGGCCTCATCGACCACCAGTTATTTTAGGTAAATCATTTGAATTTTTGAGGACGAGGAGATCCTCATGGTGGGACTCCTCGCCCAAAATTTGTTTCTTTAATCTTTGGGCATTTAGGGATGAGGATCCCCTTGTGGATGGCCTCCTCGCTAAAATTCCCTTTCTGAGGTTTATGAGATTTTTAAAATGAAGAGACCCTCATGGTGGGCCTCCTCGCCTAAATTTCATTTATGATATTCTTTATAGTTTTGGGACAAGAAGCCCCTCTTGGTGGGCCTCTTCACCTAAATTTCCTTTATGTGGTTTTTTTGAGCATTTTTGGATGAGGAGCCCCTCATGGTGGGCCTCCTCGCCCAAATATCCTTTCTGTGTTTTTTGATCCTTTTGGGACGAGGAGACCCTCATGGTAGGCCTCCTCACCCAAACTTCTTTTCTATAGTTCTTGAGCATTTTGGGACGAGGAGCCCTTCATGGTGGGCCTCCTTGCCTAATTTTCACTTCTGTGCGTTCTGAGCTTTTTGGGACGAGGAGCCCTCATGGTGGGCCTTCTCGCCCAAATTCTACTTCTTTTTGTGTTTCTTGAGCATTTAGGGATGAGAATTCCTTCATGGTGGGCCTCCTCACCCAATTATCACTTCTGTGAGTTTTGAGCTTTTTGGGACAAGGAGCCCCTCATAGTGGGACTCCTCACCCAAATTCTACTTCTGTGACTTCTGAGCTTTGGGAACGAGGATCTCCTTGTGGTGGACCTCCTCATCTAGTTGAGTATTCTTTTGTGTTATCTAGGGCACTCTTTGGGGGGAGCTCGTGGTGAGGCCCCCCTCACCATTGGGCCTGCTCACCCAATTGATCGGGCAATTGAGTTTGTACCCCTCTACATTAGTCCCCTCATGCAAAAATTTGTGTGTTGGGAATACCAAAGGTATTTGTACACAACGATTCACTGTTTCTTGAAATTCGAACAGTCTAACTCAATCTCATGATGACACTGTCGCATTAATTAAGCCTGTTATCTCAGCCCACATTTATGGTCTCGAGGAGGTATGTGTCAGATGGGAACACGCATCTCATCATTAGGTAAATAATCTTCTCTCTTTTTGATTGGCAGTGTGTGTGTGGCTTAATAGGGTATAAAATCCCTTTTTAAAATTTGATTTGTTTTTTACCTTAGCATTTTCTTTCAGACCCGAGTTCTTTCGAGAGAGAGAGAAAAGAAGTCGAGAGTTTCCATAGCCATCATTATCTCTCCCTCATTTTACCATAGTAAATGGCCCTTTCCTCCTCTCAAAACCTTGCTTCCATCATCTCCATTGCCACTAGCGAGGTTCTAGTGGGTGTGGTTCCCATCTCCATCATCTTTTCGACGGTTTTGGCCACCGGATCCACCCCTATTTCTTCTGTCATTTTGGATTCTGCTTATGGTGTTTTTTGCAGTTCGTCTGTTGGGATGACCACAAGTGAGGGATCCTTGTCCGTTAGGATGCCCACGATGGAGGTCTCCTCATCTGTTGGGATGCCCAGAAGGGGGCATCCTTGTTTGTTCCTTAGTTGAAATCCCACAAGGAATAATTATCTTCTCACCAACAAAGAGACTTTGGCCTTTATCGTCTGTCGCCTTACTTTGGCAAGGAGGACACCTTTATGAACTCCCTTGAAAATTTTGAGCAGGAGTTTGTAGCAAAGATAAACGAGCGACCCCAAGTGGGTCTAGGTGAGTCTTCTGATTTTCCTATTGTCTTTCCTGATTCAATTCTTAGGGTGAGAGTGGACATGATTGATTTTCCCCATTCCAACATTGAGGTCAAGGCATGTGGGGGTGCCATAGAAGAATGAGGTCTTTGGGTAGTTCTTATCTTGTCCACCTCCTTGCACAAGGCTATCATCGAAGGGCTAGGTCTTATGACCACCATCAGCAGTCTCAAGTCTTACTCCATTACCAAACAGTCCCCTGCTTTTACTTTGCTAACTTCTTACTGGAGTAGGGATTCACACACTTTCATTACTAGTTGGGGGAATTTACTATTACTTTGGAGGATATTTGTGAGCTGCTCGCCCTTCCTTATTTGGAGATCCATGTTCTCACTTTTGGATTTGAGGATGAGATCGAGGAGAAAATGGTAGGAGAGCTCCACTCCATTTTAGGCGAGTGCTCAAAATATGTTGCTATTAATTTGAATAGGACCACCAAACATTCTTTCACCAAGTGGAAAAGATATTGATTCAAGGATTTTGAGTTACTGCCCAAAGGTGAAAGTTTGATCAGGGTCTTGAGGAGTCAAGAGGGCCTAAAAATTAACTCCCCCCCCCCCACTTGGCAGCATTCTTTGTTACTTTTTTGAGTACGTTCCTTCTTACTGGGAGGCCAGATGATTCTCCACATGAGCTTCTTTTCAAGCATTCTATGAGGCATGCTTGTGGGAGGGCAATCCCCCTGGTAGCTCTAACATTGGGGTCTCTATACTCTTGGTTAGACAAGGCTCATGTGGATGTTGAGCCTTCTTATGGGAGTTATGATGGCATCAACTTTGCCAACACTTTCATCATCATGTCCTTTTTATTTGAGAGATCTCTTAACTTTTCCCCATATGTTAGGGCTTGTCATAGCAAGGCTGCTCGTGGTGCAAGATCACACAAAAAGACTCCTAAGACTTCTCTAGGGTCTTTAATAAACAACACTGATGAGTTTTCCTTCAGGACTTACTGCAATACTGTTGGAGATATTTTTACTTGGAACTCTTTCTCTGCTTCCGGGGGTACCTTTTACTACCCTGCTGAAGTTGAGTCTGTTCCTACATGTCCCTACATCTCTGTGATAGGTATTCTTCTACCATGCAACTTGCCTTCTTCGACTGACTTGGCGAAGGTGTAGAGTTATACCATTCTGAGAGAGTGAGGAGGCAGTTTGTCTATGATTATTGGGTTCACACTCCTGTTTATCCTTCGAGAACCTCCCGTTCTGAGCTATACCTTGAGGCCTTTGCCAATTTCACATTTGAGGGTGTGGTCAACAGAGTTAGCCATCTGGGCAATTTGTTTGGACCCTATCGATATTACTTGCCTTCTTTTACTCATTCATGGTTTACCCTTTGGCAGAAGAAAATTCAAAATTGTGTGAGGGATGTCCTTCATGAAACCATTTCCACAAAAAATCACGACAACGATAGGTATTTGGGAAAGAGGACACAAAAGTCACCATAGCACCAGAGCACTACCCACAAGGCTCCTTTTGAGAAGCTCACTCCCAAATTAATGAGGTCCCTCCTCAATGAGTCTATTTATTCTAAGCAATTTGAGCCTCAACCTGCTAAGCCCAAGCCAAAAAGTAAGGCAAAAGCGCCTACTGCTTCAAAGAGGAAGCATCATGATGTGGATGTTTCTAACTTCATACTAGTTACTACTGCCCCTGCTACCAGTGCTATTATCACTGTTGTTGTTTGTGTCCCTACTTTCCCCCTCGCTAGTAAGAACCAGGGTGAGCAGGAGAAAAAGACCAGTGATGGGGTTGATGCTCCCTCTCCTGCACCAGACCAAAGGCCTGACACTGATGACCTTGGGGTGGAGGAGACATACAGGACTGTGTGAGAGAAGGGGTATGAAGCCCTACGGTTATCTGTTAAATATCCTTTTATTACTTCTATTCCCATTTGTGAAGGTACTATATCTTATTCCTTTTTACTTTGTTAAACTGACTTTTGCGGGATTTCACTTGCTGGTTGCCCTACTTTATCATTTGAAGAGGAACTAGTCGATTATAGAAGCACTCCCTCCTATAATGATGACAGTTCTTCTTTAAATGAGATGTATGTCACTAATCCTTATGATGATCAACACCTTGTACTTATTCTTTGTTACCAGTTTCAAAGGAGTCTTCTAGCAAAGGTGTCATGATCGATTCTCCATCCGCCAGCAGTCCCACTAATGGGCATTTACCATATGGGTAGACTACCCGCTCCACCGCTGCAAGTCTCTTTTCTTAACCTCTTTTGTACTATTTATTGTTTATTTACGTATGCATAGTTCAGATGTAAATTATCTTTATCTTTACGACATTTCCAGGGTGTCTCTATTGCGACGAATGATCTATCGCCTTTGCCTCCTTCCCGGGGGCCTTTTCCTAGGGTGGGGAGCTCTATATTAGTCTCATCTTTGGGCCTATCCATGGAGGTTTGTCATTTCCCCTACTCAGTCATTATTCTCTTTCTTTTTAGTTTTACTAATAAAATCTATGCTTTTATCTAACTTTTTTTGCTATCGACTGTATTCCCAATGACAATGGGGACTTCTTATATGTCCTCCTCTTTGGTCTAGGTAATCATTATCTCTCCCGAGTCCTTTGCTTTTACTTGTAATGTTTTGAGATATATCTTTTAGAGCCTCCTTCTTTTGTATACATAGGTGACTGTTTCTCGTAGCCGCCTTTCTTCACCTCCCCCCTCCTCTGTGGGGAGAGGTTCTTCCATCGGGCTGCCTGAGGTACTTTGAGTTTGTCACTTTTATTGTCTTTCTCTATTCTTCTATAACTTTTATGCCTATGATTGCATTGTATTTTTCTATCTTTATTACAGGGATTGTCTCTTAGGGTCCCTTCCTCTGCTGGGGGAATATCACAGCTTAGTGCAGGCACTGCCCCAAGTCCGTCACCTTCGAGGAGGATTCCCATCTATCGATTCTTCGTACTCATGGACAATAGGCCTCACATTCAACCTATATCTTCCCGGCCAATTTTCACTATTGTTTCCAATGAGCCTGTTAGATAGGCTAGCTCTACCCCTCAGGTATTACTTACTCCTGTCAGGTTCCGTTTCTTTCTTAATATATTATTTAGTTCTTTGACAACTTTGCAATGATTAGGCCACTACATCTCCTGTGACTATCTCGTCGGTCGTCTTCACTTCTTCCTTAGAAGGGCTTTAGGTACGCTTGTTTTGAATCTTTTGTCTCCCAATTCATTTTTCTTTGCCATTGGGATTCCATTCTCATACTCTGTTTTTATTTGTTTATATTTCAGTTGATTAGTGCTACCACTTCACTGCTTGTTTCTTTAGTTCCCTCTTCAGTAGACCCTACTACTGTCAAGGAAGCTCCTAAAACTGTTGTCTTTGTAGGAGGCATTATTATAATACCTCTCCCAGTAGTTATTCTAATTTTTCTATGCTTTTCTTATATTTTTTTTATTATTATGAGAAACTTGTAGTCATTCATATCTTTCTTCCATACGCAGGGCGATGTTAGTGATACCTCCTCATCCATGGTGCACGTGATGAGGGCCACATAGATAGCTTTTTAGGTACCCCTATGAGTCTCCCCTTATCTTCTATAGGGGAAACTTCCTTAGCCAGCCTAGCTGAAGTCCCCTTATTTGAGGGTCCTGTTCCTAGTTCTGCAAGAGCAACTTAAGTGGTATGTTAGTCTTTGCACATCTACTTGCTAGATTAATTACATATCTGCACATTCTGTAGATTTTTCTAACATATCGGTAGATGTGGTCCCTTTACTTGCAGGACATATATTTGAACTCTCAGGTCAATACTTCGCCAGTTTTTGTGTTTAAGGCAACTCTAGCTAGAGTCTCAGATGAGACCGCTCCGGTATGTATAATGTCACATATTCTTCTTTTCATCGACTCACATTATCTATGTATGAGTCTATTGACACCCTCTAACTTTGTCATTTTGTAGGTTAGCATCACTCCTACTCCTGCTGCTGAGGGGTCTCTTGTGGGTGTCTTAGCGGGGAGCTCCTAAGTAAACACTTGGACTACCTGAACCTTTGAGCTTACGTTTTCTATGTAAATACTTGTTGACACTAACCTGTTTCCCTATTTTCAGGTTAGTGTTGTGATTGTTCCTCTGACTGTGGAATAATTAGGGGGAGTTTCTATGAGTGATATATTATATTGTCATACCTTACTCTTTTCTTTATTCCCCCTTTTCTTCTTGCTTTTAGTGTGCAACTGGGCTCACCTTCACGTTCCCGTTTCCTTATTTTCAGGTCAGTGAGGCGACTGTCCCTAGCTCTGCGGGACCTATAGTGAGTGCTATTTTTGCACTCCCCAAGTATTAAACTGTTATACCTGGGTTATTTCTATCTATTAAAGTTAGTACTTTTCTCCTTTTTTTTTTTCTTAGCAAAATAAATTCTAAATCTTGCCTATTTTCTGTTAGGTTGATGCTCAGGGTCACATGGTGCCTCCTCGCTTTGGTGATAACATAATGACCCCTCTGAGCTATGGGGTAAGATTTTCATAATACTTGTTTCCATTTGAGCATGGGTATCCCACCACCTTCTCATTATCTTCTCTATGACTCATCCCTCCTTTCTTCTCTCTTTTGTATGATCCAGTTGGTGAGCCTGTTGAGGCAACTGGTGAGGCCGATCAGAGTTCTGAGGCCACGGGTGACGCCGGTTTTGGTGAGGATTCTTCTATTCCTCTTTTGGAGCTTGAGTCTCATAACATAGGCTATGATGATATAGAAGTAGTGGATCTTGGAGCTTTCATGAGCACACTGTGGTGTTCAGAGTTGCCCTTGAGGTTCTGTAAACATGAGTGAGAGGTGTTGGAGATGATTCTGGAGCACCACCCCAAGAATTTTACTTCTTATATCATCCTCAACATTGACAGCCTTAAAGTCTTCAATTTGAAGGCCCTATCCATCCATCTTCATGATTTCTTATCTGCCTCTCCTACTGAGATGACCACCCAGAGGGTTGTGCTATTCCTCCAGGATCTTCATCATCTTCACAATTGCTATCACTTCCAGCTGGATTGTCTTGACACTTCATCTATTTATTTTCTCGGTGTAACCTTTAGGAAGATGATGAAGCTTCATACTTCCAGATAGGCTAGGTTTCAGCAGCGTCAGGCTGAGGCAATTCGAATTTAGGCTCAGATTCAGTCCTTTCAGGCCAAGCTGACCAAGCTAGAGGTTGGTGATGCTGAGGATGAGGCCTACATGGCTAGGTTAGAGGAGGAGCTTGTTGAGGAGGTTGGTCCTTCTTACACAGACCTGTGTTTCCGACATGATTTATATTTTATTTTGTCTAGTGGGTAGATAATCTTGTTATGCAGACTTCCCTTTGTACACTTTTCATATGTGAAGAACTTTGTCATTATTAATGAAAAGTACTCTGATGATTTCTATCATGTTGTTCATTCTCTACTTCTGTCTAGACTTTGATATCTGCTTAATATGGCCTGCTCTAATTTTCGGTGGCTACTTGATCTATTTGAACTACCCCGTGTACTATGGGGTACTTGTGTATTATCTGAGCATGTTAGTATTTTAGAGTTTCCCCTCTAACTGTGGGGTACTTACATATTTTTTTGAGCAAGTTAATATTTCAGAGATGCCCCCTCTAACTGTGTGGTACTTGCATATTTTCTGAGCAAGTTAATATTTTAGAGTTTCCCCCTATAACTATGGGGTGCTTTCATATTATTTGAGCAAGCTAATATTTTAGAGTCCCCCTATAACTGTGGGATACTTGCATATTTTCTAAGCAAGTTAATATTTAAAGCTGCCCCCTCTAACTGTAGGGTGTTTCCATATTTTCTGAGCAAGTTAATATTTTAGAGCTCCCCCTCTAACTGTGGGTTACTCGTATATTTTTCTGAGAAAGTTAATATTTTTAGAGTTGTCCCCTCTAACTGTGGGGTACTTGCATATTATCTGAGAAAGCCAATATGTTTAGAGATGCCCCGTCTAACTGTGTGGGCATATTGTTATTCCCATTCATTTCTTAGGGAATTACTGAGAGAAAAGGGTGGCTCTTCTCCTCTAAAATCATTTTTTTTACTTAATAGGGGCCTCGAGGACCGTCTCCTATAAAATCATTAATCTTGAGGGGGTTTCAAGGACCACCTCCTTTAAAATCATTTTTTAGTTAAGAGAGTCCTCGAGGACCTTCTCCTCTAAAATCATTAATCTTAAAGGGGTCTCAAGGACCACCTCCTCTAAAATCATTTTTTACTTGAGAGGGGCCTCGAGGACCCTCTCCTCTAAAATCATTAATCTTGAGGGGGATCTCAAGGAACACTTCCTCTAAAATCATAGTTTACTTGAGAGGGGCTTCGAGGATCATCTCCTCTAAAATCGTTATTCTTGATGGGGGACTTGAGGACACATTTCTCTAAAATCATTTTTACTTGAGAGGGGCCTTGAAGACCCTCTTCTCTAAAATCTTTTTTATAAAAAGTTCACTTCTTGTGAGCAACCTCTTGGTTGCTCACTTCAGTTATGACTTGGTGTGAACTGTGTAAGGACTTTGAGTAACCTTTAGGGTCTTTCTACTAGTATTCTCTCAATCTTAAAGTGCTAAGTGGTTGAGATTTCTTAATAAACGTTGTACATCAGCTGCCAAGCCAAAACTCTCAAGAGATCCCAGTTGGCCTATTTGAGACATGCGTACTCAACTAGGCTACCTGAACAAGAAACTAACATATCAGTACTTTAATATATATTTGAGTAACAAATCTTGGGGAGGAGATCACTCTCGATGGACCTCCTCGCCCACCAATTATTTTAGGTAAATCATATAAATTTATGGGAATGAGGAGCTCCTCATGGTGGTACTGCTCGCCTAAACTTTGTTTCTATAATCTTTGGGCATTTGGGGATGAGGAGACCCTTGTGGATGGCCTCCTCGCCCAAATTACCTTTATGAGATTTTTGAGCTTTTTGGATGAAGAGCCCCTTATAGTGGGCCTCCTCGCCTAAATTTCCTTAATGATATTCCTGAGATTTTTGGGATGAGGAGTCCCTCATGGTGGGCCACCTCGCGTAAATCTCCTTTCTGTATTTTTTGACCTTTCTGAGATGAGGAGCCCCTTATGGTTGGCATCCTATCCCAAACTTCAATTATGTGGTTCTTGATAATTTTGGGACAAGGAGCCCTTTATGGTGGACCACCTCGCCTAATTTTCACTTATGTGAGTTCTAAGATTTTTGGGACGAGGAGCCCCTTATGGTGGGTCTCCTCGTGCAAATTCTACTTATTTTATGTGGTTTTTGAGCATTTTGGGATGAGGAGACCCTCATGGTGGGCCTCCTCGCCCAATTGTCTCTTCTGTGAGTTCTAAGCGTTTGGGGACAAGGAGCCCCTCGTGGTGGGAATCCTTGACCAAATTCTACTTCTGTAACTTCTGAGCTTTGGGAACGAGGATTTCCTTATAGCGGGCCTCCTCTTCCAGTCGATTCTTCTTCTGTCTTAGCCATTTCACTCTTTGGGGGGATTGCTCGTGGTGAGGCCCCCCTCGCATTATGGGCTTGCTCGCCCAATTTTTTGGGCAATTGAATGTGTACCCCTCTATAAAATGTATATTACAGTACCACCCAAGAGATTTGAGTTTAAGTTCCATCTAGATTAAACTAACAATAAATCACACCATTTGCAAAGGGTGCATAGATTCTTATTACTTAAAATTATGAGGAGTGAGATGATTATGTAGTTGCCTCTTTAATTGCTATAGGTGCTATTCAATATTTGATTGAATCAAATGATCCCCGCATATCGGGTGATAGTTATATGAGTAAGCCTGAGACCATAATTTGGAGGTATCCGCATCGAGGGGATACTATGGATTATGATGCCCCCTTGATAGAGTTATATGTTTTTTTTCCACCCAGGAAAACTTGATCGATGGATTATTTTTTAATCCCAATGGAGTAGTAAATATGTTAAGTCTTAGAATTAAGGATATTGATTATATATTGGTTAAAATTGATTAATAGCAAATTGATTTGACCAATAAGGTATCCTAAATTTAACGTGGGGAATCTTATTATGTACCCTAATCAACTTTGCAAATAAGACCTCATTATATCCAAGTGATTTCTGAGATAAATACATTGGAGTGCGGTCATAATTATTTACAGAAGTTAATTATGATTAAATAAAGAAATGAAATAAATTACGTTAATTTTAATTGGAGTTATGGAGTATTTATTTGAAGACGATTTAATTATTTATCTTGGGTCACTAATGTTGTCCACATAACCAAGTAGTTAGGGCCAAACTCTCAAGAAACCCAGTTTGGCCCAAGCTGACCTTTAGTACGTGTATATAAAGGTGTGGGAATGGGATTTAATGTTAATGTCCATCATAGGGTTTGAGAGGGGTGAGAGAAAACACTATTCACATTTTTGTGAAGAGGCCTAACGGGAGAGGATAATATCTTAATTATAAGGAAGGGTTTTCATCTCAAAAGGTGCCCACACACCTACCTAGCTTTAAGGAGGATCATACACTAGAAGATTCAAACTTTATACAAGGTCTATCAAATTTTTTTGGATACCTTGGATGGAAAGCAACATCATCTTCACCATCAACAAATTTATCCTCATACAAATCACAATAAGGTTTTTAATGGTATGGATTATTGAAACCCTAGGTTTGATATTTAAACTAAGTTCTTATTTTCTTTTCAATTCGCAATTAATCAAAGATCTTTAGGGTTGAATTTTTTCATGTTAATTCCAAGTTATTTTTCCAACGGATTAATGTGACAATGAAATATGTAATCACACATATGAGACAATAACAATGATAAAGAATCAAGAACTAGTCAAGACAAACACACCAAAAAAGTCATTAGAGACAACTAAAATCTACAAGGGACTAGGTGTATCAAATAATGAACTCGAAAGATACTAACGTAATTAGCACAATATTAACTCACTATTTTAAACAAATCACAATAAAATCCAATCTAGTGAATGATCAAAGTCTCACTACTCACTCGAACAACCTAGGGAAAGTATGCTAAAAAATTACCCTACAATAATTCTAGAGAACATGTAAAGCTATAAAAAACAACAATCCTGTCAATCACAATAACATGAAAGATTAAATAAGAGAATACAATCAAGGTACAAGCTCAAATGAATAAGGTACAACTCAAGATATATACGTAGGGATAAGTGTACCAACATAACATGAATCTGCATGAAACCAAAATACTGTAGCAAGAACAGAGCAACATTCGCATGGTAACAAACATAACCATGTGCACGGACACCTTTTGAAGGCGTGCACACAAAATAGAGCAATTCTCCCAATAAGTTCAAAAACAAAATCCATAAATTCCTAACTCAACCTCCAGAAACCCAACACTATGAATCCCAGTGATATTAATTAATGGAAATGCATAAAAAATCATTCAATTTTACTTTAATGGCACTAATTAGAGATAAAATGCACAAAAATAACAAAAATCAACAACACACGCACACATATACATAAATTCAAACAAAAGAATGTAAAGTGTGATTGTGATTATCCAACTCATGATCAAATGATTTGACACAAATATTTCATGTAAATCTTGACTAAAAAATATGAATAAAAAACACATTCACATCAATTTCAATTAATTCAACATTTATGGCATAAAATTCTTATCAAGTCAATATTTTACAACTTTATGATATCAATCAAGGTATGATTCATGTGACAAATAACAATAAAAAATCAACATGAATGCACATAATCAAATCATGTAAGACAATCATTACATCAATATCCTTTTGATCTCATAAGATAGTTTCAAGCTATTAACTCCCTCAAGAAAATGTTGTTAAGATATTTTGAATGCCAACTAATGTATCAAATTTTATTTTAAAATTATAATCCTCATTTTGTGTTTCACGCTGGTTCAAGCACTTGGCTTATGACTATTTTTCAACATATATTGGCATTTTTTATTGATTGGATTTTGACACATCTAGATGACACCTACCAAATAATATTTGAATTTCCAAAATTGGTGTAATCACTCCTAGTGGTGGCCCTTATCAATACTTTTGAAAATGGTCATTTTTCAACTCCTTCATAGTAAGAAACTCACAAAATTCTTACATATAGACCAACGAAATCCCAATAAGATCTCAAGGATTTGATCATGATAAAATTAAACACTAAAATCAAGATCAACATGATAAACATCATATTTAAAAAGTGATATGCATGTGATAATGGTGTGAAATTGATACCATAGATTTCAACAAGTTTGTCAATCATGATTTCCTAAATGAATTTTAACAAAGCAATTAAATCAATCAGTTTTTTTCATCAAATGGTTTAAAATTCACTTTTTAATCTTTGTTCAAGTTAAATCGATCATCAAATAAAAATGAATTAAGGCCTTAACCACAATACATAAAAAGAATAAACATTAAATCTTTTTGGGATTTTAAATAAGAATGATGCATGAATATTTATAAAATCATTTTAGATAAGAAAATAATGCATAGAAAGCAAATGCATGAATAATGCACATATGCGCAAAAATCTCACTAACCCATAAAAATTTATACCAATAAACTCTCTTACCAACATTAACTTATTTCCCTCACAAATCAAGAATGAACTAGGAATGGGAACCTACAAGAACCTAGTCATCCTAACATACTACCATCTAGATTGTGATGGGTATTCCATTTCCCGAATCAATAGGAGAAACAAAATTAACCTATTTCTTCACAAACTTCATTTGTGGAACAACCTTTACTTTCTTCCTTAGTGCATAACTAGGCATCGCACGATCAACTTTTGGAATCCATCTCTCATTCCTCCTATGATTATTATGCCAAGTCCTTGGAATTTTAGAATATGGTCTAAGCCTAGGAAACTCTCGTCTAGCCTCACCATTTTTCACTAGGAAATTTATCCTTCTTGTCAACTCATCTTCTTGACTTATAAGTTCATAAATAGGATGTCTTCGTTACACTTTCCTCCTAATGTTCATGAACCCATTGTTCCTCTCTCTCAAGCACCTACAAATTTGATTTGTGTGCCCTTGTAACTTACAAAAGTGCAAAAAGGTGCATTTCTTCTCAAAACATTCTTCTCATTCTTTCTCACCTCCTTTCTCTCATGTTTATCTTTCGAACCAACTTTTCCAAATATTTTTATTTTAAAATAAAAATACACAACATGGTTTTACTTACCACAAAAAGTAAAACCAAATCCCTTTTAACAACCTCGTATTTAAGTTCAACCTCCTCCTTTTAAAGCATAAGATATTTTGCCTTATCCTCCTTTTGAGCATTCGAACTTTCAACATTCTATTTTGTTTTACCAAACTTTTTCTCAATCTTGGAATCATTGAAACCAATTCCATATTTTTTTGGTTTTGGTTGAGCATTACTCTATAAAATGCCATCAAGAATATTTGTTCTATCATAAACTTTAATTTTCAAATCCTTTACATGCTCAAGTTCAAGTTTTAACTTATCAAAGTCAACTTTTAAAATTGAATGTACAAGCTCAAATTATTCTTTTTATTTTAAGATGGTTGCATTTTGTAATTTCAAAGACTCATACTTCTTTAACAAAACCTTAACAAATGTTTCAAGATCAAAACACTTTGATTGAACATTTTCAAACTTTTCTTATTTATCATCAAGTTTATTTTGTGAAACTTTCATTTTGTTTGAATATTCGATGTTTGACTTTTTAGGCCCTAGAGATTCTCGATAAAGGTCATTAAAATCTTTTTGAATGTCTTCCACATCATCATCACTATCATCATATGATCTAGAGATAGAATTACGTGAACCCTCACTACTACAAAAGGAAGAATCACTAAGCTTCCTATATCTATATGCTTTGATCCTATTATTCCTCACCACACTCTCAACTTTATTCACTTTGAAGGCAAACATGCTTCCATTTTCCCTACAAATAAAAAATCAACTTCTTTTGAATCATGTGATGATCATTCCCTCAATGAGTCAACTTGAGAAGAAGATGACTTATTTTTCTAACTTTTGAATATGTTAAACTAATTTTGTAAAGACTCAATTCTCTTCTCAAGTTCACTTTTAGAACTTTCACAAACTAGAATTTCTTCTTTCACATTTTCAAGTTCAAGAGTGAAATTATTTTTCTCTTGTTCCAAAACTTTAGATTTTTTGAAATAAATATTTGTTAAACTTGTCAACTCAAATCATAAGTTTTTAATCTCAAAGCTTAGTTATATTATTTCAAAAACATAAGTCAATTCTAACAACTCATCCTTATCGTTTTCAATAGATTTTAACTTTTCACTTGTAAGATAACTGTTCATTTCAAACTCAATAAAAACTTATTTTTCTTATTAATGGAGTTTGAATTGATTAGCCAAGTTAACATTCACCTTTTTCATTTTAAGAAGTTGAGCATTTAACAAATCAGCATTTTGACTCAATGATTTTCCATTTTTTAATTTAATCACATTTATTAAAATCAACATTAATAGATTTCGATTTTTTTGAAAAATGAGAAGATTTATTTTTCTTCTTTTCCATCTTGTACATCAAATGTTCTATCCTTTCCTTATGACTCAAAATCATAGGAAAATACACACTCATACTAATACAAGAAGGAAATTCAAAATCTAGTATTATAGCACCCACAGTCTCACAAGCAAAACAAATAGCAAACATTTATTTCAAGAAAAACAAGCACAAGCAAACTAGCTCAATGAGCAAATACTCAATAAACACACAACAATAGAAGCATCAATCGAAGAACATTCATACTATTTAAATGAGCACTTGGCTCTCATACTAAATAAAGTAGTGTGATTTATATCTGCCATTTCATCATCTGTTTACCCACCAGTGGTATTACCATTAAATTGTTCAAATATTCTTTTTGATATGCCATTTTGTGTGTAGTTGGGAGTTTGACAAATAAGTCCCGTTTATATGAGACATTTTCTAATAGGTCCTATGACAACATTTTTTTCTCAATAGGCCCTATTTGTACATATAGTGAATATTCACTATATATTTACAAATAGGACCCATTGGAACAAAAATCTTTTTTCATGGGACCTGATGGAGAAAAGAAAAGATGTTAGGATCTATTGAACTACAAACTTAGTAAACGGGACTCAACTCAACTCAGCAAAACCTTTTCCCAATTACTTGGGGTCGGCTACATGAATCCTATTTTTCCATTCCATTCTGTCCAGTGCAATATCTTCGGTTAAACCATACGACATCATGTCCTTTTTTATAATATCCCACCAAGTTAATTTAGGCCTACTTCTACCCCTTGTGTTAACCGTGCGCATGAGCTTAAATAATAGTCGTAGGAACGGAGGCCATGTGCACAGACTCAAAAGAGAGACGTGCGAAGTGTCAAAGCACATGATATTTCCAAAAGGCTTTAACTTTTCAAAATAGGTCTAACCAATTCCCAATAGTTTCAAAAGTATTCATAAATCTCTAAGATTGTTTTAAAAATATTTAAACACTTCTTCCATCAACTTGTAAAATACTCACAAATTTTGAAAAAGGTTTTGTTCACATGTATGGGTTTAGTCGTAATCAATTCATAATGTACTAAAATGATTTAGTCTCCACTTCAATGTGAGTACATGATAATAGAAGTCTTTAATGAGTGGATTGCAAAATCTTCATGTCTACAAAGATTCATTATAATTCAAATGATTGCGCCTCAATCATCGAATCAAGTCTATGGGACTTGAATGACTCAATGAATCAATTATTTTGACATGAGAATAATCCAATTAATATATTGATAAAATTAAATTTTTACCTTGCAAAAAATATATCACAGTTGGCTTTACTAGGATACAAACTAGAAAGCTCACTAAAAAATTTAAGGGCTCTATCAATGACTTTGAAGGAATCTTAATTAGCTTTCTCAACAATGAACAGGTCATCCATAAACATTATATGGGATAGATTTAGCTTGTCACAATTAGATTGATAGACAAAATTCCCTTCCTCTAATTCTCTATCCAGAATCCAAGATAATAATTCCATTATAAGAAGAAAAATTTACGTAGATTCTTAAATCTTTAGTACATTTAAAATGTAATACCCCGTAATTTTGATAACTTTTAAAAAGGGATTTATTGGGAATTAATGGAATAATTTGAAATTAATCCGAATTTAATTATTACTTGAGAATATAGTAATATATGATATATGTCGATTATTACTTAGTGAATCAAAGTAATATGTGGTTATGACTTTACTTATGATTAATTTTAGAAGTTGTCGCGAATAGTTAATACGACAATTTCGGTGAATAAGTCAGACGCGTGTGAAAGTAGTGTCGGGACTGAATTTATATAAAATAAAAAAGAGGAATATTGTTATGTCATACAAATGGCCATTTTTCCTGCGCCAAAGTGTACGAAAATGTTTTTATAGTAAAAAAAGTCTACTCGGACGTTAGTATAAGTTCTCGGGGCACTTTAGAGCCAAATAGTCACACCGGAGGGGTAATATGGTCATTTGACTTGGAAGGTGAATAGTGTTCACGAATTTAGGAGATTATTTATAAGTCTAAAGGGTTTAGATTAATGATTCATTCTACAAACTTAGAGAGAAATAAACTGAGAGAGAGTGAGGAGTTTCTCTGGGGAAAAGGAAGAGTTTTTGTGGGAGAACTAAGAGCCAAAGGTCACCACCACCAACCACCACTAAAAGTTGACCGGAGAAGGGAAGAACCACAAATGGACATTCAATCCCAAAGGATCAGATCTTCAGTAGAGACAAGTGATTTAAAATTTGCAATATAGTTAGTATAATGTCCATGTTGGGATAGTTAGAAATGATGAGAAGTTACATGTTTTGAAGATAAACTAGTTAGATGCTAATTCATTTCGAGAAAGTAGAAATATGTAGAATAAATCTCATGTTGTTGGTACATATTAATCCAAGAAATAAACATTACATGTTGGAGAAATTATGAGAATTATAGGATTGTTCTTGAAATATTCACATATTTTAGTTTTTTGGAAAAATATGAGAAATATGCTTTTAATCCAATCTCTTGATGATTATAGGTTGTTTAAATGAGTAGGAATCATTCACATATGTTACTATATCATGTGGTATGGATTATAAGAAATTTGGGACATAAAATAAAGTTTTGAATGATCATATGCAGAATCTGGGCTGATATCTGGGCGACTGATCGATCGACCCATGTAGCTTGATCGATCGACTGATCGATCAATCCACCCCAGACCATCGATCGATCGATCTCCCCAGAAAAAGTGAACTTGTTCCTTTTTAATTCTTGATTTAATCCCAAAACTTTTAGGAATTTTTAGTGATTATTATTTGAACATAATGGGACTTATGGAAGGGCAGTAGGCCATATGTAAACCACGAATTAATATTATTATGTTTGGGATTTAAATTGGAGAGAATTTTCTTAATTAATCAAATGAATTATGGTTGATAGATTAACATTTTGGGTTATGATTCGTTTATATGAAGATTAAGGATAGGAACAGTAGGGAAGGCATCATTTGAATCACTTGGAAAATCTTAAGTCCATATGTGAATAATCCTAAGTGGAAGAATATATGGTTATAAGAGAATAAGTTTTATCGAATATAATTCTAATTAAAGATGAGATTAATTCGCAATAATTCGGGGAGTATGATGACATGGACCAGTAGGATATAAGTGAGTTTCTTATTGAATGTATATCAAGGAAAACTTATTTAGTCTTCGAGTAATGAGATAAGTTTAGGAATAATAAATTAAGGTGTAAAGTCATATTATTGAATACGTAGGATTTGAGAAATAGATAATACTACGTATGGGAATTATGTTATGGTTGTGTGAATACCTTGTTGATATTATATATATAGGTGGATGTAAACCTATATTATAGTTTATTATGTGTATGACATACCTACGCTGCTTGCTATCAGGGTGGAGGTTTCGCATTATGGACGGTCTTATCCAGTGCGCCCAATTTTGGGAGGATTTTAGATTGTACCCTGAGCATAGGACCTTGGATACATGCTATCAGTGAGATTGATAGTTTCGACGGTTGAATGGGAACATAGGTATGTGCATGACCCATATGGCTGGGGAGTATGATCGCCTCCAACATATGTGTGTTATGTTATTTATGATTTTGGGAAGACACCGAACCATATGTCCTTTAAACAATGAGAATTGTGACTGGACATGATATCAGAGTATGCATGCATCGCAGCTATGACTGGGAGGTGCTATATTAGTATATATTATAGGGTGAATATATATACTATGATTCAACTTAGTGTGTGATATTATAGTTGATGAATAAAAGAAATTGAATTTAATTAAGTAAAAGAATACTTAATCCTAAGGCTTTGAGAAGTCAAATTCGTATTAAAGAGAAAAGAATGTGAATAATCATATTACGTATGGTATGGGACATACGGGGTTATTATATGGGGCATAATCATGATGTGGAAACTAGTTAGAAGGAAACATTAAATAGGAATTTACTCGGATACGTTAGACGTGCACTCTCGATGAGATGTGAAAATATCAAGTGAGAGCCCAGAATCTAACATGTACATAATAAATGTTTAATTGCATTTGTGAAGAGCTTGCTATTTCAAAATCATTTACAAATAGTCTCTGACCCATTTCCTTGCATATTCTCTGCTCTACTATATCTATATTAACAGGTGCCCAGCATCAGGGACGTGCAGCTTAGGGTATGGATGTTTGATCATGTGTTGCTGATCCTAGAGATGCAAACTTGTTTAGATGCTTCATTTATTTGATTCCTATGTCTGTAGTACTTCTCTTATTTAGGGCATGTTGCCCAGGATTCTAGTTATTCCATTTACCTTTTCAGATATTGTATTGGGATTATGTTGGTACTTTCTTTTTAGTTTGTTGGATTGGTGTTGGATGTTTTAAACTGGGAAGTTTTATCCAGTTACATTTAATCTTGTTATTCATAATCAGTTGTGTTATGAGACTTCTCTATTATTGTTCAGTATTGTGGTAATGGTTTTAAATTATTATCAATCACGGAAAATGTTTTTAACACTTAACTTAATTAAGTAATTGGGTGAATTATTTTTAAAAGAAAAATATTTTTCAACAGTGATGCTGATAATGAACCAACAGTATATTCTATTTAATTTAATAAAGGAGTAGTTGTCCGTTATTTAATTAGGTGGAGTGTTACAGGTGGTATCAGAGCATCAGGTTTTAGAGTCTCTAGGATCTGTGCAGCTTACACATACTTTCTGCTTAGCGTCCTTTGATATAGAACCCTATCATTAGGATTGTTGAGAATCATGTTTGCGCATTTACGACTTCAGCCAGCACCACTGCCCGCTCCAGCTCAGGGCACTATAAATGCGGCAGAGGTTACTGCCATTGTTGCTCAAGAAGTAAATGCTACATTGGAGGCCTCTCAACAAGCTCCACCACCAACACAGGCAGTCCCACCAGCACCAGTGAAAGGGTTTCCCACTGATTCAGAACGTGTTAGGGAGGCCTTCCAAAAGTCACATCCATTATAATTCAAAGGGGGTTCCGACGTCGTATTTTTTAGCTAATGGAAGAAAGACATCCAGCGGCATCTGCGTATGTATGATTGTACGGAGGTTTAGAAATAAATGCTAGATATGTTCAAGTTGGTTGGTGCAACTCTATAGTTTCGGGAGTCCACTACCACAGCGAATGAGAGGGATACTTTGTCTATTCAGGACTTCTGGGTGTAGTTCGATCGCAAATACTTTCCTTCTGCAGTTTAGATAGAGATGCAAAGGAAACTCTGAGATCTCACTCATGAGGGGAAAATCAGTTGCTGAATACGAAGAAGAGAACTATACTGACCAATTTGGTGCCAGGAGAGGTACCTACTGAAGAGAAGAAGATTTAGCTATTCAGGGATGGCCTTACTTGGAGGATTCGCCAGCATCTGTTGGGAAATCTTTCCTTATAGACCTATAATGATGTATTGAATGCTACCTTACTTCACTGTCGGGACCACCGTCTTCGTATAAAGGGAAGTAAGAGGGGAACTGAGTCCATTCAGTAGGGCCGTACTAGAGGAAATAATGGTAATGGATCATCTTCAGCTCAGGGACAGTCGAAATAAGGTGATCAAAATGTGCAGCTAGGGGATTATGCAAAATGTCTAAGATCAGGAGGATTTTGTTATGGTCAGGGTGGTAATAGGCAAGGCCACCAGGGCCAACAGCACAATCAGTACGGCCATCAGGGACAAGGCAGAGGTGGGAATGGCCAACCAGGCCATGGTCAACAGGGTCATAATGGGAGGCAATTTTCAGGTAGATGTTTCACATGTGGCAAAGTTGGTCACAAGAAATAGGGTTGCCTAGATTAGGGTAAGATGGCCAGCATCAGGGTGCATATCGAGAGCCTCAAAGGCCTATATTTCCAGTTGCTCTTCCAGCACCGGCCCATATGCCAGCCTTACCAGCCATTCCAGCAGCTCTGCTGCAGCAGGGGCAACAACAGTATGGACGTGTGTACAATATTCAATAGGTAGAAGTTAGCAGCCACCACCCACGATTAAGGGTATGTTTTTTATCTCTGGAGTTATGGGACGTATTTTGTTTGATACGGGAGCACCACATTCTTTCATATCCACTAGTTTTGCTCGGGTCTCAGGGTTGTTAGACACAACCAACAATACTATTACTTATGTAGATTCACCTATGGGTAATGGCACGCCTACTGTCTTTATATGCCGTAGTGTGAGTATATAGATTAGGAGTTTGATTTTACCAACTGATATGCTTGTATTAGAGATGTACGAATACGATGATATTATTGGGATGGACTAGCTAATCACTTATAGAGACACGATCGATTGTTTTGGTAGGAGTAATATATTCTCTATTCCTGGTCAGGAGATGTTCATATTAGCGATGTCTCGATCCAAGGGAGGATCGTCCATTCATTTATATTACTTAGAGGAGGAGACCTATATGGGAGTTGTAATTTCCCTTGATTCAATTCCAGTTGTTAGAGAATTTATCGATGTATTTCAGGATATACCTGGATTACCTCCTAGTAGGGAAATTGAGTTTGAGATTGACTTAGCACCGGGCACTCGACGTATAGCCCTTGTTCCCTACCATATGGCTCCTGTAGAGATGAGATAATTGAGGGATTAAATCGAGCAGTTGTTAGGATAGGGTTTCATCCCTAGGAGTACCTCACCTTGGGGTGCCCCAGTTCTGTTAGTAAATAAGAGAGATAGATACTTACGACTGTGTGTTGATTATCGGGAGCTTAATAAAGTCACGATTCGGAATAAATATCCTTTACCCCGCATCGATGACTTATTTGATCATTTGAGAGGAGAAACTTAATTCTCAAAGATAGATTTGAGATATGGTTATCACCAATTGAGAATTAGAGAACATGATGTATCGAAGACTGCTTTTCTGACACGATATGGATCTTACGAGTTTCGGGTTTTTCCGTTCGGGCTGACCAATGCGCCGGCTGTATTTATGGATTTAATGAACCGAGTATTCAGAGATTTCCTAGATCAATTTGTCATTATCTTCATAGATGACATCCTAGTTTACTCTAATACAGAAGAGGAGCACATCGAGCATTTACGAAAGGTCCTACACACACTATGTAAGCATCAGTTGTATGCTAAGTATGACAAGTGTGGGTTTTGGCTCCGAGCGGTTCAATTCCTGGGTCATATAGTGTTAGAAAGAGGTATTTTAGTGGATACTAGCAAAGTATCAGCGGTGAGGGAGTGGGGACAACCCACGACATCGACGGAGGTACGCAGTTCCTTGGGATTAGCTGACTACTACAGATGGTTTATCAGAGGCTTTTCAAAGATTATAGGATAGATGATAAATCTAACCCACAAAGGCATACTATTTGTTTGGGATGATGTGTCAGTTGGCGTTCGATGAACTAAAGGATAAGTTGACTTCTTCTCCGATACTAGCGTTGCCCAGACCAGGAGTAGAGTACCTAGTATACACTGATGTATCATTACAGGGACTCAGTGGAGTTTTACAGTAAGAAGAGACGATTATAGTTTATGCCTCTTGAAAGCTTAAGACTCGTGAGAAGAACTACCCTACCCACGACTTAGAGCTTGCAGCGATCGTATTTACCCTTCGGATATGGAGACACTATTTGTTGGGTGAAAAGTTTCACTTATTCATGGATCACAAGTCACTACAGAATTTATTCACTCAGAGAGAGTTGAATATGCGACAGTGCAGGTGGTTTGAATTCATAAAGGATTATCAGTTTGAGATACATTATCACCCGAGAAAGGCTAACGTGGTAGACAATTCTTTGAGTCATAGACCTGAGGGTGAACTAGCCTCGGTATGGAAGGAACTAGGCATCAGGATGCAGTTTCTAGGTTATTTATGTCTGTTATGACCATTACTCCTCAGATTATGACAAGGGTAGTACAGGCCAGGCAGTTGATCCGTTCTATCAGGAGAAAATTCGATAACTTTTGGCTGACGGAGTAGAGTCTTACTTAGTGAGCTCAGAGGGAGGCTTACACTTTAATGGTAGACTAATTATTTAGGAAGGGAAAGAGTTGAAGCACGTGGTGATGTCTGAGTCACATGGTTCCAAATTTGCGATACATCCCGGTGGGGATAAAATGTACGAAGATATGCAGTGACAGTATTGGTGGAGTGGAATAAAGAAAGATATTGCAGAGTTTGTCTTTAAATGTGCAACGTGACAGTTAGTGAAAGTGGATCATCAGAAGCCAATAGGGGTTCTTCAGCCGTTAGAGATTCCGATGTGGAAATGGGAGAGCATTTCCATGGATTTAATCATCGGACTACCTACCACTCAGAGAGGTCATAATTCCATATGGGTGATTGTGGATCAGTTGACTAAAGTAGCTCACTTGCTGTCGGTACGAACTAATTATGCTACATGGCAATATGCATAGCTCTTTACAGCCGAGATAGTAAGGTTACATGGAGTTTCGCTTAATATTGTGTCTGACCGGGATAAGATCTTTATTTCCCAATTTTGGGAAAGTTTTCACGAGGCCATGGGTACTGAAGTGAAGTTGAGTACAGCCTATCACCCGTAGACAGATGGTCAGACAGAGCACACTAACCAGATGTTAAAGGATATGTTGCGTATGTGTATTCTGGATTTTGGTGGGAGTTGGGAACAATATCTTCCTTTAGTGGAATTTTCTTATAACGATTCCTATCAGTTCACCATTGGTATGGCCCCATTTGAGGCATTATATGGCAGACCTTATCGCTCTCTTATATGTTGGTTAGAAGTGGGGGACAAAAAGATACTTGGGCTGAAAGTGATTCAGGATACGTCTGCTAGGATTAAAATGATCAGAAGTCGTATTCGTGTAGCGCAAGATAGACAGAAAAGCTACGCTGATGTTAAGAGGTTCTTCAAGGAGTTTAGCATGGGGGACCATGTACTTTTGCGAGTATCTTCGATGAAGGGGATAATGAGATTTGGGAAGAAATGGAAATTGGGACCAAGATATGTGGAACAATTTCCTATCATAGAGAGAGTGGGACCAGTAGCATATAGAATTGGGTTGTCGGAACACCTGCATCGTATACATGACGTGTTCTACATTTCTTCATTGCGACGGTATCTTCGAGATGAGTTGGCTCACACTCATATTTCATTGGAGGAAGTGGAATTGCAGCCAAATAGTTCTTACGAGGAGCAACCAGTGATGATCTTAGACCGCGTCGAGAAATGCTTGAGGTCGAAGGCAGTTCCGCTTATTCGTGTTCAGTGGGTGCACAATAATGTGGAGGAATCTACCTAGGAGCGTGAGGATGATATGCACGAACGTTATCTATAATTATTTATACCAGGTATGATTTTATTTTCTAAATTTCGGGATGAAATTCCATTATAAGGGGGGAAGTATGTAATACCCCATAATTTTGATAAATTTTAAAAAGGGATTTATTGAGAATTAATGGAATAATTTGAAATTAATCCGGATTTAATTATTACTTGAGAATATAGTAATATATGATATATGTTGAATATTACTTAGTGAATCAAAGTAATATGTGGTTATCACTTTACTTATGATTAATTTTAGAAGTTGTCGCGAATAGTTTATACGACAATTTCGGTGAATAAGTCAGACGCGTGTGAAAGTTGTGTCGGGACTGAATTTATATAAAATAAAAAAGAAGAATATTTTTATGTCATCCAAATAGTCATTTTGACTGCGCCAAAGTGTTCGAAAATATTTTTAGAATAAAAAAAGTCTACTCAGATGTTAGTAAAGGGTCTCGGGGCACTTTGGAGCTGAATAGTCACCCCGGAGGGGTAATATGGTCATTTAACTTGGAAGGTGAATAGTGTACACAAATTTGGGAGATTATTTATAAGTCTAAATGGTTTCGATTACTGATTCATTCTACAAACTTAGAGAGAAAGAAATTGAGAGAGAGTGAGGAGTTTCACCGGGGAAAAGGAAAAGTCTTTGTGGGAGAACTAAGAGCCAAAGGTCACCACCACCAACCACCACTGAAAGTTGACTGGAGAAGGGAAGAACCACTAATGGACATTCATCCCAAAAGGATCAGATCTTCAGTTGAGGCAAGTGATTTAATATTTGCAATATAGTTAGTATAATGTCCATGTTAGGATAGTTAGAAATGATGAGAAGTTACAGTTTTTGAAGATAAACTAGTTAGATGTTAATTCATTTTTGGAAAGTAGAAATATGTATAATTAATTTCATGTAGTTGGTAGATATTAATCCACGAAATAAACATTACATGTTGGAGAAATTCTGAGAATTATAAGATTGTTCTTGAAATATTCACATATTTTAGTTTTCTGGAAAAATATGAGAAATATGCTTTTAATCCAATCTCTTGATGATTCTAGGTTGTTTAAATCAGTAGGAATCATTCACATATGTTACTATATCATGTGGTATGTATTAAAAGGAATTTGGTACGTTAAAATAAAGTTTTGAATGATCAAAAGATGTGAAACCCCTAGAACAAAAGTCGATCGATCGACCCCAGACCATCGATCGATCGACCTCCCCAGAAATGATGAACTTGTTCCTTTTTAATTCTTGATTTAATCCCAAAACTTTTAAGAATTTTTAGTGATTATTATTTGAACATAATGGGACTTATGGAAGGGTAGTAGGCCATAGGTAAAACCCGGATTAATATTATTATGTTTGGGATTTAAATTGGAGAGAATTATGCTAATTAATCGAATGAATTATGGTTAATAGATTTATGTTTTGGGTTGTGATTCATTTATATAAAGATTAAGGATAGGACCAGTAGGGAAAGGATCTTTTGAATCACCTAGAAAATCTTAAGTCCATATGTGAATAATCCTAAGTGGAAGAATATATGGTTATGAGAGAATAAGTTTTATCGAATATAATTCTAATTAAAGATGAGATTAATTCGCAATAATTCGAGGAGTATGATGACATGGACCAGTAGGATATAAGTTAGTTTCTTACTGAATGTATATCAAGGAAAACTTATTAATCTTTGAGTAATAATATAGTCTCGAGAATAATAAATTGAGTAAAGTCATAATATTGAATACGTAGGATTTGAGAGATAGATAATACTACGTATGGGAATTATCTTATAGTTGTGTGAATACTTTGTTTATATTATATTATATATATATATATATATATATATATATATATATATATATATATATATATATATATATATATAGGTGGATGTAAACCTATATTATAGTTTATTATGTGTATGACATACCTACGCTACTTGCTATCGGGGTGGAGGTTTCGCGTTGTGGACGGTCTTATCCTGTGCGCCCAATTTTGGGAGGATCTTAGATTCGTACCCTGAGCATGGGACCTTGGATACGTGCTATCGGTGAGATTGATAGTTTCGACGATTGAATGATAACGTAGGTATGTGCGTGACCCATTTGGATGGGGAGTATGCTTGCCTCTAACATATGCGTGTTATGTTATTTATGATTTCGGGAAGACACCGAACCATCTGTCCTTTAAACAATGAGAATTGTGACTGGACATGATAGCAGGGTATGCATGCACCGTAGCTATGACTGGAATGAGCTATATTAATATATATTATAGGGTGAATATATATACTATGATTCAACTTAGTGTGTGATATTGTAGTTGATTGTGAATAAAAGAAATTGAATTTAATTAAGTAAAAGAATACTTAATCCTAAGGCTTTGAAAAGTCAAATTTGTATTAAAGAGAAAAGAATGTGAATAATTATATTATGTATGGTATGGGACATACTGGGTTATTATATGGGACAGAATCATGTTGTGGAAACTAGTTAGAAGAAAACCTTAATGAGGAATTTACTCGGATACGTTAGACGTGCCCTCTAGATAAGATGTGAGAATATCAAGTGAGAGCCCAGAATCTAACATGTACATAATAAATGCTTAATTGCACTTGTTAAACAATTGCTATTTTAAAATCATTTACAATCGGGCTCTGACCTATTTCCTTGCATATTCTCTTCTCTACTATATCTATATTAACAGGTTCCCGGCATCAGGGACGTGCAGCTTAGGGTATGGATGTTTGATCATGAGTTGCTGATCCTGGAGATGGAGACTTGTTTAGATGCTTCATTTCTTTGATTCCTATGTTTGTAGTACTTCTCTTATTTAGGGAATGTTGCCTAGGATTCTAGTTATTCCATTTACCTTTTCAAATATTGTATTTGGATTATGTTGGTACTTTCATTTTAGTTTGTTGGATTGGTGTTGGATGTTGTAAACTGGGAAGTTTTATCCAATTACATTTAATCTTATTATTCATTAATTAGTTTTGTTATGAGACTTCTCTATTATTGTTCAGTATTGTGGTAATGGTTTTAAATTGTTGTCAATCATGAAAAATATTTTTAACACTTAACTTAATTAAGTATTGGGTGAATTATTTTTAAAAGAAAAATATTTTTCGACAGTGATGCTGAGAATAAACCAATTGTATATTCTGTTTAATTTAATAAATGAGTAGTTACCCGGTATTTAAATAGGTGGGGTGTTACATAAAATACCCAACAGGACTTCCATTAAAATTAATAGATTGTACACATTCCATGAACCAGTTTACCACAATGTCAGGAAAAGTCATAAGTTCAAGGAAATCTCTCAAATAATTCCAGTTAATTGAGTCATGTGCCTTCATAATATCTATTTTAATTGCAGATCTAGGCTCTCCAATATTCCGATGGCACCCCATTACCAATTCCTTCATTAAAAGCACATTATCAACTATATTTCTCCCACAAACAAAAGTCGACTGCATGTTATTGACCAAATATGTAATTAATAACTCTAGTCTCTTTGCTGTCACTTTCGAAATTATTTTGGGCATAGTATTACAACATGATATTGGACTGAAGTCCTTCATGGTGCTAGGATTATGAATTTTTGTAATCAAGCTAATAATTTTGCTGTTCCATTCCTTTAAAATTCTTCTAAATCTAAAAAATGAACCAACTTCTTTAGTAAAATAATCTCCAATAATATATCAATTACTCTGAAAAAATCTAGCATTGTAACCATCCAGTCCTAGTGCCTTTTTCATATTATTATCAAATTAAGCCTCCTTTATTTCCTCCCGAGTATTCTTCTTTTGCAATATCAAATTTTGATTTTCATTTAACCAACTTTGTCTGATTCTTTCGAGTATTTCTTTTATGTTTATCACATGATTATTAGTATCCCTAATGAGCTTCCTGGATTTTATTTCTACTACAATGGCCTCTAATGTTTTTTATGAAAAACCTTTGTATTTTTTACCCCGGTTCTAACCATTGCACTTTAGACTTTTGTCTATAATATTTTTCTTCAGCATCTTTTAAATCAAGTTATTCATTTTGACAATTTTTTGGAGCTTAATAAGATCTTCATCACCTATATTGTTGATAATATGAGCTTGAATGTTATCAAGTTCTTGCTTTATCTTTCCAACTTTAATCGATATATTTGAGATATACTTCTTCTTAAGACTTCTAATATCATTTTTAAGACTTTTCAATTTCCTAGAAACAATAAACATCAGACTGCCTTCAACTTGAAACTCCTAAACTTTACTTAAACTCTTTATTCCTCATCCAAAAGTCAAAAAAATTGAATGGTCTATTTATCTTTTCTCTGTCCATTTTGATTGAAACAATAATGGTAGTGTGGTCGGATATGCCTAATAATTCAACATTTACTTTAGTTTCCATAAATCTTTTAAGACAACTCTCATTGTGAAGATATTTATCTATTCTACTTTGAATATTAGTCTCACCACTCCTACCATTGTCCCATGTGAACCAACTGCTCTTAATTGTAAATTCATCTGTCGAGGTTTTTGATTGACAATAAACTCAATACCTAACCCATCGAATATTTTATTATCACTTCTAAATGCATTAAAATCCCCCCAAATGATCCATGTTTAATTAATCCATAGGCTTGAAAAACTATCCAAATAGGACCATAACATTATCCTGATATTTATGTCATTTTCACCATAAACACCTGTAAGAATGAATGAATATTTATTCTCTGATTTCCATCCTCACTCAAAAGGTTCGATCCATACAACTAATAATCTAGACATAAAAATACAAACTCTTCATGGACCTAGACTAGGGGTATTATGCAATAGCAACCAGTTAGGAAAATAATTATTCTTGACCTCTTCAATATTACTTCTTCTAACTTTAATCTCAGCCTAGCACTTTATAGAAATTTAATTGTCTTGAATGAATTTCCTAACTTTTCTCTATTTATGGGGATCATTACATCTCCTTATGTTACACATAACAACCTTAATCATTATGAAAATCTTCCTTTATCTTAATTCCCCTTTCACCCTTTTTCCAAACGAGTTTCCTTTCTTCCTGTTCCCGTTATATTGTTTGGTGATTTCTTTATATTCTTGAATTTCAACTTCAGTTAACATTACATTATTAATCTCTTATTCAAATTCCCCTTCATCTTGGTATTTAAGTATTTCATAGTTATTACCC
The DNA here is from genome assembly GCA_949130495.1 of Sambucus nigra. NCBI lineage: Eukaryota > Viridiplantae > Streptophyta > Magnoliopsida > Dipsacales > Adoxaceae > Sambucus > Sambucus nigra. Next base: position 120,524,710 of record OX422208.1, read on the forward strand.
AATTCTATTTCAAAACTTTTCTCCCTTTTGCTCATAGGAGATTCCATATTATGCTTGTCAAATTTTGTTATTATGTTTGCAATTGGATCATCTTCCTCTCGATTTTGCTTATCCATTATTTCTGTATTCGCCTTTTGTTGACTTGGCTCGTTCTGAATATTGTTAGGTGGTTCACCATATCTTCTTTTAGGGATTTCTTTGTCTTCGCATTCGCTTCAAGTCTTTTCCCATCTTCTTTCGTAATCATTACCCAAACTTGCTTTTGTCTTGATTCAATATTGCAATTAGCATCTTTATTCCCCAATATTTTACAATGAACACCACTACACATACACACTTCCATACACACTTTTCATACACGCCTAATAAGACAAGGCAATAGAGGGTTGTACTTTGTGCCCTGACAGGACCCACAACAATAAGGTATAAGGTTTTAAAGTACTGGGTATGGGATATGTGTACCAAAGTGGGTACACATATCTTTATCCTTTTACAACTCTTACATTTGTTGGGACTTTTTCGTACTAGACCTTCTGCATTGTTATACCACCATTTGGCTTATAAATTGGGGTTACATCAGGAAGAGAACCCGACTGATTGATTTCAATACAAATCCAAGCAAAGTAAGTCTTTCTCATTTTGCAATCATCCTATCTATGAACTACAATCTTCTTATTGTACTAGTAAAGTTATAAAGAACATAATCCAACCACATATATAGTCTAAGGCCTGGAAATCTCACCCAAATAGGGATTTCATTTATACTTTCTTTCTCCTAACTGACTTTCAGACTGCATGATTTTACAATCATAAGTCTACTGTTGAACGACCATAGCCCCAAATCTAAGACATTTGATTGGGCTTCGCAATCATCAAAGGCAACAATAAAAATCCCAGTTTTAAGAGGAAACATATCACATCTTCCAAATTTCCCTCATTTCCTAGTCACCTAGGTTTTCAAATCCCCAAATAATACTTTGTTATCCATCACATACATTATAATTTCATTTCTCCATTTTATGATCTCATTTTGCACTTCTTCATAATCAATCTTAACGTATATTCTTACTTCTTCATTAATAGTTGCCGAGATAAATTTTAGTTCATTACCTGCACTTTTATCATGATTAGGGGCAACTATTTGCACCTAATTTCCAGCCTTAATCGAAATCTCCATTACCCTCGTCTCCATTTACATTTGTATTATCAACTATATTTAGGAACTGATATGCATAAACATCTCCTATAGTGTATCTTAAAATCATTTTATCAACATCACTTCTAGCATTTTCTAAACTCTCAATATCCATCTTCTTCTGTTTACCTTTGGAATCATTTAATTTCGGGCTATCTTTCCTAATTTCACCATCTTCCATGTTTAGCAATCTTACACTTCTCCAGTACCCAGGGGCCGATCGTATTGTAAACAATTGCGACTGATTCCAAAGTTAAATTTTTTGCTTCTCTTCAAGAATGTAGATCCACCTACTAAACTCCCCAAATTATGATTACTCCGTCTTAAATGTTCCATTCTTTTTCGACAAAATCATATGTGAAATTATCTATAGGCAACCCTCTTAAAATGTTTGATCTTAACGTTGTTAGATCCTAATCCCAGATAAGATAAAACCCTAGATTATAATCACTAAAAAATGAGAGAAAAGTTAAAAGAGAGAGTCGAGAGTAAAAGAATTTTATTAAAAGTTCAATAAAAACATAACTATAGGGAGGAAATCATACTTTGACAATGATGAAAAGTGGGAACCATTAGTTTGTCAAACGTTTAATTTTGTAAAAATTGATTGAAGATATGTAAAGAGAAAATTTTGAGGTTCTTTTTCCTTTATCTCTCTAATTTATATGTTTCGGATTTGGGTTTAATGACATGTGTGTCATGGATGAAATACCAAGTGATTAGAGGGTTACTATACATATACCTTAAATAATCTTTGAACTTTTTTTAGCTTAGGGATAGTTAATTTCAAGAAAACTACATCATGAATGAACTTTAATACCATAACTTGAATGGTCTTCTCAACCCTTTTAATCCCATTTACCCATGTTTAAAAAAATCTATCTCTAACCCTCCATCGCTCGTCGTATTTTAATTTAAAATGGTCTCATAGCATGTTGCACATGCGTAGCACGTGCTTTTATATATAGTATATAAATATATACACGTACAAAAATAGATAACAGAATAATTTTATTTGAACAAACAAGAATAGTCATGTTATTTTAGTTGTTGGTTGCTTATGGTGATGTTCCATATCGATTTCGTTGGCTTGAGATATTGTGGTGGATATTAAGATGTTTATAGAGATTGTGTCTTGAGGTATTTTATTTATTATTGATTTTTATTGGGTGTATGATTGTGTAAATTATATATTTTAGAAGGTTTTGATTTCTGAATCGCGTTAAACAGACAGTTGGTCAAGTGAAAGTGTTTAAATAAGTGTGTGGATATTTTAAACATTTTATCACCAAATAATACAAAAAACTGAATTTTTGGGTTATTGTCATGCATATTTTTGGGTTTTTATAGATCCCATAACTTTGACATAAATTGAGGGGGTAATGTAATTTATCCTAAATTTTATATGGCTATTTCATTTTTGATAAAATTATACTGAGTGTTATTTCATATTTCATCATCTATTTATGATTTCCATGTAATAATTAAAGATACATATGATACATGAACACAAATATAATGGATGTCTATTTAATATTATTGTAAAACTTTATATAACCTACATATTAAGTTTTTGACTTTTTGGACAAATATTTATTTTTTGGTAAATGTTAAAAAATGCTTTTTAGTAAAGTATATTTTATATCGATTGGTCATGCAAATGGAAATTATTTAATTTTTAGATTTATACATGGATTACATTTATATATAACTCATATTTATTTACACTACCATTTGGGATGTAATATTTTCAATTTTTAGTTTTAAATGACCCGATTTCGAAATTTATGAAACCATTTTGATAAAAAATAATAAACATAATAATAAAATGAACTTTAATTGTAAATAAATTTTTTTTTTTTATGAAACTATCAATAATTTGGTTTATTTTTAGTTAGTTATTTTTAATGTACAATTGATATTTACACAATTATTATACAAGTTTTAATCTTATAAGAGTTTATGGTTTAAAATTTTTGCTTTATAAAATCTTCAATTTTAAAAATTCTCTATTAAGATAATTACAATAACCTTTCATGTGTTTTATAAAATTTAGCGACCTCCCATATGATAAAATATTTTGATCTTAATATCATGTTTCATCAATTTTATAAACTCTTTTGAATTAATGTTAGTATTAATAAATACGAATCTCCTTTATTTGATTGATTAAACAATACAAATAATTTGGTGATATCACTGCTACAAGGCATAAATGTCAAGAGAGACAACTGTTATTTAAATATAATAAAGGGATATCACTACTATATAGCTAAAATATCAAGAGAGACAATTATTATATAAATAGAACTAGTTGTAAAGCCCGCGCGATGCGCTGGCAAGCCGTAATGTGCGGAACATAGGAAAAACTTATCTTTCAAATTTTCCAACAAAACTCTCAATAAGAGAGGACAAAGAAGATTGGAAACTCAAGAAATGATTTTTTTAATAGAGGGAGTCTAAGAAATGAACCGATATGGGAAAGTTTTGGTTAACAACGTCATAAGGCGAAAGGATGAAATGAAATTCGAAGTGTTTGGTTAACAATGCTTGTTTTCAATAAAGAAATGAATGTTATGGCGTTTCTAAAGTTTTTAATTAAAAAATGCTCTTAGAAAATGTATTTATACAAATAGCTTATTTTTTAAAAAAGTTTATTTTATTAAACAATTTTTATCTCCGCAAAAAAAAAACATTGTTGTGTAAAATAGTTAATATTACTTGATAACACGCCTTTTCGGTATATGTCGTTGTGGGGTAAAAGACGGTCAATCAAAAATCCCTTTTTGGTACCTACAAACACACTAAAAATGTATATTGCCAAGTAAGGGGCAATCCGCGCTCTCTAATGTGGACAAGAACAAAATAAAAACAAGTATGATTTTAAAAAAAATTATGAAGGGATATTTATACTACTAACTATGAACTAAAAAATTAAAACTACACTAATAAATAAAGAAAATGATAAAGTGAGCGAAATATGAGGAGAAAATAATTATGAGATAATTGAAGGGATTAAACTTCACCACTTAACTTATTTATTTTTATTAATTAATTTGTCTATTTGAAATACCCCAAAATATATATAAATTCACAAATCAACTCTCGTTGTAAATCTAAAATGACATATAGTTCTTTTAGAATATTAATATTTAAATTTCACATACTCACAAAAAATAGATTTAAACATTTTCTAATAAATCACCCGCTAGGGAAAATTCACTAAAAGTATTTCAAATCACAAAAAAATTACATTGCTAGAGTAGAGAAATTCAAACTACAATACCATTCAAAAATTGCCTATCTCTAGTTTGTTAATATAGAAATATTATAATATGAATTTGTAATTTTCTCTCGAAAATAATTCACCCTCTCTCGAGGCGTAAATAAAATTGTAAAATTTTAATATTAATATTCGAAAGGGCATAATAAATAAACAAACCAAAAAATAAAAATAATTAAGTTAAGGGTTCCATCCCACCCTTTGAATGGGGTATTTAGCCTCTCATTATGGTATTATTACATATAAAATGTAATAATGACACAAAAAGAGGCAAACAAAATAAAATGAAATGGGAAAAAATATGTTGAACCAAGTCTCCTTGAACCCAATAAAAATTCTTAAACATGAACAATAATATCATCCACATATTTACAACATAAAAGTTATGCCAAAACATCAAAATTTGTGTCTCACAATATATTCTCTCTCACTCAAGTCACTATAAAAAAAAATGATAAAAGAGGGAATAAATTTTTTTTGTACAATACTACACCAAAAATGAGCTCCAAAATGAACTCTACTCTCTACTATGCAGTTCAGTCCGTCCCCTCTTTTTGAAATGAAGTCCTCTTTTATAAAATGCATAGGGGTCAGGATAATTTAGAAAAAATGGGGTAAAGGTTTGACACGTGACTTTTATTTTTGGAGAATGTCAAATATTGGGTGGTGTGACTTGGGCTTGGCCGATTTTTTGAAGGGTTGGGACAGAGGTGCCAGTACGATAGTAGCAGGGATGTGGACATGTGGGATTGATTGATTGGGTTGAGGCTAGGCAGGAGACAAATCGATTTGGATGAAATCTGGTTCGAGGGTCTCGAGTTAGAAGTTCCATGGTAGCAGGTCCGACGGGTTCAACACGGGTTGGGCACTGTTCGAATTCGGGTTTAATGGGTTTTCGATTTGGGGTTGAAATTGGGTTGGTCATGGGTGTTGGTTTTTGCATTTCTGGGTATGAGCTCAAGCGGGTAGAGCTAGGTTGATGGCTTACCGGGTTTGGTAAAAACGGGTTAAAGGTAAGGATTGTGGATCGGGTCTGCTTGGGTTTTCCGACGGTTGAACAAGTCCAGAAATGGGGTGGTTCAGAGTGGGTTTAATCGGGTATTGGGTGGTGGGGCATGTGGTTATAGTTAAATGGGTAAGGTGGTTAAGATATGGAGGTGTAGCTATGGTGTTTTGGAGAGAGAAAGAGATAGGTGTTATTGGTTAATGGAAGTGAAAGAGAGTGTTAGTGATGGGTTAAGCTTTTCATTATCGAGGTAGGAGAGAGAAGAGATGGGTTTGGGCAAGATGATGATAGGGGTTGTGTTTGTGTGTGTGAGGTGTATGGGAGTAGGATGTGGGTGAGTGTGTGTGTGTTGACATGTGTGTGTGGTGTAGGATAAGTGTGTGTTATAGTTTCACTCTAAAAAAAATAAAAAAAATAAAAATAAACCTAATAAAATAAAAACAAGTAAAATAAAAATAAAAATTAAACTGGACTAAAAATAAAACAACCTATAAAAAATGACACGACACATAATACAAACTCTAAAAACTAAACACGACTCAAATAAAAACTAATAAACTAAAATGAAATAAAACAAAACTAAATAAAAACTAAAAACAAACAAAAATAAAGCAAAATATAAAAACAACTACTCGACGGGAAAAAATAAAATATAAAAATTACTAAAAATATATACACGACTCAAAAATAAAATATATAATAAATCCAAAAAATTAAAAACTACTCGAATAAAGATCTAAAAAGGAATAAAAGTGTGGAGGGGTGTTCCCCCACACGGATGATTAACTTACCCTAGTGAATTGATCAGCTACAAAGAAAGATGCCCCACAAACACACTTCGAAGATCCTCCATGCAAGTAACTCGTAGGACCCACCTCGAAGGCTCCTCATAAGCAAATGGCTCGCAGCACTTTACCCCGAAGGGCCTCCAACTGACCTGGCTCGAAAGACGTGGCTCGAAGAACAGAGGTCACCCAGATGACAATAGTTTGTAATAAGAAATAGAATGTTGTATTACGTACTTTATCTTATGTTGAGAGGGGTCGCTTGGTACCCACGAGGGACAATGCTTGGCAGGGCATGGGAGATCTTTCATGCTCTATCAAGCTATCTTCTCTTCGGGACTTCGCAGGGAAATGGTTTGGAGGATTGAGAACAAGGCAACATTGGGAGTTATTACCAACCCTCTTGGCACACTTGAACAAAACTTCACCCAGGACAAATGTCACGCGAGCCCACTCATTGCTTACCTATTCGAGTGAACCTCCTCGAGTCGTTCGATCTCCTTAAATGCTTTCCCCCTCGAGGTCACCTCCTAGAGGTACCTTGGGCGATAGACTATCTGACTGACATGACTAGATACCAAATAATAGCCAGTGTTTGAACCACTTCCTGAAGTCATAGCGTCTGACGTTTAGGAACTCGAGAATACAGCACTCAAGTGCCTTTATCCTTAGGATGGCAGGTCTAGTTCACCAAATCTGACCAAATAGCCATCCTAGAGTAAGCCCCAAGCTGACAAGTCATATCCTTCATAAATGACTGAAATACTTACAACCAATAGAACGCTTTCCCGCCAAAATGAATATATCCCATGTATTAAATGTAGTATCTTACGCATTTAATGCACCCGTCCAAAGGGATCGAGGGTATGCCGACTCGAGCAACCTCTCCCTCTATATAAATATGACCAAAACAAACAAGTGAGGAGAGAGATATGGCATCCAGAAGCTGGAATCGCAGGACAAATCCCCTCATACCAGAGATCCTTTGAAAAGAGCATTAGCTCCCATTATACATTGAATGTATCCATCATTGGGCATTAACTGAGCTTGAAGTTCCTGCCTTGTCTTTATTGTGCCCAAAGTGCTTGTTCTTTCTCCCTCCGACCGTGCCATCTGCTGGTCCCATTTCATTTATTGCGTTTATCACATAATGCCCCTGTTAATATGTTCTTTAGTGCAACTTTGAATAATTACATCCTCCTGTCTCTGATTCACCCGTGGCTCTAAACCCGGGCTCCATATCTAACGGTGTTGGTCCCGATCTTGATAAGGGGTTACGCCTCACTTAATAATAATAGTATTTGAAGAACCCGCATCTTATATTTGGCGACTCTGCTGGGAAGGTAATCTCTTTTGAAAAGATGCCAAAGGATAACACCATTAGAAACATTAATTTTGATGCCATATAGCATGAATAAGAGGCAAATAACATTGTGTTACCTAAAACGGAGGGGACGACAAGGATAGGGCATAGCGCACCTGGCGCCGGTATCGTAGAGACGACGACCACACAAGGGAGAGTATACCAGGCACAGATGCATGAGATGATGGGGCTATTCGCAAAGTTCATTATGACCCCGGTAGCCCAGGTAATGTTGGGAGCTCCCATAGGGGCGAGTTCCTTTACTACACCACCAGCTAATATACCAGCACTAAGTGTTACTGGGGGGTAGCGACACCTACCTCTGTTAACACACCCTCCATGATCCCATCTGTGATAGTGGGACCGATGTTGTAATATGGGCGAGTAACCCCAACTGCTCTGGCTACCGTGATAGGTCGAGGCTTAAGTACGCCAGTCTCAACAACCCCGACGACAGCAACGCCATTGTTAGTGAGTCCCCCGCCAGCCAGTATATAAGACATGAAGAAAGAGTTGTAAAAGCTCATAGTTGTGTCCAAGGGGAAGAGATCCTCTGTATACGATGACTTCTGCACTCCCTATCCAGATGATTACAATAACGAACCCTACCTAGTGGGTTATACTCCCCCAGTTTTTGAAAAGTACACGAGGAAAGGTACAAATCCTAAGAAACATGTGAAGAGGCTCATCGAGAATCTGGGGGCCTATTGCAATGATAAAAAGTTAAGGCTAAGGGAGTTCTCAAAATCCTTAACAGAGAAAGCCTACACGTGGTATTCCCACCTAGCCCCAGGTAGTGTGGATTCTTGGGAGGAATTACACGTTTTGTTTGTGCAAAAGTTTTTCTTGGCTGAGGACGAGTTCACACTCACCCAGCTAGCGTGTGAGAAGCAAAACCCAAGAGAGGACGTTGTCGCCTATATTTAAAGGTTTCATGAGCGCTCCCTAGATGTGAGGGAGGAGACGTGGGAGGACAAGCTTCTACAAGTATGTGTAGAAGGCTTGCTGCCCGAATATATATGTCACCTGATTAATGAGACAAGAAAAGGTACACTTGTAGCCTTTTTGAAAGCAACAAGGAATATTGCATTACTGGTAAAGCCTTTAGTACCACCTCCCGCTTTGTCCAGTTTGCTAATGAGGCCAACAGTCACCTCGGGGAGGGGAATACCCTCGAGGATCAACTACGCGGATGATGGGGGTAGAGAAGGAGGCAATGGTAGCCGAGGAGGTAAAAAGTCAGGAATAACAAGAGAAGATTTGAAGATGAGGAGGACCCTCCCAATCTACCTTGTACGGTGGAGAAAGCTTTGAACTTGTACGATCTCATGGTCCGCGATAAACTTTGTCGACCGATAAATGTCTACATCGTGACTCTCACCCGAGAAGACAGAGAGAAACCCCATTATTGCGCACTCCACAATAGGGTCAATCATCCTACTACGGTGTGTTTTTCATTAAGAAGGTTGATCGATCTCCACGTGAAGAATGGAGATATCGAATTGTCGCAAGTCAATGTGAACAACTACCCCCTAGCGCCTTCGATGAGGAGGACGAACGATTGATGATGGAGAGATGGTCCAAAAGGAATGGCTCCGAGTGCGCTCAGGCTAGTAGCTTCAAGATTCCCTCGAAGAATGCACTTTCGAGTTAGCTTACATGTGTTTGGATGATAAGGTTGAATATGGAGAGTACCAAAGAGAAGCATTCAACGCTATTGATATACTCAGTGGCAAATGGGGGCCTATTCTCTGGGAGAAGTCAGAGCAGTGATAGCATATGATGAGGCTGCATAAAGAGATGTAGAAGACATTTATGAGCTGGAGGATGATCGGACGAACTCGTGGATTGAGTGTGAAGCTGTGGCTCGCTCGCTAAAGTTTGGCCTGTTCTTCGACTAAGTTGGCCTTCCTGAAGATTCCCGGTTGGAAGTTACGAGAGCCATTCTGGAGATTGCAAAGAAAGTGATGTCATTCTCAATGATCAAGCCAAAAATTTAGTGAAAAATAATGAGATCGTACAAAGATTTAAAGTGCGGACCCAAAAGAAGTTGAATCAAGATGTGACTCGGAGATTGCGTAAAACTCTCTAAAAGGGTGAAAGGCACAAATCTCACAAGCTAAAGTCTACACTAGTGATCCCTAAGGTTCTCTTGAGAATTGTAATACTCTTCAACTCTAAACCGTATTGACGTGAGAAGTGCGCAAATTTTGTTGAGTCTAGAAATTCATGGTGCAAAATGCCTTGTTATATATTACATAAGCTACTAGAAAAAAAAATCATCTAGCTTGATTCCTAGACTTAAAAAGATGGATGATTGAATTTCACATCAATGATTAAGATGAAAGAAACTGCACAAAATTTTAAAAACCAGGTTCAAAAATAAAAAAAATTCAAAAGAGGTACGATTTTGATAAAATTTCCCACCCCCAAAAAAAAAGGAACATCATCCTCGATGTTAAGTAAAATGATTTTTAAAATTAAGAGTATAAGGTAGGAAAGAGATTACCAAAATCAATCGCTAATGAAATGGATATAAGTAGCCAAAAGGAACCTGAATAAATGATAAGAGAAAAAAAGATGTGTACAAGTCTATAAAGCATGTAAAGCATACGGTGATGTGACACTACACCAAAATAGCCAAATTGTCACCTTTCAGCCGGCCACCCTTGTCATGGTCATTGACCGTGACAACAAACATACATTTTGTGTCACGGTCAATGACCGTGACAAGTCCGTGATAAATATATTTGTCACGGACTTGTCACGGTCATCGACTGTGATAATTCTTAAAATAATTGTCATGGTCAAGGACCTTGACACGACCGTGACAATGTCTTCAGTAAAAAAAAGCCCTATGCTTTTTTTTTTCCATCGTTTTTTGATTTTTCCTCTCTCTTTCTCTCTCTAAACGATTTCAGCTCTCTCTTTCTCTCTCTCTCTCTCTAAGGTATATTTTTTTCTCTCTCTCTTTCATTTCTATATGTGTGTGTATGTGTGTATATGTATATGTATATGTGTGTGTATATATGTGTGTGGTGGGGGAGGGGGCAGGGGGTGGTGGGGGTGGGGTGGGGTGGGGTGGGCTGTGTGTGTACGTGTGTGTGTGTGCAGGTGTGGTGGGGGTGGGGTGGGTGTGTGTGTGTGTGCAAGTGTGTGCGTGTGTGTGTGGCGGGGGGAGGGGGCTGGGGGTGGGGGTGTGGTGTGTGTGTGTGTGTGTGTGGCGAGGCAATCTTAACAATTGTATAGCTTTAATTGTAATTTTAATTGTATAGTTTTAGATGAAAGTAAATTAATAATTAGTGCCCATTTCATATGAAAGTAGGATTGCCCCTCATTGTAAATTAGTAAATTAATAATTGTATACTTTAATTTTTAGTTTAATTGATGAAATGAATTAATTGAGTAGATGAATTAGAAGGAGTACGGGATACACATTTGCTGTTGACATTGCTGTTGGATTATTTTGTTTAGTAAATGTTGGGTTGGTTAGTTTTAAAAGTGGCATGACCACTGGATTATTGTCCATATGGGGGTGGGATTTTTCAACTTTTTTTGAAAATTACTTTGTATATCGAACAATATATATATAGTATGATAATTAAATGAAACATACTTGAAATATCTAGTGTGACAAAAAAAGTTATCTCGCCCCGAATTATCACGGTCATTGACCTTGACAAGTTGAACTTATCAAGGTCAATGACCATGACAATTAAGCAGATTTGTTGTAAGATCTTAGTTGCACTAAAGTCATGTTAATATCCATTACCTACACAGTATTCTGTAACACCCGAGTATATGAATTCTCCACCTCTATCACTTCTTATGCGAGATACTTGGGTGTCCTTCTCGTTCTCAATTTTTAAGAGAATTTTCAAGAACTCACGGAGGGTGTCAGATTTATTTTTCATAAAAGCGACCCAATTAAATTGTGTACAATCATCCACCATTATAGGAATATAATAGTTACCACAGAAGCTAGTTCTAGAGGGGGCAGGGATGGGGAAGGGAGGTGGGGCAAGGTGGGGGGGAGGGGGCAGGGATGGGGGGTGGGTGGTGGGGTAGGGGTAAGGGGCTGCGTGTGTGTCTATGTGTGTGTATGTGCGTAGTGTCCCTTGTAAAATAATTGATTGATTATTAATTTTTTTAGTAAATTAATATATGATTGCCCCTTATTGTAAATTAATATATGATTAATTATGAAAGTAGGATTGCCCCTCATTATAAATTAGTAAATTAATAATTGTATACTTTAATTGTTTGTTTAATTGATGAAAATAATTATTGTGTGTGTGGTGGGGGGCAGGGGGTGGTGTGTGTGCGTGTACGTGTGCGTGTGTGTGGTGGGGGAGGGGGTGTATGAAAGTAAATTAATAATTAGTGATCATTTTTATTTGTAGTAATTGTACATATTTGCTTGTCTTCTTCTAATTTTTTTTATCTGTACTAATAACATTTTGTTACAGCAAATGTCTCCTTCACGTATTAAGGCTAGGATGATGATGTTGGTTATGATGATGTCGTCTGGGCTCGATGGTAGCGGAGGCGACGAGGGCTCCTCGGCCCCTAGGCTCCCCAAATATCGCAAATTTGGGATTACCATCGAGAACAAGTCGGAGCTATTAGAGATATCCCTCGAGCTGCTAAAGACGGTCATCGGTCCGGGGTTTATGAGTTGGAAGGAGGTGCCATATGAGCTCAAGTTAGCTGTTTGGGCGTCACTACAGGTAATATATTTATATTTATATGAATATTTCGATTTCAATTTCATTTTATAATTATATTTATATTTATATTTATTCGCAACTAACATTGTATTTGTTGGATATGAACAATTCAACTTGGATCCAAAGCTACGCGATTTCGTCTTGGAGCAGTTGAGGGAGTAACATAAGACGTGGAAGAAAAATATGCGGACACGGTACTTTGGGAAAACACGAGAGTCCATTATCTAATGGCGTGAATTCGTCCTGCCGAAGGAGCCAATCTCATTGGTACAATGGCAAAAGTTCCTTGACAATGAGATCGGGGAGCGACAATTGGCATCTTGCCAATCAGGGAGGGAAAATCGGGCAAAAAAGACGGATGTGCACTACTCCGGCTGGACGTCTTATGCCGAGGTGGAGCATAGGATTAAGGTAAGATTTAATTTTTCTATAACTACAAAAATATATTATTCTGCATTATTTTACTTTGCGGGGCCGATACTAATTTTACTTTATTTTATTTTAGGGGGTAGGGAGTGGCCCTGGGGATAAGCCACATAGGCTCGATACCTATGTGGCTCTTCAGACGAAGAAGGGGAAGGACAAGGAGGTGTCCCCGAGCATCGCGGCCACGATTGTAAGTAATACGACAGTTTACTTTTTGTTAATTACGTTATAATTTTTTAGTTTACTTATTTTACTAATCATGTGCTTTTTATCGTTTCAGGCAAAGCTTAAAGAAGTGCATGAGTCACAGTCTGATGCCGATAAGGCATCTTTGTCCACAGACGCACTTAGACAAGTGCTTGGCTCTGATCACAAGGGGAGGACAAGGGGGGTGAGCTCGCGGGTGGACAAATCTAGGATCATCGGATTGGAGATGAGCGACACCGGGTTGGCTCGAACGGTGGATTCACATGATGCGAAGTTTTCCCATTTGGAGGCGACAGTCCAAGATATGTACTCATTCATGAAGCGTACGTTGGGCGAAGACCGTAAGGGGAAAGGGAAGGAGAAGGCAGTGGAGGAGGAGGTGCGGGAGGAAGAGGCATAGGATGACGAGGATGTGGACCTCGCTGCTTCATCACCGACACGTGCGTACTTCGATGATCCACTTACCTATTTGGCTCCTTTCAACAGACCGTTGTCAACACTTAGTTGGCCGAACGTGTTCATATTGGACGTATTTGATGGCCAGCGGATAGGGCGGGGGTTGAGGGACCCAAATATCGTCCAGGGTGGAATAGTTCATGGATGTGAGCTTCAAGAGATCGAGTCCAAAGTGCTCGTCACACATGTGATACTCAGGAAGGAGAACTCCCTATTGTGGTTGCGCGAATAATGCGGCACGATGTATATTAGTGGGTGTGTCAATTCATATATCGTGTGGCCTACTCACCTCCTCACATTTACCCAGACATGTAGTGACATTATTTTTAAGTTGGTACATTTAAATTATATTTGGATTATATCGTCATGTATATTGTTTCTATTTTGAATATGTATTTGCATTATCTTTAGTTTATTTGGATTTATGATATTGCTATAACAGGTACAAATATAATGCTGGGCAGTGGCAGTGTCCATACTGCCCATCAGATTTTTTTTTAAATTCTGCCCATAATTGTCATGGTCATTGACCGTGACAAGCCCTTGACAAATAAGGTTGTCACGGTCTTATCACGGTCATTGACCGTGACAATGTTTTTAAAAAGGGTCAAGGCTTTGTCATGGTTATTAACCGTGACTAAACTTGTCACGGTCATGGCTCGTGACACGACCATGACAATTCTAACGAATTTGTCACGGTCAATGACCGTGACACGTCCGTGACAAAAAAGTTGTCTCGCCCCGAATTATCACGGTCATTGACCTTGACAAGTTGAACTTGTCAAGGTCAATGACCGTGACAATTAGGCAGATTTGGTGTAGTGTGAAACACCACCCCCAAACAGGATGAGACTAGTATAAGAAATAACGGGTTGCCTCCCGGTAGCGCTAAATTTAATATCCTCAGCTAGACCAAACCATTCTCACCCGAAAGATAAGATCTATGAAAGTGCGGGACGGCAGAAAAATTGGGTGATGATAATCACCCCCAAACAAGACTGAAGCGTCAGTCTTGTTGGATAAAGGCTAAAATGGTCAATGCACCTGTATGGAAAAGTGCATCACATGATGCAAAGCATCAATGGACCATGGGCGGGTGGGAATTAGGGTAAGGGTGAGGGTGAATAGGCACCGATCACGGGCCTTATTCAGCCGAAAGGTGAGAGAAATGAGGTCCCTATAAGAATGGTGTTCTAGTCTATGAGAAAGGTGAAATGGTGTAGAAAGTGGAATGGGGTGGGGCTCATAAAGATCACACGATCATTTTGTGAATGGGCGATGATAACGATCGCGCCGTGACACGCCAGGGAGCTGTCGATGGAAAAAATCAACACTACAAGAGAGTGGCGGGCATAGAGTAACAAGCTCAGTGTCACGAAAGTGGAGAGTAGCACCACAAATACTCTCATGGATGGTGGGGGAAGATGTTAGGTGAGGATCTAAAAATGTAGATGAAAACCTAAAATGTGTAAAATCAAGATACAAACCACGTGGTGGGGTAGAAGGGACAATGGGTAGTTTAGGTGGGATAAATGGCGGAGGAAGATGATCCAACTCAAGAGTAGGGGACACAAACTCATTGAGAGGAGTAAAGGAATACTCACTAGAGAGTATGGTATATAAAGATAGAGTGGTAAACTTCAGGATAAGATTATCACCAAGTAATGTGGTGGTAGGGTCTAACGAGGCATTAAGATCCTAGATATATTAATCAACATCAATATAAGACTCAAAGTGAGCCAAATATCACTGGAGAGGATCCATAGCAAAGGAGGTGGAAACTATCTCCGATTCAATCTTGGTGCAGGGGGGCACTCGTAATCGGAGCGAACCTATAAGGAATGGGCGTCTCGAGGACACACTCAATAGGTATAAACTCAGGCGTGTTTTTGGATTCGATGGGAATGTGAACCTCAAAAGCGAATTCTTTTGGATATGGAAGGGAAGGGCGAACCTCGGCGTTAGGTTCGTTTGGATTATTAAGGTATGGATAAGTCTCACTAAAGAAAGGTAAGTCAACACAATTGTCACCTTGGGGCTCGGACCACGAGGTGGTCTCAACTACGAGATTCTCGGGGTGGTAGGGTTGGTCACACTCAAAATCAGTGCCACAAGATGACTCATCATCACTCCACGTGGGGGAAACAATGGGTTGGCTTGAGATGAAATCTAACTCTCGCACACACTCAAATTCATTAAGGCGTTGTTAAGCCTTTGGAGAGCTTGGGTTTGAATTTGAGTGGATTGCTCTTGCTCGATGATGAACTGGTGCAAGAATGCCTCAAGAGCGAATGTGGATAGTGATGGTGAAGTGTCGGCTGGTGGTCGTGGGATATGGTGGATGGGTGAGGTGGACACAACACATTAATATCATGACTAAACGGAGAATACTCATACGAAGAGTGGGGAACGGGGTCAAGTTCATCATACATGAAAGGAACGCCTTCGTGATGGACAAATGGTTGATACTGTGCGTAGGGAGGGGACTGATCGGGATAGGGTGAACCTAAATGCCATGACGGCTGTTGGAATGTGTGAGGATCCACAACATCGGGTTGGGATTCGTATTGCGTAGGAGGGTGATCAAGCCTCCACGAGTCGCTTAGTTGCTTACACCACTCGGGATTGGATATATCATGACAATAGGCCTAGGTGGGTTTCGAAAGAGTGTCATATGGATACACATGTTCCACGGTGGGTTCGGATGGATAAGGAAGGTACGGGCACTCATGGGACATGTGATTGTCGTGAGAACAATAGGTGCATAATGAATATGAAAAATGGCCAAAGTCGTTCCATAAAGGATTTTCTTCGGCCATGACGGGATGGATAGGGGAGAAAAAGGTTTCTCCAAAAATATTTTTGTTGACTTTATTTTCTTTTTTTTTAAAGAAAGAAAATCTTTTTGCGTTGTTTATAAAAAAATAAAAAGGAAGAAATGTGTTTTTTGTTTTGGATTTTATAAGAAAAAGATGAAAAATATTTTTGATTTTTTTTCGAAAAAGGGATAAAAGTGGACTCGAAATGAAACACACACTAACGGAGCACAAAAAAATTAGCTACCAAAGGATTTGAATTAGAAACGTACAAGCAAAGGAAAATCCTAACTAGCACATAGCCAATTGTTATCTTCAATTAAGTGAATGGGTAGTCAAATTTTAATTACTCCGCGGGCGAGAAAAAGCACGAAATCTTATACGTCGCCTTTGAAAAATTGTGCCCCTACTTGGCTTATTAGTTTATGGATTTTAATTATGTGATGGGACGGGTTAACAAGCAAGTGGAATTAAGTGATTAAGTCGGGTGATGAAATCCCTTCTCATTTCAATGACTGGGTTTAGGTCTTAAGTCTAATTAATTCATCAAACCATTCAAAGTAAGAACATGCAAAAAATAAAGTCACATAAGAGCATATAGTCAAACATAAATGGACTCTCTAACAGGAGATGCGCGAGTGATAAAGAAATGTATCTCCTACGGCTTTTACACACGTAGGGTGAAGACCGAGTTGAGTATACCGGGAGGAGTTCGCCTAACTTCCGTCCTCCCCGGGAGTCCTACGAACCCAAAGTAAAGAGGCTTCTAATCCACTCCAATGATGCTCTCTCTCTATTTTGTCCCTTTTATATTTTTTATTTTAATTAATTATTACAAATAATCGGTGTCCAAAGCACCACTAATAAATATACAAAGCCTCAATATACTAATACAAAAAATTTAATGAAAAATAAAGAATATATACAAATAAAAAAATGTACAAAGCCTTCAAATATACTCGAATTTTGGTATTTTTACTTTTTAAAAGGATTTTTATTTAACAAAGTGTTATGATATTTTTTTTAAAGTAAACTAACTAAGAAGAAAATTCTAATGAGATAAATATTTTTTTTGTTTAAATTAAAATAGATTGATATACTATGAGTTCAAAAAGAATATTAAAGCTATTCTAAACTGATTAATTAAAAGAAAATGCAGAAAATAAATTAATGAAATATTAAAATCTAACTAAAATAAAATATTTACAATTTTTTCTCAATAAGAAACAATCTCAAAGAGAGAGAAAAAATTAAATAGTAAAAAGATAAGATTATCTACAATATGTACAAATGGGTGAACTCCAAAATACTCATCAATGTTTGAATTAAATGCTAAAAATACAAACAATCGCAACAAAGATTTTCATCTAAGTATTTCTCCCTCCAAATGAACTCTCAATGCACTATTAAATAATGAAAAATATTTGCTAAAAATACAAACCCTTCCATTACAAATTTGTACATAAAAATTCCTTCATGTGAAATAATTTATCCCACAACACCCTATATTGAGATATTTGTTAAAAATACAAACACTCTCCATAGAGTGCTGGAGCAAAAACTATCTCATGTTTAAAACCAAGAATTGAAAGATTCTTGTTCAAAGGGGTCTTCTCTTACTTTTATAATGGGCACATTAGGGCAAGGGGCATTTTGGAAAGTTTAATGGTGTATGTGGTTTGTGAGGTAATGGGTGAGGGAAAAATCAAATTTGTTAAAAGGGTATTGGGATAAAAGGAGTTAGTTGGGGGTAATTTTGGAAAAGAGTTTAAAACACATGTGGGTCTTTTGCTTTGGTTTTAGTTGGCTTTGTTTTTTTGTTAACAGGTAAAAATCGTGATGGCTTGGGAGAAATTGGGTTTTTGGCTTTAGAATGAAATGGGTAGAAGTGGTGGGTTCGGGTTGGACTGGAGATGGCGGGTCGAAATCCGGGTTCGGTATGGCAGCGGGTTGACAATGGTCTCGGGTGGACATCACGAGTTAGACATGGGAGTGGGTGCGCCCGGGTTCCTATCGGGTTGACAAGTCTGCTTGGTGACGAAAATGGGTTATTGGTAATGGTGGAATGGAAGTGTTGGTTAATGGAGTTTTTTAGGAGAGAGAGAGAGAGTATTGGTGTTGGTTGTGGTGGAAAATGATGGATGAGGTGTTAGTTGGTTATGGGATTTTTGGTTGATTTAATGGAGATGATGATGGTTTTTAATGGTGTGAGAGGAGAGAGAAAGAGGGGTAGGAAAAAAGATGAATAGTAATAGAGGAGTTCATTGGGTGTGTGATGGTGTATGGTAGTAAGGTGTGAGTGGGGGGTAGTTTCGGTGTAATGTGGTGTGTGCGTTTAATTTGTACTCCTAAAAAATAAAACTACCTTATTAAAAAAAAACTAAAAATCTAAAAATATAATCCTACTCTAAAAATAAAATAAAGACTCAATTAAAAAAATGAAACTAAAAAGAAATGTAAATAAAAATAAAAATCTATTCAAACTAAAACTACAATCCTAAAAAAAAGTAAAATCTAATAAAACTAAAAATAAAATGAATTCCTAAAAAAAATTAATCCTAATAAAATAAAACTAAAAACTAATAGAAATAAAAAATTATAATAAATAAAGAAAAAAAATAGAAAAATAGAAAACAAATCCTAGAAAATTCTAAATAAATCCTAAAAATAAAACGACACAAAATAAAAAATATAAAAATTAATAAAATTATAAGCTAAACACACACGTGGCTTAGGTAAAGGTTTGGGTTAGGTTTAGGCTAATTGGGACGAGGTTTAAAGGGTATGGTTGTCTTCGATCACATAAAATCCGATTTCAACGCTTTTGACCAGGTTTTTGTCACACTTTACTTGAATTATGTCTTTTGAAACCGCAAATGCCAATCGACCTACAAAACAAACAAATACCAACGTAAGTCCGATTTTATCGAGAATTAGCAATTAAAAATCATCTATTTAGGGTATTATTTTAACACTTTTGGGTGCTTATCATTACTATTTACTTTTTAAAAGAGTACAAACAATTTTTTATTTTATTTTATTTACTTTTTCAAATAATTTAAGCACTTTTTAATATTTTAAGAATATTTTTTTATTTTGGTAGTATTATTTTTATAAATGGGTTTTTAAGTGTATTTTTAATTAAAAATTCATTTTTATATAAATATAAATAACAAGGATAAAGATTTAATAGAAAGGCGGGATGAAATTATAAAAAGAGAAAGGAAAGGTGGAGAAATAGAGTGCCACGTGGACACACTCTTAATACCTCTGTAGTGCGTTTTATAATATGGATATAGATATAAGTATGGATATCGATATTAGATTGGATAGGCTCTGATAATCCTTTTCTTTCACCATTGTTCTTCACAATTTGTAGTTAATGGCTTAAGTTTTGTTATAAATATACTGATAAAAGTTTATGAAAACCCACCCCCACCCTCTAACTGCAATTAGATTTTAGTTAAAAGATTAAAATAACACAACTCAGTAAGGGAAAAGAATGTTGTCACTATAGAAAATTTGGCTATCCTTATCAACTCTGACGTATTGACAATATTACCTTTTAACTTGAAAACATAAGTTTATAAAGTTGAGCGTACCTAATAATTGTGCAAGGGATTCCAGAGTCAACCAGATATTGTTCAGACTTTCTCTTCCAAATCTGTAAATTGAAAACATAAAAAAATAAACTACTTTGCAATGAATCTTGAAACTGAAACAATTTTGAGGAAAATAATAAAGAATAACAAAAAGAAAGAAAGCATGAACCTTCAGAAATGGATTTTATGAGTGCTTCATAATACGGTGGAAAAAGGAAGGAAGTGGGTGGGGAGAGGAAGAAAGGAGACCCTTATTATTCACAAAGAGGGAAAAAAATGCATTGTGAAAACAAAAATAGTAAAGAGGGAGATAAAGGGGTTCTTTGAGTTGAGGAGCATTGAAAAGATGAGAGAGAATATGCATAAAATGACATGAGAAAAGACGAAAAAAGAATAGATGAATTGATATGGACATCCTAAAAAGAGAGGAGTATTTAAGTCTTGTATCGTATTTTATAATATATAAAAGATATGATGGGTTATTACTAGAAATACTCAAAAATAAAAAAGAAAGTATAACTTAATATGAAGGGGAAGTTATTAGAATTATCTGAATAAAACTCTTACTGAAATATCATTTTAATTTTATAAAATGTGTCTTAAAAATTATGTATTGTAATGTTTACCTTTAAATTTATCATTATAATAAGATATTGAACTTTTGATCATATCTATCGTGATTGAAAAACTTTTTTTAAACCTTAACCCATCGAGGATAATTTTTTTTAACAATATGTTAAGGAAATGAACAGATAAAAATTGTACGAAATCACTATAAACGATTAGAAAAAATTGCTACAAAAACATTTAACAATATCTCTCTCTTTCCATCATGCAATGAGAAGGAAAATTATTATGATGAGAAAGATAAGCAAAATGTTACAATGAGAGATTATAATTGTTGTATTAAATATTTTTTTAGAAATATATGCACTTACTTTACACTTTAAACCATATTCTTCACTCTTTTTTTAATCTTTAATATATCACACATATTATTCTAAATGTTTGCATTATTTTTTAGAATGATTATATTTTTTTAAATTGTTCCTCTAAATCTAATAGTAGAGACATTATAATTGAACAATATGAGGCACCCGAGTATAATATCCAAAAAACAAGTCGCTAGACAATCGTTATTGTAGTTAAAACTCCTAGTTGTCAATTATGAGTCGGTCGGTGGATATGACTCTCTCAATTGACCAACCCTTTAGCTCGAAATTATAGCAGTTTTGTTGATGAACATCATTCGATTAGTAGTTGTTGTGGAGCATAGTCCCATGACCCCTGCCCAATATAATAGAGAAACGATGTTGTGACCGAGTCAGTCCTGAGATTTGGAGTACCCTGTGTGAAACTCAACTTAGGGTCCGTAAAAAAATATTGTATAAAGCTATTAAATACCTAAAAAATCATTGAAAAATAATTCTTCTAGCATTTTTACTTGCAAATCACTAATTAAACGGTTACAATCAAGTATCTCTAGCATTTCATGTTTAATAGATAACAAGGCTAAACCGTTTAACCTTTTTTGTGATATAGTTTATCGTAAGTAATTTTTTAATAATTTTAATTTTGAAAAACTTCTTTTCGCAGATGCGACTGTAACCAGTATGGTCAATAGAATTTTATAAGCAATAAATGAATTTAAAAAACAATTAAGTATTTTTAAGAAATTTAGCATCTCGACTGCCATTTTTATTTTGGTAATATATCTCGCAAAACTGTAAGTTCTTCAAAGAAATCTTTCCCATCAAGATCAGAATAGGAATCATGACATAGAATTGTTTTAAGATTATCCCAATATTTTCTCAATTTGGTATCATCTATGGAATATAACTTCTCTGAACAAAATAAAAATCAATTTTTTTTATATTCTTCGAAATGATCAAATCTCCTCTCTAATGACCCACTAGCTTCATCTACTATACAGAAAAAATAATTATCAGTAAAAAATTCTTCGGGTGATTGTGTATTATCCTTTTTAGTAGTCTCATCAAAATGTCTCTTTCTATGAATTTGATGTGTTACACTAAAAATAGAATCAATTTTCATTTCAATACAAATTTCTTTAGCGGTATTCATTGCATCTATGAACCCAACTTCTCCATATTTAAAAAAAAAGTAATCACCCCTCCTACTTATTCAATTGAAATATCAATAAGCATGTCTTTAGATTTTAAGCATGTCTTTAGATTAGCAGTTGATCACAACTTTTCAAATGTGCACTTTTAATGCTATTATTGTTATGATAATTACCTTGCATGGACTAAAAATCATTCATGAGAAAATAATAGATTAAAACTAAAAAATCATTTAGGATAATCAACTAATTTAAGCCTTACCCATGAGCTAACAGGGCAATTAGCTCCACACCTTCTACAAATATATATATATATATATATATATATATATATATATATATATATATATATATATATAGAGAGAGAGAGAGAGAGAGAGAGAGAGAGAGAGAAAGAGGCCCCCTCCTGTAAGGATTCCGTATGGTGCAGACCCCGGTACATATCATTTTTTTTAAACTAGTAAAAAAGTTAATTTTGTGATGAAACTTCATGGATATGATCTTTATAGTGAGAAGATCATCTTTACTTTTTTTCATAAAAAAATTCAATTATTATTTTGAAATTTTAAAAAATTGGTTAAGATGAGTTTTGTGCTGTGTGGAGTTTAAATTGGACATTTAATTAATAGTTTAATTTGTCATCTAATAAATATTATTTATTGATTTCTTTTTTTGTAGGGGTAACATCAAAATACTTGAAGACTATGTTGTTGTAAAGAAGGTGCCATGAAGCTGATGGATTTGGTTCGGGTTGGGTTCGCAGGAGGGGGTGTGGGATTGTAAGCGTTGTGATGCTAGACAGGGACGAGTTGGATTAAGATTGGGAGGAGCGGGGAAGTGGGGTGTGGGAGCTGTTAATGGAGGTGCGATGTGCGGTGTGATATTTTATGGCATATGCAAGACAGTGGAGGTTTTTCAAGACAATGGAGGTGTGATCTTTTTTGGAACATCTTCGTACACTGTTTTCTTATTTGTTGATATTATCTCCTTTTATTTTTAATCGAAAAATTTATTTCATAACAAAATTTGTACAATAGTTTTGAAAACTGACATATTATTATGGTTAAATTTATTTCATAATAAATTTTATACAATAGTTTTTAAACTAGCTTTGTACATATATTATTATCTGGAAATGAATACAATGTAAGTCAATTTTGTAGTTTCATTAATCATGCTTTGTACATATATTTCATGTAATTATGGACTTAATTCGATTTTTTATTTCAGGGGATGGCACCACGCGATTCTTCAATTAATTCACAACAAACATGTTATTGTGGAGATCATACTCTTATCAGGACTATAAGGACATATGCAAATCAAGGTCGACATTTTTGTCGTGTCCAAATTATGAAGTTCGTTTAGACAATTTTTTTCATCGGATATCGGATACCACGAGTTGTCATTACAAATAAAAGAATTGGAGTTGAATTAGTCTTGCGTTTGTTCATTTGATATTTTTGTTCATAATAGTGTAATTGTGATAGCATTATTTTTCTTGGATTATTTTTTTAACTGGGTGGATAGTCCGATATACAAAGGAAATTGTAATACCCCGTATTTTTATGGCTTTTAAATTTAGGGATTTATTAAATTTAATTTAGATAGATTAATTGAATATTAATCCAGAAATTTGTTTTAAATATTTACTAGCGTGATGAGAGTTAGTAATTATTGTAAAATTTTTGATTTGTTAAATATTACTTATTGAGTAGAGTAATATGTAGAATTAAAATTATTAAAATTGTCATGAGGGAATAATATGACAATTATGGAAATTAACTCAGGACACGCCTGTGTCGTGTCGGAACTAAATTATTATTATTATTATTATTATTGTTATTATTATTATTATTATTATTATTATTATTATTATTATTATTATTATTATAAGTGAATAAATTATAAGTCGCCCGTATGGTCATTTCGAGTGCGTCAATGTATCCGGAAGGGTCGAGATAGTCAGAAAAGTATACCCGGGGGTTTAGTTTGGGACTCCGGAGATTTTTAGGTCTAACCGGTAACTCGGGAGGGCATTTTGGTAATTTCTATTTTTGGGATTTAATTACCTACGAAAATTAGAGTACTATATCAGGTGTTAGAGGTTGTCTTCTAGGGTTAGAACCTGCATATTTCACAAAGGCCGTTAGAGGAGGAAGGTGAGGAACTTCTCAAGGCTAGAGCCACCATAGTTGCACCATTTTTCACCACAAATACCGCCGGAGAGTAGATCGGAGGAAGGAGAACCCAACCACATCATCAAATCTCAAACATTTAGACTCATATTCTCGAGGCAAGTATCTATCTTTCCGTTTCCATGTTAATACAATATCC
The DNA here is from genome assembly GCA_949130495.1 of Sambucus nigra. Classification (NCBI taxonomy): domain Eukaryota; kingdom Viridiplantae; phylum Streptophyta; class Magnoliopsida; order Dipsacales; family Adoxaceae; genus Sambucus; species Sambucus nigra. Next base: position 120,548,999 of record OX422208.1, read on the forward strand.
ATGTTAGAATAAGAAGGGAAATTGTATGCTTCTTGGAGATTTCATGATATTGGAAGAAGTAAATTGATAGGTTTGAGTAGGAACTATATGTGGTTGATATCCTTATTATGTGTAGAACCATAATTACGAATTTTCATGATGTTTAGAGAAAGAAATCTGGTAATGACTAAGAAGTTCTGGAATTTATATAATCAACTAGGGTTTGTAATAGTTTCTTGAATTAATCCCATGTAATAATGATTACTTGTAGATTTAATCAAGAATTTTGGTAAGAAATCGTTTATACCTGTTACTATAACAATTGTGGTACTTGGTTGGGAGTTTGGGCGAAACTGATAGAGGTTTGGAGGACTTTTGGTGATGAAACCCGTAGGATAGTATATGCAGAATCTGGGAAATATCCGGACGATCGATCGATCCACCTTGAATGTCGATCGATCGAGCCCCTACCTTCAATCGATTGACCTCTTCTGGATTTTGAAGCTTGTTCTTTATTATTAATGATTAACCCTATGCCACTTTACGAGAACCCTTATACATATTTTATATACCACAATGGGACTTGGGAAAGACCAGTACGGTTGTAGGTAAGGTTCGGGTGATACGATTCATATGTGATTTAACTGTGGGGTTTCAGGAATATAAATTTAGTGGGAAATCGTGCGTACGTTATAGTATATCTTATGATAATTAAGGAAGACCTAGACTAGTAGAGTAGTGAGGGTGCACCTACTGATATTATATTATTTTGAGAGGATACACTTCGAGAGTCGAGAAGTACTTAAGGATTTGTTATACTTAATAGAATAAAAAGAGTGATTTACTTATACGTAGAACTCGAGGGTTATATGTTACGCCTGGATAGAATAATATTATGGGTCGTGGGCGTACCTAGCTGGTATATGTATATATATATATATATATATATATATATATATATATATATATATATATATATATATATATATGAGTGCATATATATATTATTTGAATATCTGTGTTTAATCATACCCGCGCTACTTGCTATCACAGAGGTTTTCGCGCCGGGACAATCTTATTCTGATGTGACTTTTATGGGGGATATTGACTTGTACCCTAGAACATAGGATTCCTTGGTACATGCTATCTGAGAAAGATAGTCAGACGGTCCTAAGAGACGTGAGGGTATGTGCTGACCTCTTAGTGACTTGAAAATATGCTTCGCCTCAATTTTGTGTGTATTATGTTAATATAGTTCGAGAGTGATTCCGAACTAGTATTTCCCTTAGTTTGAGTGATACGGAGACTTGATAGAAGAGTATGTCAGCACCATAGATTTTATGTGGGGTGCTGTTAGTATATATATTATATGTGTGACTAATATATATACGTATATCTATATGAGAACTTTCTACTGTGCGTATAAGTAGATAAGTAAGGAATAAATGCTTCAACTTTATTATAAGTGTTCAGAAAATTTATAACAGTAATGAGTTCTTCTAAATAACGTAAGAAATATTAAAGAGAAGGCTTTTCTAAAGTAAATATCATAACCTTGCTTTTCATGTGATAAAACCTTATGGAGAATAAGTTAGAGAAACTTATGAGATTTATTAGTACGGTAGGCGTGCACACTAGATGAAAGGTTAGAATTCTCAAGAGAGTGTCGCATACTAACATGGTTGTTGCATTAGTCGGTAAGCATTTTAAATACTTGCTAAACTATTTTTAAAACCGTTTTACAGTCGGGCTCTGACCCGTTTCCTGTCATCTTTTCTCTCTCTCTTGTGTGTGTGTGTGTGTGTGTATATATATATATATATATATATATATATATATATATATATATATATATATTACAGGTGCCCAGCCATAGGGGCGTCAGGCTTGGATCTTTGGACTGTTGACGTGCTGCAACTGGTGTGGGAGTTGCAGGTCTTTGCAGTAGATATCTCCCCCTTTGGAAATATGAGACAAAATCTCCTTTGAGTCAACTAGGACTCGTAGGGCAACAAGAATAAGGAAACCTATTCCTAAAAAAAATTTATCTACCCATTTCCTAGAAAGCAAAAGTACATAACTCAACTATTTACAATTGAATACCCTATTACAACTGTTGAGAATAACTGTACAGAATCCTGCAATGAATCACTAAGATCAAGTTGTTTAGCATGAGTGAAATTCATTAGACTCAAATTTCTCCCCCATTTTGTCTCAAATAGACAAAGGGAAAAAATAGAGAGATCAAAGAGATTAATCAGCACACACCATACCTATAGATTTACGCAAAGAAATAAATCGATTGTAATCTAAAGGTTTGGTAAACATATCTGTGAGTTGCAAATCAGTAGGAAGATAATTGATTTCTAATTCCTTAGTTTCAACCAATTCGCGTATAAAGTGATGCTTTATTTTTATGTGTTTTGTTCGCGAGTGTTGAACAGGATTTTTAGAGATATTGATCGCGCTTTGATTATCATAATAGAGATGCAATTGGCTTTCTTGAATACCATAATCACTTAGCATTTGTTTAAGCCAAAGTAATTGAGCACAGTAGCTTCCAGCGGCTATGTATTCAGATTCAGCTGTTGAGAGTGATGTGCTGTTTTGTTTCTTACCACTCCATCCTACCAAATTATTACCCATATAATAACATGCTCCTGATGTGCTTTTACTATCATCAGTACACCCAACCCAGTCAGCATCAGTGTATCCAATTATAGTGCTTGGTGTGTCACTAGTGTACCAAAGTCCTAGGTTCAGAGTGCCTTTAATATATTTAATGATTCTTTTAACAGAAGATAGATGGCTCTCTTTAGGGTTATTTTGATAACGAGCACATACACACACAACATACGTTATATCAGGACGCGAGGCAGTAAGGTATAGCAAGGTTCCTATCATACTACGATATAGAGTTGGATCTATAGATTTTCCAGTTTCATCTTTAGATAGTTTTACCGTAGTACTCATGGGTATTTTAGCATCTTTAGTACTCTCAAGGCCAAATTTTTTTACAATCTCTAAAGCGTACTTAGATTGCGAGACAAATAATCCTTTTGAATTTTGTTTGACTTGAAGACCTAAGAAAAATTGCAACTCCCCCATAAGAGACATTTGAAACTCTTTATGCATAATCTCAGAGAAGGATTTTACTTCTGAGGGAGAAGTTAATCCAAAGATAATATCGTCAACATAAACTTGAGCAATAATGATGTGTTTGCCAAAATGTTTGACAAATAGGGTTTGATCATTTTCACCTCTTTTAAAACTGTTATCTAAGAGGAAGCTAGAAAGACGCTCACACCAGGCTCTAGGCGCTTGTTTAAGGCCATAAAAAGCCTTTTTAAGACGAAATACATGATTTGGATATTGAGGGTCAATGAACCCTTTTGGTTGTTCTACATAGGTCTCTTCAGTCAATATTCCATTAAGGAATGCAGATTTGACATCCATTTGGTAAAGTGTAAAATGTAAGTAGCAAGCTATGGCAAAGAGAAGACGAACAGATTCTAAACGAGTAACAGGAGCAAAGGTCTCGTTAAAATCTATTCCTATAATTTGAGAGTATCCTTGAGAAACTAATCTAGCTTTGTTTCTAATGATTATCCCACTTTCATCAGACTTATTTTTAAAAATCCAACTTGTGCCAATAACCTTTTTGTGATCAGGCCTAGGTACAAGATACCAAACATCATGAATGACAAATTAAAGAAGTTCTTCCTGCATAGCAGAAATCCAGTGAGAGTCATTCAATGCCTCATTTACATTCTTTGGCTCCACTAGGGAAACAAAACATGCATAATGTGCATAATTTCTTTATTGAGATCTTGTACGCACAGGCTCACTAGGATTACCAACAACGTTATTCATGGGATGGTCTTTAGAAACCCAGTTAGGTACTTCAGGTATCTCAATTGGCAATGAGTCACCTATTTCTGGAGAGTCATTTTCTAAAGCATTTGTAGGCTCTTCCTCAATAGTTGATTCACCAGTCTTACTCTCTACAGTAGTGTCACTTACAATTATATTTATGGATTCCATCAAGGTTTTAGTGCGAAGATTATAAACACGATAGGCTCTACTATTAGGCGAGTAACCTAGAAAAATAGCTTTATCTCCCCGGCTCTCAAATTTGGACAGGTGTTCCCTATCTTTGCATACATAACAAGTACTACCAAAGGTTCTAAGGTACTTAAGATTGGGCTTTTTCTTATACCAAAGTTCGTAAGGGGTTTGTTTGGAATTCTTTCTAAGATATACCCTATTGATAATGTGACACGCAGTACGAATAGATTCTACCCAAAAATATTTAGGCAAATTCTTGGCATGTAACATAACACGTGCCATCTCTTGAAGAGTATGATTCTTTCTCTCTGCGATTCCATTTTGTTGAGGAGTCTTAGGAGCACTAAACTCGTGTTTGTAACCATTATAGTCATAGTACTCTATTATACCAGTGTCTTTGAATCCACCACCTCTATCACTACGAATTCTATTTACTTGAGTGTCCTTCTCATTTTTAATCCGAAGAAGTATTTTTAAGAAAGTTTGAAAAGTGTCAGACTTATGTTTTAAAAAGGCTACCCACGTAAATCTAGTGAAGTCATCAACCATAACTAGAATGTAACTTTGTCCACAGAGACTAACAGTTTGAGAGGGACCCATTAGGTCCATATGGATGAGCTCCAAAGGATTAGAGGTAAGGATATCTTTAACTTTTTTATGAGGTTCTTTAACAATTTTTCCTTCCTGATAAGAACCACAGACAATGTTAGAAATGGATTTGATTTTTGGAACTCCTCTAACTATTTCTTGAGAAGTCAATCTACTAAGATTATCGTAATTTATGTGACCCATCCTGTTATGCCATATCTCATTGTCATCCATTATGGCAACATTACAGATTTCAGAATTATTCATGACAGTATAACAATTGTCAGGGGTCTTGAATCTTGTAATTATGCATTCGCCTTTTTCATTTAAAATTTTGCAATTGTTCTTTGAAAAGATAACAGTATGATCTGAGTCACAAAATTGCGAGATACTAAGTAGATTGGCCTTAAGACCTTTAACTAGAAGAACATTTTTAAGAACAGGAAGTCCATTTTCTTGGAGAGTTCCTCTGCCTATGATCTGAGATAATACTCCATCACCAAAAATAACTTTTCTTCCAGCAAAGCTGGTTTTATTTAAGAGTTTTGTATCATCCCCAGTCATGTGTTTAGAACATCCAGAGTCTAAATACCAACCAGACGATGTGTGTTCAGCTTTTAAAGCAGTAATAACAATGTTACACTTCATCTGGGGTAATAGATCATCTTTTCTAACCCAAATTACTCTAGTTTTCATTTCGCGCTTATTAACTCTCAATTGATAAAATTTGCGAGCATTCGATTTTTGTTGAAAAATGTTTTGCGCATGATTTTGATTTTTTATGAAATACATGAGCATTTGGTTTAGGAAAGTGTTTAGGAATCCTTCTAGGTAATGTTCTTTTAGGTTTGGCTTTATCTTCCTATAGTTAGAGTTTTTGTCTGGTTGTCTAGGCAGTACATAATTGTTACGGCTTCTCCTAGAATAGTTAAAATTATGATAGATAGGAGGATTACAGACAGATTTAACTAGTCTTCTAGCATAGAAACCATTAAAAGAATGACCGTATATATCGCAGTAGGAGCAATAAAGATTGCTCAAAGTTGGGGTCCCTTTAGGAAAGTCTCTAAACATAGGTTTTAAGGGATTTTGAGGTTGAACTCTATTCCTAGGTACTACTATTTTGAATGTAGATTCACTCTTCCTAATTGAGGGGCAGATGTATTTAGCCTTTGGTGAACTTTCATGTTTAGAGCAACTTGATTCCCCAATGTTAAAATTTTGATGTTTTGAGTCAAACTCAGTTTTTAGAGAATGAAAGTCTGGGCAGGTTTCAATAGGTCTTTTACCTCCTGACACAAACTTGATAGGTTCAAAAGATTTTGTTTGAGTCTTCAAATTGGGGCAAAATCCTATTCCAGTTCGATCATCAGAATTAGTTTTTTATTCAGCAACAAACCCATCAAAACAGTTTGAGTTATTTTCAAATTTTCTAAATTTTTTGAAAACAGTTACTGTCTTTTCTTTAGTTTGTTCCAATTCTAACAATGCCCCTTTGTATTTTTTTCTCCAAAGTTTCATTTGTTTCAGTCAAATTTCTCAGTTTTTGATCAAACATTTTGATTTCACTTTCATGAGTTAGAAATTGGGTAGTATACTCTTCAGCATTAAGTTTGACCGTCAGGCTTAGATCTTCTAACTTCTTGGTGAGATCTTTTACAATCTTCTCTAGCCTAGTGCTTTTCTTGAGAGTTTTAGCATAAAGTGCGTGAATATCTGGGAGATCTTCATTGTCCGAGTCACTAAGTGTAGTGTGTGAAGTGACCCATAAGACTTCATTTCTTGGACTCACACACCCATTGACATCGTCATTATCGCTTTCCCTTTGACTCACACACCCTGAGGTAAAAATAGCAATGTTCTCTGTAATTAAAGCATCTAAACCAGTAACAACATGATTCGAAACAACATAAGTAGAATCACTATATTCATCCTCACTAACAAATACAAGCATATCATCATTATAGATAATCTTGGCAAAGAAAGACATGCAAGGGTTAAAAACATCAGATGACTCAGGTTCCTCATTTTCAGAGTCGCTTGAATCATCCCATGTCTTGTAAATGTTGGCTCTAGCGTGTTTATTTTGAGTGTTCAAATTAACTCTACAATCTTATGCAATGTGTCCTAGTTTACCACATCTGAAGCATTCAGTCTTCTTAAGGTTTCTGTTAGGTTTAGTGTGAGAGTCCTTGTGATGTTTGTCATGACTTTTCTCATGAGGTTTATGATTAGAGTGATTTGGATAATTGGACTTGCCTTGTTTGTTTGCCATATTGTTTCTAAACTTAATAACTTTCTTAAACTGTTTTAACATTAAGGCAATCTGATTGTCCAAACTATCTATATCGCATTCCTCATCAGAGTCATCATTGGGAATGTTAAACTCAGGTTTAATCAACTTAGAAGAAAAGATCAGATTGGAACTAGTCTGTTTCCTATGGGACTGGGTCAATTGTTTCTTAAATTCTCGTTCCATTTCCACAGTTCTTAATTTACTACTGAGTAATTCAGGAGTGAGATTTATGTCACACATTTCCTCAATAGCATATCTTTTGTTGTCAAATTTCTATGGTAATGATCTCAGAATTTTAGATACAATTTCATGTCTGTCATATGTTATCCCATTAGCATGCAGTTTTGTCACAATATCAGTCAAGTTCATATAGAAGTCATCAAATGACTCAGATTCAGACATAATTAAAGAGTTATACTGTTGAATCAACATTTGAGTTTTAGCAGCCTTAACTCTAGTGTCACCTTCATGAGCAGTAACCAAAGTGTCCCAAGCTTCCTTAGAAGTGGTACAGGATGAGATTCTTTTGAACTCATGTTCATTTATGGACATAAATATGGCATTCTTTCCTTTGTTATTGTTGCGATTGTTTCTCTTCTTGTGTGAACTCACTTAATACTTTCTTAACCCTCTCATTACTTCCTTCAGTGGCTGGTTTAGTAGGAAAAATGTATCCATTTTCAACAATGTCCCAGGCATTATCTCCCAAAGTTCCTTGAATGAAGGCAATCATCCTTTCTTTCCAGTAAGCAAAATTGGTTCCATCAAAGTTAGGAGGCTTGGTCAAGTTACCAAATCTTTTACTTTTCTCATCCATGTTTGATTTTCAGAAAACAATTTCAGAAACATAGGATCTCTTTAAAATAAGTTTACAAAGCTCTGATACCAATTGAAAATCTGTTACTAAAGCCGTTTAATATAAAATTAAACTATTTAAGTAACTCTGAACAGTTTTTTGAAGAAACTCTTTTCTTTAAAACCAAAACTAATTAATCACAAGTTGTGTTTAACAAAAGTATGTACGATATCTGTTCAAGATTTGATTAACAGGTTTAATTAAACAGTTTAAAAAACTTTAAACACAGCACAACCAAGAATTAGATGAGGAGATGTAGAAAGATTAAGAACAAGGATTTTTTACGTGGTAAAACCTCACCCAACTGAGGAAACATCCACGACTCCCTCCATGGAGTAAACCAAAAATTCACTAAAACAAATTTATCAGTTACAAAATGTATAACAAACATGCATACAACTCAGACCTATATAAGTTTAGGAATGTACCCTTTGGTGTCCTTATAACTTCTCTGCAGTTCTGATTGTTGATGTTGTTCTCCTAGTTTGCTAACTTCCAATTTGTTCAAGTTCTTTACGTCGACTCTTGTTCTTAAGATCTTATTACCAACACTTTTAGTGTGGTAGGGTGATAGTGTTTGTGGAGGTGCTTTCTAACACATGCATGCACACACACACACACACACACTTATTTTATACAACCAGTCCTAACAAATTACATATAAGAACTATATGCTGTGATTTTTCTATTTCTCTCTTCTCATAAAACTTAACCTTATTTGACCTTTACAATAATCCCAGAATCCACGGCTATCTTGCTCAGAAGACGTATCAAGATCCTAATCAATCTCAGGTTTTGAAAAGATTTTTGAGATTGAAAATCACCAAGTGCGATTCCAAACTAGGTCAAAGGTCTTGTTTCAAGAGAACTAGGAACAAAAAACATTATTGTTGATTTTAAAGTTAAAAACATTTACAAAAAGGAATGAACAATATATTTCTCAAGATGAGAAACAAAATATGTAAATCTAAGTGAAATGTAACATAAAGTACTCAGATCTGAAATTTCTATAAAGCAGAAACTTAGATCTAAGAAAAAATGTTTAAGTTGGACACAAGATCTAAGAACGAAGAGGTTACATCATCAAACCAACTAAACAAACCAACTCTCAACCTCTCAAACACTCAAACACTCAAGGTTGTGTTTGGTATATACAGGACTTGAAAAGAGGTTTAGGTTTGAAAAGGGTTTGACGATTTAGGGTTAGGGTTAGGGTTTCTAACTCTTTCTCTCTCTCTTTCTGGTTTCTCTCTTTCTCTCTCTTTTCTCTCTTCTCTCTCTACTCTCTCTACTCTCTCTTTTCTCTCTAAAGGACGAAATGGCAAAAGTCTCTGATGGCCGAGGATAAAGGTCCTTTTATAGGAGGTTGAGAAGATTCGAGAATAAGGTTCAAAATCAATGGCTCAGATTGACTCAAGGTTTATTGACTTTGATCCAAGGGTTCACGATATGCGGTGATTAAAACTCTCCTGATTGGTTCATATGAGGTTCACAGGGATGATGTAAGAGCGCATGCAGATCGTTGATAAAAACGATCCAAGGGTTGTAAACAAACGCTGATTTTCTCTCTATAAAGAAACACAAACTCAACCAATCAGAATGCAACAGGTGTTGGGCAAACATAAGATAACAAATGCGCGTCTAAAATTAATTACAAACGCACCCTGAGGTCTTTGCCACTTTCGGATTCTACCCAAGGTAACTTATAACCAATATAACCACCAATACTTAATTGCAGATTGACCCCAAAAACTTTTAAAAACAAATTTTAATTAAAAAAAACTTATTTTAAATGTTTATAAAATCCCCAAAAAATATTAAAAAGCAATTTTAGGGATTTAAACACACTCAACATATATACACACAATTATATGCAATATGAAATGTATGAGATCAAAATTACTGTGTGTGAGTGTTGGTAATATTGTCTGGATCAATCAAGCAAGAGGGATGAAATAGCAAACCAAACTCTAGGGTTCTTTGGATTCTAGGATAGACACAATTTTGTCACAATTTTCAAACTAGATGAACACTTATACAATACAGACTCAAGCGAGTCAAGAGTATAAGGTGATTCAGTAGACGTCTTCATCCTTGTATTCTCAACCTTTCATTTAGTTCTCCTTAGATAGGGCATATGTCGCCCATTTCCAATTTTATCTAGTTCAGAGAGATTTGTACTTTTGATTTATTTCAGTATTCTGTTGTAGTTGGGATTACTTGTAATTATCACTTTGTCCTGCGATTTGGGATATTTTATTTGGATTGATTTATCAAGCATGTTCTTTCATTTGTATGGTTTGGTTTTAATACTATCAATAGTATTCGTGAAATTGTCTTCGTAATTAATAATAACATTCGGACTTAATTTATAAGATTAAATGTTTTGACACTTAGCTTAATTATTTATAAGGTGATTAAATAAAAAAATTATTTTTCATCAGTGATGTTAAGAATGAACCAACCTGACACTTTGAGTTAATTTAATAAAGGACTGATCACCCGGTATTTAATTAGCCGGGGTGTCACATAAACTCTGCCCAAAATTTTTAAAAATATTTACACTTTTGCGTCGTAAACAATATTTTTGTATTATAAGTGATGTTACATAATGGTGGGTTTCACGTCATTTTTTTTAAATTACACTTTGTTTTGTTGGGGGATGAATTTTTTTCCGTTTTGCAATTACGTATTCAGGAAATTTTTGCCGTTTTGCGATTAAGTACTTCAGAAATTTTCGCTGTGCCTTCAGGCACGGGCATACACTTGTATATATATATATATAGATAGATAGATAGATAGATAGATAGATAGATAGATAGATAGATAGATAGATAGATAGAGAGAGAGAGAGAAAGAGATAGAGATAGAGAGAGAGAGGGAGTACCTAGAAGATTGTGGGTAGTTGAAAAAATGGGCACCTAGAAAATGAGAATCTTAAATGAGTTGGGTGAGATTTTTTTAGGTAATTGAATTATTCTTTGCATATATTTTTTGGGGGTAATTGAAAAAAATGGATCCCTAGAAAACTAAGCTCATTTTAAAAATGGGCATTTTTTAGTGTACATAAAAATATTTTTGAACCCCTAATATATATATATATATATATATATATACACTAGGGTATGCCCGTGCCTGAAGGCATGCTGATAATCGCAAAACGACAAAAATTCTCAAAGTACGTAATTGCAAAACGAAAAAAATTTCATTCCCCTAAAAAAACAAATGAGTAATTTTAAAAATTTGACCATAATATATTTTTTTTATAAGACTATCCACCCTGCTTAACAAATAAAAAATAGTCCAATAACATTCAAATAGTATGCATGTGCCTAAAGGAATAACGAACGCTTCTAAAAAATTGCGTCAACTAAGACTTGTAATCATAGAATTTATTATAAAACACAAATGTGTTCATGATGTTAAAAAATTAGGAAAACTTTCCTCCTTTTATATAGGACTAACTACCTGTTTAAGAAACCAAAACTACTCAAGTATACAAATAGTCCATCCCAGACATTATATCAACCAAATCATCAATTTATGAATACAATAGACTTCAGATATGATTACACACAAAAAATCATTATTGGCAATTTTACCAACAAAATGATGATAAAAATAGTACTTAAACACAATAATAAATTTTCAATCTAATAAAAAATATAAATCGTTGATTGAACAAACAACTCGTGGTACATCTGTAATAGGTGGGGTGGGGCTCAATGTTGAACGTGATCCAAAACTCAAGCTTATAAGTGACACATACTCCTCATATTGTAATAATCTGAAAATCAAACAACAAAAAATAGACGTGTTAATTCAAATTCAGAATAAATATACAAACAACGCCTTATTAAAGTACCTCGCAAAAGTTCCAAACATACCTGCCAACTCTAATATACTCTTATTCATATCAATCTTGATCGCCATCTCCATCTTCATCGACATACAAAAGTCCATTTCAAGGAAAACCTCCTGTAATATACATGCAATTGAACACGTAAACTGACCTTGTGCATAAAATAAAATAACAGGAAGCTTATGTGTTTTGTTCCTGCGCCGATGGCATGATTACAATTATATTCCTAGTTATTATGTATGACAAATTGCATACCACATCTATTCATCAGCTTTTGAACAACAAAACTCACAACTTTAGATAAATAGATAACGAAATGAAATCAATTCAAATATACTAACTAGTTACATCATATACTTAACAAATCTAACTTCATGACATTATCGGATATTTGCACCCAGTTACATCATATACTTAATGTCCTCATGCAATTTATGTAGAGAAATATCAAGGGAAAAAATTATCTCAAATTTTTTTTTGTTTATTTTCACAAATTAGTCAACTCTATCAAAACCCAAACTTTAAAAAAACTAATGAATATATACTCACAGTTTAGTTTAATTAAACTTGATTCTCACTCTTACGTCCAAAATCAATGTTCTATAAATATGCATCCAATCCCAGTAACATCCAAATCACAATCCCAAGCGTAATTGACTAAGAATATTATTAATCCCAAACTGAGATGCTATTACATAGAGTTGCAAAACTAATCAAAGCAGTGTACTCATAGTAAAGTTAAAAATTTTAGCATTGTTCAACTATGAAACAGTTGAAAATACATTTCTAGATGGGATGCATACCATTGTAGAAAGAATTATAAGTGGCCATTTTACATGAATAAGTGAAATAATATTATCATAGAGTGCATACTAGGAATGCTTGTGAGAGAAATAGCACCATCATATACATGGTTGGGGTGACCTGCACAAAAGAAAATGAGATAAAAATTAGAAGAACAAACACTAAAAGCAACCTTTACACACCTTATAAGACATATCAACCTAGAGTTACCAAATCTTCATACAATCCTTTAACAACAAACGCTAATTTTAACAAACCCAAAGAGTTTTAAACACATTCCCCAGCTGAACTCGAGCTTCAAAGAGATTTCAAACATATTTTCAGTGCCGTTTTAATTTTTTCGCCTACCAAATTCAACAATAAAAACATGTGGTCAAGAAACACTCGTCCTGTTAAAAAGGACTCTGGTGCCATGTCGTTGACCAATAATAAGTGGTAGGGAAACCCCCCAGTCTTTGCAATACCGATCACCGACCAATAATAGGTAGTCGGACAACTCCCCAGCCTGTACCAACGTTGACCAACCATGAAAAAATTGGTTATAGCCATGAAAAAATCGGTTACAGCCATTAAAAAAAATGTTGACCAACCAAACCTTGATAGTTGTTGCCGACCAATGATTACAGTCCAACGATGAGCTGTGGTTGCCGATCACGAATGGTGATGTTATTGATGTGTGGGACTGGATGTACTTCTCGCGAATTTTCGATCAGTTCATAAGTCTTGCTACATAGAGATAATTAAAGGGAGATTATGGTACGGGCATACTTTGGATAAAATCTGATTGTTAAGTCACTGTAATATCCCGTGATAATTCACGAAAGTGGACATAGGGACTAAAAAAATCCCTCTTTTCCTCAAGTCCCCACAACCATTATTCTTCCCTTCCAAAGAAACTACACTTCCTTTATGTTTTTGCAGTTCAAAACCATGAACCGAGTTATTTTTCCTTGATTGAATCTCATCTACTGTACTGTACTGCCCAGTTCTATATGACAAAAACTCACTGCAAACATGAATATTACACTGTGTTGCAACAAATGATGTTGTAAAGTTAATACAAATAAAAAGAGAATTACTAACTAAAATGAACAACATAGTTTTGATACCTAATGCCTTCTTCAACCAACTTAGATCAAGCTATAAACAGATTCAACAGTGAATTAGAACAAAAACAACATAAAAAGTAAGTAGAATAATAAAAAAGAAGCAAATGGCATAACATTGAATAAAGGTATCCCAAATCTACTCATATAACTATTCTAACTGATATATGTATTACCAAAAATATTCAATAACAAATTGATCTAAATACCTATGGCATAACATGACAGAAAAATAATCATAACAGATATATGGTGATATAAAAAACTAAATAAATCCCCAAAATTGAGCAGTTTTAGCAACATAACCAACTTTGTACAGTCCATAAATGTGTCACTAACTATGTAAAGAGTCCTAAATAAGTTTTCCCCCTTGATAGGATGTGTTTATCTACCAGGTATAGCATATATTAACAATTATAAAATGGTATAGCAGGTATACAACCATTTATACATCTAAGAAGGTATAACAACCCGATATGAATTAGTTATAGCAGTTAGGTATGTCAACCAGTTATGAATTAGTTATGTATTAAATCAGGTATAACAACCAAGTATAGCATACCTAAGAAGGTATATCTTCTTCTGCTCGTATTAAATCAATACTTCTGCTCGTATAATACTTTAAACCAACAAAATGAGCATAACATGGCATGTATCTCGAATTCTTTAATAAAAATATTCAATCTCAATTAATAGGGTCAAAATGCTTTAATATAATTTGAACTTTGTGTTTGAGCAATCAATCTTATTGGAAATTAATCCCTAGAACACAAAATATATATATTCTCAATTAGTCCATTCTACTAAAGAGGAATCAAATTATGAAATTACCTCTGAGAAGCTAAGTCGTCAATTGTGGAAGCTAAGCCGTCAATTATTAAATTATGACTTGATTGTATCCTTGTAAGTGCTACGATTAATGCTCCTACCGGAGAAGCCAATACGTCAATTGTGGACACTAACTTTTCAAGTCTTTAATTCAACACAAAAAACAAACCATTTAACATTCATGTATAGGTATTTGGATTTGTTTATGGAAAGAGATTTTAGTTATGTTTTAAAAATAGGATAAAAGTAAAAAATAAGAATAAATAATAATTTTACCTGAATCCAAAACTCTTCATGTGAGTACCATACTTTGCCTGTGACTACTATACTTTGTCTATTAAAATTTTCTAATTGTGACTGCCATATATTGGTGTCGTCCCCTATTTTAGCCTCTTCCATGCGCATGTGGATACACCTGTGAAACATTGACATGCCAATCAAGAACAAAAATGAGATCGCGTGTCCACTTTAGATGTAGAAACATAAGCAATGAAAACATAGCATGAAATCGCCGAACCCCACTTTGGATACAAAATACTGAAATAAATAATTAATTCTAGCTATTCACAGGACATGAAATCACTGAACCCGAATTTTAGATGATTGAATGACAACATAACATTTGAAGCAGCACATTTTATTCCACTTTTCAAAATTCAATATAGTTGAGCTGATTATTATATATATATATGAGCAGATCCAAAAATGAAGTCACTAACAAATTCTACATGCTACACATATACTCAAAAACTAAATTCATAGATACGGTAAGGATGATGTTCACTTCGAACTCCAATACTACACATAAACTCACAACCCCAATTTAACTCCAAGATCTTCCAAACAATAATGAATTTAGTGAAAGAAACGAAGACAACACAAAAACAGATCACACAATTTTGAATTGAAAGAAATATAACAAAGTACACAAAATTCCTAATAAGTAACTGATACTTAAAACAGTACCATAAAATACTTGTATCTAAGCTTAAATGTTTCTTAAAACATCATACGGATGCATAAAAGAGCGGATTTATTAGAACAAATAGGAGCCGGCCATGGTGACCCTTTAACTTCTAAACTCGAGAGAAAACCCCAACCCCTATCTATTTTTGGAAAAAGAAAATGCAAACTCCTCAAAAAATCGCATAGGGGATAGAAAGAGGGTGTGAAGAAATAGAACATGGTTACGAAGTTCTAGAAAGAAAAGCGGTGCGATACCCTATTCTCATCCACACATCATTGGAATCCAATTACGAAGTTCTGGAAACCAAAATGGAATATTAAAATTTCAGGTGTCACAATTTCAGGTCTCACAAAATGGAATATTAAAATTTCAGGTTTCAAGTCGCATAAAACAAACATTAAATTAATGAGATATCAAAATTTCACTTGATATCAAACCACGAAAGATCTTAAGGTGAATAATTTAGTATAAATGGAATATTAGGGTATAAATTAAATATCTCAGGTCTCACAAAAGAAGTAGTCCAAAATTAAACATATAACCAAAATAAAAATTTAACAAAATTACCAATAGATATTTGTTGACTTCATCCAAAATATATGGTAAAAAAGAAATATCGTCAATTAATTTACCTCTAAGATAACCCTTCTTCCACTTTTAGTTAGGCTTAATCACACTGCCAAAGGAACCCTTCTTCCAAACACATCTGCCAAAGGCCATATAATAAAATTTCAGTTTCATTTTAGGAAGTAAATGTAAAATAAACACATCACAACAGATATAAGCCCAAATAGTCACAAAATGAATGGAAATGCTCACTTGGGAATTTTGTCATAATTGGGAATCTGCATGAGATAATCAATTACACCAATCAAGCGCGCGACTGGTTAGATGATGGCAACCAACAAAATGTTGTAGGATCTTTAGGAAGACAGACTATCAAATGCCAATCCCAGGGGATTAACAATATGTCCCCTCCATAATGTGAAGATGAATATTGCTTAAAATCTTTGCTACAAAAACATAGTCATACATACATCAAACCCCAAACACAGAGACAACCAATACAAAATCTTAAGAAAGATGAAAAGCATACGATCAAAAAATACGCACTTGTGAACTAAATACAATATGAATAAGAAATAGGAGAACAAAAATTGGAACAATGTATCTTCATAACTTCAAAATGTCTTTGATTAAGCCTTGCATTAAATAATTGTACATACACTTGGGGTACAACATTTTACACACTTGGGATACACACTTCGTACGTATAGACTTTTTTCTTGTTAAAAAATAAAGAACAAACATGTTAACCATTGAAATAAACCAAGAGAAAAGGTACAAATAGGCATATAAAACCAAAATACATAATTGTTTAGTCCTAAAATGGCCCATATAGACACATATAATTGTGCCATAGAGAAAATAGGACATGCTTCATAGTTTCTGGGTATTTGTGTTGACAATGCTATAAAGAAATAAACCAAGACTTGGAAGTAGTGACCATCCATGTTTTTCACCTTTTCGATGCAATTAGTGATGAAGCGAGAAAATTAGTCTCAAATATGTCTAGTGGTGAAAAAAGTAGCCATTGCTTCAACTCCTTATTTTAGATCATTAAAAGAGGATTCTTACAAAATGTAAATGATATATAAACCACTTCGGTAGAAGAATACGCTTCAATAAAAATGAAAACACCAATTAAATAAGGAATTAGAATATAAATTACTAAGAATGAAATATTGTGAAAAAGTACCTTAGACGCATTCATACAAAGAACATGTGTATTTTAGCTAAACATTTTTAATCGGTTGATACGTATAAACTGTCACCGCTTTCGTTACGATACATATAAACATTTATGGGTAGATTCAAAAGTTTTCCTATATAAGTGGACACCCCTTGTAATGTAATTTTGAGAGTTTGGCATTTTGCTGAAAAAAATTAAAATAATAAAATGTTAGTGAGACATTATGAAAAACACATCAAGAACGGGTCAATTACTCATAAAGTGTATCTATATAACACAAAATGATGAATATGGGAATAATGGCTTACATCATATTCAATCAAGTGTAACTCTATTCATACCAAAACCCGTTTTGGATAACTAAAATTCAAAACCATCAAAACCAATAACTCAATTCATACCTGCAAGAAAAACTAACAATGTGATTCAAATCAAACCAAATCCAATATCAGCAAAATCAAAAAAACCAAAATCGACTCAAACCAAAGCTAAAACATAAACACAGCTACCTGCGATTTGAAACAACCCCACCCCCACTTCCCCAGAAAAAATTAATATTACATGTGGTATATTCATACCAAAACCCGTTTTGGATAACTAAAATTCAAAACCATCAAAACCAATAACTCAATTCATAGCTATAAGAAAAAGCAACAAAGTGATTCAAATCAAACCAAATCCAATATCAGCAAGTAAAAAAGAACCAAAATTGACTCAAACCAAAACAAAACATAAACACATCTACCTGCGATTTGAATCAACCCCACTCCCACTTCCCCAGAAAAAATTAATATTACCTGTGATTCGAATCAATGTAATATAAAGAGGAATTCGAAATGGACCTAAAGAAAATAGAAAAATATAGTGATATTCTCCCATCCTTATAAAAATTATATCTCCACAAACTTATCAAAACAACAACATATATAAGATAATATATACAGTTAGATCCTTAAAGAATATAACTAAAAACAACCAACATTATCGAAACACCCAAAAACTAATCAAATAGAAACAAACATGTAAAACTCAAAAATAATGTCAACAAACCTAGATTGAGCTTGATTACAATTCATAAACCCTAGATCTGAATATAAAAAACACATACCTTTAGTTGTGGCTCATGTTCACACTTCGAAATCACAAATCGATTTTGTATTACCCAAAATTATTAGATCTGCAAACAAAACATCATAAATGTGAAAAAATTAAGCTCCTGGATCTGTGTGTGTGTGTGTGTATGTGTGAGTGTGTGTATGTATAGTGAGACTACCTGAAGTTAGCAGAGCTGGAAGCGTAGGGCGACGGTGGACGCATAGGTGGGCGATGGAAGCGGCGACGGATAGGGTTAGGGGGACGGGAAGAGAATGAGGGGAGAGGAGAGGAGAGAATGAGGGGTAATGGGAGAGCCGAAATTAGAGAGACGGGGGCAGGGTTTGGGATTAAGGGGTATTCCCTTCATTTGCCATGTCACAATGCTAAGTGGTGACATGGCAAAAGCTCACACCCTCAAATCATCCCAAAAAATTTGATCATAACTGTTAAATTATTTTACTATTCAAATACCCCTCTCCTATATATATATATATATATATATATATATATATATATATATATATATCCCGTGCCACTACATGGCCAACTCTGGTTATGACGTGTCATTAAGACATCTATCAATTTGTTATGACATTGTTATTATTTTAATATATGTACAAAAAAACATTACTGAAGTTATGTATTGCAGACTATTGAAATAAAAGGTATTACGTTAAAATAACTTTAAATGGGAACTTATTTTATTAATTAACACTAACAAATGTTGCAACAATTTAAGTGTTAGAATTAAACCCTATCTCTAAAGAACAACACAAATTTTGTCTGAAAAAGCATACTTATAAGAAAAGAAAACTAGAAGGTGAATCTTCAACTCAATCCATTTATTTATTAATCTGAAGTTCCACCTAAAAGAAGTAAATAAAACATCAACAAATTGGATGTGATTTAAAAGTCTAATGTTCTTATATTTTTCAGAAAATAGATACGTTTTTTTAACACAGGGGTGGGGGGGACGACACCCCATAGTTTTATTGGATCAAATTAAGAAACATAACCCTCCTTAGGTGGCATGAACAATTATTGTGAAAGTTGAATTTATAAAATAACCAACAATACATGTATTGAAGCTGAGATAAAGTAAAGAACTAGAGTTGACTTTATAAAAATAGTCAACAATAATAAAATAAGTGAAAATTAAAGAAATGAGGGAAAAAGATGGCTCTAATTGCAATTGCATCCAACCGATGAGCAAAAACTCTAGGATTGTGAATTGAAACTAAGAAAAAGATGAATAAGAATCGGTAAAAATGAGCAAACTCCATCTTGGGCAATAGACCTAGGGGAAAAATGTGTGCCCAGAAAAAAAACCCATTGCTTTTTTAGGAGATCATTTTGCGATTCAAACATGGAAAATGTTTGAGATTCAGATCCAAACCAAGATAGGGCATCGACAACTTGATTAGCTTCTTTGTAGCAAGGGGTGATTTAAATATCCATGTATATTCTAATTTGGTTGAACATTTCTAACATGCTCTAATGCATGTAACAACAATTATTTAACATATGTTTAGCTCACATAATTAGTTTCAACATGCCATTGTAAAATATATTTATTTTTTCATATTAACAAACCTTTGAGAAGGGCATGACCTTATAATAAAAAAAAGTTTGAACATCATATACCCTCTTTAAAGGCCTAAATCAATTTACTCGTCTTGTCTCTAAGAATACCTCTTATGACACATTAATTGTTTACCTTTGGATGGCCGATCGATATTAAATTTGAAGGTGGATTTTGGCTTAGACTAAATTACTAAAAGATGAACACTGGAAGAAAATGTCATGTTGAGTTTTTGAAGATCAACCACATAGAAATCCATAACATTAATTTTGTCTTTGAATATGCAAACAAAAAGTATGCATGTATCTTTTTGAATGATGGACTTGATATCGATCGTGTGACTCATAGGAGTTATTAAAAATGTATTCTTAATTTTCCAAATGTGACAACAAACCATAATAGGAATCAAATTTCAAATTACCTTTTTATAGTCTCTATTTCATGTATTAGAGAATTAAGCTCTCAAGGTCGTGTTCCATCCTATAGTTAGATCTATAGGACATTAATTTTCAAATTTATAACTTTAATCCCTATGGTATAATAACATTTATTTGTGTGGTCCCTTTAGAGTTAGTAATATACAAAACACGTAATTCTATTTGTTTTAGTTAAAGAGGCATTTATATTTATACCCTTACTCATACTCATTTAGAACTCATTTTAAAAATAAACACATAACCCCACCTCCACCCTATGGCACCCCACCCACCGGGATCCTAGTCGGAATATTGGAATCCTCTCCGAAGACCTCACCAAATATTGAATATGGGTGTTTTAGTGAAATCGTAAATTTATCGGCTTCGATTTTTTGTCAAAAAATATTGAATATGGGTGTTGTTGGATAAATCTCAATGAGTAGATTTCAAATATATAAATTTTATGAATTTTGGATTTATAGATTTGAGGTTATGGACTTTTAAAAATTTGATGATTTTTTGTATATATTTGTCATTTTCATGGTATTTTTAGTACAGAGAGTATATTTATAAAATTATGTGATATGCCTTATATTTACACACTTTTGGTTTGAGTTGGACCTTTCCCCCAAAGCCCCTTGATCTATTCATCCACCAATATATGAGAAACATATGAATATAGGACGTATAAATCATGATGCCAAACTTGGCTGCAAAAACTTCTAGACCTGTTGAGGTATCTTATCATGCAAGAATAAATGACTAGTGAATTCAATTTTATGATTAACACGACATATACATTTGCACAAAAAGTATTATTCCCAAATCATGGATGGATGAAATAAGAGAGGAAATTACTACTAAGTTTCCAACAGAAAGTCATAATTTTATTTGGGGTATTTTTATAGTGCATGAATGAACTGATTACTCCAAAAACTTTAGGCCTCCAAACCACTTCCCAAGTAGAGTGGACAGAGTACAAATCAATATCTTTTTTTTTTATCAGTACAAAGGAAAAAGCCTTACCCCATATCAGCTAGAATTATATTTCTAAGATCATGCGATTGGAAGGCTTCATAAAAGCCCATCCCATTAGAGTAGCTATTCGGTGAATCTAGCCAATGGGCAGCTGCATTAGCAGACCTCCTTGCCCATGTCACCTCAATGTCCCATTTCGTTATAAAAGATCTGATATCCATAGAATACTCTCTATAGTACAAGGAGGAGGACTTTTACCCACACACATATTAACTAACTCTTAAGTTGTCACTTTCAATGACAAGGTTTCTGAGTTGAAAGGACTGAGCCACATGGCAAGCCTCAAGCAAGGCTACAGCCTCACAAGCCAGAGAAGAGACAACCGACCGACACCTTACGTCTAAACTCATGTAGCAGCTATCCCATATGATCTCTAACCACCCCTGCAATAGAGGCTTCAACACTGTGCCTCTTAAAGTCCCTATCCACATTAATTTTAAGTCTTCCCGTTGGAGGAGGAGACTAATGGACATAAACATTACCCGTATCAGTCCTAGCAGGTCACTCATCTCTTTGAGGATATTAAAAATCATCCGGTCCTTTTGTAACCATTTCTTATTGAAGATAAACTCATTTCTCCCCTTCCAAATATGCCAAGCTATAATGTCAATTGCACTCAACTGGGAGATAGCATCCCTGTTAGAAGTCGAGTTTTGAACCACCTCATTTAACCATATCAGAACAGAGTGACCATAAGCCTCATCCCATATTTTTAGATTACTACAACCCTTCCACACCTCTTTAACTTCTTTACATCTAGGTAGGATGTGTTTCACACTCTTCTTTTCTTTTCCACAAACTGAGCACACGGGAGAAGGACGACATTTTCTATTGAAAAGATTCTCATTAGTGGCCATGGCATTATTGCATGACTTCCACAAGAAATGTTTGATCTTGGGAGGAGCTTCAATATCCCATAATGTTTTCCAAAACTTTTCATCAACCAAGTAAGAGGATGAGGGATAATCACATATTTTTTCCAAACTCATTTTCTCTGCTTGTACGTAACCTGATTTCACAGTGTATTTTTCCTTCCTAGTAAAATTCCAAACTAATTCATATTCTTTATCTACAATGTCAACATGAAGAAAATGGTCCTCTGGAGCGAAAAGAGAGTTCATCTTGGATGGGATCAATCGCCTTTGAGAAGTTGAAATAAGGTTAGCCACCATACACTCACCGGACTCTAAAGGTTTCGCAGAGAGGGTTTAAATCCCTATAGGTTAGGAATACATCTACTCTTCTATATATGTGTGATACCCTCTCTAATAAAATCCTGGGTGATCAATCCTAAATTAAATTAAAACAGGTTTCTTAGTTGGTTTATTCTTAGCATCACTGTCGAAAACTTTTTTTTAATTACTAATCACCTAAGTGAAATTAGACCGGTGCCAAATTTTATCTTTCATTAACCCAAGAACAATACTCATTCGGAAATAATTAAACATTCACACTATACAATTATTCAAACCATCACGCAATATAAAGGACAAAGTCTTGCCGAGTCAACAATCGGTTAAAAATCAAATGCTGCTAAATAAAGCCAAAATAATCCAAAATTGAATATCAGAAATAAAGACAATGGAAAACATGTCCCAATAAAGAGTACTAAAATGAGATCCTACACTTGTTCTGAAAGAATGAATCATCTATGCAAACTCCTTCTAGCCTCCACAATGCTACAACTACGAGTCCCTGGACTGAATCCTCACGTCTGGCATCCCTGTGGCTGGACACCTAAAAGAGTTTTAAAAATATTTTGATAGGAAGAGCTAGTACTCAAAACGTTTTGAAAATATTTAGTAAGTGATTATCACAGTAAAATGAGTTATTGATTACACATATTAAGATTTGCATACACTCTCTAGAGTTACCTCGCCCCGAAGAAAAGCTTTAATCCTAAAAGCCTGTTTACAAGGTTAATAGCAAAATGTTATGAATTGTGTAAACTCCGAATAGACTTTTTGGGCAAAACTCTTTTCGAAAAGAACACAAGATGTGTTATACAATCTTTCTGAATGTATGGTTTAGATTCGATAGTTGATTACCTTTCTTTTAAAAGTTTAAGAAACATCTACTAAAGTTACCATGCAGTCCCAATCACAATAACAATTAAGAATATTCAAAGGAATAGACACAAGAATTTTTAACGTGGTAAAACCCTTAATCAAGGGAAACATCCACGGTGCCCTCTACACACAAAATAAAAATTCACTAAAATAAAGAATTAAGTTACATCACCTAAGCAAACACACAATGATCCTAAATCTAAGTTTAGAATTATACATATATGAGCTACTTCACTCCAAAGCTTTCTGACTAGAACTGATCTCCTCTTTGTTACTCCTTTTCCTTTTCCTCCTTCTCTTTGAATTATGACTCCAGCAACTGTTTCAACTTTTAAATCTCAAACAAACCACTGTGTCTAAGTGTTCATGTGAGAAGTGTTTCTGAAGTGAACTATATGCAGATATGCAACACACCCTCTCAATATTATTTATGGCATTCCTATCCAATTACAAACAATTCTAAAATGAATAGGATATTTCCAAGTCTGTATTTTACAAATCAAGACTTCTTGATCTTTCTATTAATAAACAGATCTCAAGGTTACCTTGCTCAGAAGACGACCAAGGTCTTATACAATTTCAGTATTTTGAAATTTTTTTCGAAATTGTAAACCACCAATTGAGATCCAAACTAGACTAGAAGTCAATATCGTAAAAATAGAATTATAAATAACATGCAGAAACTGATTCAAATGATTTTGTAAAAGAAACTTCTAACTCAATATCAGATCTAGAAGAATAACCTCGCTTTCAAAAATAGCCCAAGGTCATATGTGTCTCCTTTTTATTTTTAAACACGTTTATTTCATAAAATGTGAAATAAAAACAAAGAGACACAAACGCTCTTAAGGATCTGTTTTTTATTGAAACCTTAGAAGTTTGTTTTCCAAAAACTTTGGAATCAAATAGATCCGAAGACAGAGATCCTAAAAGAGAACTGAAAAATAAGCGTTCGATGTTCTCTTTAGAAAATATAAAGTTTCAATATGTGAAACTTACGATTTTCTCAGAGAGGTGTTTTGAGAGAGACTTAAAACAAAAGAGGTCTTCTACAAGACGTCAAACCAACTACCAAACCCACATAAACCCTAGATTGGCTCTATCTCTCATAAGTTTTTGTTTCTAGTAAAGGTTTTTGAAGTTTAAAACTGTTTGGGTTGAAGGGATTCACTCAGAGGTGATGAAGGACGAAGATGGATTTATCTTATTCATTTTTCTCTCTATTTATCTTTCGAATTTCTTCCCTTTCTCTCTCTTCTCTCTTTTATTTTCTCTCTGTGACGATTTGAACAAAAGTATCAAAATGCTGAGAGTAATTCCGATTTTATAGTAGGTGAAGGAAGGATTTGAAACTCCGTTTGCAATCAATGGTTGAGATTTAGTTCACACAGTTTGACTAATGATCCAAGGGTTTATAACCAAGCGGTGAAATGAAAGAGTCTCATTGGATGCAAGGTAAACACTAGGATTATAACAAAACACATGCAGGTTGTTAATAAAGCTAATCCAAGGGTTGAGTTTGGTGATCGAAGTAGAGTCTGTGAGAAAACACAAATCTACTCGTTTAGCTACCAATGCGTGTTATAGAAATATTTACAAAGACGCCTTGTAGTCTCTAGCGCTTTTATATTCTACCCAGGCTAACTTCCAGCGAACAAAATCACTTTCTGAAATTCAAATTTCAACCACAACACTTTTAAAATCAAGTTTTAATTAATTCAAAATTACTTTAAATTGTATAAAATGTTTTGAACTGAATTAACTTGATTTTAAAAAATCTTAAAGTGTTGTAAAACCATTAATGCAAATAGGAGAAATATATGATGCAGTGATAGTGTCCTATTAGTGGTTTTAAGGTTAGAAATAACTTCCCTATAAGGATTGCTTGGACTTGATTGCTTCTACCTCTTCCTTCTTCTTGAACCTTTGGGTATGGAGCAACTCATAAAATCTAATCCTACTTTGTCTCAATATACAAACTAGTTGGAAATCCTATATAATGTAGACTCAACTAAGTCAATTATATAGTGTGTTCTCAATCTCCCCCTTTGGATATTAGAGACAAAATTCCCTTGAGTATTCTAAACTCGTGGGTAAAAATTGAAAAATCCTAGTTATCCTATACAAAGGTTTTAACTACCCGTTCACATCCTAGAATCGAAAATAAGGTAAAAAAAAATACATCACTCAACTATATACATACCAATACCCTACAAAAGTATAAGAAGCTATATAACGAGTCAGAAATGTCTGTAAAAAAAATAAACACTTAATGAAAAATTTGTTGAGTTAGAATCAGGAATAGATAGAAAAATCTCTTAGTAATACTCAAGCTCTTATCCCCCAATTTTTCTCAAATATACATGGGGTATAGATCACAAAAAAAATAGAGTTGATCACATAATATATCATAAACATGGCACAATCAGGGGTCTCCTACATAAAATAGTGTTAGGAGGTGTCTTTAGTCATTTATCAAACAACCATGCCCTAAAACTTCAGAAACCAATTATAAGCAAGATACTACCTATGTTATGATAAATGGGATAAAAATTAATTGAGAGTTATCATGCCTATAGCTGTTCGTAAATACTCAAATCGTATGTTGTCTAATGGTTTGGTAAAGAGATTTGCGAGCTGCTTTTGAGTGTTCAGATATTCAATGATGAGATCGTTGGATTCGACAATATCACGGATAAAATGATGTCTAATCTTAATGTGCTTAGTTCGGGAGTGCATTACAGGATTTTTGGAAATATTAATAGCACTTTGGTTATCACAAAACATAATTAACTTATTTTCGGTGATACCATAATCTCTAAGCATCTGTCTAATCCATAATAATTGTGAACAACAACTACCAGCTGCTATATATTCAGATTAAACGCTAGATAAGGAAATATAATTATGTTTCTTACACGACCAACCTACGATATCACGCCTACATAGTAGCAAGCACCATAAGTGCTTTTACTATCGTCAGAACAACCGGCCTAATCGGCATCGGTGTACCCTACAAGAGAACTAGTTGTATCTTTCGTACACCAAATACCAAATTTTAGAGTACCCTTAATATATTTAATAATTCTTTTCATACTTAATAAGTGGGAATCTTTAGGGTTACTTTGATATCTAACACAGATACAAACGACGAAGGATATGTCGGGTCGAGACACGGTAGGATACAGCAAAATCCCTATCATACTTCTATAAAGAGTGGGATCAACACTTTTCCCATTATCATCCTTAGAAAGTTTAGTTGAAGTACTTATGGGGGTCCTAGAAGGTTTAGCATTTTATAAGTCGAATTTTTTAACTAAACAAGCAACATACTTGGATTCAGAAAAAAAAGTCCATCACTACATTGTTTGACTTGTAAACCTAAAAAATATTGTAGTTCACCCATTAGTAACATCTGAAATTCGGTATGCATGATATTAGAAAAATTCTCGACTTGTTTTGGACAGGTAGAACCAAAAATAATATCGTCCACATATACTTATGTGATTAAGACATGTTGATTTTCCTTTTTAACAAACAATGTTTGATCGTTTTCGCCACGGACAAATTTTTGAGACACTATAAAAGTAGACAATCGCTCATACCAAGCTCTAGGAGCTTGTTTCAATCCATATAAGGCTTTCTTAAGCCTAAAGACGTAGTCCGGGTGTACATGATCAACAAATCCTTTGGGTTGTTCTACGTATACTTCTTCAGATAAGATTCCATTTAAAAAGTGGATTTAACATCCATTTGGAATAATTTGAATTGCATATGACAAGAGATGGAAAGAAGGAGACGAACTGATTCTAGACGAGTAACAGGTGCAAGGTTTCGTCGAAATCAATTCCTTCAATCTGGGAGTATCCCTGTGCGACCAAGCTAGCTTCATTTCTAATGACCTCCCCATTTTTATCTGTTTTGTTTTTAAAAATTCATCGTGTGCCAATAACCTTCGAGTCTTTTAGTCTAGGAACAAGATTCCAGACGTCGTGACTCTGAAATTAAACTAGCTCTTCTTGCATAGAATTTTTCTAAAATGAGTTAGAAATGGCATCATTAACATTTTTAGGTTCTTAAAGAGAAACAAAACAAGAAAATTGTGCCACTTATTGAAGTTAGGATCTAGTTCGAACTGGTTCCGAAGGATTACCGATAATAGTTTCAATGGGATGATCTTTAGGAACCCAAGTGGGTACTGAAGGACTCTCAGGTTGCATTGAATCAGTATCATTTTGAGGATCAGCGGATAAAGTAGGTTCATCCTCATCAAATGCTACGGGTTGACTGTCGCTTCTCCTTACACTAGTGTCATCTATAATTACATTAATTGATTCCATAATAGTTTTGGTTCGGTAATTAAAAACACGCAAAGCCCTACTATTTTGGGAATAACCAAGAAAAAATCCCTTTTCTCCTCGGGTATCAAATTTTGAAGTTGCTCTCTATCTTTGCAGATGTAGCAAATACTCCCGAAGGTTTTAAAATATTTTAATTTTGTCTTTTTGTGGAACCACAGCTCATAAGAGGTTTCTTTGGAAAAATTTTTGAGGTAGATACGATTAATAACCCTGGCCAGCTTCTACCCAAAAATATATAGGGAGATTCTTAGCATGTAACATAACCCTGGCCATTTCTTGTAAAGTCATATTCTTACGTTCAGCTATACCATTTTGCTGTGGGGTTTTGGGAGCGCTAAACTCATGTTTATAGCCATTAGCTACACAATACTCAGAAATACCAGAGTCCTTGAACTCTCCACCTCTATCACTCCCAATTTGACACACCTGGGTATCCTTCTCATTCTTAATTTTCAAGATGATTCTTAAGAATTCATTGAAGGTATATGATTTTTGTTTCATAAAATCTACCCATGTATATTTCGTATAGTCGTCCACTATAACTAGAATGTAATAGTTTCCATATAAACTAACAGTTCTTGAGGGACCCATAAGGTCCATGTGGATAAGTTCTAGTGGCTTAGTGGTCAGGATATCTTTAACTTTCTTGTGAGGAGATTTACTTATTTTGCCTTCTTGATAAGGTCCACATATAGGATCAAAAGAATTTTTAATTTTAGGTAAACCTCTAACTATCTCTTGCGAACTTAATCTTCTAATATTATCATAATTTGTGTGTCCTAATTTATTGTGCCATAGATCAGAGTCCTCTAATCTGGTAACATGGCAAGATTCAGAATTGGGGATTACTATGTAACAGTTTTTCGGGGTTCTGTTTCCTATTAAAATACAATTACCTTTTTCATCCATAATTTTGTAATCATTTTTTGAAAAGGTAACTGAGTGATTGGAGTCACAAAATTGTGATATACTTAAGAGGTTAGATTTAAGGCCTTTAACTAAGAGTACATCATTTAGTTTAGGAAGCCCATGCTCACTCAATGTTCCTTTACCTATGATTTGAGACGATACACCATCTCCAAACATGACACTACCTTCAAGGAAGTCTGTCTTATTTTTCAATTTGGTTTCATCCCCGGTCATATGTTTAGAACATCCAGTGTCTAAGTACCATTCAGTTGAAGTTCTTTGTGCCTTTAAAGCAGAAATATCAATGTTGCACTTGAGCTGGGGTAATATATCATCTTTTCTAATCCAAATAGGCTTAGTTTTATGGGGCCTTTTGATTTAGAAAAGGTTTGAGGGGTCTTTTTGAATGCTTTTTTCTTAGTCTTGGACCCTCCCCTTTTCTTTTTAGAGTTAGAGTTGTTTGTGTCCTATCTCGGGAGTACATAAGAATTTCTTAATTTTCTAGAATAGTTAAAGTGTAGGTAAGTTGGGGTGTATAACCATTTCTGGAAACATTTATCAAGAGTATGGCAAAAAATATCGTAGTAGGAACAATACTGATGGGTATAGACTTGAATTTATTGCTGAAGTCTTTGAAAATTGTCTTGGCTCTATTGGGTACAGTAGTCCAGTTGTCATTAGTTTTAGGTTTCTGTCTTTGGTCTCTGACAGAAGGACAAACATATTTGGTCTGACTGTTTTGATTCATCTGTTGATTGTGCTGATTATGTGTTGCTTGAGATACATTGAGACTATATTTACCTTTTTGAACATTTTGACAAGTTTGGCCTTGCTTGAAAAAAGTAACATTTTCAAGAGAAACTTTGATCTTACTTGTGTGCACTATTTCTCCAAAGCCTAGGCCAGACTTATCTTCAGAGTCAAATTTTCTTCCAATAACACTTTTTCATAAGACTTAGTTTGTGTTTCAAAGTGTTGGCATTTTTTAAACACATTTGAAACCATTTGCTTTGACTCTTCTAGTTCGACAAGGGTTGCCTTGTATTTCTGTTCAAATTCATAGTTCTTTTGAATCAAATCTTTTATTTTCAAGGCATAGTCTTCAATCTCAGTCTTGTGAGCAACACATTGAGCAATATAATCTTCAATGTTCTTCCTAATGGTCTGGTTAAACAAATCGAGCGCTCATTTAAGGTTTTTATCATTTTTTCTAATCGAGCACTCTTCTTAACCATTTTCGTGTATAACTCTGGTAAATCAGGCAAATCATCATGAAACTCGCTAAGTGCATTGTGTGAAGTGTCCCTTATGTTTTTGATAGATTCTTTACCCACGCACATGTTCAATTCACCACCAACAGTATCACTTTGACTCAAACACAGTCTTTTAGCAATAATAGGAACATAATTGTTAGCAATATCATTAACAGCATCAACATGCATATCATGCTCATGAGCAGGCAAGCATGCATCATCACTATATATTATCTTAGCAAAGAAAGGCATGCAATACTTATTTATCTGGGTTGACTGTATTTCATCCTCATCAGAATCACTAGAGTCATCCCATGTCTTACACATACTGGCCTTGTTATTTTTATTAAAACTAGTAGGACATTTACTAGCATAGTGACCTGGTTTACCACAACGATGACATTTAACATCTTTTATGTCAGGCTTAGGTCTGTTGGGTTCATAGTTCTTCCTATTGTCATAAGTGTGTTTGGTATTGTCTCTATCATGAGGTCTGCGAAATTGATTACCATGATAATTTGATTTTCCTTGTTTAGAGGCTATAGCATTTCTAAAATTTCAAAATTATTTTGAAATGCTTGCTCATAAGAGCTATTTCATTGTCAAGTTTTTCAAAATCACAGTTTTCAAGACAATCAGTGTTAAAATCTAGAGTGTTCAATTTTGGCACTCAAAATTTAGAAAAAAACACAATATTTGAACTAGAGGCTTTATTAGTCTGTCTGGTTAATTTCTTTTTGAAGTCTAGTTCTAATTATACAGTCCTCAATTTACTGCTAAGTAATTCAGGAGTCATATTAGGGTCGTTCATTTCTTCAATAGCATATCTCTTGATGTCAAGTTTATATGGCAATGACCTATGCATCTTTTGAACAATTTCCTTTCTACTGTAGGTTATACAATTGGCATGAAGTTTTGTAAAGATATCAGTTAACCTTATGTAGAAGTCGTCAAAGGATTCATTCTCATTCATAATCATGGTGTTATTTTGTTGGATGAGCATTTGAGTTTTTCCATCTTTGACACGTTCATCACCCTCATAAGTAATGACTAACGTGTCCCATGCCTCTATTGAAGTAGAACATATGGATATTCTTTTGAATTCATGTTCGTTAATGGACATAAAAATGGCATTCTTCCCTTTTTTATTATCTAAAGATGGTTTTTTCTCTTCCTTAGTAAATTCACTGAGAAGTTTCTTAATTCTTATTGGATCAGTTACAGAAGTAGGTTTACTAGGATGGTCAAACCCTGTTTCAATCATTTCCCAGACTTCATCACCAAGGGTTCCTTGAATGAAAGCATCCATTCATACTTTCCAGTATGAAAAGTTATTTTCATCAAAGAGTGGTGGTTTGGATAGGTTACCTAACTTCTCAAATCTTTCTTCCATATTCAAAAATTTTCAGAAAGAAGTTTCAAAAACAATTTCTCGAGTTTCAGGATCACAAAAGGTGTTCCTGCTCCGACACCAGTTGAAGAAAATCTTTAATGCTAAAAGCTTTTTTACAAGGTTAATAACAAAATTTTATGAATTGTGTAAACTCTGAATAATCATTTTGGGCAAAACTCTTTTCGAAAAGAACACAAGATGTGTTATACAATCTTTCTGAATGTATGGTTTAGATTCGATAGTTGATTACCTTTCTTTTTAAAGTTTAAGAAACATCTACTAAAGTTACCATACAGTCCCAATTACAACAACAGTTAAGAATATTCAAAGGAATAAACACAGGAATTTTTAACGTAGTAAAACCCTTAATCAAGGGAAACATCCACGGTGCCCTCTACGGCACAAAACAAAAATTCACTAGAATAAAGAATCAAGTTAAAGCACTTAAGCAAACACACAAATATCCTAATCTAAGTTCAAAATTATACCTATATGAGCTACTCCACTCCAAAGGTTTTTTACTAGAACTGATCTCTTTTTTGTTGCTCCTTTACCTTTTCCTTGACATCCTTCTCTTTGAATTCTAACTCCAGCAACTCTTTCAACTTTTAAGACTCAAACAAACCACTGTGTCTAAGTGTTCGTGTGAGAAATGTTTGTGATGTGTACTATATGCAGATATGCAACTCACCCCCTCAATATTATTTATACAGCTATTCCTATGAAATTACAAACAGTTCTAAAATGAATAGGATATTTCCAAGTCTGTATTTTACAAATCAAGACTTCTTGATCGTTCTATTAATCCACGAACCTTAAGGTTACCTTTCTCAGAAGACGACCAAGGTCTTATACAATTTCAGTATTTTGAAAAGATTTTCAAAATTATAAACCACCAAATGAGATCCAAACTAAACTAGAAGTTTATATCGTAAAAATTGAATCAGAAATAACATGCAAAAACTGATTCAAATGATTTTATAACAGAAACTTCTAACTCAAGATCATATCTAGAAGAACAACCTTGCTTTCAAAAATAGCCAAGGTCCTATGTGTCTCCTTTTTATTTTTGAACACGTTATTTCACAAAATGTGAATTAAAAACCAAGAGACACAAATACTCTTAAGGATCTGTTTTTTCTTGAAACCCTAGAAGTTTGTTTTTAAAAAACTTTGGAATTAAATGGATATGAAGACATAGATCCAAAAAGAGAACTCGGAAATAAGCGTGTGATGCTCTCTTTAGAAAATCTCAAGTTTCAATATGTGAAACTTGTTATTTTCTCAGAGAGGTGTTTTAAGAGAGACTTAAAATAATAGAGGTCTTCTACAAGACGTCAACCCAACTACCAAACCCACAAAAACCCTAGATTGGCTCTATCTCTCATAATTTTTGGTTTCTGGTAGGTGTTTAAAGTTTAAAACTGTTTGGGTTGAAGGGATTCACTCAGAGGTGATGAAGGACGAAGATGGATTTACCTTCTTCCTTTTTCTCTCTATTTATCTCTCTAATTTCTTCCATTTCTCTCTCTTCTCTCTCTTATTTTCTCTATGAGATGATTTGAACAAAAGTCTCAAAATACTGAGAGTAAGTCCAGTTTTATAGTAGGTAAATGAAGGATCTGAAACTGCATTTGCAATTAATGGATGAGATTTAGTCCACACGGTTTGACTAATGATCCAAGGGTTCATAACCAAGCGGTGAAATGAAAGAATCTCATTGGATGAAAGGTAAGCACTAGATTATAACACAACACATGCAGGCCGTTGATAAAGCTAATCTAAGGGTTGATATTGGTGATCGAAGTTGAGTCTGTGAGAAAACACAAATCTACCCGTCTAGCTACCAACCTGTGTATGGTCATGATAGAAGTAAAATGCATGGTATAGAATATTTAGAAAGACACCTAATAGTCTCTAGTGCTTTTATATTCTACCCAGGCTAACTTCCAGCGAACAAAATCACTTTCTAAAATTCAAATTTCAACCACAACACTTTTAAAATCAAGTTCTAATTAATTCAAAATTACTTTAAAATTGTATAAAATGTTTTGAACTGAATTAATTTAATTTTAAAAAATCTTAAAGTGTTGTAAAACCATTAACGCAAATAGGTTAAATATATGATGAAGTGAGAGTGTCATGTTAGTGGTTTTAAGGTTAAATATAACTTCCCTATAAGGATTGCTTAGACTTAATTGCTTATTCCTCTTCCTTCTTCTTAAATATAACTCATAAAATCTAATCTTACTTTGTCTCAATATCCAAACTAGTTGGAACTCCTATATAATGTAGATTCAAGTAAGTCAATTATATAGTGTGTTCTCACGCCCCTCATCTACCTAACGTCCCGTACCTAGCTCACCTAGTTGTACTACTCAAGCTAATTAGGCTCTAGTATTAAACTTAACTCATCTATGCGACTAAGTTCCCATACTTCCCATATAGTATGTAATAATAAGCATATCTAATAATGTATATTCTTAAAAAACTTTTCATGCCTTATTACCTTTGACCGATTTATAATTTTCCCTACTTAATTTGCTTTTAGATGTAATCACGGCATCTCATTATCTACTAACTCGCATAAGTATATTATTAATACAGTATACATTTCACACACAATATATACTTATAAATTCATTCATTACTAATATGTCCTCTTAACACACATCAAGGACTCTTAGTTCAGAATGGTCCATCGACACTAAGTAAGACTTTGGTTTGGAATGTCACCTCGACCCCAAGTTCATTTCAGGTAGTGGTTCGAAAAATTCACCTCGGCCCCACTAATGAAATTTTATAAATGTAAATGGAACTTTAAACACATTTTACCAAATTCATCCTTGTTGGGCTTGATTGTTGAAGAAGTTGATACTCAGATTCATCTCGATGCATATTTGATCTTGAACGTTCTTCGACGGTGTATTGGTATACGACATACTAAATTAATAACGGACATTTATAAAGTCATGTCCTTAAAAATCTCCCCCTATGCCTATGCCGATACGACATAAAAATATCCAAATTATCAAAATAAAAAATGACCTTTACAATTCTACCCTCCCATAAACTCAAATGTGGAAAGATAAATGATAAGTCTTCAAACTATTCAAACGATGCTTCAATAATTAACTTTTCAAAACTCCAAGCTTTTCTCATCAGGGTGTGCAACATAAGGATCTTCAGTCGTACCTACACACATGAGACAAAGCAAAAACCTCGTGACGTATCGAGTTTGAAATGATGTAAAGATAATCAAATCTCTCCCATAGTTAAACTCCCCCATGAAATCATAATTCGTTCTCCCCCTTTTTATTTGTACGAAATAGACAAGAAAAAGAATAAACCAAATATATAAAATTGGGGTGTCACGGTAAACGACACAAACAAAATATTTCTGAATTTTTCATTTTTTCATACAGAAAAGAAAAAAAATGATGTTACAAAAATTACACCATGAATTTATACTCAGACAACCAAATCATGGATACGGAATGAATGGATGTGAACAAATTCAATAGGAAAATCAACTCAATCATATCATATGTGCACGATGCATAAGTGTACTCCTAGCGAATGAAGATAAAAAATAATCCTTTGCTGTAAAATTGTTGAATTTAGATGACATCGTCTTAACCATATCACCACATCAAAGTATAAATGATTTCCATACCAATAACGTCCAAAACTATGTAATACTTTTTCATGACTTTCAAGGACGTGCAAACTATTGAAAATTCCATCCAAACTCCCTCATTAAAAGATCATATTTTTTTATTTTTCTTATGAGGTGATGAAACAAAATTTGGCGGCCCGTTTTTGGCATAATTTTCTTTTTATTGCCTTTTAATTTTTTCGGGCTCTTTTAAACCTCATCGGACCCCGAATAATTTTCAATTCCTCACTTTTTAGGTCCATTTAAACGGTGGCATAATCGCAAAGGATAAATGAGTACATTTCGTAGCCCTTCACCGTTTTAAAAAAAAACACAAATCTCACAAACGGTTTATAACATGCACTGCTTTTTGTCATATTTTATCGCATTTGGTTCGTTGTATAGACAGAATTGAAGCGAAAACACTCAACCAACATGTGATAGACAAGCACAAATATCAAAAAAATCCATGCATGCGTGCAATAAAGGACAAATAGAGCCAATCATGTTTGTAGCAACACTATATCATCTCAAAGACTCCAAACTTTATAAAGCACATGAATGACACAATATATTGTCTCAAAACACTATCAAACAGTCACAAGAATATGGCATAAAGTTGTGACTTGGTCATCCTAAGTGTGCATTCATAAAAGGTGTAAACAAAAAACAAAACTCTTTTTGGATTTTTCAAAAATTTTATCAAAATAAAATCTTTTTGCCTTTTTCAAACACTGTTAAGAAACAACCCAGAAGTACTAATTAAATATCACCAGAAGAAACAGGGGACTGCAAACATTTAGAGGGTCGTTCGAACGAGATGACATGTCGTTCGAACGACATGAAATCTCGTTAGAACGAGAAAACACAAATTTCCCTGATTACACATAATGGCATACAGTTTAGTCCAGGGGAAAATAAATAAAAAAACAGTTCCAAAACAATGCTAAAATAGTACCAAAAATAAGAAAAACAAATAGAATACAAATGGTACATACTAAAAATAGGCAAAAAGTGTCATTATATAAATCACTCTATGCTAGTAAACATGTCTAGACCTCAACCGGGAAGTGCGGTGGAGTTCTCCAAAGTTGGTGACATCTTTTAAAATAATTGCATTAAATCATGTGAAGTCTTGACCAAAAACTTTAATTGCTTGCGAATATGTGAAAACTCTCTATCATTGTGTGCAAGAAAAGTGTCATGAGTGGGTGTGTGCGCGTTAACATGTGTAGTGGCATAATGTGGCACAAAACCCAACTTAAAGCAAAATTTCGTAAGGTGTCCTCGCTTTTTACAATGGGAGCAAACATAAACCGACCTAGGAATTAACTTTTCAAAAATTCTAGGATGTGTTTTCCTAACGGGAATGGAACTCCTAGGTGGGTTGGGATGAGGAACACGTGAATCAATCACCAAAGTGAGAATCGTCTCGAGTGCAACAAAAGAGGGTGGACGCACCGTCATAACCTTTTCCTAAACTCTCATCACCACCCAAAACGGGATTGAGAACCATCTTTTCAACTTTCTTAGATGCGTTCTCTAAATGGACTTTGACCTCCCGGGGACGTTCGAGATCACTCTCGAGGTCGGATACACGTGTCATCAGATAAGACACAGTGTCGGTTAAATAATACTTTTCCCTCCTGAAAACTTCCTTCTCTCTCTTCAAATCCAAAACCCGATTACCTAAACCCCTATTATATTTCTTTGTTTTCAAGGTCTCAGTGTACAAATTCCTAAAAGATTTTTGGAGATCACTTTCATCTCCACTCTCAAACTTTCCCTCATCACCGTCGCTCTTGTGGACACTTTCATCGTGGGATAACGTGGGGTGCTCACACTATATAAGAAATCTACACACATACCATGTCCTAAACCCTTTTCGAACTCATCTTTCTCATCATCTCCATCACTATCACTAAGAGTGGTGGGCATGGTTACTTTCTTCCCTTTTCTCTTTAGCCTAGTAGCACATTCAAAATCCCTATGCCCTTTCCCTTGACATTAAAAAAAATCATCTCTTCTAAATCTTCACCACTCTCTTCCTCTTTTTCTCTCTCACTCTCCTTTTCATTGCCCTTTGTGGCCTTTTCTTTCTTTTTATTTTTCTCAAATGACTTTGTATTGAAAACATTATTTTTGTTCATTTTGAGAAACTTTTTAAAAAAATTAATAAACAAGGCCACATCGTCAATGCTAAACTCTTCCTCAGAATCAGACTCATACAGTCTCTTTTTATTTTTTTTCTAACTTGAGTATTTAAAGCAATGCCTCTATCCTTAGTCTTAATGATTTGCGGAAATATGTCAATCTCATAAGTTTGTAGGTCTCCTACGAGCTCTTCTAACTTAAGTGAATTTAATTTTCCCAATGAATTCAAAACAGTGACTTTAGGAATGAAGCGCATCGGAAGAGATCTCAAAATATTTTTAACAACACGCGTGTTATCAATCGGCTCACCTATATTAAAACTCGAGTTAACAATGTCCGACAAATGTGCATAAAATTCATCAAAACATTCAGACTCAGACATAGTCATGGTCTCAAACTGGGTGGCCAAATTTTGTAACTTTGATTCTTTAACTGTGTTCGTACCCTCATGTGTCAATTGGAGGACATCCCATGCCTCTTGAGACATGGTTCACGTCATAATTAGGCGGAACTCTTCGGGGGTAATGGCTCCCGAAATAGCACTCAAACTACGAGAATTAAAATTAGATATTTTAAAGTCATCTTCGGTCTAATCCGACACCGGTTTCAAAGAGGTGACATTATTAGCAATGACAGTGGGAGGAGTCCACCCTCTTTCACAAAGTAACCAGACTCGTTCATCAATGGCTTTTAACTGGAATTTCATACGAACTTTCCAATAGGCATAGTTTGACCCATCAAAAATAGGCATTATATTATATAAGTGCTTGTTTGGAAACATTGCGACAAACTTTCAGAAATTAGATTTTTTAAACAAAAATCAATATCACACAAGGTTGCGAAAAATAGGAATACGCGATAAATTAGTGTAACCTACTCTGATACCAATTTGAAAGACCGTGTGCGATAATGATTCAAATAGATTCGCAATTTCCAACTAAAACTTATTTAACTGGATGTCTAAATTTGCTAAAAACCAAATACCAATTAAATCATCCCCTAAACATGCATCTACGTGATAGTTCAAATCTCAAATTAAATCATGCGATGAATAAGATGATAAAGACAGATTTTGGGAAAAAATCCCCGCAGGGAAAAAACCTTTTATTTTCATTATAATTTTTAAAGGAACGGTTTACAATCGGATTACAACGAAAATACAATTGACTTACGAAATACCCGCAGGTGTCAATCCCTAGTCGTCAGCCGAGGAACACTGCAGCACTCACTATGACACGCAGTCGATCAACCCAGTACCTCCCACAAGTGGCACCTATTGACAACCCAGTACCTTTCCAAGGCACCCATGATTCAGCAGAAAAACTCCCAACAAAATATGCTTCAGGTTCCATAAAAACAACTCACACAAAAAGTCTGGAATTTACGAATTGTATAAACAAAGTTTTGAACTCTCAATAAGATGGAGAATAAACAAAAAAATACTCACAAACGTATTATGTTTAAACCAGTGTTTTCTCCACCCGAAAAGCAGTAGCCTGACACCCTTTAAATACTAAAATTCAAGGCGGTGACGTATCAGGTAAAAACCGTTCTCGTTCGAACGACATACGATGTCGTTTGAACGAGATTCTATCTCATTTGAACGAGATACGATGTCGTTCGAATGACATCATACTCGTTTCCCAAAATCCTTCAGTCTTTTATAAAACTTAGAAACCTCAATTGTTAAGACTGTTTATGAGATCAACAAATTTTATCCAGAAATAAAATATTTTTGGAACATTAAAACCTTTTAAAAACATTTCAAATATCATTTTTCAAATTTAGAAAAATATTTTATTTTTCACAAAAATATCCCAACACTTTTAATGTAAAATGTAAATGGAACTTTAAACACATTTTAACAAATTCATCCTTGTTGGGCTTGATTGTTGAAGAAGTTGATATTCGAATTCGTCTCGATGCATATTTGATCTTAAACGTTCTTCCACTGTGTATCGGTATACGACATA
The DNA here is from genome assembly GCA_949130495.1 of Sambucus nigra. Classification (NCBI taxonomy): domain Eukaryota; kingdom Viridiplantae; phylum Streptophyta; class Magnoliopsida; order Dipsacales; family Adoxaceae; genus Sambucus; species Sambucus nigra. Next base: position 120,588,007 of record OX422208.1, read on the forward strand.
CTAAATTGATAACGGACATTTATAAAATCATGTCCTTATAACATTCTTGTTAGATAGCTTGTGTAGGATTACCGATTTTTGATATTTATCTCACATTAATAAATCACTCGTGTTTTCATCATTTTATTTTATTTTTTTGTTTTAGTTTAGTTTAAAAATGCAACATATCTAAAATTTGAATTTTTTATGCCTAAATTGTATAGTTATATTCGAATATATACCATAAACATACATACATACACACACACATATATATATATATATATATATATATATATATATATAGAGAGAGAGAGAGAGAGAGAGACGATCTCATGAGGTCCCAGTTTGAGTACCCTGAATGCGGATCATTTTTTTAAATTAGTAAAAAAAAAAATTTTGGTTGATCTTTTTTATGATTTTTAAACATTTCAGTAGGACCACTAAAAAATCACCTCAAAATGATTTTTTTTGCTCTTTTAAAAAAATCAGTCAAACTTTGACAGTTTTTAAGTTGTCAAAAACTGACAAAGTTTGACCGATTTTTTTAAAATAGTAAAAAAATTCATTTTGAGCTAATTTTTTTTATGGTCCTACTGAAATGTTTAAAAACCATTTAAAAAAATTAGCCCAAATTTATTTTTTTTTACTATTTTTTCAAAATTGGTTCGCGCCAATGGTATGCAAACTAAGAACCTCTCTCTCTCTCTCTCTCTCTCTCTCTCTCTCTCTCTCTGTATATATATATATATGATATTATTCATATTTCCGTGCATATATTATTCTTATTCCTATACTGATACTTTTATGTTTGCATGATCATATCGTTAGTGTTGTTAGGTCGAGTTGAGTTTTTGAAATATATCGCAATTTTAAGTTTCCCTTTTTCAAATCATGACAAAAATGGGAGAGATTTTTAGACACTTAGTTTAAGGGGGAGAGAATTTTCGGTATTACTTTGAGGGGGAGTAAAATTTTATATGTGCATGCATTGAAATTTTACTTACTCGTCTTACTTATTTATTATTGTCTCTCTTGGTGTGCTACATGTACATACAATAAGGACCGTTAGTACATAATAAAGTGGATAATGGTTTTGAAACCTATCATACAAATCAAGTCTCAAGGGGTTGGATACTGGGTAACAATTGATGTATATGATCATTTTTTATTCAGTTTTGTTTTCATTTATTTATGTCGAGTTGTTTTTGTTTTTGTCAAAGAATTGAATAAATGGGGAGATTTGTAAGAATAGGTTATGCATGTCATATTGATTATAAGATCTTTACCATGGTCGGTTTCTACGTCAATGACAAAGCGACATCAAAACATCCATTGCACCAAAGTACAAGTCAAATAACATGTAGTACAAGCGAAAATATTAATTTTTAAAATATAAAATTAATCAAGTTGTTGTGGAATCTTCAAACTATTTTTTTAATATGAAATAATTTGAAATTAATTTTTAAAATTTAAATAATTTATAACAAACTAAATTGGTATTTATTTTACACCATATTTATCTTATTTAAATTAATTAATATTGAATTAATAAATTTACAGCAAGATAAATAATTATTGATCAAAATTAAAATTGATAATAATTAATTTTCGAGATCAGTTACCCATTGGTAGAACCCGATGTGTTTTTCAATAGTTTTACTTATTTACTATCATGTAACCTGCATGATGCGCGTGCACATATATTTTTTACTATCGTAACTAAATAATAGATGAGTTATGCCCTGAATTTATAGCGAAAGATCGAAGAAGTCAAATAATTATTCGGGGTGTCACTTATTTTCTTTTTAAAAAGGAGGAAAATAAAAACAACTACAAAAACGCAGGTAAAATTCAAATAACCCCAAATTTTAATTAAAATTATAGCACTTTTGGCTTTAGTATCATCTCCTAAGATTTATTAGGCTTCCATCCCATGTATTTTATAATTTGTAGGAAGTCCCATAATGATTACAATAGGACCAACAACTAAAAAAATAAACACATGAGAGTAACTACAAATAAATCTTAAAAAATGTGACTAAACACTTAATATGCCTTAAAATTTTCACCTTATTTTATCGCACCATCAATGAGAGTTTTATCGCACCAACTGTGGGTCCCACTGTTTACACATTGTGTAGTGACAATGTAAATGTACATTCCTCTTACGTTTTCTCTCAGCTAAAAGTGCACATTTAGCAACTCACTGTGAGCCGAAAAGAGCTAAATTACACATCTAGCTCTCCCACCGAAAATGACCCAAAGAATTATGGGAAATTAACAATATACAAACTCCAACAACTAAATAATAATAATAATAGTAATAATAATAATAATCTATTATAATAATAAAACAAATAACCACGTACAACATAAGTACTTAAAATTAAACATCACAACAATTTTATTAAAATAGTATTTGTATATCAAGAAGACGACATTATTCCGTTTAAGGCTTTTTACAAAATATTTGCATATCAAGAAGACTACACCAACCCATTTCATGATCCAACGATTTCAACAAAACACCCTATGAACATGAACCTGGGACCATTAGGAGATCTTGTTATTAATACATGTTCCTCTTATTTCAATAAAATATCAACGTACTATTTGTTATGTCGCATCCACTTCAAAACCTTCACTTCTCAATCCTCTCCTTCCTCCCCAACTTTCACCTCCTTGTGTGCTTCTCAACATATATTCTCAATTGGTAAATGGGTGAGTATAAATCAGGAAAGAAACCCAACACAAAGTTGGCTTCCATCAGTTAAGGGTAAGGGTTGAGTGTAAATCAGGAGAGAAAGCAGGGGTTTAATTTCGATGGAACTGTTTTGAGACAAAGGAGAGAGATAAATTATTCTCTCCTAAAGAGAGACGATTGAGATAATAAAGGGCGGGAAAATGAAGGGAGGGTGAGGGAGAATAAATGAACTTTGAAGATGGAGAGAGAAAGGGATGAGGTAAATAACTTGCATCAAATGCGAATTTGAGGGAGAGAGATCAAAACTGCTCAAAAGAAGTTGAATGGGTTTTGATACATACATCCGGACTGGCTGTAGAGCTACAATAAGGTAGAAGTTGAATGGTTTTTGAGAGATGCATTGAGTTTGGGACACAATACAGCCTTATTTCGTTAATTTTTCTTTATTATTGGGGAAAAATTAATAAAGGGGTAAACTTCATTTGTTAAATAATAAAATGTTAATTATAATTGTCCACGTCGTGCTCTGAGAATGCGACAAATATCGTCTCTATGTTTCATTGTCAATTTTAGCTATATACTAGGTTTTAACCTAGAGTTGTTGATTTTGTTTGTAAAGTATATATGTACATATAAACACATAGGAACACCACTTTACATAAATTGCAAAATTCATATTAATATCAAATGAAGAAAATTACTTAAGTATTTGGAATATATGTATACCGACAAAATTTACAAATTAGTTATAAGATTATATTATTTAGAAGAGGTTTCAGCATAGTTAGTGTACCAAATTATACAAAACATTAATGAACTATATATATATATATTTATATATAAGAAAAAAAAATGTGTCATTCATAATTGAGAGACAATTATAAAAATCACAAAATCAAATATACAATTTTCCACCATGAGCATCACATGTGTCAAACGTTATTTATCTATTAACGAAAAAAACTATAATAATATCATAACCCATCCAAGCAGTTGATGTAGAAGATGAAAATAATCCAATTATGATGTATAGGTCATTGTACTAATTCTGTTAAGATCTGCACAAAGGGATAAATTCACTATACATTACACCATAATATGGTAGAAGTTTAACATATGTAAATCAAAATGAAAAGTATGTATATAACATGTGATTATAGAACAATTGATGTCCATTCAAACATCTACCATTATGAAATTGTTGTTGTGTGCATGATAACAATAAGTGAGAATTACCATTCTATAATGCTCCAACCATTGAAGGACATATATCATGCCTATCCAACAAAGTATTTGGACAAAGTATGTAAAAAAGTAATAAAAATAAGCCGCTCTTTCAAATAGTATTAAAAAAGTCTAATACTTCATAAGAGATTTGCCACAAAATCCATCACGAAAATGAATCGAATCATGGAAAATAATAATAAATAAAAAACATGAATAAACCCATGACAGAAAAAGTATTTTTTGCTTATTGTCAGTTAACAAAGACTCACTTGGTAGTTGTTTTTGTCTCTATCACCTACATCATTTAAAATAATTGGTAAAGACAAACGAGAAGTGAGAACAATCAAATAACAAACGCATCTTATAATGAGAATTGAGAATAAAAATATGTCAGATTTATTTTGCCGACTGACATAATGGGTTTTCACCCAATGCGACATTTTTATGAATATACAATTTACAAAACTTGAAAGAACTACATAAGCAAAGGAGATTGATGAAAAATGTAATAGGTTTTCTTATTAATGGCAATAAACATGATTTCAGAAGGATTGATCCCTGCCTGAACTTGGAATGTCTAGTTAACTAAGAGCAAATCGATTTGGAAGTGCGGATAAGGGAGGATAGAATCCAATGATGTTTTGTCTACGTTTTTTAGTCGACATCGATAATCTGGGCTAAATATCAACAGAAGATTTTGCAGATATGAATTCTTGGTGAGGAGACATTGTTATTCAAGCGGTTGTCATCACGGGGCCAACTAATAGCCAATTACTTAGTTTCCTTTCCATCCTATGTGGTTAAGACTTGTCGTCCGAGGGCATATGATACAAAGGCAAAGACTATGTTGGGGAGAGAGAGGTCGGTTGGACTCCTGAGATAAGAAGTTTCGAGTCCCAATAATATGGAAGATGTAAGATTGAAGACAAAATTGTGTTATGTCTTTGTGGGAGTGCCTAGTATAAATAATGGAACTATATATAGGCAACTTGTTAATGGTAAATACCTATTTAATGGTGATTTGAAAAGACGAAGATATGGGAAGATCAATAAAGAAATAGGTTTTTATGGTCTAGTCCTTGGACTAACAATTTTAGACAAAAAACCGGTGAACTAAATTTTAAACGATTAGGTCCAACATATAAATACCCCCAATTTAAAAAAATCATAAACCTAATCGGCTATTGGAGTTTTCTCTGCAAATAACGACTATTCTCCGAAATCGAAAATAACATCAATCTTATGCTTTGATCGTCTGTCCTATAATTGATTATAGTGTTCTTATTCGATTCTACCTGTATCACATGGCTCTATCATTTGTAAGTTTATCTTTATCAGCAGTTGATTTTTCTATTTTCGATCGATTACAATAAGTATATGTCCTTTGTTTTAATTCAAGAGACTCATTGTAATATTCATTCATGTGATTGAATAGCTTTTTATACGTTATATATGTATATGTTTTTAATTTGTGTTTTTTATGCATTTATGTTTGGATTCTTAATAAATAAGTTATATTTATCAATATTTGTAATTCTTAGTTGAATGTGCTGAATGAATATTATTGATGTTTCATTATAATTTTAAGAGTCCTTGATTTTCATTTGGTATTGAATCACTTATTGATATAGGTCCGCGCCAGCGGAAACAACCAGTTCGATATCAGTTTTCAAAGTACACGCAATGTTTATAAAGTACACGTGATTGATATTTGATAATATGTTTGTGGTTTATTGCTTCCTGTATAGGTTTTTAAAAAGTGCCTGTAAGTTTATATTAATTATAAATAAATATTTTTATATTTCATGCATTAAATTATTGCACACATTTTTAGAATTGTTGACCTTGAAGTAAATGTTTTTCGTCTCTGTTTTACTGCAGGACATTATGGTAAGTAGTGTAATAGCAAGGTGTTGTTATTTGGATAATATAGCTTGTATTGAAATATTTGAAGATAGCTCATTAGATTTCATATGCAATGAGTTGTGTATTAGGTTTACTAATTTGATAAGTGGGAGTTTTTCATTGAGGTATTCATTTGGTGATGAATGTCGGTTCATGTTGGTTTGTGACAACGATGTTTGTTGTATGTTGCGGTCCCAATTGATCGTGAAAGCTAATTTCATTTGGATATATATCATTGATTCATTACCATTTCCATGTAATACAAGAGATGAACGGGTTGACTGCTCTAATCGAATTTTTGAAGGGGTTGACTACAGTAATACAAGGTCTGAGAGGGTTGACAGTGGTGATACAAATACACAGAGGTTAGAGTCTTTATCATCAGGCATTAAAAATGATTTTAATAGTTGCATTGAAAATTACTTTTATCTTGGAGGTGTGGAGTCAAGTAAGTCGAAAGTCTATCTTTCGAATGATTGGAAGACTTATATAAGTCATGAGCAGCAGTGTTTTGAAGGAGGTGTAGTTGAATTTCGGGATAAATTGCGAAAGTATGCCGTTGAGGTTGGGTTCAAGTATGTGTATTTGAAGAATGATAAAACTCGAGTGACGGTTGAATGCTCTAAAAAGACTACTGAGAATTGCATATGGAGAATCCATGCTTCATTATCTACAATAAATGGATACTTTTACATACGTTCAATGAATAATGAGCATACATGTAGAGGTGTCTTTCGTAGTCCGTCAGCCAAAATGATAGCCTCCAAGTTGGTTTCAACATTGGTAGCTGATGATCTTAGAGATAACCCGCTATTGAGACCAATTGATGTAGTTAGAGATATGAAGAAGAATTATGGTCTTGATATAGCTTATCAACATGCATGGCGTGCGAAAGAGATGGCTGCTGTTGATATACATGGTGATGAAAAGGTTTCTTATGCATTAATGAATAATTATCGTGACCTTCTATTGCAGTATAATCCTGGGTCGCATTGCATCCTTGACGTGGAACATGAGAGTAAAAAATTCAAGAGAATATTTGTAATGTTTAGAGGATGTATTTATGGATTTCAATACTGCAGACCTGTTTTATTTCTTGATGGTGCCTTTTTGAAGAGCCGTTACCGTGGAACAATACTATCAGCTACTGCAAGGAATGGGAATAATGGTAAATGAATTTTAAATATTTTATTTTGTGTATTGCATTGAAATTTTGTTTGTTCCATTCCATAACATCAAAATACAAGCATAAAAATATAAAATACCTTTGAAGGTCTTTGTTTTAGTTCACGTGTACTTTTCATTTTTCTACATGTATTGTCATGATATGTCTTATTATGTGTAATACTAAGTAAAGTACACGCATAGTGCATGTAAAGTACACGTGAATGTTTTTGTTAATGTCACGTGTACTTTACATTTTTATGCGTGTACTTTGATAATGATGACTTTATATGTAGTAATAAGTAAAGTACGCGCATTTTACATGTCAACTACACGTGAATGTTTTTCTTAATTTCACGTGTACTTTTCATTTTTATGCGTGTACTTTGATGATGATGTTATGTTGAATACAAACTAAAGTACACGCATTTTACATGTCAAGTACACGTGAATGTTTTTCTTTATTTCACGTGTACTTTTCATTTTTATGCGTGTACTTTGATGATAGGTGTTGTTATTTAGAAATAATAAAGCAAAGTAAATGTTAAAAATGTAAAGTACCTTTGAATGTTTTTGTTTAGTTCACCTGTACTTTACATTTTTATGCGTGTATGTTGATGTTAGTCTTGTTAATAATAAAGCCAAGCAAAAGATTGATGAGTAAACGTGCATTTTATCATGTGTACGGTACATTTTTATGCTTTGTCTTGTTATTTACAAACAATTTAGATTAAACACAATATATTTCCTATGTGTTTTAGGGTCTGCGCCAGCAGCATCAATATACAAAGTATTGTACATGGATATTTTATTTATTTTAATTTTAATATATTTTTAAATTTCAGGACTTTTTCCTGTTGCATATGCTGTTGTTGATTCCGAAACCGAAGATAACTGGATGTGGTTTCTAGTCAATTTGCATAATGCAGTAGTTGAGAAATATCGAAACATAACATTTATATCAGATCGAAACAATGGATTACTTGAAGCTGTTTCGAGGGCCTTCCCGTTGTCTGCACATTCCTACTGTATACATCATTTACAAGGGAATATAAAAAAGAAAATTCGTGGGAATTGTGCTGGATTTCGAAAGAAAATTGTTAAAGATTTTTTGTCTTGTGCATATGCTGTCTCAGTAGATGTATTTCACAAGAATATTGAAGCATTGAAGAAGGAAGGAGGAGCTGCTATTGTCGATTTCATTGATAGTTTGCCTCCCGAGAATTGGTCCTGTGCATATTTCCCTGGTAAACGGTATGGTGACATGGCATCTAGGGTTGCGGAGTCATTCAATTCATGGATATTGGAGGAAAGGCATTTACCAGTAATGAATATGCTTGATAAATTGAGAGTGAAGATTATGAATTTCAATGCAAACAAACTTGTTGAGTCTGACACTTGGGCAAATGAGCTATGTCCTTTTTTTCAAAAGTTACTAAATGAAAATTGGAATAAAAGCCGACATTGGACTATTAGTCGCTCAAGTCAAAATGTATTTGAAGTTCATTCAGAAGTGCGAGCAACAGTTGACTTAGGAGAAAGGACTTGTTCTTGTAAGAGTTGGCAGATTAGATGTTTTCCATGTTCTCATGCTGTTTGTGTTGTGCGGAGGAAAGGGACTAGTATTTATGATTATATTGAGGAGTACTATAAGGTATCTTTCTACAAAAAATCATACTCGATACCTATAGTTCCTCTTCCTGATTTGATTTCCTTAAATATTCCTATTCCTGAAAATCCATCTATCCTTCCACCAATGACTAAGAGACCGACAAGCAGGCCAAGAAATAAGAGAATAAAGTCTTCTGGTGAGATCACACTAAGGGAAGTTACTTGCTCGAGGTGTAGTAAAACGGGTCATTACAGGTCTACTTGTAAGGAACCCATTTGACTATTTTTAAAATTGTTGAATTCATTCATTTTAACCATTTGATTGAATAAATTAATTAATAAACCATTTGTTTCACATAAATGACTGTAATTTATTTTTAAGTCTCATATATCAGTTTTTTTTGTGTGTTGCTGTACACATATTTTTCATAAAACATACATGATCATTATTCCTTGTGTTCACGTGTACTTTACCTTTGTATACGCATGTTATGTACAGTACACGCGCATTTTGATGTCCAAAGAAATTTTAGGTATTTTAGCAATAGTCCCATTTGTGAAAGTTTTGTTTGTCCTAATCCCATTTGACTTTTATATTCATAATTGGTCCCATTTAGCAGTTGTGGATGGTCAGTTCAATATGCGTGTACTTTATAAAAGCATGCGTGTACTTTACTTAATGTACATGCATGAAGTACACGCATAATATAAATATAATGTGCGTGTACTTGATGAAATGTGCGTGTACTTTATGAAGTACACGCATTGATAATTAAAGTACACGCATTTAAATATAATTGTTCATGCATGTTTTAGAAAACTACACGCATATTGATATGACAAAAATCTAATTCAATATACGTGTACTTTATAAAAGCATGCGTGTACTTTACTTAATGTACATGCATGAAGTACACGCATAATATAAATATAATGTGCGTGTACTTAATGAAATGTGCGTGTACTTTATGAAGTACACGCATTGATAATTAAAGTACACGCATTTAAATATAATTGTACATGCATGTTTTAGAAAACTACAAGCATATTGATATGACAAAAATCTAATTCAATATACGTGTATTTTATGTATTCTGCATGTAATTTTATCAAGTAGACGTATATAAATGCATGTACTATTTCGAAAATGGTTTTTGACATTACAATCTGCTTGTACTTTATAAAAGATATTTGGGTCACTCATATTCTTAAACTCCTATGGGTATTATGGTCCGCGCCAGCGTCATTATTATACAAGTACTAGTTGTAAGCCCGCGCAATGCGCGAGAGAGGCGCAATGTACGAAACATAAGAAAAAATATATCTAAAAAATTTGTAACAAAAATATCCTTCTTATTTACATTTGCATTGAAGAGCGAGGTTTTAATTAAAATACAACTTGTAGTTATTTAATTACAACATGTGGTGATATAAAATATTATAATTTAAAAAAATATCATTTCGAAAAACCATTACAACAATATAATGCACTATGTAGTACATATGTTTCTAATGCTCGATGATTAAATAACTACATTTTCTATTATAAATTGGACCAACATCAATGTTAATTGTAAAAAAATTCTTCTTAATGTTTATTGTGATTATATTAATGGCCATAGGGTAGTGAGACGTGGAACCATTCCACTTTATTTTTCATTACAAAGAGGGATGAAAAGAGGGAGAGAGAAGTACATTGGAAATGAAGAGTTGTCACTTTTGAGTAAGTCAAATACTTGAAAAGCGTAACTGAGTTCGTTGGAAATCAAAGAGACAGATTCACAAATAGAGACACCTTTAAGATAGTTGAGTAATAATTACCCAATGCCACTTGTCAGTAATAATTATCAATAAATGATGTGCCACGTGGATAGGCTAATTGCAAAGCATAATAAATGCCCTGTTTTGCATTTTAGAGTATATAGAGATTTCAATCTGCTTGTACTTTATAGACTATGCATGTACTTTATAAAGTACACGTGTAATATATAGAGTACACGCATTTATATAATGTCTTGAGTAAACGCATTATTATACCATTATTTCAATAGGCGTGTACTTTATATATTACACGTGTACTTTGTATTGTACACATGTAATATATAGAGTACACGCATTTATATAATTTTTTTTGATGAAATGTTATAAATGTTAAAATTTTTAACAAAACACGTGATCATGTTTATAAGGGTTCACGTGTACTTTACTATATTGGGTGTATGAAATAACTCAGAACACATTCATGAAAGAAATAAAATTTTTATTAAAAACAAAAAAATAAAGTACAATTTTTCAAATAAAGAAAACTGAAAAAACTAAACAGGGCTTCTAGTAGGGATGTTTGTCAAAGGCATCCAGGGTGTCAGGGAGAGAGTCAATGAAATTCGACCAGTGTCGAATTTCTTCTTCTATGACAGCTACAAGGCCTTCATGGAGAGCCTTCTTCTCCTTCAGCTTTGCGATTTTCAGGGGAACTTCTTGTGTATAGAAATAAATGAGTTCTTCATGTGTTTGAGGAGGGTCCTCATCCACATCAAATAAATCTATGGGATTGGGTGGAAGTCCAGAATAGCGTTCCCTCACATATGTTTGAAACTGCTCAAAGGCAGTTTCATATGAGGAAATATTTTCCTCAATTTGCCTTATTTTTTTTTATTTCTTTCATCTCTCTCAAGAGTTTCTCGCAAAGTTTTCTGCTGGAATAGCCATTATGTAATCTTTACCCTAGATGTAATGGTTAAGAAAGGAACAAATATTACTCTTTTATAGGAAAAAGTGAAAGTTATTTATTTCTTGACCAGAAGTAGTTGGGAAGTGAGTAGTTGAGCTTAATAAATTGATTTTGGTTATTGTGTCCTTAATGAATTCTTCAAAGTAGTTTTCAATTAAAATAATAAATAATTATTATATTAACCACTGCGTGTACTTTAGTGAAAATGCGTGTACTTTGGATAATAAATTGTACTTAGTAATTATGACTTGTATTTTTCGTGAAAGCTAATTTTACATTGTTTCATAACAATTAGATGCATTGTTTGTCTAAACCTTACGTGGATTGTGGTCCGCGCCAACGGGAAAAAACCATTTTGGTATGTAAATACACATGTATTTACATACCAAAATATCACATGTATTTTGAAAATACACGTAATATTTTCAAAGTACAGGTAAGTATTGGTATGTGAATTTTGAAATATCAGGAATATCAAGTGTACTTTCAAAATACACGTGAATTTTTCACGTGTATTTTGATAATACACGTTTATTTTCAAGTGTATTTTGAAAATACACGTTTATTTTCACGTGTATTTTCAAAATACACATGAAAAATTCACGTGTATTTTGAAACTACACGTGAGTATTGCTATGTAAATTTTGAAATATCAAAATGTTTTTTTGCTCACCAGTAGGAAAATGACACATCTAGTAACTGTGCTAGGTTTTGAACTTGCTGATTTGTCAAGTGAATGTATCAGAAACTCACAGCAGATGCCCAATCATATTTATTCATTTCCTCAATATTTTCAATGTATTTCAACCAAAATTCTCCAAGGGTGAAGTTTGAGTTGGAAAAAATCATTTTGGTGTAATAAATATTGTAAACAATAACCAATATAACACAAAACAAATTACAAATATATGTTTTGAATTTGAATCACAATTTATAGATGTTTTTTTCCCATTTCGGGGGGAAGAAATATTTTGACAGAAGAATTTCCCTGAGTACATATGCTCTTTGTTTAAGCATGTCAGGGTCTTGAAAGAATTTTTGCATTTCTTTGTTTCTGCTTATTAGCTCAATATAGTACATGCAGAACACCCCACAGTCAACCCTCAAATTACAATAAAACAAATATAAAAATTAGAATGATGTGATGAAATTTTTTGAAAGGATACAAATTAGTAATTTTTAGAAATGAAGTTTTTCTTACCCATTATATTGTTTAGGGCATTCGTGATCTCTTATTAGTTCAAATTTGAGATCACTTTGCAACAAGAAATCTACAGTCCTTCTTTCTTGCTCTGTCAATGGATCATCATACATTGTAAACTCATTTGGGGTGCCTTCCTCAAATTTCCTCTGAATTTTGTAACCATTGTTTTTCATTGTTTCTGCTTCAGTCTTCAATTCGGACAGTGATTTTTGGAAGACAGAAAACTGTTAAGAAGACAAATATTTAGTGTATACAAATAAAAGAGTATATGAAGATGAAAGAGTGAAAAGTACACCCATAATATAAAAGTACACGTATATTTTATTTTTTCATATCACGTGTATTTTAAAATATGATGGGTGTACTTTGCCTAATGTGTTAAAAGTACACACATAATATTAAAGTACACGCATATTTTATTTTAAAATATCACGTGTATTTTATTATATATGATGCGTGTACTTTTCCTAATGAGTTAAAAGTACACGCATAATATTAAAGTACACGTAACTTGTATTGGTTCATTTCACGTGTATTTTAAAATATGATGCGTGTACTTTGATAATCTATGTAATTATGTACAACTAATACAAAGTACACGCATTATATAATGCACGTGTACAAGTGTATAATATAAGTACGAGTAACATTACTAATTAAGTTTAGGCACTAACCAATTTTTTTGCATCATCGAAGAATGTTGTGTTCTTTTCCGTGTCATTCAGTAGGAGGGGATCCATGTGGACCACTTTATTTTCTTTAGTGTATATCACAAATAATGTGAAATGTCCTATACTATGTCTAAGTAAAATGAACGAATTATTACAACTGCCTAAGTATTCAAATAAATCCTTGTATAATTCCCCCTTCTTATTGACTCCGTTTGTTTTACAAGCTTCTATCTGAATAAAAATTATAGACAAGTGTTAATAAGAAAAACTGAAATATTGTTTATCAAAACTTTCATTTTATTTGTACTTACCCAACAATAATCAGAAAAAGTGTGTGAGTAGGAGAGACCTTCCTCTGACAATTTTAATCTCAATACTTCGCAAAAGGCAAGTATTATCTATTTCACACAATATAAAATGGTGAGGAAATAATAATGTTGAAATTTAATGGATGTCTAATATTTGGACTACATACTTGGCTTGAAATTTCTTGATTTTTGAGGACTTCAAGTAAATCTTCCCATGGGACATACGAAACCATCCCTTGGAAAATAAACTCCCTGCATTTTATATAATCAATAAAAAAATAGTATAATAATATTAACCTTATTCTTTTGCACCAAAAAAAATATAAATTAGCGAAGTGATAAATCATAAAACAATAAACTTTACCCTGGCTCAGCAATTTTAATAAACTCTTCAATCTTTTTCTTCGAAGCTTCATCGAGATATTTATATGCTTCGATTGCTTCAAGCTTGACGCGAGTTTCCTTCATTTTTTCAGCTATTGTTGTAGGGCTTTTTCTAAGCTTTGACTCTTTTGGTTTCTTCATTGGTTCAAGATTTTCTGTTTCGCCGTCAGCTTTTCTTTTCATCTGACCTCTAGTAAGAGGTCCTTTGCTTTTGGATATTTTGGGGCTGCCCTCAACTTTCTTTGAGGCAAATTCCATCTTTAAACTCGAAATTTCGTCAAGGAGTTGTTTATTAATGTTTTCCTGATATATTTAACAAGGAATGTTGGATTGTTAGCATTTTTTTAAAAAATGATTGATTTTCACTTACGTGTATTTTATATAATACACACGTGTATTATATAAAAGTGCGTGTATTTTATAAAGTACACGCGTGTATTATAAAATACGTGTACTTTATAAAATTTATAATATACCTAAAATTTATAATAAAATTAAGAAAGTGTAGCGTGTAATAAATATCTATTGTATTTTATAGATACCTGGTCAGCTTTTTTCAATTCTGATTCTTCAAGCATTTTCTTCAACTCCGAAATTTCGTCATTAAGGATTTTATTATTGTTTTCCTGTAATACAAAAAAAATGTTACATTTTAAACAATGCATTATTTTTAATAAAATAATGCATGTAGTCTTCATTATATCTAATATCAAATAAAACTGCATTAAAATATTATGAAATAAAACTGCGTGTACTTTGAGAAACCTGCGTGTATTTTGAACGTGTACTTTAGGAAAACTGCGTGTACTTTAGAGGAAAACTGCGTGTACTCTGTATTCAAAAGTACCTGTTGAGTTCTTTTCCACTCTGACTCCTCAAGATTCTGCCTCAAAGTCATCTTTTCTAAGTCAGCATCTTTCCATTGTTGCAATGTATCATCATACTTTCTTTTTAGATCTTCATTAGTCAGAGACAGATATCCATTCTTTTGTTCCAAAATTCGTGTTGATTCTGCCTGTTTTTTAAATGATTCATCCAATTCTTTAATTCTATCTGAGTCACTCATTGTGACTTGATCAAGCTTTTCTTTTAAAGAATTGTTTAACTCAACTAGTTGGGCATTTTCTACCTCCAACTTATTTAATAACTCTTTTTCCTTCAAAAGGTTGGAATTCTCCACCTTTAAGTTCTTCACTTCCTCATGGGCTTCAAAAAGTGAATCATGATCTACCTGCAACTGTACATTCAAAATGGCACTCTCCACCTCCAAAGAGGTCACCTTATCAAGTGCAACATTAATGTCTACAACTGCTTTAGATAGTTGGTTATTTTTTTCCAACAACTCCCTTTTCAAAACAACAATTTGTTCCTCCAAATTAAACTTTGGTTGATCTTTTCCCTTCTTTTTCTTTGGAGTCACAATATTTTTAAGGGGAATATTCCAACCATGTGAAAACTCATTGTCATCAATATCTTCAGCAACATTGTTTGACGATGAATCAGCATGTATAGGACTTTCTGTAGATATGTTCAAAGAGTAACTTGGCCCTTCAAACTGAGATTCCTTTTGTACAGGACAGTCCTTAGAAGCTGGTTTACTTGTAGCCTGCTTCAAAGTTGTTGTTGCGATGTCATTCTTCACAAACCATTGTTTAAAAGACGACAACTTCCACTTCAGGAATTTTGGAGTATTTTCTTTATATTCTTCAACAGGAGAAATGATTTCAAATTTCTCACATGCCCAATACTGAGATCATACAAAAAACAAAATGAATTTAATACATATACTTGACTGAAGATATAACAAGAGTATTTTGAGAGTACACTGGTTATATTTACAAAACATAGTACACGTGTACTTTGTAAAATACAAGTGTCCTTTCACATGATATAAGACGTGTATTTTCAAAATACAATTGATATTTAGCGTGTATTTTCAAAATAAACGTGATATAAGACGTGTATTTTCAAAATACACGTTAAATATCAATTGTATTTTGAAAGAACAAGAGAAAATATCACATGTATTTTGAAAATACACGTAATATTTTCAAAGTACAGGTAAGTATTGGTATGTAAATTTTGAAATATCAGGAATATCAAGTGTACTTTCAAAATACACGTGAAAATAAACGTGTATTATCAAAATACACGTGAAAAATTCACGTGTATTTTGAAAATACACGTTAAAATAAACGTGTACTTTCAAAATACACGTGAATTTTTCACGTGTATTTTGATAATACACGTTTATTTTCAAGGGTATTTTGAAAATACACGTTTATTTTCACATGTATTTTCAAAATACACGTGAAAAATTCACGTGTATTTTGAAACTACACGTGAGTATTGCTATGTAAATTTTGAAATATCAAAATGTTTTTTTGCTCACCAGTAGGAAAATGACACATCCAGTAACTGTGCTAGGTTTTGAACTTGCTGATTTGTCAAGTGAATGTATCAGAAACTCATGCACTACAGATGCGCAATCATATTTATTCATTTCCTCAATATTTTCAATGTATTTCAACCAAAATTCTCCAAGGGTGAAGTTTGAGTTGGAG
This sequence comes from Sambucus nigra, assembly GCA_949130495.1. Lineage (NCBI taxonomy): Eukaryota > Viridiplantae > Streptophyta > Magnoliopsida > Dipsacales > Adoxaceae > Sambucus > Sambucus nigra. The sequence continues at coordinate 120,604,462 of OX422208.1, forward strand.
AAAAATAATGTGTTCAAGAAGTGGAGACACACAATTTTAACAAAATCAGCAATTCCTTCATCTGTCTCCAATTCAACTGATTTCTTCAAACCATTCAAAATTTCTGACTTTCCTATTATTTTTAAGAAGTATCGTGCTTGTAATCCAGATTTTTTAGTAGTATTCGGTCCCTTTTTCAGTTCTATTGATTTTAAACCTTCCACCAGGGGTATGCCAAATATTTCACTTATATCTATTGGCATTATTGGAATACTGCTCTTCATACGGAAACTTTTGGTTTCCGTATTGTACAGCTCGATAATTGATAAAATATTTTTATCCGTCTTCTTGTGGACCACTTCTACTACTTTCTCACTGTAGTAGGCATTGAAAAGCTCCCAAAATGGAGTTTTCTTAAGAAGTTCAATATGGCTATTGTTTATTTTATCTTTAATCTGATGCAAATCATAGAGAAAGCTAATAATATTTGACCGATATTGGTCATTCTTCTTTGCAGGACGTTTAGCTTTCAATGCCACACTAGAACTGGAACTGGAACTGGAACTGGATGAAGAACTATCATCAGAACTGCTCTTTTTTTGTTTCTTTCCTCTTCTTGCTTTCATCTTCATCCCCATTATATTGATCTATAAACAAAATTTAAATTACTAACCTATAATTATATCTACAAAAAATAAAATACATGTGAATTAGAATAAAAAATAGACTAAAACAATAAAATACAAGCGTATTTAACAAAAGTACATGCAATATTCTCACAAATAATTTATACAAGTCTCATCAAAATACATGCTAAAGGCGATAATAAATATCGTCAGTTTCATGGTAATACCTAACAGAGGTTGTTCGACAAGTGAAAAACCAAGATTCTCTACTCCTAACATATTCAGTAAAGAAGTGATACAATAGTTGAATGCTAAAAGCTCCAACCTTATCAAAACCCCTTAAGCAATACTGCTCAATTTGTTTAGCTAAATCCTTCGCTTTAGATTCAGTTACTTCAAGCTGTTCCACATCAAAAGTGCAGTAAATGTCTTCATAGTAGTAGTAGAAACCAAGTAACCTTTTAGCTCTATCGTTAATGCGAAGGAGAAAATGAATTTCGTCTTCATTAGTACTATTCACTGTCAATGTGAAAGGTTTTGTATTGTTAAGATCTTCGAACGTGCAAGCAGCAGTTTTGTAGTTGAACATGCTTGATCGTACGATTCCAAAACAATAACACAACAATACAAAATAGTACACTCATAATACACATTAGTACATGGACACTGGATTGAACAAATTGAATTTCAATGTTCGTGTACATGGACATTGGATTCAAATGCAGCTGGCTATTGGACAAAAAACACTCTTAAATATTAACAAAATAATAATACTTCTTAAAAACTCATGGAAAATAAATCAAATGCCGCTGGCACGGACCAAAATAACATAGGATTGATGAAATATGGATTTGAAATTAATATTCTATTGAGTACACGTATAAAACATAAAAGTACACGCATAATGAATTGAGAAATACAATTTGAATGTGCGTATACTATGTGTATTTTGCGTGTACTTTATAAAAGTACACGCAAAATATACATAGTACACGCAACACAAGGCTTGTACATGTAGATATTCTATAGAGTACACGTATAAAACATAAAAGTACACGCATAATGAATTGAGAATACAATTTCAATGTGCGTGTACTATGTGTATTTTGCGTGTACTTTATAAAAGTACACGCAAAATACACATAGTAGACGCAACACAGGGCTTGTACATGTAGATATTCTATAGAGTACACGTATAAAACATAAAAGTACACGCATATTGAATTGAGAAATTCATTTTCAATGTGCGTGTACTCTATTAATTTTGCGTGTACTTTTAAAAAGTACATGCAAAATACACATAGTACACGCAACACAGGGCTTGTACATGTACATATTCCAATCCATATGATGAATACAATGTTTGATTTCATCAGTCCATGTGATGAATACATTCTAAATATATGATGAATAATACGCATGAAAAAAGAAGAATGTGATTTCATCAGTCCATATGTCTACAAATTTATACATATGAGAACACAAAATACACAAGGACAAAAAGGTGATAAGAGAATGTATACATACTTGTTAGTGCTGTTTGGAAGAATTTGATTTAGAATGTAAAATGTAGAACTTCAACGATTAGGTTTTGAAAGAAGAGAGCTAGGGTTTTGATTGAAGAGAGTTAGGGTTTTGATCGAACAGAGTTTCTAGAGCTTCGATCAAGAGTATTTATATGTTGTTGTTAACCAAAATTTGATTGAGAAATAGAATCGTCTTGGGGTTTTGATCGAAGAGACGGTACGATTGATACAAGAGAGAATTCAATGTTTTTGGCGCTTCGTTTTCTGAATAGTGCGTGTTTGTTTTAATTTCGGGGTATTTATATGTTGGACCTAATCGTTTAAAATTTGTTGGGTCTGGTTTTTTTGTCCAAAATTGCTAGTCCAAGGACTAGACCGTTAAAGCCCCATAAAGAAATGGGTATGACTAAATACTCCATTAAGTGAAGGGATGTGAAGATAAACAGTTTCCTAGATTTACTACCAGGTGAGAGAGAACACATAAAGAAAGTGGGAGTAGAATAGATATTAACAACTTCCACGTGTCCATCTCCTCTTTAAACACACCATTTTTAAATAGTTATACTAGCATGTAGGCCACGGGATGTGTGGTCAAATTTATTTAAATTATATTATCATTTGATAAATTAGTGTAATCATCAATGCAAGTAAATCGACTAACTGTGAAATAATATATAAAGTTCGATAATGGCCAATTACTAGATTTGTTAAGTAAATTCCAACATATCGTAGTGTTTGACACTAATTCTAATTTTTCATACAAAATAATAAACAAATTTAAAATTTTCGTCTTAAAGAAAATGCCTACTATGATTCGATTTAGATATTACAATTTTGAAATGAAAAATTTTTCACCAACTTATTAAAATGTTTCTACCATACACAATTATATGTTACCCGTGCATCGAAGGGGTTTAAATCTAGTGTATAAACAAAAACTATAAAAAAAAAACTAAAATCAATCACTAATAAATATACATATGCCAAACCCGAAATCACCCAAACAAAGTTACAAAACTTAAATGTGATTTGGACCTCATGTCACGTATCCAATTTATCCGATTCCACGGTCCAAATTTCTCACCAAAACCCAAACCTCCACGTGTAATTTTGATATCACAAAATACAAAACCCAAAGAATAGAAACAAAAAAAATTACGTCATAGTTAGTTCTGAAACTTCAACCTCTCTATAGACAGCACTGGTAAATTTGTGTCGTTTGAACAAAGCAACATCTTCAGCAACTCTGATATATTATCATCCCTTCCCAAGGGTTATGAATCATCCACATAGGGGTGAGTAGGCAGTTGGATCTCTTTATTTTTCACAGTGGTGTTTATCACCTCTACTGGCCTAAGCTCGATACCATGTGTTTCTCTTTCAATTTAATTAAAAAATCATTAAAATTCTTAATCTTGTGAGCCATCTTCACACGAAAGGAAAGTGGGTTTTTGGAAACGAAAAGTAAGACGCGTACCTATGATATGAGAGAGACAGCATGAAAGAAACATTAAATCTAATGGGTTTACCTAATGAACCAGAAAAAAAATGTACAACGCCATACATTAGGCCTGCAAAATCCAAATAGATATCAAAATCAAATGGGTCTCGAAAAAGCGTTTTCTCAATTATTTGGGGTCCGCTACATGAATTCTATTTTTTCATTTCATTTTGTCCAGTGTAATATCTTCGGTTAAACCACATGACATCATGTCATTTTTTATAATATTCCACCAAGTCAATTTAGGCCTACCTCTACCCCTTGTGTTACAATCAATACTAACTAAATCACTCTTCCTTACAAGGGCATCCATTGGTCTATGTTTGACATGTCCAAACCATCTAAGTCGATTTTCTCTCAATTTATCTTCTATAGGAGCTACTTTTACGGTTTCACGAATTTGTTCATTTTTAATTTTAGCCTTTCGAGTTTACCACAAATCCATCTTAGCATTCGCATCTCCGCCACACTCATTTTCTGCACATTTTGTTTCTTGGTTGCCCAACACTCTGTCCCATATAACATGGCGGGTCTAATGGTCGTCCTATAATATTTACCTTTTAACTTCAAAGGTATACGCCTATCACACAAAACGCCGGTAGCACTTCTCCACTTAACCCAGCCTGCTCTAATCCTATGAGTAACATCATCACTAATATCTCCATCTTTTTGGATAATTGATCCTAAATAACGAAAATGATCGTTTCTAGGTATCTCTTGACCGTCCAATTTCACATCTCCATTTGTCCTCCTATTACTACTAAAATTGCACTCCACGTATTCTGTTTTAGTTCTGCTTATTTTAAATCCTCTTGTTTCTAAAGTTTCTCTCCACAATTCCAACCTAGTATTAATCCATGTCTTAGTCTCACCCACTAAAACAATATCATCTGCAAATAGTATACACCATGGCACCTCATCTTGTATTTGTCCAGTCACCTCATCTTGTATTTGCACTCCACATATTCTGTTTTAGTTCTGCTTATTTTAAATGGGTATAACTGACAAACCCAAAAAAAACAAAAAACAAAACAGCCATAATGGGTCTAATTGATTATTAAAATTAAGTACCATTAACGGAATCTTTTAACATAAATGGGTACAAAACAAATAGATGGTTTCTTCATCGTAGTAGAATAAATGGTAGAGTCCAAAAGTTCTACAGTTATGTATCCGTTCAATCCGAACAACCATCTTAAGTACCAAGTATTAAACCTGCAAAATCTAAATAAATGACGAAATCAAATGGGTCTAACTCACAAAACCAGAAAACAAAAATTAAACAACAAAACAATTAAGTGGTTTCTTCATTGCAGTAGAATATCCGTGAGAAGAGGAGGAGAAGAGTTAGAGTTATAGGAGAATCTTCCACTGGGTCTAAGAAAGGAGTTGTGAAGGTATAATAATTAAGGGTGGGTAACACGAAAGGTTATGTTGGGTAAGGAATCAGATTGGAAAGCGTAAAAGTCTTGATAGAAAATGAAGTAGAGTTTTTAGATGTTTTTGGAAAAGGCTAGAGTTAAGAAGAATAAAGAGATATAAAATGTTATTGACACGTGGCACTTTAGTAAGGATTTAAGGCTACAGTTATATATATATATATATATATATATATATATATATATATATATATTAGACTATAATGATTCAAGTAAAGCTACAAGTAGGCTTTATGTATTTTGATCAACTTCTTCAATATTCTAACCGGGGGTTATTTCCTATCTCAATGATATTCCACATTAGTACATTAATTATTGGATAGAGGGTGGGGGGTAAGCAATTGTTATTTAAACCACTACAAAATTTTATACACGAGGTCAAACGGATTTCGTGATTTCCTTTTTCTTTTTTTTTTTCAATTTGCTTATGAATCTCCTTGTGGTGTCTATGATTATCCATCCTTTTTTTAGATGCACCGTAAAACTCTTTAATTCCTTAATGGGTAGAGGAATCAATTGATCTATATCATTACTCTGAATGTATGAAACTCATATATAATCAAGCATTTTTTATCTTCTTCACCGAAAACAGTCTGGTGGCTAATCTAGAATATAAACTGAGATTTTTTTATAGAATACCCCATAAAAGGGAAAATTTTATTAAAAAATTAAAAGATTACACCAAAGAACCCCAGAGATAAAACGAAGATACAAGCATTAAATAAGAAAAAAAGTTTGAATGGAGGTGCAAAGCATCATTAAAAGAGTGAAAGAGTCCCAACTAGGTTGATCCTCTTCATCTAGGGGGCCACTATAATCATCACTAACCAAAGGAATGATCTCAGTTGGCACATTTGTCCACCATTTAAGTTAATGATGAGCTAAGTTCAAATGAAAGAGACTATCTGTATTGGCATTTCCTTCTTTGTATATGTGAGAGAAGAAAAATATCATGTTTGAAAGTCCGAATTTGCAATTGAACCATCTAGTAGATAAATCCCAGGGGGAATGATACTTATTGGCGAGAAGACAACAAAGAAATTCCATTGAGTCAACTTGAATCCAAAGGTTAATCCAACACCCAAGAAAATTCCACTCTAAGGATAACAACCACAAGTTCTACATTGAAGGCAGTGTGAATACCTATACTCCAAAAGCACCTTTGAAAAAGCCTCAATGGTTTATGAAGATACCAACTGTAGTAGATATTCTAGGAGAGCCTCTTTCTAAACCATCAGTGTTGAGCTTGGTCCATTATGGATGAGGAGTCCAAAAACCTGGGGTAAAGGCAGGGCTTTATTAGGTTTTCCTATTAATGTATGTATAATAGTAAGGTCTTACAAGGTATTATGCATAGTTCCATGAGAAATAGAGTTCATGTAGTTGATCCATGCTTTGAGTTGTTGCATGATGACTATGAGTGAGGGTCCTAAATGGCCTTGTTTTTAGTCCACCAAATGAGTTCAATAATATTAATGAAACTGGCAATCCAGATATTATTTTTGAGTTGAGAGCTCCTCCTCATTATGTGAACATTTCCCAAAAGTTGAAAAAGGGTGGTCACTTGAGGCAGTTTCTTATTAAAGTTATTAAATAACCATCCCCACACCTAGAAAAAGAAATCACAATGAAGAAATATATGGTCAGTAGATTCAGAATTTTTAGAAGACAAAATACATATGGGAACTAATGTAATGCCTATTTTTCGGAGGTTGTCAAAAGTTAGGAATTTGTTTTGGAGAGATCTGCAAGTCATAAGGGGGATTTGATAGGAATTAAATAATGCCAAGAGGATTGCACCAAGCAACTAAGGTCTTAACTAATGAGAAATAATTAATAGCATCTTTAAAGAAATAAATGACATGTGGTGTTAAATAACCAAATCAAAGCATCAAGAGTTAGAGTTATAGGAAGGTGGATTTTGGAGATTTGAGAAAAAATCTCTTCAAAGTGGGACATGAAGAAATGAGATAAATTCCGAGATTTGTTTCTCATATAATGGGAGACTTTGACTTTTCCAAACTCTTCAGTGATCATGTTTATAATCTGTAAGAGGGTAGTTTAGATTAGATGGAGGCGTGACCCCTTTTTGAGTACAGTAATGATAAGTTAACCAGTAGTACTATTGACTAATTACAAGACATGCAATCACAACTTAGTGAAGATAAACTCAATTTGAACTCACAAGAACCCTCGTGTATAACTTAAAGAACAACAATGAAACTCATAGGTAACTCATTCAGAGAGAGAGAGAAGTAAACATATTAGATACACCTTGGCAGGCATCCAAACACCCCAAGTAAGCATCCTAGATACACCTTGGCAGGCAGCCAAACATCCCAACCACCCTCAAAAGATCTTTGTCAAGTATTAAAAGCTTCGTAATAAATGTCCAAGGTGGGTGAGTGAGATCTGGTTCGTAATAAATCTCTCCTGCTGATGTATATTTTCTTTTCTTAGCAATAACTTATGATCTCTCAAAAGAACCTCCTTTACCCATAGGTGGTTGGGGACCTTAAATAACCCCCACACCACTCCCGAGATAACTCAGTCCTTAATAACTGTGAAAGACATTCCTCATACTTTTTGTCACAAACATTAAATTCCTGATGCACTAGTTAGCTCCACATCATAAACATTAAATGCCAAGACATGCCTTTTGCCTAACAACTGTGTGTCAGGGGATATTGTCACAGAGGTGGCTCACCAACCGTATGACAGCCCCAAATACCACAGTGGTTTACTCAAGTGAAGATTTGACATTTCCTAGCTGGTAAGTGACATCACATAAAGTAGATGTGACATTAAGTGCAGGGTTATTTGATTCACAACTCAACGCCCGATGGAACTCAAGGTTGCTCCGCCTGAGGTTCCACGGTCAGGGTCTTTTGGTCATTTACCTGGTGTATCTAAGATGGTCATGATAATACCCAACGATGCCTCACTTATCAATCCTCCAAATCAACTCCCTCTAAAGTTCCCACAACGAGGTCATTCGATAAAGCATGAAAGCTCTCCCGGGCCCTGCCAAGCCTGGTCTCTCGCGAGTACCGTTTCACCTCGCACTGAATGCCATTATAATCGTTACATCATTACAATCATTATAGCTCATAGTCAAAATAAATAAAAGATACAATATGACTAAGAAACACAACAAGCTAAAGTATGAGCTGCCATGCTAAGCTGTCTCGCTGAGCTACCACGCTTGACCTACCACGATGAGCTACCTCATTGTCTTAATCCAAAATACTGTTATCAATGGGGATTATCTCTAATCTCAAGATTACTTTCAACCCCCCTCTACATTTGTCCCTTAATGGAGAGATTTTTTGTGGGTACAAGAAATGTCTGTACGAAAACTTCTCAATCCGATGAACCTTGGTGTCTTTGTCTTCGTTGCGACCTCTGCCGTTATTAGTGCCAGGAAAGAATAAAATTCTCCCCGATGTACCTGAACCAAAGTTCCGCGAATTGTCGATGATTTGGCGAAGGGACATCACCACTTTTTCTTGTTGCTGAGATTTAACCGTTCTTTCTTTGCTTCCTTGGCTAATTTGAAATTCTCCCAAAACACCTACTGACTTTCTTAAATGCCCATTTTGACTATTGGTAAGTGAAATTCTCCCGTTTGTGCTATTATGAAGTATAGTTGTAGGCAGTGGGTTTTCCATTGTAGACTTCTCCTTAGGAAATTCTCCCTACGTGAAGGTGCTACTTCCTTTAGGCTCTGATGTGTCACCGTTTCTTCATGTTCAAAAAAGCAGAAAAATTCTCCTCGATGTACTTAAGTCACAATTTAAATAATGTTTGGACTTATGGTGAGGGGACATCGTAGGTTTTTTAACCGTTAGGACAGTTTTTGCGCTGGGAGCGATTGGATATGTCTGACAAAAATTCTGGGACTAAAACTCAAACTATCCTAGGAATAAAACCCTTTATATTCCCCATGTGTCACTTCATTAATGGCGTGGTGCTGTCTTTTCAACTATCAAGACACTCCCAAAAGTTCCACGTGTCCATTTGAAATGATTATAGGCGGCTTTGCACGTGTGTTAGTGGGAAAATTCAAAAGACGGATTTAAGGGATTGCAAACGTCTATTTTTTTAAACCCTTAGCTTTTTCTTCTTCTTCTTCAATCTCCAGGCATACTTTACAGAGAGAAAGTCTGTAAAAACTCCATTGTTGTCCAGCCTTTCATCCTTTCTTTCTTCTGTAATCATCTTCAACCTTTGGTTACTCCATTGTTAATCATCTGGTAGCTCTTTCAAGATTTTATACCTCAGTTTTGTCTGTGTTGGCTTCTTCAAGCAACCCTGGTGTGTCTGCTGCCAACACTCCACCTGCCACCTCGTTTGAGAGAAATAATTATGCCTCCTTGTTCTTATATTTATCATAAGAGGCAAATTTGGAAAGAGTTAGCCTCTGTTATTGACAAACGAGACTGTTTTGTGATGCGACCCTATAGAGAGGAAGTTTTCCTCCATACTTGTGATTTTTTCAAAAGTGAGCCAAGGATGGTCCGACCAATAACTGTGGACCTTATGGAAGAAGACCCTTCGCTTTTTATGGTTCTTTTGTTCTCTCTCAGATACTTACCATCCTACACCGAGTGGGGATACACATGAGAACATTATAACCCCCATCGGTGTGCCCGTCAATTTGGTTTTGACCAAGGGGCCCCTCGCTCCGTTTTCCAGATAAACTACCCTAAGGTCACGTTCAGCGAGGGTTATTCTCTCTTCACTTGCACTATTACGTGGGGGTGAGCTCTACAATGTCTGACAGAGTCACAATCCCCAGTATCTTCAGGCAAGGATATGTTACTTCTTTATTTGCCACTAAGTATTGGCCCAATCAATTGGCTCAAATCTTTGCATTTATTGAGGGGGGCACTGTATATCCCCCAGTGCTCTCATTTTGTTTACAGGAACTGGGTTTGAAAGGAAATTTCATTCTGGGAATGGAGTTCCCTTTAAGCAAAACTTCGAAGGAACCTCCCACTAAACTTCCTCCATACTGTTCCATGATTCTTGTTGCTACTCCAAAGCCCAAGAAAGCCCTAGCACCCAGACAACCTGCTCCTTCTAAAGGTGTCTCTGGTGAAGGGGTTCTAATTGAAGTAGCTTCTGGTGAAGGACCTTCCCATCCACTAGCCAAAAAAACTAGGGGTTCCAAGAGTGGGACTTCCTCAAAGTCTAAGTCCCAACCTCAGCCTCAAGCTCGTTTGGCGTCATTCCCCATCGCCTTTGTTCCTCCTCCTATGTCTGCAAAAGTGAGTGAGGAGATGAGGAAGATAATTCAGGCTGAGGTGGAGCGAATAAATTCTGAGTTTCGACGACACGCTCCCACCGTTCCTCCTTCTACTTCCTTCCCCACTATCTTAGTAGATCCATCAGAACCAGGGTCAAAGAGGAAGAAGAGATCAAGGGTTCCTCAAAGTGTTGGTGCTGCGGGTGCGAGGAAAAAAACTCTCGGTACTAAGTCCCAGAAGAAATGAGATTCATATGTACACCTCGCCCCATCTCCCTCTGCCGTTGCTTCCCCTTCTTCTTCGCCAATGGTGATATCCTCCCATTCTCCCTCTGGATCAGAAGTATACATGTGTTTTTTTCATCATCATCATTTTTTAACACACTGCATATGTCTAACTCTTAGAAACTTTGGTGCAGGAAGATGAAAAAGAAAGGCCCGGCCCCCCCTTTCGTGGGGGGATGTTTCGATTCCTCTCAGACCGGTGTAACTCCTCCCCATTCCCCCATGATCTGGCTTACTTACTCTCACTGTTTGTCCTCTCAATGTGCGAAGGATACTGTTGTAGGGGGTGATTTCATTGAATCTGTGGGAATTTCCTCTCAGCCAGAGGAAGCTCCCCCAGCTTCCTCTGAATTATCACCCAAGCCTGAGGTTCCTCTGCCCATCGTTCCAGCAGCAGAAATTTCTTCAGAGGTAGTACATTCTGAACACTGTTAGGTCTGACGTCTTTTCTCTCTCTCTTTTTTTGAATTTTAACCTCTTTGGTATGCCTCAGGTCGAAGTGGTTTCTTTATTGGCTAACATTATTATTCCATCTGTATTAATAAAACCCATCACTGCAGTTTCCCTCTTTAGCAGCATTACTGAGGTGAGCTAAACGTGAAGTATGCCTCTTTTCTTCTGTATCTATTCTCCACTTCTAACACTTAGTTTCATTTTTGCAATTATCTACAGGTTTAATCCCACCGACGTCTATCGGGACTCTTCCCATCCCTAAATCCATTGTTGACTTCTTCTGGCACCAAAAGTGTGTATGCATCCATGGGAGGTCAAATGTCTTCATCCAACACCACCCCATTATTGGCCTTAGTACCCTTCGTTGGCGGAGGATCTTTACCGAACATTGAGGTTCCTCTACTTGAAGGTGCCATTGAGGCTTCTGAGGAGATGAACTTGACCCCAGCAGTTCTCGCTGTTGTAGCTCTATGGCGCCTCCTGTTCTTGCTCCAGCCATTGCTGAGGTACTTCACTAGTTTCTATTCGTTTCTTGTTGTTTGTCCTTTATTTTTGATAATGTACAATCTAGAAGAGTCTCATTTTTCAAACTTTCAAACTCCACTGGTAACGGTGACTTAACAATGAAACCACTTGTTAATATTTTCTCTTTTGTAAAATTCCACTAATAACGGTGACACCCATAATGGTAACTTAGCAATGACAACCACTTGATAAGATTTTTCATTAGACTCCACTAGTAACGGTGACTTAACAACGATAAACACTTGTTAAGATTTTTTTGTCAAACTCCACCAGTAATGGTGACTTAACAATGATAAACACTTGTTAAGGTTTTTCGTCAAACTCCACCAATAACGGTGACTTAACAATGATAAACACCTATTAAGATTTTTCGTCAAACTCCACCAGTAATGGTGAATTAATAATGATAAACACTTATTGAGATTTTTCATCAAACTCCACCAATAACAGTGACTTAACAATGATAAACACTTGTTAAGATTTTTCACTTAACTCATTATTTGATTGATCTGTCTCCAGGTTGCTGGTGCGTCCCTTCCAGTTAGAGAGAGGCCTACATTAGTCCCTTCGCCCATCGCGTCACCCCATCATGAACAGGTTATTTCGGAAGAATCTAGTCACAACGACCAAAGTTCCATGACAGGTGCTACAGCCGATAGCAAATTTGGTTGTGAGCTTCCTCTGCCTAACTTGGCTCATCATGAATTCTACCTCATGGTCCTTCAAAGATCTCCCCAAATTCCTACCAACCATCGTTTGGTAATTGAGCATATTACAAACCATCACTCTGAGACTTTCGCTATCGATTGTCTTCATACAAACATTGCGGTGATGAGCTACAGGCTTCAAGGCATGGCCATGGTTATTAGTAATCTTGTCAGTACTCCAACTACAAATGTTACCAGGCCCCTTCTTAATCAATTTTTGGGTTATCTAAAAGAGTTAGGCAGAGATGGCTTTCGACTTAATTGGCTGATTGATCACTTAAAGACTTTAAAGATCCAATAATTGACAAGTCGGAGGGAACTGCTACAAAAGCACTAGGAGGCTCAACGAGTTAAGGAAGCTAAGTTGGCCGAGATAGCACCTCTACTTGAAGCTGCCAATAAGAGGTAGAGGATATCGAAGAAGCTCTGTGTCTGGAAAAGGTAAAATGGAGGAACTCCTTATTGAGCGTGCATAAGTTTAAATAAGGCTGGAGGTTTCTATTAATACCCAATAATTATGCCTAGCAGCTTCTTCTGGCCTTCCCGAAGATTTTTTCTCTGCTCCGGACTTATGGTTCCTCTTAGGCCAATAATCTTTTCCACACTTGTATACATTTTCCTTTTTCTCTTATGTAATTCTAGGGAAATAGTTCCCAATTTTGTAATGCCTCGAAATTAATGAATGAAAGAAAGGTTATATGTTTTTATGTGTCACTTCTTTGTATTATAACTGTTTTCATAAAATACTAACTCTGCAATCTTTTATTTCACTTAAGTTGCAACAAAAGACATCTTTTAAGAAAGAAAGGATTTATATACTCATAATAAAATAACTTGATACAATGATGATCTAAAGTTAATTGCTTATACATGATAGACTTTCAACCATTCATTGTTAATCTTAAATGGTTTGTCTTCTTCCATCTTAGAAATTAAGAAATAACCTGAATCATGAGCCTTATTTACAATGAAAGGTCCCTCATAATTTGCTGCAAACTTAGGCAGAGGAAGCTCTCTGACGTGCTTTACTGCTGCCTTCAAAATGAGGTCTCCCTCCATGAACTTCCTTGGTCTCACCAAATTGTCATACGCCCTAGAAAGTTGTCTCGTGTACATTTAAAAATGCTGCATTATATTATCTTTGTGCTCTTCCAATGCTTCCAACCGCACATGTCTGTTCTGAGGGAGCATGCTACTTCGCAAGGCATATCAGGTAAAGCAACTTCCAACTCCACTGGAAGAATTGCTTCATCTCCATACGTAAGGGAGAGCGGGGAATATCCTATGGACTTCCTTTTTGTTATTTGATAGGCCCAAAATACAAATGGCATTTTATCATCCCATGATCCTGGGAAATCTTCCATTGTCTTGGCCAATATGTTAACCAATGTTTTGTTAGTTGCTTCAGTTTTACCGTTTCCTTTTGGGTAAGCCATCGTTGAAGTGTGATGAATAATGGAATATTTGTCTGTGTGCATTGTTACCTCTGAATTGACGAAGGGGGTTTCATTATTAGAGAGAATAACCTTTGGGATCCCAAAACAACAAATGATGTATTCTTTGATGAAGTTGCTCACCACCCCTGTTGTTTCCCTTCTTAGTGGTATCAATTTAGCCCACTTTGTAAAGCACTTTGTTTCCACTAATATCCATATCTTCCCCCTAGAAGAAGGATGTATTTCCCCTACTAGGTAAAATGCCCAAGTGTTAAAAGGATAAGGTGTTGCCAGAGAGTGTAGATTCACCGATAGAGAATGGATCATATTTCCATGCAGTTAGCAAGCTTTACATTTTTGAACGAACTCCACAGAGTCTTTCTCCATCATCGGCCAATAATACCCCAACGTCATCAGCTGATCATACAACTTTGCCCCTCCTATATGAGTTGGATCATGAGCTTATTTAAGGACTTCGGTTGCTTACTCCTCTGTGATGCAACGCAATGGCCTGTTAAAGTACCCTCTTCGATAAAGCTGCCCCTCTTGAACTTAGAATCTTGGGGCCCTTCCTTTGAGTCCCATCACATCAATCTTCTCTATTGGGATGACTCCATCTTTAATAAAGTCAATATAGGACTGCCTCCAATCCGATTGAGCTTTAATGAAATGACATTCAGATGTCTCGAAGAACAGTTGGCATTTATCACCCTTCCATTGTAGCTCTGTTGCATCCTGCTTCATTCTAGGCCAGAATTATCCCTCCCTTTGAATTCTCCTATAAAGAGGGAACTCAGTTGTTTCGCAGTGCTCTTCGTGTGTTTTCTTTAGTCTCCCATCTGCCTCTTCTAGGTCAATGCACCTTGACCGCCATAGAGGTTTCCCTGATTTGTAAAGTATTAGGCTAACTCTCTCAGTTCCATCATTCCTTCCCCGGACTCTAATTTTTTTTTAATCTCTTCCCTCTAGTGAGAGTCATCCTCTATCGGTAGAATTGACTGTACCACTGAGGGAGCGGTTCTTCGCTGAATCACGAATGTAGTTGTATCGTCCCTCATGATCATCTTCTGAGCGATGGTGGCATAGGCTTCTGGATGACGGTTCATCATTCGAGGATGCATCTTGATCTTAGTCTGGTGGAACTGGTTAAGAAGCCTATGAATTATTGTCCTGTAAGGCGCCAAACTGAGGTGTTTCAACGCATATTCTCCATTTACTTGCTGAATCACTAAGTTCGTATCACCCTTGATGCAAAATGAATGAATCCCCCTTCGAAGGGCCTCTAGTAACCCCAGTACCAACGCCTCATAATCTGCTTCATTATTGGAATAAGGGAAGTCTAACTTGTAGGAAAGATAAATTTTTTCCGTACCTCTAAAAAGAATAACTCTTACTCCTCCTTTCTTCTTTGCTGAAGATCCATCGAACTGCATTGTCCATTCCTCTTTGCTTACGTTTAAGTGATTAGCCAATAAATCATCTCCTAGAATGCTCTCTTGTGGTGGCTTAAATATCCCAGACAAAAAGATTGCCAAGAGGGCTATGTATGCCTGGCTTTTACGTGCGCAAGGGACCACGCATTTCAAGTCATACTCTGAGAGTAAGAGGAACCACCTAGATGCCCTACTAATTAATAGAGTTCTTGCCAATAAAAACTTAATAGGATCACATCTCGTTACAATATGAATTGTAAAATACAACATGTAATGTCTGAGCTTTTGCGCTACAAAGACCAAGGCTAAACAATGCAATCTAATGTACCTGACCTCTGGCCTGTGTATGATTCTACTAAGGTAGTAAACTGGTCATTAATACCCGTCAATCTCCTATGCTAACAGAACTCCAACGGACCTCGTGGTTGATGTGAGGTATAACTGTAGCGGTATTCCTTCTCTTGGAGGAATCATGGTCTTTGGTGAAACGAGTAACTTCTTCAGCCTGGTTAGAGACTCCTGGTGAACTTCCTCCCACTTGAACTTTATGTTCTTTTATAAAATCTGCATCAACGGGTGTGTTATTACGGCCAATCCAATCACAAATATCCTAAGGTAGGAGACTTTATCGAGGAAACTCTTGAGCTCTTTCACCGGTCTTGGACTTGGCATCTCCAAGATCGCTCGCTGTTTGTCTTGATCCATCTGTACTCCCTGCCGATCTACCACAAAACTAAGAAACTTTCCACTGGTTACTTCAAAAATGCACTTCAGCTGGTTCATCTTCAGTTTGTACTTCCTACATCTGGCAAACACTTTCCTCAAATCGCTCAGATGGGGCCCCTTCTTCTTCGATTTGATGACCAAATCGTCCATATAAAACTCCGTAAATTTTTTAAGGAAGTCATGGAAGATGTTCATCATTGTTCTTTGATAAGTAGCCCCAGCATTTTTGAGTCCAAACGGCATTACCTTGTACATGAAGTTACCCAACGGAGTTCTAAATGTTATTTTCTCTGCATCCATGATATACATCTTGGTATGGTTATACCCTATATACCCATCCATGAAGCTATACATCTCATGTCCTGTCGTTGAATCTATTAAGCTATCTATGGAGGGTAGAGGGAACTCATCTTTGGGGCAAGCCCTATTCAAGTCTCTGAAATCCACGCATATCCTTATTTAATTCTTATCTTTCTTACCCACCAGGACAATGCTAGATAGCCAGAGTTGGTGTTGTATAGATTTGATGAATCCCGCTGCTAATAAGCATTGCACCTCTTCCTTGATCTTCAAGTCCAGCTCAAGATTGTAAGTCCCTGTTGCTTGCTTCATCGGAATGGCTGAAGGCATCACGTTTAACTTGTGGAAGCCCACTTCCTCATTCAGCCCTTCCATCTCCGTGCACTTCCACATAAAAACGTCTACAAACTCCCGAATTAACTCCATCAAGGTCTCTAATTTCTCCTTACTAAGATATTTCGAGATGAAAATAGGCCTTATATCCTTCCCTTCTTTTATCGGGTTCAACTGCTCCAACTCTTATGCATGTGGCTTCGGTTGATCTTCCATGTAGTCGAGTTCTTCGGTGACATCCTCCACGAACTCATGTATGTTGGAGTTATCTATCACCATATATTTCCCCCGTTGATCCACCAGAAAACACTCATATATCGGGTCAGCCTCCTCATCAGTTTCTGCCGTAGCTTCTTCGGCTGCCCTTTCACACCATTATAATCGATAAACTACCTTTCCTTCTTTAGTAACAACCTTCTTGCGTTGTTTGTTGGCAGTTGCAGCTGCCTTCCTATTCTTCTCTCTAGAAACCTTAGCAACTCCTTCTCCTGAAAATAACTTAGGACACTTTATCGTTGGACTTCATGCTCCGCTGGATCCATCCTGGGCCTTATCTTTTCTTTGATCTTCTTTGAGATGTTTTGGGGATGAGGGACCACCTGGTGGGCTTCTTCTTCCATCACTCCTTTGTAACTTTGTTATTTGGCCCATTCACATGCCCCATCCTTTCTCTGATCGAAGGAACCCAGACTCCCTCCATTCTTCTTATTAGGACTCTGGCGTCCTCCTTTAATTCCGTGTCAAATACCGCATCCAACAAGTGAGATTCTACGATAGCGAAGTGCCTTTTCGTAGCTCGTATAGTGATATTCGTTCCTTTAATATCAGTCTTGGCACATTGGTGGTATGTTGAGGGAACTAATCCGGGGTTGTGCATCCACACTTTTCCTATCAACAGATAGTAGAAAGTTGTACTCTCTATCACGTGGAACTTGATGTGGGAACTAAAATTTCCCATTACAATCCCAACATTCACATAACCGATGGACTTGGAAGACTATTTGTCATAACCTGAAATCACACAAGGCATGGGAACCAATCTTTCTCCTGGAATGTTAGTTGCATGGAAGGAGCTAATTGGCATGATGTTGATGGATGCCCCCATCCATAAGAGCCTTTGCGAAGCTAACCCAGTTGATGCTGGCAGTCACATATAACGGTCGATTGTGAGGGAATCTATTGGCCCTATCTGCATCGTTGAACATTATTTATGACAGAAATTTCTTCACCAGCCTGTCCATGGGTCCCTTCCATCTCAACGAAGGGACTGTATTCTTCCTCGTAATATCCAGGATTGCTTGGGTTACCTTTAACCTACTTTCTTTTGGCATTCTCACCTATTTAAAGAACCAGGCAAATTTTGGGTACCGTCAAACCACGCAGTACTCCAAGCTCTGGCTTTTTTCCCCTCCTTCAACATTGTATATATCCTCCACATCTTTGGAACTTTCTCCATTATAGGCCACCACCATATTAGCCATTCCTCTGGTACACTCCTCCAAGGCCTCTTCGAACTCCGCCTTCTCTATCATCAGCTCCTTCGCTTCTCTTTCTGCCTCATCGTCATTGGCCACCACCAGATTGACGCCATGAGATGGGAGTGGGTTGTCATTAACATTTTGCAGAAGGATTTGCAGTTTCCCTGCCTTTACATATTTATCGATGATTCTTTTTAATGTGAAACAACTTCCTGTTAGATGTTGAATCTTTCGATGGATCTGGCAATACTTGGGATCCGCTCTGGTCATCACATCTGGTTCCACGGTGGGGATGCCCTTAGGTTTATACACTATTCCTCCTTAAACCATGGCATTATAACAACTAACAACCTCCTCTACTGTACAGGGTAACGGTGGTGGGTCTTCCCTGTCTTTCCTAAACTTTCTCTTGTTATCCCTCTTCGGTAGTTTGCCCTCATCTGCTCCTTCGGGTATATCCCTCCCGTGGGGACTGAGACCTTCCTCTCACAAGTTGTATCGGTTGCCTAAATATCATGGGAACCACCACTGGGTTTAGTCCTACCACCAACGAGATAATCCCTGTTACTTTTAAGAATGCCGTAAAAGTTCCATTGCATGTCTCGTTAATAAGATGGCAGATGTACTCAGGAAGCAGTCCTTCCACACAGATCTATAGTAGTTTGGAATCTTTGTCTTCCTCCATTACATCGAGGGACCTTTCCCTGAACCTTCGGATGTATGCCACCACATCTTCCCTTAATCGTTGCTCTCTCTCCCCATTTGGGTCAAGGTGAACTTATCTTCTGCCAGAAAGAACTTTTAGATGAACAAAATGTGCATCTCCTCCCACGTGGAAACACTCTTAGGAGCTAGGTGAGAATACCAGGTATACGCCTTATCGGTTAAGGATTTGGATAACTCCCTTAACTTGAGTTTTTTTGTTGTAGTAAGTCTCCAAATGTTCAACGAATCATTTAATGTGCTCCTTCAGGTTCCCACCCTTTCATGTGTACTTTTCAAAGATAGGAGGAATATAATCCTTTGGATAAGACTCATCGTCATATTCCTAAGGATAAGGCATCCGAATTTCATCATAAACCAAAGCTTCCTCGTTAGCAGATTGCGAGGAAGCTTGCATGAACTTCAGCATATCCTTCTCCATCTCTTTTCTTATCTACTCCATAGCCGATATCGTTGAAGGAATGGCCAGAGGGACCATAGGTGGGGCCCCCGCTGCACTTGGAATAACCACCACAGTCAAAACGCTTATTACTCCATGACTTCCCACCGTCAGAATCCCAATAGGGGCATTCTTGCTGGAGCAGTTGCTGTTAGAACTACGCTTGGTGGGGCCATTGGGGCTGCCCCTAGTGTTACGAAGGAGTTGTCCTCAAATCCTCCCAACACCGTTGAAGGGACAGGAGTTTGCAAAAACTAGTAAAATTTATTCATGAGGAGTTAAACTTGAGTTGATCCTAACCCGGCGCTCGTGGAAGCTTGTGTCACCCCTGGAACGCCTTTTACCATTTGAACTGGAGGTACCTCCACTCGAAAGCTCCATCTATGGAAGACTCCATCTCCCTCGCCCCTTGTTCTTCATTGTATTGAATGTCATCGAAGTTAAGTCTTCTATTAAAATTATCCCGTGTCGTACTCTTTGCTTAGAAGAATACCTCTCCACAAGAGTCACCAAATGTAAGAGGGTAGTTTAGATTTGATGGAGGCGTGACCCCTTTTTTAGTATAGTAATGATAAGTTAACCAACAGCACTAATGATTAATTACAAGACACGCAATCACAGCTTAGTGAAGATAAACTCAGTTTGAACTCATAAGAACCCCCGTGTATAACTCAAAGAATAAAAATGAAACTCATAGGTAACTCATTCAGAGGGAGAGAGAAGCAAGCATCCTAGATACACCTTGGTAGGCAGCCAAACACTCCAACCACCCTCAAAAGATCTCTGTCAAGTATTAAAAGCTTCATAATAAATGGCCATTGTGGGTGAGTGAGCTCTGGTTCGTAATAAATCTCTCTTTATGATGTATATTTTCTTTTCTTAGCAATAACTTCTGAACTCTCAAAAGAACCTCCTTTCCCCAGAGGTGGTTGGGGCCGTTAAATAACCCCCACACCACTCCCGAGATAACTCGGTCATTAATAACTGTGAAAGACATCCCTCATACATCATGTCACAAACATTAAATGCCTGATCCACTAGTTAGATCCACATCATAAACATTAAATGCCAAGACATGCCTTTTGCCTAACCACTATGTGTCAGGGGGCTGTCATCACAGAAGTGGCTCACCAAATCGTCTGATAGCCCCAAATACCACAGTGGTTTACTCAACTGCATATTTGACATTTCCTAGATGGTTCATCACATATAGTATATGTTATATTAAGTAGAGGGTTGTTTGGTTCACAACTCAACGCCCGATGGAACTCAAGGTTGCTCCGCGTGAGGTTCCACGGTCAGGGTCTTTTAGTGTTTTACCAGGTGTATCTAAGATGGCCAGGACAAGCCCCAATGGTGCCTCACTTATCAATCCTCCAAACCAACTCCCTCTAAAGTTCCCATGGCGAGGTCATTCGATAAAGCATGAAATCTCTCCCGGGCCCTTCCAAGCTTGGTCTCTCGCGAGTACCGTTTGACCTCACACTGAATGCCATTATAATCGTTACATCATTACAATCGTTATTGCTCAGAGTCAATATAAGCAAAAGATACAATATGACTAAGTAACATAACAAGCTAAAGTATGAGCTGCCACGCTAAGCTGCCTCGCTTGAGCTGCCACGCTGAGCTACTCGATTGAGTTGCCTCATTGTCATAATCCCAAAAACTGTTGTCAATGGGGGGATTATCTCTAATCTCAAGATTAATTTCTATCCCCCTCTACATATTCAATTATTGCGCGATAGGAGTACCCAACCAATTATCTAGACAACAATAAATGTTTTCCCGAGTTCCAATATGCTCCATTCAGCATTGACCTTTATATGATTAAAGGCCTGCTTGAATCTCATCCATATGGAAGGCAACTTATAATAAGGAACCATTAGGGAATTCATTTTAAATTTGGCTTTGAGAAAATTGGTTGATCTCTATGGGATATATATAACGACACGTGGCGCATGATTGTGTGCTTAGGAGTAGGCTGTAACACCCTGTAAATTCAAGGACCTTTTATTTAATTATTTTACGAGAAAAAGAATTTATTTTATTAGGAGATATTAAATTCATGATTTGGAATTTTTTTAAATTAAAGGATCTATTTAATTTTCCAAATTGAGATTTTACTGTTAAGATAATTTTCGTCTCGCATTTTTTTGGGGTCAAAAATTGGAGAATGTTATAAATTATTTCGGATGGAAATTCTGAGTGCACGGTTGAGTCTGGATGGGTCGAACTAGTTGGAAAAGAGTAACCATGGGTAGTAAATGGGTCTCGGGGTATTTTTAAACATATTTAAACCCACATAAGAGTGTTTGGACCCTTTTTATAAAGACCACAAGCCTAAAAACGGGAATGAGTTATGAAATCCTTAAAGGGACAGGTTGTGGCAGCCATAACACATTTTAGAAAACCCCTTTTAGAGAGAGAAAGTGGGTGCAAGTGGGGGAAGCCATGGGAACCAAAATCAAGAACAGAAGTGAGTGTTCTTCATCAAATAATTATCATCTACATCAATGGATTCAGACACTACGAACCCTAAGACAAGTGGTTAAACTTGCTTTTAAATTAATTGCATCTTTCTATTCATATCATAGGATGTGTGAAAAGAATGTAAGGTTAGGGTTAGTTCAATAATGAAATTTGGGGATTTCTGTGGTTTTTGAATAAAAATCTGTAGAGGATGTAGAAATGTGATTTATCAACCCCAATCTATATAGATGATGTATTTTTTATTGAGGATCATGAAGTGGGAAATTTAGTGTAAATCTGTGAAGGTTTAATGGAGGAAATCTAAACAAAAAATGGATGTTTAAGTCAGCAATGGCGGATTGGATTTTGAGGATGACGATGGAGGAGATAGAAACATGGGTCGTTCGCATGACCTGGTTTATGGCTCGAACGACATCCATAGTCATTCAAACGATAGGCCAAGTCGTTTGAACACGATGATTTTTCTGATAGCTTTTCTTCCTCCCCTGTTTCTGCCCTGGGTGTTAAATTCTTGGGGGATTTACTATTTAGATGATTCTGATTATTGGACTACAATAGTGGACTTAATTGTGAGACTTATTCATTAATTAAATAGGATGTCAATCCAAAAAGGGAATTAAGGATTAATGTGAGTGAATTAAGAAACTTATATTAATAAGTGTGCATACTTATTAGGAAGAATTTTCAATATTGAATTCGGGACATTTTTTTTTAGCCAAGCGAGTGAGTCCTGGTATATTTGTTGAGTGGTGCCAAGATAGTAAAGTAAATTAATACGAGATTGATTCAATTGAGTCGGGATATTGACTCGGATGTAATTTGGACTAGTGCTATGACATTTAGGCTCGGATTTGTTCAAGTTAATTTATTATATGGTTATATAATAAATTGGGGAGTATTCAAAATAAAAAGGGTGTTAATCTTAATATGTGGAATTTGAGGAATAACTTCTACAGGATGTAATTTTGGACCGAGTGAATGAGTTCGAGTAATTTAGTCAGGTGACACAACTTAAGTTATAAATAAATAATTGTGGGTATTATTTAAATATCAAGTCAGTATATAGACTAAGAAATGTTAAGCTAGTGTTACGGAAATTGTGCAGGGGTAGCCTAGATTATTTATATATATATATATATATATATATATATATATATATATATATATATATATATATATATATATATATATATATATATATATATATATATATATATATTTGTGTGATTTATAAATATTTGTGTGAATAATGTTTATAGGAAAGCATACCCCTCTAGCGTTATCATGGAAGGTTGCGCGATGTGGGTAAATCCCCTGGCTTGAGGAGCAGGGTGAGTATAGTCCCCAGGTCATAGCGTTCAAAATCAAGAATGAGACACTTTAGGTATGATTTGGTCTCATTCTGGGGGGAAACTATGACCACCTCCAATGCGTTTATTTGTTTTTACTGATTCGGGGAGCTAACCGTGTCAGGGAGTCCGGGTGGATGAGTATATCTGAAGATGATAGAATTTTAGAGAACATCCGGTGAGTGCCTACTCGAGAGTATGGTTATATATATTTACTACATGTCTGTGAATGTTGTAAACAGTTGATACGTATATATGGTGCGAATAAATATATACGGGTAAAATACATGTGTTGAATTCTATTGATGATATATAAACTATGAGAATGTTATATGGTTCCAAATGAGAAATCATTAAGTAAGTTAATGTGATATACAACTTATAAATCATATATTAAACATACTCGAGGTAGAGTAGTGTGTCAAGAAGGGTATTATCAAGAGCTAGTTACGGGGTAGGTAACTAAGCAAGTTATATAGAAAAGTGTCAGTTGTGCACAATAGCTGAGGGGTGAGTCGGTCCTCAAGGGAGTGCGACACTAGCTTAAATATGCAGAGCATTTAATTATTTTCATTTACTGCAATTTAATTCACTTGCTAAATATTTTCAAAATGTTTTGGGTTTTAACCCTTGCTGTAAAATATTTTCAAAACCTTTTAGGTGTCCAGCCACAAGGATGCCATAATTGGTTTTATTCCGGGGTTATGCAGCTACGACACGTGTGGATGTTGCAGGACTTTGACTTAGCCACTTCAGTCATTTCATTCCTAGAGTAGTATGCAATCAGTATTTCATTTGGGCATGTCGCCTAGTTATTTCATTTTGTTCCAGTCAGACGATGTACTCATTTTATCATTCTTGTAGTTTATATTTTTGGTGTTTGGTTCGTGGCCGGCGGTTTTTTCAGAAAGGATTGTATTTGTTCACTTATAATTATTGTTTAACTTAGTATTTGTGTGAATGGTTTAAATTATATTCTTTCGCATGTTTTTTTTTTGTTTAATAAAAAGATAAAATTTGATACCATTTATTTTTTAATATTAGGTGGTTAGTAAGTTTTAAAAAGGTTTTCGACAGGGATGCTAATAATGAACCAGGTGAAATTCCTATTTAATTTGATATAGGACTGATCACCAGGTATTTTATTAGGCTGGGTGTCACAAATGGTATCAGAGTATCAGGTTCTAGTGTCTTTAGGATTTGTGTGGCTTTTCACGTTTCATTAGTGTGCCAGACCCTGCCCAGAGGTCTGTTTTAGCCCGTAGAATTCTCGGGGAATTACATGGACTACACCCACGTGTCTCCTTATCCTAAAGCGAGGTTACCCGAGAAGTTTAAGATGCTAAATATCGAGAAATTCGGAGGAAGTGGACCCGATTGTTCATCTTCGCAGCTATCATCGTTCCATGACTCTACTAGGGGTTTCTGAAGAAGTGATAGCTCAATTATTTCAGCAAACTTTGAAGGATAGCGCCCTCTGATGGTTTTTGTCTCTCGAAGAGTCCAAAATTTGTAGCTGGGAGGATGTAGCTCAAGAATTCATGTCGCAGTACAAATATAATGAAGAGCTTGGGGTCACCTGCCGTGATTTAGAGCTGCTCAAACAGAACTCTGGGGAATCAGTCAGTAACTTCATAGCCCGATGGAGGGAAAAAGCAGCAATTATGACCAATCGGCCTTCCGAGGAAGAACAAGTCAGCATAGTGAAGAAGAACTTCTTACCCCATGTCCGAGCAACGATGGGAGGACAATACTATCCCCATTTTCGAGCTCTCGGAGAAGCAGGAGGAGAAATCGAGGAAGGTCTTGTTAAAACAGAGGTTGAACCAAAGTAGGTGTCCGGATAGTTCACCCCCAGAAAATATGACAAACCTGCCAGTGCTACAGTCTCAACCATCAACAACATCTCTCAACCAACTACATCATGGGTGCCAGAAAGCCGCCCTGTCCCAGTCCGAAAGGAATACATCGAGCTCCATGCTCCCCTCTCCAAAGTTTATCAATCCTTGTTAAGCCGAAACCTTATCAAACCTTTGGATCCCCGTCCATTGACAAATCCACTCCCAAGAAACTTCAAGGCAGATGCCTATTGCGCCTTTCACCAAACTGCTGGTCATACCACCGACCAATGCTTTCACCTCCGAAACATAATCCAAGGTTTAATTGATCGGGGTGCCATCGCCCCACCAGCCAATCCTAAGCCAAACACTACTCACAACCCACTTCTAAATCATGCCAATGCCATATTTTTAGAAGAGAACCCATAATTCGATCCCTCAACTCAAATAACACCCATATACTCTCCTAAACCTCTCCAAATTTGCCCATATTCCCTCTTACACCCTGATAGCCTCGTTTATCAGGCACTGTCACTCCTTACCATAGCATACATCGCCATCTGTACTCGTTCTGGAAATGGAGGCATGGAATTGTCAGAAGTGTTAAACCAACTCCTAGAGTTCGGGCTGAAATTGCCCTCACAGATGATCATTGATTGTCAAAGGTTCAGTACGCTGTTCTTGGAAGCAAGGAAATGGGCTCGAGAGTCAAATAGTTGGGTAGTAACAACCGATGAAGTCAGCTTGGATGATGTCGTCCAGATCATGCCAGAATTATTTAGGCAAACCAACAACATTTATAGTATAACCGAGTTACTTGATGCTCTGAAGCTACAGGGGTGCCTGGTCCCTTCACCCTTATACATCCCCACAGAATGGGATGACTTGTATGAATAAGCCGTTGAAGTTGTGGAATGCATCAACTTTACATGGAAAGACAGAATTATTGGCACCAGATGGGGGGAAGAATTCGAAGATTCGAATAAAGAACAAGCTTTCGAGAAAACTGGCCCGGTAGCCGATATGTGTGGAATGATATCATTTGAAGAACTCCTTAGAGAAATAAACAAGGTGGAAAAAAAACCCGAGATCGACGAGGAAATGGGATTCATATTTTTCCCTTCTTCAGTAAATCACATAACCAGATCAGGGAGGCATTACCAGATCCCAAGCTCACTACCAACCAATGACAAGGGGAAGGGTGTGGAAAACCTTCCTATGCCAGAGATGACCCTCGAGGAGAGCAAGATCCTCGACCAACTAAAGAAAACTCAAGATAACATCACTTTATGGGGGCTTTTAATATCTTTTCAGCTACACATAAACACTTTGATCAAGTTGCTCACTGGACCCACAGTTCCTCCTTCTACCATACCAGTAGAAGCGGTAAATTTGGTTGGGTACTTGACTTCTACCCGAATGATATCTTTTTTCGAAGAAGAAATCCCCAAGATTGGGCCAAACCACAATCTTGCACTCAACATCTCCGTCGAAGTTATGGGGAAGGTCGTACCACTCTCTCTTATCGACAATGGATTCGCCTTGAATGTCTGCCCACTTAGAACCTTCAAATGTTTAGGCCTAAAAGAAAGCGACCTCACTCCAACCTCCGCTGTTGTGCGTGCCTATAATAATACCCGTCATGAAGTGATGGGATCCATAAAGCTTGTAATAGGGGCTGGACCTATAAACCCTGTCGTCGAATTCCAAGTTATTGACATCCCAGCCTGTTTAACCTATTCCTAGGACGAATTTGGCTCCACAGTATCAAGGGCGTGTCTTCCTCACTCCATCAAATATTAAATTTTTTCATCGACAGACGGGTCATTACCATCTTGGGCGACGACGACAATGTCAATAGTGCAAGTACAAGCAGTCCAATTCTTGAGATACAGCACGGGTCAAATGATATGCTCCTACCAGGATTCCGAGTTTAACTACTTCTACTCTCGACATGGGATAACTCCAAAGAAGGGTTTGTCCAGAATACGACCCTTATGGAAACGTCAATGTGATTCAGATGTTCAGAAACATGCACTTCATGCCCGAACTGGGGCTAGAGCAAAGACATCAAGGGATACTTGAGCTCATTAAACTAAAGAAGGCATTCCCTCCTTGTGGTTTGGGGTATCAACAATCAGAACAAGAGCTCGGAATGATCCTCCAGTCTCGACCAAAGAGAGGATTAGACTACATCCAGACTATCCCAGGTGACTTCTTGAATGGATGATTCATCAAAGAGGATAAAGAATTCCCATTTTGTGTATTTCCTGAACTATGGTATGACCATACAGATAAGAAGATGAAACCTAGAATGGATATCTTTTTTCTAGACAGCTACCCATGGGCGGAAGGTTCCCAACGCCAAGTACAATCGCTCATCAAAGATACCAAAGATACTGAGGAAAGTGACTCTGAAGATTCCTTTAACTTACACACACCAGGGATGACACTCTGCATGGTTCATTCAGGCACTACATCACTAGATTCATCCCACCTGATTAAAGATGCTGACACACCTCTCCTCACCTGGCATGCTGCGCCAGTTCTACCTGCTAAAACCTACCCTAATTCTAATGTTTACCATATTTATTCTTATGTTGTCTATCCTTGATCAAATGTAATCGATTCCTCTTTTGATGAGGTTCTCAATGTTATTTTTCCTATCAATGAAATAAACGAAGATTTTGAGTATCTTGTTGCGCCTTACATTAACTGTTTGGATTCTAATCAAACTTTTGATGATGATGATTTTACAAATGAACAATTCTTAACTAATCTAAATAAGGTTAATAATAAACAACATAACCGCATTCAAGTTACTGAAGAAGAGACTGTTGTTGTTAACCTCGGTTCTAGTAGCCAACTGCGCAAGATTAGGATAGGGGCTACCCTCGACGAGCATGAGCGTGCACAACTCGAAAAATTACTAAAAGAATTCATGGATGTCTTCGCATGGGCCTATGACGATATGCCTAGCATTTCTTGAAATACCTCAGCACGAGATTCCAACTCTCCCAGATTACAAGTCGGTCAAACAAAAGTTGAGAAAGCTCCGTATCGAATTATCGCTCAAGGTCAAAAAAGAGGTGGTTAAATAGTTGAACGTAGGTTTCATTCGTGTGAACGAATATCCTACATGGCTAGCCAACATAGTGCATGTGTCAAAATCAGGAGGGAAAGTTCGGATGTGTGTAGACTATCGGGACTTGAATAAAGCCTCTCCAAAGGATGATTATCCATTACCCAATATCGACATGATCGTAGACAACACATCCATCATGCTCTCAAGTCATTCATCACGAGTTTATCGGATACAACCAAATTAAAATGCACCCAGACGACCAAGAAAAAACCGCATTCATCACCCCATGGGGAACCTTTTGTAACACTGTCATGCCATTTGGTCTCAAGAATGCTGGGGTTACCTACTAGGGGGCTTCCACAACCATCCTGCGCGATCTGATTCTCAAAGAAGTTGAGGTCTATGCGGATGATATGATTATCAAATCCAAGACTAGATAAGGTCATGTTCCCGATCTCCGAAAGTTCTTCGAACGACTGCGACAGTATTAGATGAGACTCAATTCGCAGAAATGCATCTTCGACATTACAAAGGGAAAACTCTTGGGATCCATGATCAGTGAGCAATGGATAGAAGCAGATCCTGCCAAGCTGAAAGCGATACTTGAGATGCCACCTCCCCGAATAGAGAAAGAAGTCCGAGGTTTCCTTGGGAAATTATAATACATTAGCTGGTTCATCAGCTAGTTAACCTCCATCTGCGAACCTATCTTCAAACTCCTCCTAAAGGATTCAACCAAGGTTTGTAACGAGGCCTGCCAAGACGCTTTTGACCGAATCAAATAATATATGACCCAAATTCCGGTACTCATGCCACCACAGTCTGGTCTCCCTTTGCTCCTATAGCTAACCATAGCCGACACTGCAGCTGGGGCTTTACTAGCCCAATACCTTGAAGATTCCCGCAAAGAAAGAACCATCTATTATGCCAGTCGCAAATTGGTCGGGTACAAAGTCAACTACATTGCTTTGGAAAAGGCATGTGTCGCACTTGTCTGGGTCACCCAAAAGCTGCGACATTTCATGCTAGACTTCCCTATCAAACTGGTATCCCGAATGGACCCCGTCAAATACCTACTTGAGAAACCCGACTTATCCATCCGAATCACCTGATGGTTGATGCTCCTAGTTCGATATTTTGTACGTCACACAGAAAGCCATGAAATGAAGAGCCATCTCTGACTACCTCACTAATTCCCCCATGGATAAGGCCGATGTCTGGATCTCCGAATGCCCAGATGAAAACATCATATGCACTGCCCAGGACAATCTCCGATGGCAAATGTTCTTTAACGGCGCTGCCAACAAAAAGGGACATGGCATTGGGATACTCCTGATCGCCCCAGATGACTCCCACACTCCAATCGCCATCAACCTGGATTTCCCTTGTACTAATAACATGACTGAATACAAGGCGTGCATGGTAGGCCTCAAAGTTTCTCTCGAGAAATGTATTCAATGCCTAGACGTCTACGGGAATTCTGCCTTCATCATCGGTCAAGTGCTCTAAAAGTGGAGAGTCAAGGACGAGAAACTCCAACCCTTCCATGCCCACTTAGAAGAACTAGCCTCCCAATTCTAAGATATCACCTTCCATTACCTACCTCAAGCAAAGAATAACCTAGTCGATGCTCTCGCTACCTTGACCTCCATGGTCGACATGCCCGAAGGAATAAGTATGACCCTCTTCCTAGTTCAAAAGCAATACAAACTAACCCACTGCTACCATATTGAGCTTGTCACTACAGAAGATCCTGAGCTGGCCAATTATTGGTACTATGATATCCGGTGCCTCCTAAAGCATGGTAAGTATCCCAAGGGTTCCAACAAGAAAGATCCAGTAACCCTTCGAAGACTCGCCACCCAGTACATTATTGTAACAACCCGTCCTTTTGGAGACCATTAAATTCCATAATTGGATATAAATTGGCATTGTGTTGAAACTGGGGAGAAGTTTAATCCTTAGTGCTCTAATATTATTAAATGTTTATGGTATATATATTATATATATCTTTCTGTACTGAGGGACTGGCGGATCTCAAAGATCGATCTTGCTGCATAGTAGTGTATCGGGGGGGTTCCTTGTTTGGATTTCGCTTCGCGAGACACCCCACGCACGAACATGGCATAGCGTCGAGATTATAGTGAAGTTTATCCCTTAGTACATCTGTTTGACTATCTAGGTTAGATAGTGGTTGGGTATTAGACTAGTTTAGCAGGGTAGCTTGACTAGGATGTTTTTAGGGATGCGCTAGGTGTGCACTGTTAGAGGAGAGGTGAGGGGTATCTCATGAGAGTGCGATACCAATTTAAATATGAGATAAAAACTATTTTTCTAAAAATAAAGAATTTATGCACTTGCAAATTATTTTCTAAACATTCGGGCTCTGACCCGTTTGTCTACTCTCCTTTCTTTCTATATATTGTATATATATAGGTATCCAGACACAGGGACGCCTGGATAAAAATTCTTTCGAGTCAGACGTCAGCTGCAGCAGCTGTGGATGCGTGCAGGTTTTTGATAGCCGCTTCCATCCTTGTACTCTAGATAGGAGGTACTGTATAAACATTCGAGCCAATGGCTCAATTGCATTTATTTATTCTTTCAGTACAGCATTCGATATGGTTGTATATTTGGACCGAGTGTTCGGTTATTTTATTTCCTTTCATTTTCATTTCAGTTCATTACGCATTTAATTGTGGATGTTGTAATTTATTCGTTAAAAAGAGTAGTTAAGTAAAAGTTTTTAACGCTCACCTAATAGGATATTAGTAATTAAATGGATTTTCGACAGTGATGCTAAGAATGATCCATATGAAACTCCTGTTTTAATTTAAATATTGGAGTGATCGCCCGGTATCTTATTAGGCGGGGTGTTACAATTATCTGTCACAAAGCACTGCTCAAAAGGAACTTTGATGGAACTCATCTGCACCGCATCGCAGGGGCTGATATTGAAAAGATAATGCAGAAGATCCACAGCGAGGAATGCGAACCCCACATGAACGGTCACATGCTTGCCAAAAATATCATCCAACAAGGCTACTACTGGACCACCATAACCCAGGATTGCATCGCCTATGTATGGAGATGCCTCAAATGCCAATAATTCTCTAACCTTCAGCATTTTCCTCCATGTGAAATATACAACATGACCTCTCCCTGGCCGTTCTCCACCTGAGGCATCGACATCATATGGAAGGTTACACTGAAGGCTTCCAATGGGAATGTGTTCATCTTAGTTGCCATTGATTACTTCACAAAATGGATCAAAGCGGAGTCATGCGCAGTGCTGAACGCTAAGAAAGTGGCCAAATTCGTCAAGAAAAACATCATATGCCTGTATAGGGTCCCGTACGAGCTAGTATCAGATAACAGGTTGAATTTCGAGGCAGAAGTCACAGAGGTGGTCAACGAGTATGGGATTCAAAGACATAAATCTTCTCCCTACTGACCTCAGACCAACGGTGCAATTGAAGCCGCCAACAAGAACCTCAAAGCCATCATCAGTAAAATAACCGAAAGTTGTCGAGATTAGGCCGACCTGATCTCATACTCCCTCTGGGGCTACCGAACCTCAATTCAAACCTTTACAGGGGATACCCCTTACTCTCTGATTTACGGTATGGAAGCGGTCCTACCCGTGATATGGAAATACCTTAGTTACGCATCATG
Source organism: Sambucus nigra (assembly GCA_949130495.1). NCBI lineage: Eukaryota > Viridiplantae > Streptophyta > Magnoliopsida > Dipsacales > Adoxaceae > Sambucus > Sambucus nigra. Next base: position 120,636,062 of record OX422208.1, read on the forward strand.
ATTGAAAGCAAGGTCAGCAAAGAAAACTGATGCCAAAGCCGTCTTGACGAGCGGACCTTCCTAGACGAAAGGAGATTAAAAGCACTATACCATATATAAGGGTACCATCATCGAATAGCGCGTTCATTCAACAAGAGAGTCAAGGATAGCGGTGTCCTAGAAGGGGATCTAGCCCTCAAAGAAATCATAGAATCCATCTGGTACCCTATAGGGAAATTCAAGCCCAATTGGAGAGGCCCCTACATTGTCAAGAATATCTTGTTCGGCGGTGCCGCCATGCTTACCGACTTAGATGGGGAAAAGATGGATTGTCCAGTCAACCTGGACCATCTCAAGAAGTTCTACCCCTAGTCTGAAATCTCGACGTGCTACGACTCTTCTCGTCTCCCTTCTATTCTAAAAAAAATAATCTCTTCATTTCCCCCTGCCCAGAAATACGTGGGCCTGATCCTCTACAAATAACCATTTTCAAACAAAGTATAAAATTTCAAAACCCCAGAGGTACTTAGGCAGCTCATATACCTTACATGAGCACGACCCTTTCTTTTTCACAAAATATTATTCTTTTCTTACCTCCGAGAATGACAGTTTATGCTAACATATATTTGAACAAAAGGATTATGTATGCCTTAGCGATCGGTATAAATACAATACAAAATTCATCGAAAGGCATAGCTAGATGATCAGAAACTTGTTTATTTCACTAATAAGAAATTACGATACATATTATATAAGAAAAGGAACGGATAACTCCCTTCCCCCTACCCTCCTAAAAAATCCAAATAAAATCCCCACATTTATCCCCGATTACACAATAAACTCTCCAGTATTCCTATTCACAGATAACAGAGGAGCCTGCTTTATTATCATCATCTACATTTGGGGGTCCCCAGGCTTCCCCCGCCTGAACAGAGTGTCGCAAATGCTCCAGAGACTGATAAGCTCGAACCAGCTTCGGAAAAATTACCACACCTCCCTCTATGATATCAAGCAAAATAAGTCACCTTTGTCCAGTCTCCACTACCAACATCTTACTGACTATAATCCACAGGGATATGCCAAACCCTCCCAACAGAATGAGAAGGACGGGTCGACGGACGTTGATTCTCCCACATAGAGCCAAGCCGCATGCACAAACGCTCAGTCAAATCTTTTATCAAAAATAAGTCTAGTGTTCGAGGTGGCGCGACCTGTGCCCAGCCAAATTAGCGTAGAATCCACCAAGGGAAATAAAAAGAGGTGTGGCTGAGACCAACCAGCTACACATATGGGTATTCTCCTAGCTCCAGAACGAGAAGTAACTATCCCCACCAAGGCACTGACCAGTACAGATTCCGAGCCCCATGCTCCACCAGCCAGTTCTCCCAGCTGTCAATATCCAGGCCAACGCTGAAGAAGTGACACGAAAAGAAGTTGGGGATAGCCGACAAAGAATATTTTGGAAGAGATACCATGCGGAGTCTTTCAGACAACCATATGAACAGCATCACGGGGCTACCCCTCAGAAAGTCAGAACGACCTTCTCGCCAGGCATCCAGACCGTTCAAGGTCTCCGCCAGTATCACTACTGCAGGATTACGACGGTATGACGTCCAAAAAATAATAGTTGCAAGTTGTGGGTCCACAATAAATTCCCTAGTCACCAGCAACAATTTTGATACTAAGCTCAGAACAACGGCTTCAGCGTACCTAGCATCGCCAACCTCCTGCAAATGCACGGACTGTAACACCACCGAAAGGGAGATCATTCCTCCAGTAACCAATGGTCTAGTCGCCAAAGGCTAAATACGAAGAAGCCCGACCAACAAATCCCTGGGAGAACGAGAAAATTCGGGTAAAGTCGCAGCAACACTGTGATTTATCCCCAGCATGGCAGAAAATTCATCGTAGGTAGGACAAACTTCATCCAACCCAAAGCGGAATACATGGTCTTCGGGGTACCAAAATTATACCGCCGCCATCAGCATGTTCCACTCAATGGACCGATTGCGCCACAAAGAGACTTAACGCATGTTAAAAGAATCATAATCGACATTATAAGAGCACTTCGCTTCCAAGGCTTCGAGGTAGTTAGAAAACTCAATGCTAGAAGGGAGATCCATCTTGCAGTACTAAGATATAGTAGGCAAGTAAGTAAGAATGTGAAGGTGTGATGAAAACACTCCACCCCTACCCCTTTTTAAACTTGAGAACCCTCACAAAAGATATAACCCCTGCATAAATCGGCGGTAATCCTACCCCACAAGGTACAAGAAGATGAAGAGCGCACTAATCAAAAGCTTTGGATTGATGGGACTGGACTTGACTGTCGATAGGCAGGACAAGAGTCTTGCCGATCGGCAACCCCCTATTTTTGGAAATTTTTCATTTTCCTCTTGTGTTAAAATCGGAAGCTCAATAAAAAAATAAATAGATGTTCTTAACAAAATTTTAAAAATCCTTTTCCACCCCTATATAATTTCTCATTTCTAAAACTTTCCTTCAAAATCCCAAAAATATCTCTTTTTACGGTCTCAGCAGCAAAGTAAAAGCGCATGTGCATACATTCATTCATTCACCATTAACAAAAGATAATAAAAAAAAACCATTGCATTGCATATATATATTCTTCTGTGTTACATTAAATTTTACAGGAAATAAAGAAAAGAAAAAAACAACGGGACTCAGCCCAAACCCACATTCTCTCTCTCTTACCTACCCTTCACCCCTCTCTCTAAGAACTTTTACCCCTGCGACGCATTCTCTTTCCCGTACGGCGAGATGACTCACCACCACTAACTGAGCCAGAGTCCTCCCCGAACAAAACAGACGGCACCAAACAAGAAGGAACCGGGACCACATCCCGGATATGGGCAGTCGCCGAAGATATCCAATCTCTGATGTCCCTCAGCCAAGTGGTCGACACCCGGATTTGCTGCAAGAAGAAGGCAAAACCAGCATCAAAGAGGGATCAAAATAAAAAAGGAACCAAAAAGAGGAAGAAGGTATACCGCAGGACGAAGAACCTTCTTTGTTAAACCCAATTCCTCCGGATCCATTGCATGAGGACGATGCAACATAAGGACCATCCCTCCATCAATCCGTCGGATGTTGTACGAAGGGGTATGCAATCGAACAAAGGGAACCTCTGAAGTCACCACCGCCGCAGACGCTGACGGGGAATTACATGGATAATATGATTATAAAATCCAAGACTAGGGAAGGTCATGTTCCTACTCTTCGAAAGTTCTTTGAACGATTGAGATAGTATCCGATGAGGCTCAATTCGCAGAAATGTGTTTTCGGCGTTACAAAAGGGAAACTCTTGGGATTCATGGTCAGTGAGAAAGGAATAGAAGCATATCCCGCCAAGATGAAAGCCATACTTGAGATGCCACCTCCCAGAACAGAGAAAAAAGTCCGAGGTTTCCTCGTGAAATTACAATACATCAGCCGATTCATCAGCCGGTTAATCTCCATCTGCGAACCTATCTTCAAACTCCTTCGAAAGGATTCAACTAAGGTTTGGAACGAGCCCTGCCAAGAAGCTTTTGACTGAATTAAGTAATATCTGACCCAACCTCCGGTACTCATGCCACCATAGCCTGGTCTCCCCTTGATCCTATACCTAACCATAACCGACACTGGAGCTGGGGATTTGCTATCCCAATACCTTAAAGATTCCCGCAAAGAAAGAGCCATATATTATGCCAGTCGCAAATTGGTCGGGTATGAGGTCAACTACATTGCTTTGGAAAAGGCATGTGTCGTGCTTAAAAGCTACGGCATTATATGCTCGCCTTCATTATCCAACTTGTATCCCGAATAGACCCCATTAAATACCTTCTTAAGAAACCCTCCTTATCTAGCCGAATGGCCCGATGGTTGATTCTCCTAGTCGAGTTCGATATCGGGTACGTCACACAGAAAGCCATAAAAGGAAGAGCCATCTCTAACTACCTCGCTGATTACCTCGTAGAAGAAGGTGATGTCTGGATCTCCGAATTCCCATATAAAAACATCTTTTGCGCTGCCCAGGACAATCTTCGATGGAAAATATTCTTTGACGGCGCTGCCAATAAAAAGGGACATGGCATTGGGATACTCCTGATCGCCCCAGATGACTCCCATACTCCAATTGCCATCAAGTTGGATTTACCTTGTATCAATAACATAACTAAATACGAGGCATGCACGGTAGGACTCAAAGTTTCTCTCAAGAAAGGTATTCAATGCCTAGACGTCTATGGGGATTCTGCCCTCATCATCTGTCAAGTGCTCAAAAAGTGGAGAGTCAAGGATGAGAAACTCCAACCCTTACATGCCCACTTAGAAGAACTAGCCTCCTAATTCCAAGATATCACCTTTCATTACCTACCTCGAGCAAAGAATAACCAAGTCGATGATCTCGCTACCTTGGCCTCCATGATCGACATGCCCAAAAGAATAACTATGACCCCCTTCCTAGTTTAAAAGCAAGACAAACCAACCCCCTGCTACCACATTGAGCTCGTCACTACAGAAGATCTCGAGCTAGCCAATTGTTGGTACTATGATATCTGGCACCTCCTCAAGCATGGTAGGTATCCTGAGGGTTCCAACAAGAAATATCAAGCAACCCTTCGAAGACTCGTTGCCCAGTTTATCATCTGTCACAAAGCACTGCTCAAAAGGAACTTCGATGGAACTCATCTGCACTGCATTACAGGGGCTGACAATTGAAAAGATAATGCAGAAGATCCACAACGGGTAATGCGGACCCCACATGAACGGTTACATGCTTTCTAAAAAGATCATCCGACAAGGCTACTACTGGAACACCATGACCCAGGATTGCATTGCCTATGTCCGAAGATGCCTCAAATGCCAATAATTCTCCAACCTTTAGCATCTGCCTTCGCACGAATTATACAACATGACTTCTCCCTGGCCGTTCTCCACCAGAGGCATCGACATCATAGGGAAGGTTACATCGAAGGCTTCCAATGGGCATGAGTTCATCCTAGTTTCCATTAATTACTTCACCAAATGGGTCGAAGTTGAGTCATACGTAGTGCTGAACGCCAAGAAAGTGGCCAAATTCATTAAGAAAAACATCATCTACCGATATGGGGTCCCACACGAGTTAGTGTCAGATAACGAGTTTCATTTCAAGGCAGAAGTCACAGAGGTGGTCAACGAATATGGGATCCAGAGACACAAATCTTCTCCCTACCGACCTCAAACCAATGGTGCAGTCAAAGCCGCTAATAAAAACCTCAAGGACATCATTAACAAGATGGCCGAAAGTTGTCGAGAATTGACCGATCGGATCCCCTATACCCTCTGGGGATACCGAACCTCAATTCGAACCTCTACTGGGGATACCCCTTACTATCTAGTTTACGATATGGAAGTAGTCATGCCCATGGAGCTGGAAATACCCTCGTTGCTCGTCATGCATGAACGCAAAATCAGCGAAGAAGACTGGTGCAAAAGTCGTCTTGACGTGCTGACCCTCATAGACAAAAGGAGATTAAAAGCGCTATACCACATACAAGGGTACCATCGTCGAATAGCCCGATCACTTAAAAAGAGAGTCAAGGACCGTGGTGTCCGAGAAGGGGACCTAGCCCTCAAAGAAATCATAGAACCCATCTGGGACCCAGAGGTAAATTCAAGCCTAATTGGATCGGCCCCTACATTGTCAAGAAGATCTTGTCCGGTGGTGACTCCATGCTTACCGACTTAGATGGGGAATAGATGACTCGTCCAGTCAAACTGGACCATCTCAAGAAGTTCTACCCCTAGTCTGAAATCTCGGCGCGCTACGACTCTTATCATCTCCCTTCTATTCTAAAAAAAATATCTTCATTTCCCTTGCCTAGAACTACGTGAGCCTGATCCTCTTCAAATAACCATTTTTAAACAAAGTATAAAATTTCAAAACTCCAGAGGTACGTAGGTAGCTCATACACCTCACATGAGCACGACCCTTTCTTTTTCACAAAATACTATTCTTTTCTTACCTCCAAGAACGACAGTTCATTCTAACATATATTTGAACAAAAGGATTATGTGTGCCTTAGAGATCAGTATAGATAATTCAAACAATAGAAAATTCATCGAAAGGCACAGCTGGATGATCAGAAACTTGTTTATTTCACTAATAAGAAATTACGGTGCAGATTACATAAGAAAAGGAACGGATAACTCCCTTCCCCCTACCCTCCTAAAAAAGCCAAATAAAATCCCCACATTTATCCCCCGTCACACAATAAACTCTCCAAGAGTCCTATCCATAACTACCAAAGGAGCCTGTTCCGTCATCATCATCTACATCGTGGGGTCCCCAAGTTTCCTCTCCCTGAACAGAGTGTCGCAGACACTCTATGGACCGATAAGCTCAAACCAGCTTTGAAAAACCCACAACACTCCTTCCATGATGTTAAAAGGACAAGCCACTTTTGTCCAGTCTCCACTACCAACATCTTGCTAACTAATCCCCTCCACAACCACTTCATATAGTCCCCAGGAATATGCCAAACTCTCCCAATAGAATGATAAGGACGGGTCAACGGATGCCGACTCTCCCACTAAGAGCCAAGCCACAGGCGCAGACGCTCGATTAAATCCTCTACCGGAAAGAAATTTAGTATCCGAGGTGACACGACCTGTGCCCAGCCAAATTGGCGCAGAAGCTACCAAGGGAAATAAAAAGAGGTCTGGCTGAGACCAACCAGCTGCACATACGGCTATTCTCATAGCTCCAGAACAGGCCGCAACTGTCCCCACCAAGGCACTGACCAGTACAGATTCTAAGCCCCATGCTCCATAAGCCAATTCTCCCAGCTCTCAATATCCAGGCCAACGCTGAAGAAGTGATACGAAAAGAAATTGGGTACATCCGACAAAGGATATTCTGGAAGGGTCAGCATGAGAAGTCTTTCAGACAACCACATGAACAGAATCACGGGGCTACCCCGCAGGAGGTCAGAACGACCTTCTCGCCAGGCATCCAGACCGTTTAGGGTCTCTGCCAGTATCACCGTTGCAGGATTGCGACGGTATGACTTCCATGAAGTAATGGCTGCAAGTTGCGAATCCACCGGTAGTTCCCTAGTCACCAGCAGTAATTTTAAAAACAAGCCCAGAGCAAAGGCTCCAACATAGCCAACATCACCTACTTCCCACAAATGCATGGAATGCAACACCACCGGGAGGGAGATCATTCCTCCAGCAACCAGTGATCTAGTTGCCGAAGGCAAAATACGAAGAAGCCCGGCCAGCAAATCCCTAGGAGAATGGGAAAATTCAGGTAAAGCTGCAGCAACACTGGGATTTATCCCCAACATGGCAGAAAATTCATCGTAGGTAGGAAAAACTTCATCCAACCCAAAGCGGAATACATGGTCTTCGGGGCACCAAAAATATATTGCCACCATCAGCATATTCCACTCAATGAACCGATTACGCCATAAAGAGACTCGACGCATGTTGAAAGCATCATAGTCGACATTATAAGAGCACATTATTTCCAAGGCTTCAAGGTAGTTAGCAAACTCAATGCTACCAGGGAGAGCCATCTTGTAGGACTAAGAGATAGTAGGCAAGTAAGTATAAATGTGAAGGTGTGATGAAAACACTCCACCCCTACCCCTTTTTATACTTGAGAAAAGACATAACCCCTGAAGAAATCAGCGGGAATCCTTCCCCACAAGGTAGAAGAAGATGAAGAGGTCACTAATCAAAAGCTTTGAATTTATGGGACTGGACTTGACTGTCGATAGGCAGGGCAAGGGGCTTGCCGATCGACAACCCCCTATTTTTGAAAATTTTCCTTTTTCGTTCTTTATCAAGAACAGAAAAACCCAATAAAAATAAAATTGATATTCTCAACAACAAAAAAAATCCTCTTCCACCCCTATATAATTTCCCATTTTTAAAACTTTCCTTCAAAAAATCCTAAAACTGTCTCTTTTTACGGTCTCAACAGCAAAGTAAAAAAGCGCATGTGCATGCATTCACTCACCATTAACAAAAGATAAAAAAAAAATCCCATTGCATTGCATATATATTCTTTTGTGTTACATCAAATTTTGTAGAAAATAAAAGAAAAGCAAAAAACAAACGGGACTCAACCCGAACCCACAATTTCTCTCTCTTTCACCTACCCTTCACCCCTCTCTCTAAGAGATTCCACCCCTACGACGCGTACTTTTTCCCCTACGGTAAGATAACAAACCACCGCTACCCGAGCTAGAGTCCTCCTCGGACGAAGCAGATGGCACCAAGCAAGAAGGAACTGAGACCACGTCTCGAATATGGGCAGTCGTCGAAGATATCTAGTCTCTGATGTCCCTCAGCCAAGTGGTCGATGCACGGACTTGCTGCAAGTAAAAGGAAAAATCAGTATCAAAGAGGGATCAAAATAGAAAAGGAACCAAAAAAAGGAAGAAGGGATACCTCGGGATGAAGAACCTCCTCTGTCAAACCCATCTCCTTTGGAACCATCGCATGAGGACGATGCAACATGGGGACCATCCCTCCATCAGCCTACCGAATGTTGTATGAAGGGGTATGCAATCGAACAAAGGGAACCTCTGAAGTCACCGCTACTGCAAACATCGACGGACCACCGCCGCTATGGGAAGACTCCACCGCCCGACTCGAACCCGCGGGAGGGAAAGGCAAGGCATCGTATATGTTGGGCGCCATCAACCAGCTCATCACAAAGTCCATATATTCATACGACACAGTCGTATCAGTGTACAATAATTAGGATTCACCGATCATAGCCACGATCCTCGCATCCTCCGACAGAAGTCGCTCCCGCCTCATAGACATAGGAGGCTACACAGGTGGCACCACCACGTCCTCCTCCGTAATCTGCCAAACCACCCGCTCCCCTAGATACCAGTAATGGACGAACTCATGAGCCAACAAATGCCTCATCTGCTCATTCACCCCGGTCGCCCCCGTATCCTGAATGGCTATCCCCCAAGGGTAAAAAGTCACCTAAAAATCTCGAGCAGGCATAATCAGAACATGCCAAAAACCAAGGCTGAAAAGGAAAGATTCTTACCTTACCACTGGTCAGGCCATTCAAGACCTGACGCACCGCCTCTGTAGAGAGAGATCCCTTCGACTGTCGATTGGCCTTGCGCCATCGATACAATCGGTAGAAGTCCCTAACAGTCTCGTCCTTCAAGGCAATCAGCTGGGTATTACACCCAATCACCTCATAGAACCACGTCTTCCAAAGATAGGAATTCACAATAAAAAAGAGACGCATAAGGAAAATGCGAATGCATGAAAGGAAAATGCGGATACCTAGAGGAGATACGTGGCTCTAATAAAAGTTTGCCAGTAGCACCGGCTGAATGCACCCAAAGAAAAATAGAGGGTCGCCAAAGTCAGACTCCCACAATCATTGAGAGGGATGTTCGAAAACATCCTCAAATACGGCAAGAACCACAAACGGATGATGTCGCCACTCGACGCCACCATAAAACCTCCCAGAACCAGTAAAATGAACAACCAAGCCATCTGCCTCACCTCCTGCCCGTCCTCCACATCAACCACCCTACTCAGCAAGACATCCTTCAGTAAGGACAACAAGATGGAATCCCCAAAAACTATCCTCCCTACATCGTCTAGCACCGCACTCACCGCCTCCAGCCTCACCCGCAGAGAACGATCCACCTCTATCTGCTCCCAATCACAATCTATGGGAGTCACGGTCATCTCCCCAAAACCGAAATGGAAGGTGTGGGTAGTATCCCACCATCTCTCCCCCAAAGCCCATAAGACCGCTGTCGACCGAGGCATCTCATCCAGCACAGACGTCAACCTCACAAAACCCGCTGATGATACCACCCAACGCACCATGGGTGGAAGATGCTCTCAGACGTCTTTAAGCCCCGTTATCCCACGGGCACGCATGTTCTTCAAAAAGATATCAGACTGTCAAAAGAAGAAACCTTATCATAATTCAAGAAGGAAGGAAAAATCACCAAAAAGAGAAGAATGCCAAAAGTCAGGTTGCTTACATAACCATCGGGGCTCACCACCTTAGAAGATAGATGACGCGATGGCTCCCACAGCAAAGTCCACTCATTCGTAACCGGCTCGAATACATCAAAGGAGTTCTCACTCCCCAAAGCAAGAGGCGCCCTGGCCCTTCACTCCACGTTCGCCCAGTCATCAACAGTCAACCATTCCCTATGCGCTGCAGTGCTCAGAAAGGCAACCATTTCTTAGAGATCAAAACGCTAAAACGATTTGCAGAGGAAAATCGCAGAAAGAAAGAAAGCAAGAAGCTGTGAAAAATGAGGGGAATTCGCCCCTTTTATATAGGATGCCAAGGGTCATGCTGATCGTCATTGACCCCCATCCACCAATCGACACTGACCCCTTACCTTCCCGAGGCAGTCCAAAAGTCTGTTCCACTGCCTAATGGCACCCTTTGAACCATGCCGACCAGCACCTCCTTTAAATTTCGTACAAAAATTCCCAAAAAATACCAGGCAGTCCTAAAAAAATTCTCAAAAAAATCTTAAAAATCCCAGGAAGGATTTAGAACATTTTCACGAAGAAAATTTTGCACTCCCTCAAGAGGAACCCCTATTTACCCAGCGGAACTCTCCCAAACCAAGTAAAACTCCTCCCGACAACATCCCTGGAGGATCTCTAAAGATCACCTCCTATGCCCCAAAGGCCTCAATTTTCCCCAAGCAATACATCCAAACCCTAGGCCACCTAAATCTCCCCAGTGGAATTTTGGCTATTCCTTTAGAGGACGCAAAATATTTCCTCAGCAGTCGGCTCCCCAGCTCAAAACAAAACCACAAGATAAATCTCCCCGACAGAGTTCCCCAAGAACATATCTACTTAAGCCCATAGAATTGGCTTCGACCTACAGAATTGGTCACCTCCACCTTAAGCCCACAGAATAGGCTTCGACCCATAGAATTGGTCATCACTACATAAGCCAGCAGAATTGACTTCGACCCGCAGAAATGGTCATCCTACATAAGCCTGCAGAATTGGCTTTGACCCGCAGAATTGGTCATCTTAACTTAAGCCAGCAGAATTGCCTTTGACCCGCAAAAATTGGTCATCCCACCTTAAGCCCTCAGAATTGTCTTCGACCTACAGAATTGGTCATCTCATACTTAAGCCCACAGAATTGGCTTCGAATCGCAAAATTGGTCATCTCTACTTAAGCCCATAGAATCGGCTTCTATCCACAGAATTGGTTATCCCCAGCACACTCTATAGGTCCTCAAAATCGACCTCAACCCTCTTAATTGGTCATCCTCGCTCCCTTAGGTTTCAGAATCGGCCTCGGCCCTCTGAATTGGTCATCCTCCCTCAAAAGTATCAAGCGGTGTCTATTCGACGGCTATCGTTTGTTCCCAAACTCACCCATTTAGGGGCTTTGTAGACACCCCATTTTGTTACCCCCTAAACTCTCCTTAGGTCCCTAGCACCTCCCTTCATCACTATAAACACAGTTCATACCCTGAGTACTGACCTAGAAGCCATCGGGCACTCCCAGGCTCCATTTAACCAAAAGTCAAAGTCTTCAACTCGATCGATACTGAATGAATCTTCAAAGGGTACTAAAACCCCTTTCCAACGGTCCATCCCGTGCACGATTCCAACGTACCATTCACACAAACGACCTATTTTCTCCAGAAACTCAATCAGGAGGCCATCGGGCGCTCCTAAGCTCTGTTTGACCTAAGTTAAAGTCTTCAACTCGATCGAGACTGAATGAATATTTTAAGGGCACTGAAACCCCTTTCCAATGGTCTGTCCCGCGCATGATTAGGACTTACGGTACGGACAAACGATCTGTTTTACTCCGAAAGATCACCTAATGCTTCCAGGGCTCAATTAACCAAAGTCAACTCCCGAACCCTGGAGCGGTCCAAAGGATTTTTGAAGGTCTATGAATTACCTTTCCAACGGTCAGCCCCGTGCCTAATTCTGATCAACGATTTGCGTTCTACAGTCGATTTTTCAAAAAGGCCTAAAAGACACTACCAAACGACAGGTCCCAGACCTTGCTTATCGGCAGTGTGCCTAAATGCACCTGCCGATTGGCAAGAATAGGGCTATGCCGATCGGCAATGCCCTGGTCCTATAAAAAGGAGGTCTGACCTCACTTGGAAGTGGAGCCCAGATCTGATTAGACATCACTCTCAGCAAATCCAGAAAACCTCTCTCGAAGTTAGCGTGATTTCCACACCCAAATCCCTTTCCAACCTTCACTTTTCATCATCCTTTTCATCAAACTTGGTTAATTCACTACCCTCCATTATCATCCAAGTCTAAGGGCGTCTCTCCAACATTCAAGATCGAGCTCAAGATCTTCAAGAAGGTCCAATTTTCTCAACTCTCTCCTTAAATTCGCAATAACTTGTTTTATTACTTAGCACTTTCATTATCTCATCTCACACATCCTAATATACTTTTTATTTAGTATTATTGCACATCTCTTATTTTCATATAAATAAAAACCCAAAAAACAAGAAAAAGAGGGTTTGCACATAAATTCCAAACGGGAATTCTCATATTTTTCTTAAACTTTTCTCACAACTAAAACACTTTTTCTACACACACACACAAAAAAAAAATAAGAGAATCCCCCGGTTGGATTTATGGGATAAACCCCACCCCTCGTTTTGCAAGAAAACTACATGGACTTTGATGCCTCTATAGGCTACGTAGGCGTCTCGGGGTAAAACTCGAGACTCGAGTCCTATTTTTACTTTTTCTCTCATTTTCTATTTTCCCTAAAATCCACTATATATATATACATATATTTGTTCTTAGTGGCGTATTATTCCACATGTGTTATCGTTCCATCATAACGGTCAACGTAAGGATAATCGCGTAAATCCTATTTTCTAATATTTTTATACCTTCCAACGGATGACTTGCTTTACCTCTTCCATGGTGCAAGTCGATGATTCCTATCACCACTATATATACACATGCACACATATCACGGGGAAAATAAAGAAAAATAACAAAAAACCATGAGAGACCGAAAGGGAATAATGGGTGCCTAACACTTCCCATTTTGTAACTTAGCCTTCGAACCCTTTTCGAATCATTTTGGTTTCATATGCATCAGTATGTCTTTGGATGTTGTCCTTCGGGATGACTCCCCTTTCTTTTGTCTGTTTTGAGTCAAATAGACTGACGACTATATCTCTCTACATTTTTCACCTCACCCAAATGACGTCGTTCGAAGAACTCCCAAGAGGGACGCACGGGACCTAGGATCCTCCATCACGCTGCCCTCGATCGGGGATGGCCACAGTAGCGTTCTTTGATATAGAACCTTATTATAGGATTGTTTTATTCCTTTACGTATGCAACTTATGTTCTCCCGCTACTATGTATAGTTAATGTGATTCATATACGGTTTCGATCAAGCGAGATAGATCGAACAGCATAAAACGACAAGCGTGGGTTGTTGGAAGGATTGTAGGAGGGAGGACTCAACAGAAGCCATATAGTAGTATGTGAACAGTGATGCTATAAGAGTCACCATAATTATTGTTCGAACAATTGAAGTTGGAGTAACGCTAGGTCATAGTGGTTACCCCAAGAACCATCAGGAAGGACGATGGTGCAAAGCTAAAACCCCAAGTGTATCAGCTAGAATCCGAGGAAGGTGGGGTAGAGTGATTTACAAATGGATGGAGAACATCCAGTTGGGATCACATAGGAGTGAGTGTAGTGACACTCATGGAAAAGTTTCAGACAAAGATGTTTTCTCTTGGAAGCAGTATGGGGTGATGGGAGCCAATAACCACGTCCATGGGGTGGTTCCATGAATAACGAGGAAATTTGAGGTGCAGATTATTATGGATCCCCTCACTTGAGGTTAAATTTAGAGGCAATGTAAATTTTGATATTTTTTCTAAAATGGGTTAGGCAGTGGCCAAATATGAAGAAAGTTGACAAAATTCACGAAATTCGTAATTGATGAGAGGGATGTAAAGAATCAAATTGGGTTTATAAGTTAATAATAGACCCGTGGGTAGAAAATACAAGCGCGGATAGGAGATCCGACTAGGATGGATGGTGTTGTAGTCATCAAGGTTGTACATTTACAATTCATATCAATGCTCTCATGAGAAGGGAGCTAAGGGAGTTAGAGAATCTATCAGAAGAGTAAGACTGGATTTATGTGCTAATGAGGCACCGAGGGAAGGGATACCTAGTAGAGGACCCAGATTAATGATCGATATCAATAAAATTTCCACCTAGTGACGGTGGGTTCTGTCAGGGCTGTCAAGGTCATCAACTAGTCCCATGGGACCAGCGGAGCTGATGGGACATTAGGGTAGCAATCAGGGTCAAGACTACTAGTTCCACAATACAGACAAACCCGACATGGACGGTGGGGCTAGAGAAAGGGGAATGACATAGAGAGGTGCTTTATGTGCAAAAGAATAAAAACACATGAGTGAATCTTATCCGCGGTGATTCAGAGGACAGGAGCGGGATGCCTAGTAGGGGCAACAGTTAGAGAAGTTTTTGGTTTGGTTAGGATGAGGGTGTTATGTCCAGGAATTGTTTGAGTCTCCAATGTCTTGGGCAACTGAAACTACGAGTTTTATTCCGAGATGATTGGGGTCTATTTTGTGTGATGCGAGTGAGTCACAGTAATGTATTAGTACTAAATTCGAGTGAGAAATGGGTTTATTAGAGGTATAGTTAATATCAATGGTATGTTCATAACTACCATTGTGTAGAAGGACTCTCGTTTGTTTCACCTATAAAGGAGCGGGAGTGCACATTGAGAGGGTATATTTTTAAGACAATCCCATGATGAGAGGTGATTATGTGCTTACGGTTTTATCCTGGTTACGAACGAATTCACGATGGTGGGCGGGTTATAGAAAGGCTATCGTGTTCATTGTTACAGTGCAGAATGTATATTCCTTTTGTGATGTCTTACCAGAAAGAGGGTCGAGCTCGTGGAGATATTTTTTGAAGTAGACTTCAGAGTGTATAGTTGTCTAGTTATATTAAATTTCAGTGCGTAGGAACTCTTACTGTTGAGATTCAGGGTATATCGAGTTACCGTTGAGCGAAGAGATTTAACTCGTTATTAATTTAGCGTTGAGGACTTAGTGTTAGTGAGAGTGCAATAGTATATGATTCCTTTAGATACGTGGGAATCAATGATAAAACTCGTGAGTATAGTGACAGGGTTTGTGTGTTAAGGGTATATACGTTGGGTTATACCAAAATTGAGTACCGATAATGCTGAGGAATAGTGCATTGGGAAAGGTTCTTTTGGGCTTGCTGTGAGACGAGATACGCTTAAGCCTTAATAAAATGTCAGAAGTGTAAAGACATCATTGGATTCTTGGTCATCTGATTTAATGATAATTAGTGAATGTGTGGAGAAAATACGTTGAGCAAAGAGCCACTAAGAGATCGAGCTAGTGGAGCCGAAATGTGTTACAAAAGAAACACTGGGAATATTTGAACCACAAGTTGATAGGTGGGGCAATATCGGGAAGAATTGAATAGTAAGTGGTAAGTTCATCGAAAATACCCGGAGGTTGTAGCCACGTCGAGAATACGGGTGTGGAACTTGAGATAAATATGTTACGTATGTTATGATCTGAGGTTTGTACAAATATGCACGGAATATAGGGTGTATGGGCACCCTGGGCGGAGCTAGAGTCTCTCCTAATCAGTTGCCTAGCAGTTTTGGGAGAAAACGTAAGGGTGATGATTTTGGGTATATTCTAAAAAAAGGGGAATGAGTTGTCTCTCGAAGTGTGAAACGGTGAACATGAGTATGTTTGGTGTGACATTGGGTACGTCACAACCTAAATTTTTTATCACTAGGATTCGCGAGTGAGACGAATTTAGTGGGTGCATTGGCCATAATAGCCATCTTTTATACACATAAGTACCGTGGGGTAGCGGAGTTCTTTGGTGTTAACCACGAGAGAGTGGGAAGTACACTAAGAAGATGGTTGCATTACACAAGAGATTACTACTTTCGAAAATTATGGAAGTAGGGTGGATGGTTTTTCAAGTTTCCACTCGTTATCTATAATTTGGGGCTATAGTGAATAGTCATAGTAAGACTGAGTGTTCGCAGTACTAAGGTATGATTTGTCTTCGCTAGGTCTCACCTGAGATAGGGTCTAGCATATATACACGAGTGTATATGATTATGATTTGTTACATAATAACATTTTATTAGTTGTTAATTGAAATCTCGAGAAGTAGCGACGTTACTGAGGTGATTCAGGTTGGGGACTTATTATCGAGCGGGGAGATATAGCTCGAGTTTTATTTTTGTGCAAGGAAAATAGTGATAGTAAGGTCTCGGTAGTGTATGTTGTTCTTTAGCATAAGGGTGGATATGTATACTTTTATTCCTAAAGAATGGTATTTAGGGTGTCATAACTATGAGATTGAATTTATATTACAGTTTAAGGCTGGTAAAAGTCGGGTGTTATTTCGTGCGGTTAAGCACGGGTACAGAATGTATGGGCGCTCTAGTTAATAACATTCTCTTAAGAAATATGTGTAGTAACGCTAAGGGTAAGTGATCAAGGAGCTAGTCGAGCCTGAGAGTACTATGCATATCAGAATTTCGAGGAAGAAATTCCATTGTAAGGGGGGAAGTATGTCACACCCCGTAATTCAAGGACCTTTAATTTAATTATTTTCGGGAGAAAAAGAATTTATTTTATTGGGAGAAATTAAATTCGTGATTTGGAAAATTTTGAAATTAGAGGATCCATTTAATTTGGTGAATTGAGATTTTATTGTTAAGATAATTTTCGTGTCACGTTTTTTTTAGGTAAAAAATTGGAGAATGTTATAAACTAATTCAGATGGCAATTCTGAGTGCACAGTTGAGTCCGGATGAGTCAAAATAGTTGGAAAAGAGTACCCATGGGTAGTAAATGGGTCTTGGGGTATTTTTAGACATATTTAAGCCCACATAAGAGTGTTTGGGCCCTTTTATAAAGCCCACAAGCCTAAAAACGAGAATGAGTTATTAAATCCTAAAAGTTAGAGGATGTGGCAGCCATAACATATTTTATAAAACCCCTTTTAGAGAGAGAAAGTGGGTGCAAGAGGGGGAAGCCGTGGGAGCCAAATCAAGAACAAAAGTGAGTGTTCTTCATCAAATGATCATCATCTACATCAACGAATTCAGACCCTACGAACCCTAAGGCAAGGGGTTAAACTTGATTTTAAATTAATTGCATCTTTATATTCATATCATAGTAGGTGTGAAAAGAATAGGTTAGGGTTAGTTCAATAATGAAATTTCTATAGTTTCTATAGTTTTTTATTAAAAATATGTAGAGGGTGTAGAAATGTAATTTATTAACCCTAATCTGTATGGATGATGTATTTTTTGTTGAGAATCATGAAGTGGGGGATTTAGTGTAAATCTTGGAAGGTTTAATGGAGGAAATCTAAACCGAAAATGGATGTTTAAGTCAGCAATGGCGGATTGGATTTTGATCATGACGATGGAGGAGAGAGAAACCAGGATCATTTGAATTTATGGATCAAACGATAGCCATAGTCGTTCAAATGACAGGCCAAGGCGTTCGAACGACGGTGCTTTTTCTGACATCTTTTCTTCCTCCCCTGTTTCTGCCCTGGGTGTTAAATTCTTGGGGGATTTACTATTTGGATGATTCTGATTGTCAGACTACAATAGTGGACTTAATTATGAGACTTATTCATGGATTAAATAGGGTGCAAATCGAAAAAGGTAATTAAGGATTAATGTGAGTGAATTAAGAACCTTATATTAATAAGTGTGCAAACTTATTAGGAAGAATTTTGAATAGTGAATTCGGGACATTTTATTTCCGGGTCAAACGAGTAAGTCCGGGTATATTGGTTGAGTAACGCCAAGATAATAAAGTAAATTAACGAGAGATTGATTCAATTGAGTCGGGATATTGACTCAAGTGAAATTTGGACTAGTGCTACGAGCATTTAGGCACGGATTTGGTCGAGTTAATTTATTGTAGCGTTATATAATACATTATGGAATATTCAAAATAAAAAGGGTGTTAACCTTAATATGTGGGATTTGAGGATTAAGTTCTGCAGGATATAATTTTGGACCGAGTGAACGAGCCTGAGTTATTTAGTCTGGTGACACAACTTGAGGGATAAATAACTAACTGTGGGAATTATTTAAATATCAAGTCGATATATAGAGTTAGGAATGTTAGGCTAGTGTTACGAAAATTATGCACGGGTAGCCTGAATTATTTAAATATATATATGCGGTGATGTGTAGTACATATATATATATATATATATATGTGTGTGTGTGTGTGTGTGTGATTTATAAATATTTTTGTGAATAATGTTTATAGGAAAGCATACCCCTCTAGTGCTATCATGGGAGGTTGAGCGATGTGGGTGAATCCCCTGGCTTGAGGAGCAGGGTGAGTATAGTCCCCAGGTCATAGCGTTCGAAATCAAGAATGAGAGGCTTCGAGTATGATTCGGTCTCATTCTGGGGGAAACTACGACCGCCCCCAATGCGTTTATTTGTTTTTACAGATTCGAGGAGCTAACCGTGTCATGGGGTCCAGATGGATGAGTATTCCTGAAGATGATAGCATTTTAGAGAACATTCGGTGAGTGCCTACTATAGAGGGTGGTTATATATATTTACTACATGTGTGTGAATGTTGTAAATAATTGATACGTATATATGGTGCGAATAAATATATACGGGTAAAATACATGTATTGAATTTTATTGATGATATATAAACTGTGAGAATGTTATATAGTTTCAAATGAGAAATGATTAAGTAAGTTAATGTGATAAACAACTTATAAATCATCTATTAAACATACTCGGGATTGAGTAGTGTGTCAACAAGGGTATTATCAAGAACTAGTTACGGGGTAGGTAACTAGGTAAGTTATATAGAAAAGCGTTTGGTGTGTACAATAGTTGAGGGGTGATTCGGTTCTCAAGGGAGTGCGACACTAGCTTAAATATGAAGAGCATTCATGCATTTTAGTTTACTACAATTTAATTCACTTGCTAAATATTTTCAAACTGTTTTGGGCTCTAACCCTTGCTATAAAATATTTTCAAAACGTTTTAGGTGTCCAGCCAAATGGATGCCAAAATTGCTTCTATTACAGGGTTACGCGGCTGTGACACATGTGGATATTGCAGGATTTTGACTTAGCCACTTCAGTTATTTCATTCCTAGAGTAAGATGCAGTCGGTATTTCATTTGGGCATGTCGCCTAGTTATTTCATTTTGTTCCAGTCAGACGATGTACTCATTTTATCATTCTTGTAGTCTATATTTTTGGTATTTGGTTTGTGGCAGGTTATTTTCTCGGCAAGCATTGTATTTGTTCACTTATCATTATTGTTTAACTCAGTATTTGAGTGATGGTTTAAATTATATTCTTCCGCGTGTTATTTTTATTTTTTTAATAAAAAGATAAAATTTGACACTATTTCTTTTTTATTACTAGATGGTTAGTAAGTTTTAAAAAGGTTTTCGACAGTGATGTAAATTATGAACCAAATGAGATTCCTGTTTAATTTGATATAGGACTGATCACCCAGTGTTTTATTAGGCGGGGTGTCATAAAGACTATTTTTTATTTTCTATTTTTGATTTAGGGCATTATTATCATTTTCATTTATTTTTTGTCTTTAATTAGTCTCTAAGCATGTTTGAGACTAATGAGTCATTTTTAGTTATTAGTTGCCCCTTTTAATCTTTTTGGGTCTTAGCATGGTTAGCAAGCTAACCTCTCCTACCCTCATTTGTAATCACAACTTGAATATTGAACAAAGAATATAGAGAGAGAAGGAA
Organism: Sambucus nigra; assembly: GCA_949130495.1. Classification (NCBI taxonomy): domain Eukaryota; kingdom Viridiplantae; phylum Streptophyta; class Magnoliopsida; order Dipsacales; family Adoxaceae; genus Sambucus; species Sambucus nigra. The sequence continues at coordinate 120,655,917 of OX422208.1, forward strand.
ATCCGTTTTTCATAGTTTAGTGTTATATTTGTTGGTGGTGGTATTGTGTAGTTAGTATTTGGTGTATAGCTTAGTAATCCGCATTCTTAGATTCACATCAAATTGGTATTAGAGTTGCATTTGTTCTTGATATTCTTCATGGGGTATCGAGTTGTGATTCCAATTCTGAAAACCCTTCAGTCTTTAGATTGATAAATGTTCAAATGAGAATTGGGTGGATGGAAACCCTAAATTTCATCACCGCTAAAAGGGGGATACCAACCCTTTTAGCCTCCTCCATCCTCCATCGTCCACCATCACTCCGTTCCACCTCCACCTCCTACCACCACCTCGTCAAATGAAACATTGTCTCCTACCTTCCCCCAAATCCTAACCCTAAAAAAAAGAACCGTCCAAAAACCCCTCCGACCAAAACCCTATCCCACCCCAAACTCATTTTTACCCTATTTCCCCATTTCCCCCACTCATTTATGCCCAACCACAATCAAACCTGACAAAATGGGCTTTCCTCCTCCAATCCAATCCCCTACCTCCTATTTGACCTCAAATCCGATCAAAATTGATCATAGGGCCTATTTGTGACATAATATATGACTTCCATGAGAAAATTCATCCCACTTGGGATCCATTTTTTGACTATTTGACATTTTGGGTCTGGTTTTTCAGAATGTCGGCGTCTTCACTCCGTTTGTTTCTTCGTCGTACTCACAAAGGTTCGATCACAGGAGATCCTATTCGATCAGATTCAAGTATCCACCACTCCAGGTTGCAACTATATACTTGTGGGATCGAGAAGGCAAATATGATCGTCAGTTTTTGGCTGCTCGAATTTCGAAGAGGGACATCGCCAGGATTTTATTTTATTAGACCCATTAATGATGAGGTTCTTACACATGAGACTAGTTCCAATTTGGTAGGCCACTTTTTATTGACTTTGAATGGGGTCCGAAGCTTTTTCATGGATTATATTATGTAGCATTGATGAGTCACCCTTCAAGCTCGAGGACGAGCTCTTTCAAAGACTGGGAGAATGATGTGTATGGGATACATAGCGACACGTGGCGCCTCTAAGTATGTTTGGGACTGTTAAGTGAAAATGCAATGCGTCCCTAATTAATTATTAAATTAGTTTAATTGTAATTAATGTACATTTTAGTTTAATGTAATATATTGATTTTGATGATGCCAAACATATATTTATTTATTATGTAAATATTTTTCAATTTATATAATTGTTGATACAAAAATTAGTCAGCTGACATGGACCAATTAGATAAAGACATGTGTCAACCTATGTGGAAAATACATACTTTCACCGATCTACTCAAGCGTACCGAGCTACTCAAGCAGTCCGAGCTACTTAGCGTGCAGAGCAACTAAACCAAGAGAACCAAAAGGCAACTACGCATTCAATGAACATCATATTTAATGCGCATTATTATCGTACAGATGTATATGTCTACTAGAAGACAGCACATTACCTTTTTATATGTACAACCTCAAGGCTATAAATACATGTTAACCCAGTCATAAAAGGGGATTTTGGATCTCTTTGTAAACCCATGATAGAGATTCAAGGCAAACAATCAGCAATACAACAACAGTGGACGTGGGCCATTTTGAGAGCTGAACCACTTTAAAAATCCATTGTCTTATTTATTTATTTTTTTATCTGTGATTAATTAATTAGATTGAGTCTAGTTTTTTACATCAACAGATTGGCGCCGTCTATGGGAAACGACTATAATTAGCATTTTTCACCAAAATAATCATCATCTATGGCTGAAAACCCAGAATCCAGTAATCGAAACAATGTTGGAGTCCCTCCGAACCCTTCTACTCCACCAAATATGCAAGATCTAGCCGACATAATGGCCAACTTAGCCCAAGGGCAAACGTCCACGCAAGAAACCATGCGTCAACTTATACAAACTGTTTGAGATGGAGCGCCTGCCCAGTCAGGACAATGAAGCGTTCAGAGAAATACCCATCTTCCATCTTCAAGGACTAGACGAACGTTGTTCCTAGAGGTTTCTCAATCTAAGTTTACTGGTTCATATCGTACTGAGATATCTAATGATCCTTCGTATCAACCTGGCCGAACTTCTTCAGTACGAGTCACGAATTCTCAACAGAATGTCACTCTGACTCCAGAACGGGCCAATGCTCTGGAAAGGTTGAGTAGAGTATCTCCTTTTGATCGATTGGGCCCTCGGAGGAATAGAAATCCTCCTAGGATTGCGATGAGGAACTCTCAACGACCATCCGATCTAAGGGAAGGTTCTGCCCAATCACGCCCGACAACCCGTATTGAAAGGTCCCAAGAGGAAAGCTCAGCGCGATCAATCATGCGGACAAATAGGTTTGAGGCAGGAAATGATGCATGGAAAGGTTCTATTAAAAGGATGGAAGACAGGTTAGGGGAAATGGCTAAGGCCAAGAATCCTCTACAAAGAACTTTTATCCAAGGGACACTCTTCGTATAGGCAATTGTGGATTTTCCCACACCATCAAAATTCAAAGCTCTTATGGTAACACCTAAATATGATGGAAAAACTGATCATATACTCCATATAGAGCAATACCAAGCTGCTGCCGATATCTATGTTATTCCAGATGAGATGAGATGCAGGGCATTTTTAGAAACTTTCACCCGATCAGCCCAAATATGGTAAAACAACCTTCCACGGGGGAAGATTACGATTTTCCATCGACTGTCAGAGCTTTTTATAGGAAATTTCTACTTTAGAGCGAATCCAGTTAAAAGAGTCGTGCATTTACTGAGCGTTTGACAGAAAATAGAAGAAAGCACCAGGGATTATATTACTCGTTTTAATAACGAGAAACTTGAGGTGATCGATTATGAGGAAAAGACAGCAATTACTGCTTTGATGAGCGGTCTATTACCGAACAAGTTGTACTACACTCTGGATAAGGATCCGCCCAGGACCATGGTGGAATTGATGGCGAAGGTAGCCAAGATTATGAACGCCAAGGAAGCCATGGCTGCGAAGAAGAATACAGACACTAAAGAGACTAAGGTTGAAGGTGGTAAAACTGAGAAGAAGGGTCAGAAGAACAATGGTGACAGTAAGCAGTCAAGAGGCAAACAAACGCTGAAGTAGATGAGGAAGTATGGAATTTATACTCCTTTGAATGTAGATATAAATCACATTCTGTAGGAGATCAAGAACAGCAAGGAGCTAACCTAGCCAGAGAAAATGAAGGCAGATCCTGACAAAAGGGACAAGTCCAAATATTGCGAGTTCCATAAAGACCATGGCCATACGACCAAACGTTGCATAGCTCTCCAGAATGAAATTAAAGCACTCATCAGACGAGGAAAATTGACTAAGTACGTTGATTGCCAAAATGGTGGAAAGACCAGCGATAGAGGAAGGCAAAGATCTAAATCTCCTCGCCGAGCAAAAGATGACAAGAAGAGAGATCACGAAGACGATCCAGAAGATGATCCCGATCTCCCAAAAAGGCCAAGGTAGCCCAAGCGCGAGGTATTTTCAATCCATTTTGGATCATTTGAATGTAATGTCATTGCAGGAGGTAGAGATCTCACTACGGAGAGGAAAGCTTACCTCAACGAGGCCCATGCTTGCTCTTGCATACAGCGCATAAATTTGGCTGAAGACGATCATCCGAGGAAGGTGAATAGGGATAAATTGATCATCGGCTTTTCTAAAAATGACTTAGCTTCTTAGAGAATCCACACTTGTGATCATTCCACGAAAGGTATAATATAAACCAGCTGGATAGTTTACCTTTCGCCCAGTTAGCTGGTTAATAGTGGTGGAGCTTCCTACGAACTTCTGAAGTTCGTAGGAATTGATACGAACTTCTGTTATTCATAGCAATTCCTACGAACTTCAGAATTTTGTAGGAACTCCCAACGGCACTGTAACGGCTAGTAACGGCTAACTCTCTATGAACCAATACATAAATTCCTCTCACGCAGACCTCCATCTCCACCTCTTTACTGCATAAACTCTTGCTTCTTCTTCCTCAATCCAACATTTGTTTTTCCTCAATCGAACATTTCTTTTTCCTCAAAATTCAGTACCTCAATTCCATATCAACAAATATCACTTGTGCAATTTTTTATTTATACATTATGGACGGAAAATATGGAAAAAATATCTAAATATCGACAAAAGAAAGAAGCACGAATCCACGTCAACAGCAAATCCTACTTAACCTCCGGCGAGTGAATCTGTTGATCCCGTGTACAAGCATTACGCCCATATTTTCGATGGGGATACACAAGCGTCCGACGGGCAGACGCCGATTATAAACAGCAATAAATATGAATTTCGAGGTAATTGGGCGGGGCCAATCAAATTATATAAATTGATCGGAGAGAATAAACCGACGATAAAAGAATTTATCGACGGTGCCAGTGTAATTTCCAATATATTTTCAAGGGTGATGCCGAATTCTGACCAGTGCATTGTGACGGCGATGATCGAACTTTGGTGGGACACGATGCATACCTTCCAACTGCCATTTGTTGAAATCGCGTTCATGCCTATGGAATTCATGATGATTTCTGGTATTAATTATTTCGTATTAAATTCCTTATTTAATTTTATTTGTATTAAATTTAAATAATTTGAAGGTGTAAAAATAATTATCATATTATTTGTATATATGACGTGTATTGTTAATTTTTGTATAGGTATCCCTATTGGGCCAGGGTTACCCATTCTAAATTTGCCGATAGAAAAATACACAAATTTTTAAAATACCGTGAACAATTTTTTCCCCCTAATTCATATAAAACGATTTTTTGGTGTGGGAATTTCGGTTGCCGACCTTAAGAAATACATTGTGAATTTGTTAATCAACCGGACCTTCCCAATGACAAGATGCTAGTCATAGCTCAAGCATTTTGGTTATATGTAATTGTCAGTTTATTCTTTCTAAATGCCAATTCCACGGAGGACCTCGGGTAATTACATTATTTTAAGGATGTTGCAGAGATTAGGACCTACGATTAGGGTTCGGCAATTTATTCCCGTATAATAGGGTCAATGGGCAAAGCGAGCCGACGGTTGTTAACTAGTGTCGAGTGTATGTGGTAATTAATAGAGGTACAATTTATAATATTATTATTTAAACGTTTATGCAATATATATTTAGTTACAATGAATGTACATGTATTCTAATCAATTTAATTTATCTATATATTTTGCAGTACTTACATCACGAGTATATGGAGACCGTATGTCCGATTATCGTTTATCCGACCGTAGATGTATGGTCCCGAATATATCGTTGGTCAAAGTCGAACAGGAGACGGAAAAAGGGCGTGCAAGAGTTTAATATATCAGGCAGCCAACATCAGCTTGAGATGCGGTCCCTTGAATCCATCATATGGCAGTCGTACGAGACGTCGATATACCGGCATAACGATTTCATCACATACACACATTATTTATCTGGGCTGCGTATGATTTTTTGGGATCCCTTATTTAAGGGATTTTGGTACTTGAGCGACCGGAGATTTCGACAGTTGATGGGCCAGATATGTATAGCAGACAACCCTCCCCAAAATTTGAGCTCAGTCCCACAATCCGAATACCAATCCACCCTTACCCAGAATTGGCCTATTGAAAATGCCCATACATCAGTTGTGACCCAAGAAGAGTATGGTACATACTGGAAAGCAGTTACGCAGGGGGCCTTACTTCCGACGATGGCACGCTATATTAACATTGATTTGATTGGGGTTGGGACAGTGGCGCCATCAACATTATGCATCCCACAGGTGCCAGCTCTAATTAACCAGTCATCTAAGTATCATACACATTTTTCATCGACTGGCCCTACACAAATACATGCACCTAGGCAAAGTTGGACGGTAGACGTCGGCCTTTCGCTGGGTGATTCATACGAAAGAAGTGTGCCGCGACTTGAGTTCCCAACGAACACTCCCCCATCCCATGCGTTGTCATAATTAGAATGGCGTTCTTTATTCATCGATGCAACAGATAATATTCGTGGTCTCCGTCATTTACTCCTTACTGAGACTCGAGGGCGTGAGGATAGGATGGAGGAACTCGAGCGATAACTTGTTGCCTGTAATGTGCGTGGTACTGGTCCTACCGTTAGTGGTCTGAGCTGCACCTGTGCGAATGTTTATGTACCTCAACCATCTCACCCATACGCGGGATATGAAACGCAACAGAGGCAGCCATATGGGTGACGATCCGTTATTGGGGCCACACATTGATTTGGGTCAGGATTATGAATTTGGGCAGGGGTCATCTTGATTGTATTTTTTTATTATTTTTATTTTATTTTGTAATCATATTATTGTATTGTATTCAATTTATTACTAAGAAATCATTTGCCACTGACAATTTAACTGTATTGTATTCATATTATTGTACTGATGACACACTGACCGATGGCACACTAGCCGATAACACACTAAATTGATAATGATTACATGGAACACTAATCGATGGTACACTAAAATGATAACCAATGGCACATTAATCGATGGTGCACTAACCAATGGCACACTAAGTGATGGCACACTGACCGATGGCAAACTATTCGATAACCGATTAAAATAAGATGTCGGCACACTAACGATAATAAATTTATGGTGATACTCTAAGAATTGGTTGGTCCAACATCTCACCTATAAATATACGGTTTCAGTTGGGTATTCCTCCACAAATCGAGTTATAATTCCTCATATCATAAACCTCATAATGCAAAACTATGAGTATATGCATGACGAAGATTCAACCTTCTTAACCCATGTTCCCAAGAAAACTCTGTCTGGGAAAAAACTTACGTATTATAACTGGTCACCACCTAAAGAGGTAGTGCAACGTGATTACCTCTCAATTGGAGGGACAAGTATGAAGCATCACGTCGCAATGAGAAAGGGTAAGGCTAAATCGTCTACATCAGCTATTGTTGAACATTTAGCGGTAACGTACAGTAATGTTAAACGAGTGTTGACTAACCTAGGTATCTATCAAGATCCCCATGGAGGCAGCTGGTTTGGCGAGAAAAGGCTTTTTGAAAAAATTCCTATATGCACGCTACATTCTTTAGGCGACGTTAATCATGTTATGAAATGGTTAACGCCGACAAAAGGGAATATTCCATGGGATGATCACTTGAAATGGCCTGGGTTATTTGATAGGCATTGCAAGTGCTACTACCATTGACATGGTTTACCCGTGCCACAAGCAAAATCGGCTAGATTTTGTAAAGATCCAAACAAAGATAATGAAAATTGTATACATTTATTGAAACATGAAATAGCACAAATGGAGAAAAGGCTAGAGCGGTGGCATGCAAAATATTTGATAAATACTGAACTTGATGATCCAATGTATGCATCAGATTCGAACTTGCTAGATTACAAAGGGGTCGAGTCGGACATGGATTTAGTACATCATCTACCAATAATGTTAATGGGGCATGAAAATGCCTTATGTTGTGTTCCAGGGTTGCCTAAGAGGTAATTGTAATCACTAGACAAATTAGTCATTACTATGTAACGAACGTTTCCATGTGACTCACGTTTTTATTTTATATAACTGTAGTAGTTAATATATATTATAGTAGTAATTTTATATAGTAAATATACAGAGGTAATTGTAAATGCATACAGTTATTACGAATAATTGTGTTAGTTAATATATATTGTAGTAGTAATTTTATATAGTAAATATACAGAGGTAATAGTATATGCATACAGTTATTACAAATAACTGTATTAGTTAATATATTTGAGAGGTTGGTGTACCTTTTCACATGGAATTGCTATTGTACCTCGTTCATTTTGGTCATATCCAACTCCATGATGTACGACTGTTCTCGGCCTAGACGCACAAGCTAATATTATTTTCTTATAATTTAATTAGCATTTTTCTTCTCAATGAAAGCATCCATTTGAGAATCAAATTTCATGGCCTGACTTTTCTTCCATTATTGCTTACTTTTAAACATCTCGGTGAATTATCGCAATGTTTAAGGACCGTCGTGTTACAATCAAGGCTGTCAAAATGGGCACATTGTTTCTCCCCCTTTCTGCCTGGGGATCTGTATGGTACCTCACATACACACGGACTGTCCTCCGAGTCTAGAGGCGTAGGGTCATCGTTGTTGCACGCTGTGTTCTTCAAATCAAATTTTGATAACTCTTTCAAAATTTGGTAACATTTATCAAACATGAATTGTTTGCTCGTTTCCACGCGATATGACTCGAGGGCCTTTGTAACCGTGTCGAAGTTGTTATTTTCTCTTCCTAAATTCTCTATTTAGTGAGACAGTTTCGCTAGGTATATCATTACACGTTACGAAATATGATTGTAGAGTGTTGAAAGCATGGTCCTCGTACGTTGAATATAAATTTCTGGCGTGTTGTTATATTCTTTCATTACACAATCCCAAAATGTTCCATGCGATATCGAGTTGCCTTCAATACCACGGCTCGTATATTTAGCATATATGGTACATAATATTTTGTCTTCGATAGGAGTCATATTCTGCTTTCTAGAAGTACTAGAATTAATTGGTTGAGATGAAGACATATTGGTCAGTAATTGAAATGTATAGGGAGACAAAACGGATCACTCTAATATATTTTAGGAAAAGTATTGGATTGGATGGAAGAAAAATGAGAGAAATATTGGGTTGAATATAAATTGGTGGCATTTGAGGGGAAGGAAGGATGGCTTATATAGGAAAATAAGTTGATAACGACCTTTTTTGTTACTGTGGTAAAAATGTTTCCTACGAACTTCTGAAGTTCGTAGGAATTACTACGAACAACTGAAGTTCGTACCAATTCCTACGAACTTCAGAAGTTCATAGGAAACATATACAAATTCTTCTACCCTTTTGTATATTTCCGGAACCTATGCAAACTCAGGTGCAAATTCCCAATTTGTAAACTTGCCTTTTCTGATGTTGGTTTTCCCCCACCATTGTAGATGTTTTTAGTCCTTTATGATATATTATCTAACTTTATTCCCAATAAGCGACATGCGTTTTAGTCCTATTTATTGTAATATTCCTTTGTGCTTTGTAAACAATCTTTAACTACTATGTCATTTCATATCCCTCATCAGAACTTCTGAAGCCTTTCACCCTCTTGGTCAGCCAATTCATAATTGAGTCGGTTTTTCTTTTGTTATAATTTATATACTAAATCTTTTGGAAGTTATAAATTGTTTTGGTACTATTTCTCTTGGGCCATGCGTGATTACGTTTTGGTCTGGATATAAATCTATACAACTTTTTTTATTCGGTCATATACCAAATAGTACCTTGAATGTTTTTTTAATACACGATTAGTTCAAGCCTTTTTATTTTGCACCAAAAAGTCCTTCACCATGCCAAAAAGGCTTTACCATGGATAAGAGAATAAGGGATATTTTGGTACAAAATAAAAAGCTTGGACTAAATGTGTATTAAAAAATGTTTGAGACTTTTTGGTATTTAATCCTTTTTTTATTTGTATTATAATATATACCTTGTATTACCTACATATGCTTTAAGCGTTGTTTACATCCTATCACATTCTTTTGAAAAAAAAATTGTAGCTTATATCTGAAAGACAATATATGTTGCCTTTTTATAGCTCTTGGCCCAATCTTTATATATTTTATTTTTATGCTATATGAACGATTCATATGTGTATTTATGAGTACTTCTATTGTAACATAATTTTTTATCGAAATTACACGTGGCAGCGTGTTATTAGTATGTTCTTTGGTCCCACTGGCGTGGATCCCACAAAAGAACCAATAGAAAACCTCCACCTCATTCGATAATGCCACTTTCGGTAAAAAATTCAGTCCCGATATCGTTTTCGGTGCATTTATACCTGTTTGTGGTATACAGACGATATCTTAATTATACTTGCTTACATAAATATATAGCAAATATCTAAATATGTGTATTTTATCTATTGTAAAGTTAAAGTACTCCATCATAGTTCTATTATATATTTATTATTTACCTCCACTGATTTGACCTAAGAAGACTATTATAATTGTTCTTTATGTTAAGCTATGTCAGTCATCCCTTCTCCTTGGGCTCCTCAAACAAAACCTTCAAAGTGCATACTATTTAGTGGCACGCTCTATGTTTTGCCTTATACTATTTGATGTCCGATCCTTTGACTTCTTTAGATTAATCTATGTAGACAGCCTTCTTATTTTTATTATATCCCAATGGCAATATTATCTATATAATAAGGAGTAGGATTTTGGTTACTATTCCATAAGAGGATAAGCTAAGTAGAGGTGAGGATTTGGCCACATCCCTCACAAATGCAAGGTTGAGATTATTTCTTCAATTTGCACACCACACTCCCATACCACATATCTTATTTTTACATACCTACCCCTCATGTTTTTTGTTTCCACCTCTTTTACTACTTATGAAACTTACACTTTCATTCAAAAATTGGGCATTTTGGTAAGATTATCCAATTCTGAAAAACCATTTGGACATAACACACATCCCATCTTTCACCCACTACACCTTAAAAACCCACTACCTCAGTTTATCTCTCCAAACATCCGCACAACCTCTCTTTTTGTCTCTAGGGCGTGCGATGGCCATATTATGTGCCATAATCAAATCTTCTTGAATATTTTTTGTTGTATATACACACATTGTTGATTAATTTAAACTTCAAATCGGTGAAGCTCAAAAATTTATTGAATTCTTAAATGAGGAAAATGAAGATCCGAGACAGAAGGTTGATTCATCTGAAAGGAATGCGAGGGTGTTTTGCCTAAAGATTTAAGCCAAATTTTCAGATGGACTGGAAAAAAAGGATCCCCAACTCTTATCAAATGGTGTAAAGGGAGAAATGAGCATCTGCGGTGACATTTTAGGTCCACTCCTCTCCAGACTGGTGGGAGTATGAGCATTAGATGCAAATGAGGACAAGATGGAGAAGATGTCCTGTCAAATGCGTGAATTTCAATCCAAATAATACATATTCTCCTTCTGAACATTGGGCTAAGATTAAGGTATTAAATCCCCTATATCAAGATGTGTTTTTTTTTTGGTTTCTTAGAGTTAATGTGATGAAGCCTCTGTAGAAAATTGTTCTTTTTTTGCACATCTGATGTTTGTTAGAATGGTTCCAAGAGTTATTTTTCGAGAATAAGAAGAAAAAAATGATTATTTTAACCACTAACCTCTTAATAGGGGTTCACAAAGTAATTGAATTTAAATCATTTCCATTCTCTTAACTGGATTTTATTTTGTTTTATTTTCCTCAAGTGGGTTGTTGGTAAATGACGACCAAAAAATGTGGGGCTCATTTGTGGGGCAAGAATTATTGGAATGAATCACAAAATAAGAAAGGCATATGAGGTACATGCATAATGATATACCCATATATACCCTCGGCCAGGCCGAGGGTGTCCTCCACCCAGACGAGGGCCCAGGCCCAGGACGAGTCCAATGACCACGGCTCCATTACAGGAAGGATCAGCCAGGATGACCCCTCAGCTTGGCCCAGACGACCATTAGAGGGGCCAAACCCTAAGCTTGGCCCAAACGACCCTACAAGGGGCCGACCCCTCATTATAGCCTAGACGACCCTTCAAGGGGCCGACCCCTCAGCTTGGTACAAATGACCCTACAAGGGGCTGACCCCCTCACCATGTCCTAGACAACCCTATGAGGGGACGAAAGTACGAGGTCCGCATCCGGCCGGGCCCAATGCTAGCATCAACTTTAGCCTCGGCTTGGCATCCAAGCTCGAGGGTGACATCATCACAGCGCGTGACTTGGGAGACGCGTGGAACAGTGCGCGTGGGACTCATATGGCACATGGACTAAACCATTATAACAATATCATCCCCTCATGTGAGGGAATATTATATCATCATTAATTGCAAGTGGCACATCCAGGTGTTAACAAAGGATTGGTTAGATCATTATTCACATGCACCATGCATGCTTGGGGGGTATACTACACCCCCCAAGCCCTATATATACTGGTCATCTTCAACCTTGTAAAAGGATCGATAATTGTAACCCTAGCTAAAACTCTGCTTGTACACACAGTAGAGAGAGTGAGCTTATGTGCATTGTATCCAAGGCCATTAGTGCCCATATTTAGTGGATCACACACTCACAGTGGATGTAGGCCTGATTGGCTGAACCACTATAGATCATTATCTTCATTCCTCTTATACTCATCCCGTTCTATACATTTATATACACATATATCTAAAAGGTTGCCATTGTTATTACTGTTTGAGCTCTCCACCTCTAATCTGGTGGTGCTAAATCTTAGCATCATCTGTTTGCCGATGTCTGTGGGAACGAGAAGACATCTCTTTCTTTATACAGCTTGACCTCACTGGGCAGTCTGGTGGTGAACCAATTCTCCCCCTTTGTGGAGCTGTTTCACCATTGAAAGAGACCCTTTAAGGTTCTCAAGCTCTTTTGATCATCACAGCTCAAACATATGGCACCGGAGATTCCACCACCACTTCCTCCACCGGATAGTGGAGTAGGACCTAGTTCCAATCATCCACCACCTCAGTTTGAGATGTGGCGGCCGCCTTGAAGTCTCTGGCAGCAAACCAGCGGATTATGCAGGAGCAATTTACAGCTATTAGCCAAAACATACTAAGACCACCAGGGGTCTCACCGGAGATGATTACTTCGGCAGCAGCTCCAGGGTAGCATGAGGCCAGGGGACCACCCAAGGCACCACGCAAAGACTTTCCACCTCTACAGCAGCGGAGGGATGCTACTGACCCCCGGCATTTACGCCTGGGGAGGCAAGGAAACCCTTGCCCTGAAGATAGATATGATGATCTGGAGGGGATGAGGCCTCCATAGAATGCTAGGAGCTGTACGAGGTCTCCTATAATACTGTACGACCTATCCAGGAAAGCAGAGGGAAGTGTGGAAGGCAAAATCCCGATGATCACCCGAGGGGCTTTACTTTTGATTGTCTGAGTAGGGGGTCGGCCTTTGAGAGGATGGGCCCAGTAAATGATCTGCAAAAAAAATTATCCCGGTCGAGAAGTATTGTGAGGTCTAAAAGGGAGGCAACAGATGGCTGACCCCACGGGGGCCGACCCCATGGGCGGGACGATGGTTAGGGAGAAGTAAACAGCCGACACAGACCTATCACAGCAGAACCCTCCGTTCACCTCAAAGAGGCGGCTAGGGATAACATAGGCTAGGAAGACCTTACGAGACCATGGAATGACTCGATACAAAGGCTGGAGGATAAAATTGGTGACATCCTGAAGAGCCAGGACCCTCTTCAGAGAGGATACTCCATAGGCTCACCCTTTGTGGCGAAGATAGTCAACTTCCCAACTCCATCTAAGTTTAAGCCACCTTTGGTCACCCCAAGGTATGACGGGAGTACCAACCCTGTCCATCATATTGAGATGTACCAATCAACGATAGACATATACTCTATCTCAGATGAGATGAGGTGTCGTGCCTTTTCTGGCACTCTGACTGGGGCTGCACATGTCTGGTATATATCTCTTCTAAAGAACTCCATTGAAAGCTATAAGCAGTTAGCAGACCGGTTTATCCATAACTTTTTCTTTGGAGTGAGGCCACAGAAGAAGACCACACACCTGCTCTATGTTAAGCAAGGTAAGAATGAGAGTCTAAGAGATTGCATAGCCAGATTTAACAAAGAAAAGTTATAGGTCGAAGACTATGAGGAAAGCATAGCCATGACAACCCTCATTGGAGGACTCCAGAAGGGGAAGCTTTTATAGAAGCTTGCTGAAGACCCTCCAAAGATGATGGCTGAATTTCTATCAACAGCGAGCAAGGTGATGAACACCGAAGAGGCGATGGCCACAAAATACGAAGATGAAAAAGGAGGCACTAGTGGGGGTAAGTACCAGAAAAAGAACAAATAGGGGAAAAAGAGGTCTGCAGATGGAAAATTCATTGATTACACCCCTCTGACGGTCATCTACGAACATATTCTGAATGAGATAAAGAGAGATCGGTCCTTGAAGTGGCCTGAGAAGTTGAGGGCAGCCCCTCACAAGAGGAATAAAAACTTGTGGTGTGAATTTCACCAAGACCATGGCCATGTGACCGACAAGTGTTTTGCCCTGAAAGATGAAATTGAAAAAATGTTAAAATAAGGGAAGTTAAGGAAATGCGTCGACAAGAGTTCCCTCAAGAGGAGCCGAAGGGACGACCCTAGGAAGAAGAGAGGTGATACATGTAGAGAAGATCCTCCAAATAGAAGGGACGGCCCTTTGGATGATGAGGACGGCCTTGACCTCTCGTTGAGAGACTACCATATCCTTGTAAAAAGACTTAATATGATCTCACTCAGTGTTAGGATGATCTACGGGGGACTAGCAGGAGGAGGATCAGAGGTTGCCGACAGAAAGGCCCATGTAGCTGTGGCCAAGGCAGTAACAAAGGACGTACACTCGACCTCTATAGAAGAAGGTTAATATGGATACTCTCATAGTTGGTTTCTCAAGGATAAACATCAAGGGCCTCTTAGCCCCGCACGATGACCCTCTCATCATCACTACCAGGGTACAGGAATGCGAGGTGCCGAGGATCTTGGTAGATGGGGGTAGTTCTACAGATGTTATGTTCTAGCCGTACTTTAAAGCCTTATGCCTCAGTCATGCTAGTCTTGTCCCATACCATCACCCATTGATTAGTTCAGTGGGGAAAACGTTCATCCTCTAGGAGTGTATGAGGACGATGTTAGAATGGGGGACGAGTGGTCGAGATGGCTCACCAAGAAGGTTAACTTTTTTGTGATGGATAAAGAGTTCTTCTCAGTCTATAACATTATATTGGGACGAGTGGCCCTCAAGGAGTTTAAGGCCGTGCCGTCCATGATTCATCAGATAATAAAATTCCTGACCCCTTACAGGGTAGGGGAAGTTCAGGGAGACCAGACGACAGCACGGGAATGTTACTTCAACTCCGCCGAAGAAAGAGAGGCGCATAACAAGGAAATAACTACTTACAATATTGATACCCTTGACCCCAGGGATGAGACAAAACTAAAGAAAGGAGAAGTCGTGGAAGAGGTAGAATCCATCATCCTCAATGAGGATGAGTAAAAAAACGTCCAAGTAGGCAAAGCTCTAAAGACAAATATAAAAGAAGACCTCATCAAGCTATTAAGGAGAAGACATAATGTCTTTGCATGGAGTCATGCAGATATGCCGGGAATCAACCCCGAATTCATGTTCCACAAACTCAATGTGGTAGAGGGAGCAAAGTCGATAAAGCAGAAGAGGAGAATTTATTCTCGAGAAAAATATGAGGTCATAAGGTACAAGGTCAGGAAGCTAGAAGATGCTGAGTTTATCAGGGAGGTCATCTATCCCGAATGGCTTTCAAATGCAGTCATAGTCCCAAAAGTCAATGGGAAGTGGAGGATGTGTATAGAATTCATCGACCTCAACAAACATTGTCCCAAAGACAGGTTCCCTCTCCCCCGCATTGATCAGATGGTAGATGCTACCGCAGGCCATGAGCTAATGAGCTTCATGGATGCCTATTCAGGTTACAACCAGATCTTCATGAGCCCTAAGGAATTAGAGAAAATGACTTTCATTACCGACAAGGGGGCATACTGTTATAGGGTCATGCCCTTTGTCCTAAAGAATGTGGGGGAAAGATATCAGCGCCTTGTGAATAAAATGTTTGAAGACCAAATTAGGAAGTCTATGGAGGTGTATATAGATGACATGTTGACCAAGAGTTTGAAGGCCTAGGATCATGTGGCTGACCTCGAGAGGACCTTTAACACGATAGATAAGTACCGGATGAAGCTCAACCCGACCAAATATGTCTTCGGGGTCAAAGCAGAGAAATTCTTGGGGTTCATGTAGATGACATCATTTAGGACCTCCTAGAAATGAAGACCCCTAGGACCATTAAAGACGTTCAGAGGCTTACAGGGTGAGTGGCTGCTTTGAATAGGTTCGTATCCAGAGCCACAGACAAGTGTTTACCGTTCTTCAAAATTCACAGAAAGGCCTTTGAATGGAATGAAGAGTGTGACTAGGCTTTCAAAAAGTTGAAGTCATACCTAGGGTCTCCCTTACTGTTATCACGGCCAGTGCAGGTTGAATGATTACATGTATACCTAGTCGTCTCAAAATCGACCATCAGTGCAACCATTGTGAAAGAAGAGGGCGGGGTACAAAAGCCTGTGTATTTCAATAGTAAGGCACTCCAAAGGGCAAAGCAAAGATACCCAAGGATGGAGAAGTTAGCCTATGCCTTGATCCATTCATTAAGAAAGATGAAGCCGTACTTTTAGTCCTATACAATGGTCATCATCACTGACTCTCCTCTTAGGCAGGTCTTGCACAAGCTAGAAAATCAGGGAGGCTAATGGCCTGGGCTATAGAGCTGGGAGAGTTTGACATTATATATTAACCTAGGATAGCCATTAAGGGACAAGCATTAGCAGATTTCATGGCTAAATTTACTTAGGAAGATGATGAGGCTGAGGATGAGAGCCTCGAGAAGACAAATACCTGGCAAGACACAATTGTTTACCCATCTACCGATAAGGCAAGCACCGCTAAAGAGAAAATTGTCGAAAACGAGGAGGGAAGATATCTCTTTAGACAGGGATCCCCCAGTGAGGGAAATTTCTCAAAGGAACAGGTTGTATGGAACCTCTTCATTGAAGGGTCCTCTTGCGAGAGCGAAAGTGGGGCTGGATTAATAGTATCAGCGTCCGACGGCATGGACATTGAGTACGCCTTAAGGTTCAACTTCAAAGCTTCCAACAACGAGTCTGAATATGAGGCCCTGATAGCAGGCCTCTCCATGGCTAGGTCTCTTAGTGTCAACCAGATCTTGGTCCATAGTGATTCAAGACTGGTAGTGAATCAGATACTAGGAGCATACGAGGCTAAAGATGAGATAATGGCCAAATACCTTGAAAGAGTGATGTCACTATTGAAGAGCTTCAGAGAAGTAAAGTTGAAGAGGATACCTAGGCTTGATAATGGCCGAGCCGATGCGCTTGCTAGGCTAGCCTCAGCGACTAGGACATATATCAGGAGGACAGTCCCAGTGGAAATCTTGCTTAGACCAACAATTGAAGATGTATATGGAACACTTAGCACTTGCTTAAATATTAGTAGGGAATCTTCATGGATGGACCCTCTAATCAGATACATTAAAGAGGGGGAGATACCAGAAGCAAAATAAGAAAGGAAGAATTTAAGATACAGAGCTACGAAATTCACTGTCATCGGAGACACCTTGTACAAAAAGGGGTTTTTTCCCCCCTTGCTCAGATGTGTGCACCCGTCTGAGGTCCCATACATATTGTAAGATGTGAACAAGGGGTTATGTTCAAGCCACATTGGGGGCAGGTCTTTAGCAAATAGGATAGTAACCCAGGGATACTTGTGGCCGACCTTGGGGAAAGATGCCACGACATACGTAAAAAAGTGTGATAAATGTTAAAGGTTCGCCACCATCCCTCACCAACATCATCAGCCTCTTACCTCCATCACATCCCCATGGCCATTCGCAGTATGGGGAATCGATCTAGTAGGACCCTTTCCGAAGGCCGTCAATAACTATCGATACCTAATCGTAGCAATTGACTATTTCTCAAAATGGGTGGAAGCGGAGCCGATGGTCACGATTACCGAGTAGAAGACCTTCCAGTTCATCTGGAAAAACATTATATGTAGATATGGTCTACCCAAAACCCTCATCTTAGGTAATGGGACTCAATTCAAGAATGTATCCCTGGAGAAATACTGTGAAAGGACGGGGGTAAAAGAGTTGTTCTCTACCTCAGGTGGACCTCAGGCTAATGGTCAAACTGAAGTCACAAATAGAATAATCCTAGACGGGATCAAGAAGAAACTCGAGGAGGCAAAAGGAAGATGGGTTAAGGATTTGTACACTGTACTGTGGGCCTACAGGACGACGGTAAAGACTCCTACCGAAGAAACCCCGTTCATGTTGGCATATGGCTCAGAAGCCGTCATCCCCACCGGGATTGGGTTTCCTACTCACAGAGTCCAAATGTATGACCCCCGGAGAAATATGGAAGAAAGAAGACTCGACTTAGACTTGATCTAGGAAAGGAGGGAAGACGCTGAGATAAGGCAAGCTGCCTACCAGTAGAGGATGGCCAGGTTTTACAACCAGAGGGTGAGGCAAACGCCAATCACTGTGGGGGACCTAGTCCTCAAAAAGACTTGGAAAAATCCTAAAAAGCTCCACCCAAATTGGCATGGCCCATATAGGTTCATTGATGAAGTTGTCCCTGGAACCTAGAGACTAGAGAAATTTGAAGGGGAGCCCTTTTCCAACCCTTGGAATGCAGATCATTTGAAGAAATACCATCAATAATGTAATGACCTACCGGACAACAGTTGTAATGAATGTGTTGCTCCAACAGAGCACTTTGAATGTTAATGAGAATGTCATATTGGCCACTCATCTCGTGTTTGTTAATTCTAGTGTGATTAGGGCTATCCTCGTTAAACCACCCTCGACTATGATGAGGGTAAATGGTGGGGACGGCCCCCCATTCACCCTCAAGAAAGATGAGGGGGGACTTGAAATAATTGAAAACATCATTAAGTTGGTGGAAACCACCCTAGGCTATGATGAGGGTAAATGGTGGGGATGACCCCCCATTCACCCTCAAGAAAGATGATGGGGACTTGAAATAATTATAAACATCATTTAATTGGTGGAAACCACCCTCGGCTATGATGAGGGTAAATGGTGGGAACGACCCCCCATTCACCCTCAAGAAAGACGAGGGGGGACTTGAAATAATTGAAAACATCATTTAATTGGTGGAAACCACCCTCGGCTATGATGAGAATAAATGGTGGGGACGTCTCCCCATTCACCCTCAACAAAGATGAGGGGGACTTGAAATAATTAAAACATCATTAAGTTGGTGGAAACCACCCTCGGTTATGATGAGGTTAAATGGTGGGGACGACCCCCCATTCACCCTCAAGAAAGATGAGGTGGGACTTGAAATAATTGAAAACATCATTTAATTGGTGGAAACCACCCTAGGCTATAATGAGGGTAAATGGTGGGGACGACCCCCCATTCACCCTCAAGAAAGACGAGGGGGACTTGAAATAATTAAAAACATCGTTAAGGTGGTGGAAACCACCCTCGGCTATGATGAGGATAAATGGTGGGGACGACCCCCCATTCACCCTCAAGAAAGACGACGGGGGACTTGAAATAAGTGAAAACACCATTTAATTGGTGGAAACCACCCTCGGCTATGATGAGGGTAAATGGTGGGGACGACCCCCCATTCACCCTCAAGAAAGACGAGGGGGGAGATCATAGGATGGTTAATTCAAATATCATAAGCTAAGGCAAGCATAGAAGACAACAAAAGACATTATATTATAAATAGTCTTACAAATGCTTGTCCAACAAAAATAAAGTACAAAAATATTTTTACAAGAAGAGGGTATTGGCTATAGGCAGCCACCCTACTGAGCAGTATCAGCAGACAAGGTTTCAACGTCAATCAGAGGAGTTTCTTCAGTGACCAAAACAGGTCGATCCTCAGAGGTGCCAATGCCTTCGATGTGTACTTGAGACTCTACATGTGCTAGAGCCTCAGTTATGAGAGGGTCCTCCATCTCCACTGTTTCAAGAGAGGGACGGATGGATGACAAGGCATCAGTAAATTTTAAAATGACCCACCGACAGGCCGTCTTAATTCCCCTCTTCGGGTACTCAAGGACAAAGCCCTGTAACTCATCGAAGAGCTTATAAGCCTCCACTGCATCGGCCTCGGCTTTCTTCACTGCCTCATTAAGTTCAGCCTTGAATTGGGCCCCCTGGTTGGTCAAGGCTTCTTCCTTTTCTTTGATGAGGGTGTCCTTCACATTCAGGTCGGACTCATGCTGCTTCACCAGCTCATCCATGACCCTTTCATGCTTAGTCCTTGCACTCTCCAGCTCAGCCCAGGCAGTCTCCAATTCAATCTTCAAATTAACCTCATGCTGAATAGCCCTCTCGGCCTCGTGAAACTTTTGTTAATTCTCAACCATCCACTTGGTGGTCGAGGTGAAGGCGTAGACAGACTGCATAGACAAACACGCGTTAAAATGGGCCGAGGGAACAGTTTATGAAATGATAAATCAAGAAGAATGAAGCCGAAGGAGGTACCTGAGCCAAAGTGTGCAGACCGTAATCATAGACCTTGGTCGGGGGCATCTTTGATAAGAATTCATAATCTGTGGCCGAGGGTGCAAAAAACATTGAGGCTTTGGCCACCTTCAAGTTGGCTATGAGGGACGAGGGTTCAGCCTTGAGGAAAGCAAGATTCTGAGACCAATAAGCACCTATGCTTGAAGAGGAGCTGGTCCCCTCGGTGTGTGCCTGAGACACCTCTACCCTCTCCCTCATCGGTGAGTCAGGCTGAGATCCCCCAAGAGCTTCAGGCTCCTTCCTTTTGTGACTGTCGGCAGTCGACTCCACTTCTATCGGCCCCACGGCCTTTGTCTTTCTCGAAGGCTGCTGAGGCTCTTTGCCTTTTTTCTTTCCTAGGCCAGACAATAAACTTGGAGCAGTCATCTCCCAGAGTTGATTAGATATATTTGTATAACCTGAAAAGGAGACGATATATCAGAAAGATACAGTGGCCAAGAGGAAACACTTGGAGAAAATTAAAAATTGAGCAAAAATCTACTCACATAATTTTTTAAGGGGGCCGACCCTCAGACCAGCTTCTTTGAGGAAGCGAGGGGTCATCAAATCTTCAAATTTGTGAAGTTCACCCTTTTTCCCTTATTCCCTCAGGTAGTCAATAATGACCCCCTCCTCTAAGTTAAGTTCGGGGTCTGACCGTGCTCTCATAGAATGGTTAGACCATGACCTTAGAACCCTCAGACTATCTTCTACGGGATCATACCCAACGGGGAATTCCTAATCCCCATAGATGAAGAAAAACCTCTTTTTCCAAACATGATTGGAAGTCTGAGCTACTTGAAGAAGTTTTTTGTCAGACTTCCTAGCCCCCAAATGAAAATACCCAGGCTGCTTGAATGACGAGGTGATATTGTAACATGCTATGAACAAATCGGTCGAGGGCTCGTCGGTGAAAGTATTCTTCCAAAGGGAGACATAGCCAAGGATAGTCCTCCATGAATTGGGAGGAAGTTGAGAAGGAGCAACCCCAAGGGCAGACAATATGTCGACTACAGCAGGGTGCAGACGGAACCTAACACCAACCCTGAGCATCTGCTCATAAACAACAACTTCCCCCTCATTCCTTTAGAAGACTCTCTCATCTACATTTGGGACCCTCATAATCACATTGGGTTTTATACCAAACGTGTACCTCCATAGCAAGAGGTCACGATCCCTAATAGAGGAGACATATGCCGAGGCACTAGAAGTGTGAACTTGATCAATATTCAGATCCTCACTATCGTCCTCATGTCCCTCATCCCCAGACCTCTCTATCTCAATTCCTGTCGGTGGTCCATCTGAAAAGGCCACCTGGAAGGCAAGAGGGGACAGGGTTGTTTTAGGGACAGCCTCAGAATGTACTGTGCCCTCAGCCTGTCGGCTTGGGCTAAGAGTGGTCGTCTCTCTCCTCCCAGAAGGCCCAGTACCGGTTGGACGATAGGAAGACCCACAGGACTCAGATGGTACCGTGCTCTATCATTCATTTTTCCCTCATATGTCTTACTCTCGGCTGGACGACAGGAAGACCCACAGGACTCAGATGGTATTATTGTGGCTAAAGGAATGGGGAAGATGGGTCGTACCCAATTAGGGTCGGCCCCTCGTCTTTGCTCGTCCTCCTCCTCTAAATGACAGATCTCAGCGAAGAATCTCTCCCTCAAGGTTGGTAATTCCTCGGCTAAATCATAAAGTCTTCTAAGCATTAAAGGGAAGATTCTACACTTAAAGGAATTTGTTTAAGCCAACTACAAACAAGTTCACAGTTGACTAAAGTTGACCTATGGATCAAACCAAAGAAATAAAATGGTTTTTTGTTGATGAAACCTAAGAATAAAGGAAAACAGTTCATCGGAGAAGAATGCCAAAAAATGCAAGAAAGTCCTAGAAATTCCAAAGGGGGCACTAAACCACCACTGAAAGATGGGGGATGAACTCTGAGGAACCTAAAATCTAAATGCTGCCCTACAACCACCACTGCAAGGTGGGTCTACACGCCAGAAAAGGAACGCAACCAAGAAAAGAGGGGAAAAAACCCAAATGCAAGAAACAAGATGCAAATAGAAGCTAAAAGAGGAATTAGTGGCAGAAGAGTTACCTGAGGACGAAGACGACGACTGGATGGAGCTTGAAACGCAGAAGCAAAGGCTGAGATTGCAGAAAATGATGGTTGAGTTGTTAAAAATCTAGAGAAAGAAAGCCTGGGCGTGAAGAAGAAGAAGAAAAGTGATTATTTAAAAATAATTTAAGCACTTTGTTATTTGTGGGCCCCTAAATTAAGGCGTTGCACAGCCCACAGGGAAATACATCATTAGGGTGCGAAGCACCATACATAGTGTGCAGCCGCCACACCTAGGAAACTAAAATGACGATGGACACCGGACAATATGCAACTTGACAAATGTCACTTATCAAACTGATCAAGCAGCTGGCATTCAAAGGCAACATTACCCCTCAGCCATCTCAACAACATCAATGGCTAAGGGCTGGGGGGTGATTGATATACCCATATATACCCTCGGCCAGGCCGAGGGTGCCCTCCACCTAGACGAGGGCTCAGGCCCAGGATGAGTCCAATGACCATGGCTCCGTTACAGGAAGGATCAGCCAGGATGACCCCTAAGCTTGGCCCAAACGACCATTCGAGGGGCCGACCCCTCATCTTGGCCCAAACGACCCTACAAGGGGCCGACCCCTCACCATGGCCCAGACGACCCTACAAGGGGACGACCCCTCACCATGTCCTAGACAACCCTATGAGGGGATGATAGTACGAGGCTCGCATCCAGTCGGGCCCAATGCCAGCATTAACTTTAGCCCCGGCTTGGCATCCAAGGCTGAGGGTGACATCATCACAGCACGTGACTTGGGAGATGCGTGAAACAGTGTGTGTGGGACTCATATGGCACATGGACTAAACCGTTATAATAATACCATCCCCTCACATGAGGGAATATTATGTCATCATTAATTGCAAGTGGTACATCCAGGTGTCGGCAGGGGATTGGCTAAATCATCATTCACATGCACTATGCATGCTTAGGGGGTACACTACACCCCTCAAGCCCTATATATACTGGTCATCTTCAACCTTGTAAAAGGATCGATAATTATAACCCTAGCTAAAACTCTGCTTGTACACACAATAGAGAGAGAGTGAGCTTATGTGCATTGTATCCAAGGCCATTAATGCCCATATTTAGTGGATCACATACTGACAGTGGATGTAGGCCTGATTGGCTGAACCACTATACATCATTGTCTTCATTCCTCTTATACTCATCCCCTTCTATACACTTATATACACATATATCTCTATGGCTGCCATTGTTATTACTATTTGAGCTCTCCACCTCTTATCTGGTGGTGCTAAATCTTAGCATCATCACATAATAACTTTCTTTTCATTTTTTAATAAGGGTTGAAGTGTAAAAAAAATGAATTTTTCAAATTTTTGCAACAATTAATGCAAGCCCGTGGCCTTTCTTAGCTATGTATTTACACCATGCATAGTTCGAGAGAGATTTTTTGTAATTTAGCCTTTAAAAATATATTATCTCTTGATGCAAGTAAAAGTGAACTGATTTAAGAGATAGATAGAAACCATTGTAAATAGGGATGTTATAGCATTTATATTGAATATTATCTTTCTTTTTTTCATGTTCCTCAATTCTCATGGAATAATGTTTGAGTCCATATCATTTATTGTTTTCTTTTCTCCTTGTTGCTATTTCAGTTACGCTCATCTTTGTGGAGGTAAGAAATTCAATGAAAACACCCAATAAAGTCTTCAGAGGTTATAGGTAATATGTTCATCAGAACCAGAAAGTATCTTTATTGTTTTGATTTTTGCTTTGGCTATATAACTCAGTGCCAATGGATAATACAAATTATGCTTATTCTAAAATTCAAAAGGAATTGAATTATAAAATAACACTTAGTAGTGTTGTAAGTACAGTGGTGTCTTGGTTGTACCAATATAACACAAAATTTGTATAATTATTATGTGAAATTTCTTTCTAGATTGCTATCTAAGGATAGTTGTACATTTGTTTTGTACTGCATAGTGTACAAGAAAATAGAGTATGAGGTTTATATTGATTGACGTGTTAATGGTGGTGGTTTGGGGTGGGTTGGAAGGTTATTCCTCATCATCATTTTTGAAGAATGGGGTTTACAATCAATGATAGTTAATGCCATCCTCAAGCCACCGCTAGCAGCCATCGTTCTTCTTGGAAGAATAAAAACTTCAATCTTTCTCGTATAAATTGAAGCATATCTTTGTAGTTGTATTTATTTTGGGGTTCAGGAGTTTTTTTCACTTTTTCAGGAGGACCTATGCATAGTAAAGCCTCATAATGGAAATAATTTTATTTTTCATTCTCATTTTTCAATTCACTAGGTAAATGAAGAAATAAAATATTTATTTCTTTGAATCTTAACTCATATATCTATTAGATTCATGATTGTGAATTGTAACTTATATATCTATTACAATTTTATTTATCTAACTGTTGATATTGCCAAGCTCATATATCTCTTACCCAATATAAACTAAGATTTACATCTGATAGTTTCTCCTTAGTTGATGATTTTTCAATTATTAAAATATTTATGTGATAATGGATTTCTGGGTTTGACGTCATATGTGTTCTCAAAAGAAATACAAAATAAGTTTTAGAGCATTAAATTCCTCTCTATAAATCAATTATATAATTAACTATCATCAATCTCAAGTTATTTTTCAAGTTCCACTATGTCATCAAAAAGAATCTTTGGTAGCTTTTATAACTAGTTAGAAAAGTTAAAGATGGCAGGGACTTCCATTTTGGTGCTCTGTTCTCTGTATTAAATATGGTGAAGTTCTTTTTAATTATAATGTTTGTTTTATGTGTTATCAGATTCTACCTCATATATGTCAAAGATGCATTTGAGTTGAAGACTACAAGTCACTGACACATAATCAATCAGGAACGTCTGTTGAAGATGATGGAACAATAATCCTTTAAGTTGAAACAAAATTCATCTTAAAAGGAGGAGCCTGAGCTGATTCAGAAGCAGCATATAGTAAAAAACTCCAAGCCAAAGATCGTGACATGCTTTTTCAACTTGAGAATGAAGAAGATGTTGTGATAAAACATGGCGCACAATCTAAAGAAAGTTTTAGAAGATTATAGGGACAAAGAGATAATTTACACCTCATCAGAGCACATGACTCGAGGTCATTTTACACGTTAACAGAGCACAAGGCTCGAGAGATAGAGTTATGACATATCTCTCTCTCTTCATCACTCATTTTGATCCCCCCCCCCCCCTCTTTCCACATCCTTTTAAAAAGAAAATCAAGAAATTTGTTCACGAACAGGTATTTTCTTACTAAGAACGCACCCAAATCTGAAATATACCCAGTTATTTTCTTACCAAGAAATATCATGAATAGGTATTTTCTTACCTAGATTTGAAATATCACGAACAGGTATTTTCTTTCCAAGAAATTTGTTCACGGACACAAATGAGAGTTATGGCATTCTTATTTTGATTTCACTTTTCATCACTCAAACGCGTTGTAGTTATATTCATTTTTTTGCAGTAGCTTTGAAAGAGTGGGAAGAAATCACGCATTACTATCGAAAAAACAACCAAATTCTTCACCACATGTGGAGTTATGTAGCTGTATTTATGACCGAGAAAACAACCAAATTGGTTGAAGTCAAACGTTTTTCACTACATATGTAGTGTTTAATTTACACATGAAAGGTATATAGCCCCTCTCAAACATTTGATTTACTGTTGGGGGTGGGGGATCAAAATTAGATGTTCGAGAGGGGCTATATTTGGGGGGTTCAAAATTAGAATTTTATTTAAATCCTTTTTTGGGGGTTCAAAATTCTGATTTTTGAGTTTAGTTTGCTGTTTTGCAATCAATCTTCTTCAAATTCTTCATCATGAAATGTGTCATCCATTACTATATTGATTTTTTACGCTGGATTTTTTCTCTCTGTCTTCCAGGTTGCTCGCCCTTGCACTAACTGTGGTGTCAATATGGGAGAATATTTTTGTAGTGCGTGAAATTCTATGACGATGATGTAATTATACAACTAAATGAAATTAAAATTTCTTTTCTGCTAATTTCTTGGTTTGTGATGATCCGGGGTATGCCAAGAAGCTGGATGGGAAAACATGGGGCAAGCATAAAGAAGCTGAGAAGAAAACACTTAATGAGGCTGTAATATCTCTGTTGAAGATCATAAGGAATGTGCTACCCTAAGCAGAAAGTAGTCTAGGACAGTCCCAAAAATAGATTTGTGTGGCATGTATGGGGAGTCTTTGAACCTAACCTGGGCAATGTTGATCAAGGAAGAAACTTCTGAAGATTGGCCATGCATTGAATCCAAATGATCATGTTCTCCTTCAGTCTCTTGCTTTATTAGAATACAAATACTCAATTGCAAATCATGCTTGAGTGTTGTTCAAGAGGGCATCTGAGTTGGACCCAATGCATCAGCCATCTGTAACACCCCACGATTTTGGGACTGAGAAATTTAAATTATAGGGAGAAATAAAATTTTATTTAAATTGGGAAATTTTAAAATTTGGCAATTGAGGCCTAAAATTGAGGACGTTATAAAGTATTTCGGATGAGGATTCTGAGTACGCCACTGATTCCGGATGGGTCGAGATAGTCGAAATGACTGTCATTGGGTTTTATTTTGGTTCCGAAATATTTTTAAGCTAGTTTGACTCGGATTGGAGAAAATGAGTCATTTAAAGTGTGTATTACCATTTAAAACTGGGATTTATGTTTTAAAGGTTTAAGAGGCTTACGGATCAAGACAATCTCATTTATGAGAAAGAGAGAAAACCCTATAAAGAGAAAGAAAGAATAGAAGAGGAAAAGAAAGAAAGAAGATGAAAGGAAGAAAGAGAGAAGGAAAAGCTTGGATATTTCGGCTCGTACGCGATTTCGGGGATGATCCAACCTCTACAACTTTGAGGCAAGTGTTTAATCTTGCTAGATATTTCATTTGTGTATTTCATTTCATAATTTGTGGATAAAAGAAATAAATTTTAGGGTTACATGGGAAAACCTAGTGTTTGGGTATTTTAATTTGAATTTGATGTTTAAACTTTGGATTGATGATATTTATGTTGATGAGATGAGGGTAGGTTGGGTTTTGATGTGTGGAAAATGCTTGAATTAAGATATTAAGGGTTAGTTGATGAGATTTGGGTGTTTGGACCATTGGAGTTTTGTTCAAAAATGGAAATCGGACAGGATATCTGGTATGGCCGATCGACCGCGGTCTGGGGACCGATCGACCGCGCCTTAAGGAAAGAGCCTACTTCTTTTCTTCGTAGGGTAAGTCTTTGACCCGCGATCGACCGAGGGCCTAGTACCGGTCGATCGGTCCCCTATTTTTAGCTCAATAATGGGATTCTCTTTTACCCCTTTCCTTTTGGGTTTTATTCTTAGGGGTCTTCTTAATGGACTTATTATGGAAGGTTGTTATGTAATGTTAAGGGATTTATGCCTTAGGATGATTAGGGGCATTCGGAACCAAGTTAGAAATGGATTTTGAGAGTATGGTGCATCTTTTAGTGTGGAAAGGATTGAGGAACTGAGTGATAGGTGGATTATCGTGAAGTGATGGAGGTGGGCTATCATGAAATAGTTATAAAATATAGAGATAGTCCCTTTGTGTCTATGTGTGTCTTAATAATAGATATTCCAAGGTCTAGTGGGGAATCGCATCGAGGATGGGAGCTCCATTTTGAGGTCAGAAGTGAGTGTGGATGACGTGAAGTTTAGAACTCTTTGATAGAGTTGTGAGGGTATGGCATGAAATTGTTGGTTAATAATTGTGTTGGATCCTTATAATGATAGGATTCTAAGTAAGATATGATTGGGGACCATTGAGAGGTAAAGGTCGCGTATCCTTAGTGAGGGTAAATTCAAGGAATATATCGTAAATGTGTTAATGTTAAGGGTTCATAGGGACACTTGAACCGTAGTTGGAATTGGGACTGATTTGGATCGTACTATCAACTAGAACAGGTTGTCTTGAAATTCTAGTCGGGATAGTTTCTATATATAATTGTGTGGGAGTAACAATGGGAATTCCAATATATGATGGGATCTTGAAATGAATTTAAGATTGAGCTTGAGGTTGTAGGATATTAGTTATGTATATACCAATAGTCGAAGTTATTACATGATATATCGATGTGGTTTCGGATATAGATAAGGTGTGTAGTGATTGTTACTTATGTTGAACTTTGGGTGATAACCTTAATATTGGATGTATTGGGAGACTATTCATATCATAGGGGTAATGGATGAATATGCTTTAAGTAAGGGATCGTATTTACATAATGAATAAAGTTAATATGCTCGGAACGACGGCTAGTATATTGAGGATTATGTATGCTATAGCCGAGTTTATAAATCTTATGTATATGGACGAGAGATAGTGTGTATATATGTGTATATGTGGATATATATATATGTGTGTGTGTGTGTGTGTGTGTGTGTGTGTGTGTACATATGGTGTGAATATTTATACCGTGCGTGATGGTTTGATTATATTATGTGATTATATGGATGTATATATATAATGTGAATGATATATATACTTATTGTGTGAGCATACCCGGCACATGCTATCATAGGAAGTTGCGCGATGAGGGTGGCACCCTGGCTTGAGGAGAAGGGTGTGGATATTCCCCAGGTTATAGTCATCCCTTTTGTGTGTGTGTGTGTGTGATTATATATTTTGGGGGTGAAAAGTCTTGGGTATGATTCGTTTTCACTTGCCGGTTTGGAGCTATGATCGCTTCCCATACGTTGTGACCTATGGTCGCGATGTCGATGATATTGAGTCCGACCGCTGGTCCCCAGGATGGTATGTGAGTGATGCCCTGGAATATGATAGCATGGTGCAGTATTTTGGCATCTTATAGCCGTTTATGTATGTGTATTGCATAGTATACATTATATGTGAGATGTATGCGTGGTTATGGGAATGAATGATTGTATATATATATTTAGGGTAAATATATATTTGTATATCCTATAAGTGAAGAGAATATGAAGTTTCGATCACGTACATCTGGGGTGATTTTGGTGTACGAGTTTATTTGTGGTCGAAGGATCGTACTTAGAGACATTTGCGGTTATATTAACCCAAGGATTTAGGAGAGATTCAAATTATGTTCTTAGATAGTAATCTATATTTATAGTAGTGGTAGTCGTAAATTTGTGTGGATGACATAATGGATCCCTACGATCAACATTGTTAAGGAGTAATGTGTCGGGGGGTTCCTTATTTGGATTTCGCTTTGCGAGACGCCCCACGCACGAAATGTAGTGCAATGTTGAGAATAGGCAGAAGTTTTGTCCTTAATACTTGTATGTATGTTAAAATGAGTCATAAAATCTTATATTAAAATAACATTAATGTGTGATGCATTAAGATTAATAACCAGTTTAAGTTAATAATTTGGAACCTAAGCTTATGAGGATTATCTGTGTGTATATATTTAGGTGTGATTAATTTGGTAAGGATTATTGGATTATATTAGGATGATAGGTCATGCGGGTATAGGCCATGCGTATGGTAAGGTAGGTTGTCCTTATGGATGGGGTAACTTAATTAAGGTTCCAGGACCCGAGAAGGTGCGTGCTGTAGAATGAGAGGTGAGTTGGGGATTTCACGGGAGTGCGACACCACTTTAATTATGAAATAGTGCATTTATATTTATTATGCACGATTAACACACTTGCTAAACATTTTTACACCTCGGGCTCTGACCCGTTTATATTTCTCCCCTGCTATATATATATATATATATATGTGTGTGTGTGTGTGTGTGTGTGTGTGTGTGTGTGTGTGTGTGTGTTGTACTACAAGTGTCCTACCGCATAGATATCGGATGCTTTTCTATTCAGAGTCTTGGGAGCCGTAGCAGATGCGGACTGTTGCGGGATTTAGATTGTAGTCGCTTCCTATCTCTGTGTAAATCTAGATAGGACTTTTTTGTATATCGGGTTTACACCCAGGGGTTATTTGTAGTGATTTATATTTCTTCTTTATGAATGTTGTACTGTCTGTGACCCGACAGCATATTCGGGTATATTTTCCTTGTATGTACTCATTTCATTTTATTATAGCTCTTTCTTTTATCATAGTACTTGTGTACACTTCATCATTGCTAAAAATTATATGTTGTTGGTTTGTAGTCCATTGCATGTTTTATTTAATTTTGGCATCCATTTTTTTTATAGTTTTGGGTAGTTAGCCTTATTTATTTACTATCGCCTATTAATGTTGAGAATGATCCATATGAGATTCCTGATTTAATGTAGTATAGGGCTGGCCGCCCATTATTATTTTAAGCGGGGTGTCACACCAGTGTAGATCGTAAGAACTTTCTTTTAATGTATTGAGAAGTTATTATTATTAATTTTATAGAATGAAACTTTATATGTTTTTTCATCTATTTCTTTATTATGATGTTGATTTACCTCCATGTTGATTGGTTCTAGCCATGGATTGGGATTTACTCACTTATTTATCCCTTATTATTTGTACTCCATGTGTCCTTATCAATGTCAAAACTAGGACTTAAGGTGATCCTTTTCTTATTACAAACTGTATGATTTTTTTTTTGTTGTCTTATATATTCCTTATTATTTGTCTTCAAAACCTGACACAAATCCAAAGCCTCACTAATATTAATCAAAGTAAAAAACCTGTCCATTACCGAATCAATCAATAAATAAAAATTGTGTCATCGAGATATTAGAAATGGAGCGACATTATTATACACATACAATATTACTAAAGCAATTGTTAAAACCATGTAGCATGTTATTAATATGGAATGCACTGCTTTGGATTCTTTGTAATATTATTTGGCGTTAAATTGGATAGTTAGTTATGTAATTTAGAACTTACATTTAACTAGAAATTACAAGTGTGTATGTAAATTGAATAAAATCCTATTACTAGATATTTTATAGTACTTTAACGGGGTCTTATATAAAAATATTATATTCATGTTTCTTGCGTCTCATTTTGAATTTGTAATATTTTTCAGTCACTGCTAATACAAGGAAGGAGAAGGTTCAATTATAGTTCACCTAGCATTGAATCAGGAGTTTAAAATGCATGCGGTCCCTACACACTAATAATTTGTTCCTAGAAAAACTTGTCAGTTAAGGAATGAGGTATGTTTAATGAATTTTCCCTATTTTCCCCTTTTTCGTGTATAATTCTTGGGAGTAATACATTTTTCTCTCTATCCCCATTGTTATTCTGTTTCATTTAAATTTTTATATGTTTTGTTATATTAGTTGAATTTGATGTTTACAAAATAGTTGTCCGCCTTCATTCATTGCGTGTAGAAAATAGTTTCCCTGCCTTCATGTCTCGCTGAGGAAATCAAATCTGTGTGGGGAGAATCTGCGAGGAAATCAAATCAATGTGGGCGGTAATAAAATTATTATCATTTTTTTCCTTTAGTGAGTAAAAACATCAAAAGGGTAAAACATGGAAACAAATATGAATTATGCATTTTTTTAAACTTATGAAACAAGCTGAATATTTCAATTAGAAATCCGTCTAGACTACACATTTTAATGGAAAATATACCCTCCGAGTTTCAAACAAAATACATAACTCAAGGGAATTTCTTGCATTTAAACTAATTAAATCAGATTTTTGAATTTTATCATGAAAACTATTTTTTGTTTGCATCATAAAAATGTTAAAAGCGCGAGAGAGATGAACAATAGGACATATACTGACCTTAAAAATTCTTTTACAACCACGATGGTTAACGTCCAACAGTAAGATCTCATCATTATTATCGTAAGAACATAGCATATACACATGTCTTATAGGGTTATGTTAAAAACTTTAGTGGAGCTGGCTATGTGATAAACATGCATTACAAATTTCAAGAATAAGGGTTTTGATTGTAACTTATTAACATATTAGTTTTGTTTCCTTCATTAGTCTAACAGTTTACTAAATTGCATTGTATTTTTTTCCACTGTTATTAGATCTAAAGTTTCTTAATTTATTTTGGTATAATATGGTGTTTGATTATGCAGGTTCTCGGTTGAGGAGAAGTTTCTTGAAAGTTGGCAGAAGACATCGAAGGTTGAATGAATTTTCAATAAGTCTGTTGATTTGATTTTTTTTTACTCTTAATATTTTGTGGTATTGATTGTAGATAATTTAATGTTGGATTTGTCCCAAATGAGGATATCTTGGAGGGAAGGTTAAGCGTGTTAGATATTTGAGATGGATGAGTTTGATTGTTGTTAATGTTTGTTAGACGAAGAAAATGAACACTTGGGAAAACTTCCAACACAAAAAGTTCGATGTTGATGTACAAGATGATGATTGTTTAAAATTAAATAATGGTTTGGGGTCTCCCGAGTTTCTTGAGCATGAACTTGGAGTTGGCGTGAGAGAAAAAAGTAAGTTATTTGGACCTAATTCTTTGGAAGAGTCCATAAGCATTGATGGAGGTGGCCTAATTTCTTCTGGGGACACTCAGATTGAAGCCTTTGCTACAAAAATCGGTTGTTTAAACTTTAAAGTAAGTATGTCTACCTTGAGTTAGAAATAGTTTTACTCAGTGTTACTACTCTTTGAGGACAGTTGTTGTATTATTTATTTTGTAGTATAATGTTCAGCATGTAGGACGACGGGCTATCAATCAAATACTTTTTCCTAATATATATTCTCTTTATATTATTCTTAAAGAAATTATTTTTGGATTTGGGTAATTAAGTACGATGATAGATTATTATATATTTTTATGTCAAGCTTCTGAGAGTAATTTGTCATTTGATATGGGTCATGAAATTGTAAAAATATTTTTTAATCAAGTAATCATGTGTTATGATACTCTACGTAGTAGATATTTGGAGATGATCGATATTGGCTGTATTTTATGTTTCTTTGAAACGACGAATATTTTTAATTGTTCATCACCATCTCCATTACTTTAAATGAAATGTTTCACTCTTTAACTCTATTTCCCTCTCTCCAAACCCACCCAATCCCAATATTCATCTCCGTGTATGTGTATAATTTGGTCTGCATTTTTGGTTTATGAATGTAATGTGTTTTTCTTTACTTTATACATGCATGTAAATGAGATATGGTCTCGAGTTTATGGGTGTATTGGTCATGATAGAGTGGAGTAAAATTTTAAGGATGAAGGAGCTGAAGTCACCACTGACTTTGGTATTATATAACTCAAGGGTTCTATTTCTTTTAATTTTGTAGTTCTACTGTGTTTGTATGTTTTGGAGTTCAAATGGGGACGATATTAATGGGATTAAGATTGAAAATGTGAGTTTGGCATCTTGGGGATTATGATGTGCCACATCATATAAACACACTTCTATAGAACCCCTATTTTTCTGTTTATGTATTCTTTTTCTTCTCTTTTTCGGTTTTATATTAGGCAAAACATTTCGGGACTCAGCAGCGTGTATATAGATTACAGACCAAATTGTTCTCATCTTTTATTGTCAATTGTATAGCCTTAGCTTGATATTTCTATAACTGTCACATTGTTAACTCTTTTGTAGTACATTAGGAATAAGAAGACTATTGGTTGTGATTTAGTTGGCTTGCGCTTTGCATCCATTTTGGATGTTGACGAATTGAATGTAAGACAGGGGTGAGATGAGGGATGCTATTAAGGTTGATAATTTTTTTATCAATTGGGTTCAAGTTTGTTATTTTTTTCCAGTAGAACATTTTTATTTCATGTGCACATAGTTTATCCGCATTAAACACTCAATAGTCTCATAGGGATTTTCTGTGTTTTTTGAAGAATAATTATAGATAATGACATATGCTAATCAACAATCATCATCATGTTCATAGAAAATTAGTTTTCTCATGTTTTCTTAACTATCTCTTCTTTTTGTATGCGTCGTAGAAAATGAATATGAAAATATGTTTGAAGGAGAGAAGATGATATTTCGATGGCTGGTTTGGGATCTAGCAAACATAACAAATAGAGATTGTTTGGTGCATTTGGTGTTTCATTTTGTAATAGCTTCCATTTTCTTTTAGACTATAAAGGTCACGAGGCTTTTGTTTTTTATAAAATGAATTTATATGTGAGATGACACTTTGTTTTTTATTGTTTGTTTTTTTATAGATTCACACTTTGTTTATTTCAGGCACACAGTGAATTCGATTGATGAATATTGTATATGCGAATTTGTTTAATGAATTTAGACTATTAAATGTTATTGGACTATTGATTAACCATGGTGGATAGTTCTATAAACAAATGAGATTATTGCCAATTTTTTAATTTACACTTTGTTTTGTTGGGTTACGAAACTTTTGCCATTTCGTAATTACGTAATTAAATTTTTTTTGTTGTTCTGTGATTACATACTTCAAAAATTTTCTCCGTGCCTTCAGGCACGGGCATTTTGCTAGTATATACATAGATAGACTCCTTTTTAAAGTTCATATATCCTCTCTGGACTAAAAATATTTTCACATCAATTTGTAAATTAGATCTTTGTTTCTCACTTGATCTAACCAATCTTACAGGAGTTATTTTAAAATATGTACAAGAGCATTTTAGTCCTACATTTTGACTAGGTCTATTATCATGTCTCAATAGCCTTATTTTTATTTTGAGAAGACAATAGAAATTTCAAAAGATAAATAATTCAGACTAGCTTATATATATATATATATATATATATATAATGATAGCCTTACCGAGCCATTGCTACCGATCCAATACCGAATTCATCTTAAACGTTAAACTATAATCCAAAGTTATACCTTCTTTCTTATATTCTCAAAATATAAATAAGAAAGTTTCATTGTATGATTTTGATCGATAATATTTTTAGTTCAATATTTTTTTGTATTTTGATTTAGGTTGTCAAAAGTTATTTCATTTATAGTTATTTTGGATTCGAGGTCCACTAATTTATATTTGTGTTGTGTTTGTGAAAAATAATATTACATTTAGTTCAACTCTTTTTAATTAGGGATCAATTACTAAAAAGACACTCAAACATTTTTTAATACACATTTAGTCCAATTCTTTCTATTTTATTCCAAAAAGTCCTAAACTCCCATTTAATAAAAAATCTCATATTTTTTAAGGATTGCGCCAATTGAATACATTTAGTATTTTTATGTGGTGAGGGTAGGGTGCGTTTCGGCCGGATAGGATCGGAAAAAGCCTCTTCGAAAAAAAAATTGATTTTTTCAAAAATAAAATAATTATTCCGATTCCCGATCTGGGTTTTTTGGAAAATTAAAAAAAAATCCAAATTCGAAAAAATAGGAAAATCGGCAAAAATTGTAAATTCACAAAATATATTAAAAATCCAGAAAATTCGGAAATTCCAAAATTTCAAAAAAATAAATAAATTATGGATTTTTGATTACTCGAAATTCTCATTTTAAAGAAACAAAGAAAAGAGATTAACCCAACATGAAATACTTGAGGATTTAATCAATTTTTCCATTTGTATGAAAGTTAGGAGGATACTCTCATTTTACAAAGTGCATTTTGGGGCCTCTCCCTCTCCCAACAGATGTGGGATATGGGAAATCGGGAAAAAAAATGGAAAAATCGAAAATCGATAAATAATTCCGAAAAAATCGAAAATAATTCAAAAAAAAATAATAAATAAAAATCAGAACTCCTCCCTCCCCCCTTAATCAATATTTTCTTATGTTTAAAGGTCCGCGTCAGCGGAACTCCTCCCCCCCCCCCCCCCCCCAAAAAAAAAATATTATTTTAAAGTTAAAGAAACTTTATATTAAATTAATATTTAACTGGATTATTTTGGATTTGATATATAAAAAATGAAAAAACAGTCAATTACTACCTATGTGGGGTCGCGTCTTAATTACTACCTAAAAAAAGGTATAAGACTGTTTTTAACCCCAAAAAAATGTTATCTAAAAACATTTACTACCTAAAAAATTTGTGTCGTGTTAATTTGGTCGTGTTCCTATTTGAATAAAAAAAATCATTTTTTGTCGCATTTAATTAGGTCGGGTACAGGTTAGGTAATAAATTTGTAAGGACACAAATTTCCAATTGAGTCCATATATAGTTTTGGCTCAATTCCGGACAAAAACATTTATTCATAGGTTAGTGATTTATTGTAATACTCTCAAGCCTATGAAGTGTGTGTTGAAGACGTAGCAGCAAAGAATATAAAGCCTCATCAAAATGCCGGTTTGCGTGCCTCGTTTCTACGTCATCATCTAAGGTTCCATGCTCCCAAGGTATGAATGTAATTATATTTATATAGGAGCTTGGAACAATATTTATTGGGTGTTAGGTTTAATAAAAACCATGTTTTACTTTCAGAATAATTTAATTGGAACTTTAAAATAAAGTACATAAAGTTTCTGGGCCAAAAATTGAATTTATCAAAAATTTCTGGTAGTCGTTCGAAGTCTCGTTCGAACGAGTTTTTTCGTTCGAACCAGTTTTCGTTCGAACGAGTTTTTCGTTCGAACCAGGTTTCGTTCGAACGAGTTTTTTCGTTCGAACCAGTTTTCGGTGCCAACGAACCTAAACTGGTAAGTCGTTCGAACGAGTTTGTTCGTTCTAACGAGGTATCTAACGAGTTTCTAACGAGCCCAGTCTGGTCGCTCGTTAGAAGTCTCGTTCGAACGAGAGTCAAGTTCGTTCGAACGAGACGCCAGGCGGGAATGGTTTTGAGCAGTTTTTGGCAGTTTTCACCCCATTTCCCCACTTGTTTCTTAACTGATTTTTTAAGGCTTTATCAAGGACGGGAATCACTTTTGAAGAATAATATTTTCCATACCATACAAACTCCTAGAGAGTGTTTTGAGAGAAAATTTGTTTAAGGAAAAAGATCAAGTTTTGAGTGTTATTTTTTAAAGAAAAATTCATACACACTCTAGTTTACACCCAATAGTTGTTTATCCAAGTTCTATATACATATCCTTACTTGGAGTTTTGGCACCGGTTTATCTCTACCGAATTCAAGAATAGACGTTTCGGGTTTG
Source organism: Sambucus nigra (assembly GCA_949130495.1). Classification (NCBI taxonomy): domain Eukaryota; kingdom Viridiplantae; phylum Streptophyta; class Magnoliopsida; order Dipsacales; family Adoxaceae; genus Sambucus; species Sambucus nigra. Next base: position 120,693,200 of record OX422208.1, read on the forward strand.
CTTCTACATCCCATCACAAAGAAGAAGACTTTTTGTTGAGATTCTACCCACTTGGAGAAAGGCTCCATGCTTGGGTGACGGTGACCATATAAAGTCCCATCGGTGGATTCCGAGACCGCGGTGGTGTTCCCAGGTTGTTCGCTAGGAAGAGGTTTCTACGAGAAGGAGCGTCGAGGCTTGAGAGGGATCGAGTCAGTCGTTGTAAGTCTATCTGTCTTGTAATTGTAATTCCATATCTAGTGGACTTGTGGCTAGGGACGTCCGAGGTTGTTTCCCGTCTTGGGTTTTTCCTCGTACATCTCGGCGTAGTGTGACATTGTTTATTTTATCTTGCACAAAATTTAGAACGCATGCTTTAGGTTTAATTCAAGATAAAATTGGGTTTTACAATCACACTCATTTAATTTGGGACTAAATTAAATATTGGGTAAATTTGGTTTATTCAAGTCATTTGCTAAAATTTGGTTTCGCCTAACTATGGTATATTGATAAACTTGACTTAGGCAAATTCTAGGACTTGGATTAATGAATCGGTTTGTTTTAATTGTGAACCATCAACTTTCAACGCTTCCGTATTTATCTAAAAGGGAAATTACTAGCCTGCGCTTTTACAAAATTTGAAAAGGTTCTCAGCTAAGTCCCTCCCCCGACAAAAAGATTTGATTGCTGACAATCAGATAAAAGTAAAAAACTCTTGAGCAACCGCCCCCTAATATTTTGGGCTATAAACTAAATGAATAAGAAATGCCAAAACAACATGATTTCAAAAAATGCCAAGCATTCCTCAGCCTTAATCTATATCTCTACACTTGTGATTTATTTTAAACTAAAATTGATTCCCGGACCAACATAATAAAATTGATTTTTTATGGGTCGCCTGAAATCACAAAAAAAATCATTTCAAAAATAATTTTTTATTATTTTTAAAAAAATGTTTGGCGTCAACGGTATGTATAGGCAGTCTCATAACTTATACATACCGCTGGCATGGATCATTTTTTTAAATAGTTAAAAAAATACTATTTTTTTCCTATTTTAAAAAAAGGGTCCACTGACGCGAACCAACATTCCCGGACCAAAACAAATTTATTAAATAGTTTTTTTTATTAAAATTGATTTTATAAAAAAAAAACTCGTTTCGTGTCTTACCTAACACAATTTAACTGAAATTAGATAGGTCATAAAACTAATTTTATAAAAAAAAACATAAAAAAATTTAAAACTGATTGTAACAAAAAATTTATTACCTAAAAAATTTATTACCGAAAAAATTTAATGTCGTGCCATCATGTTATGTCGTGTTTTAATTTGATAATGTTGGTACTTGTAAAAAAAATTGTCGCATTTAATTAGGTCGGATTCAAGTTATTTTTATTTAGTCATGTTCGTGTTCCTTTTTTTATTATATAAAACACTGTTTTATATAAAAAATATATATAATTTTATAAAACAAAACAGTTTTTTAACTAAAAAAACAATTAAAAAAGGAGGCTTTAGCAGTCGGTTTGGAATCGGGGAGGGATCCATCGGTAAGTCTAACTAGGGGTGCAATTGGTACGATTTTTACTGTACTGTACCGTTTTGGTCCGACAAAAAATAGTTTTGGTTTCATAGTATGAAATACCGAAAACCGATTTTATCGAAACCGAAAATACCGTAAAAAATTTGGTTGGTTTTGATTTTTAGATATAAAAATTCGATTTACCGAATTTACCGTACCGACTTATCGTACTGAATTTATCGAATTTACCATACCGAAATACCATACCGAACTTATCGCATATTACCATATTAATTCACAAAAAAAAATATTTAAAAACATATACATACCCTAATATCAAAACCATTCATTTTTTAAAACTCATCTCATCCATTGATTTCCCTTATAAAAGCCACAAAATCCTAAACTCAAACACAATACAACATATCAGCAGCCGCACAACGAGTTAGACAACTGAACAAATAAACCAAGAATCTCTCCCGCTTTGGACAAGGTAACTCTTCTTCTTACTCATTTTTTATTTCTGATTTAGCTTGTGTTTACTTCTTGTCCCCTTTTTTTTCTGATTCGTTCCCCGGAGTTGCTGTTGCATTTTGTCTTGTCCCCTTTTTTTTCTTATTTGCGTTCGCTGGAGTTGCTATTGTGTTAAACCCCTGTTCTTATTTGCATTCCACCTGTTGCGTTGATTCGTCCACCTGTTGCGTTCTCCTTGTTTGTGTATGTATATGTAGAGAAATAAAGTAAGAGACAACAATCTTAGTTCTCCCTGTTTGTGTATGTCTATGTAGAGAAATAAAGTAAGAGACAATTGCGTTCCACCTGTATGTATATGTGTTCTCCCTATTTGCGTTCCAATTGTATGTAATGTTTTTTACTGTTTTAGATCCAACCTACAATATTTTAGTTAGGGATGCTATAAAGCACTGATAGTAAAAATAATGTTATAAAGATTCTCGGCTATATAACATTGTTAGTAAGCCAACCATCAATATTCTCAAAACTTCAAATTTTAGACTATCAATAATTTCATTTTTTTTTCATTATACAAAATGGTTCATTTCAATTTTTTTTATGCAGTTTAGTTTTATAGTCTTTTTTAATTTTTTTTTTCATTATACAAATTGGTGCGGATTAATCTACATTGATATTTTGAAAAATGAGGTATTTCTTGTAGTTGTTGTGTTGCGTGTAGGTATATTGTTGTTTTTTAAGGTTGTTTTAAGGCTATTATAAGGCTGTTTTAGGGTTGTTTTTCAAGGCTATTAAGTGTTGTTTTTAGAGTTTTTTAATGTTTTTGTGTTGTTTTTGCTTATTATTTAGTGTTGTTTTTAATGTTATTTTTAGTGTAGTTTTAATGTTATTTTTAGTGCTGTTTTAATGTTGTTTTTAGTGCTGGTTTAGTGCTGTTTTAAAGCTTTTTAGTGTTGTTTTAGTGCTGTTTTAAAGCTTTTTAGTGTTGTTTTGGTGCTAACATATTTATTGAATGCATAAACCGAATTGAAATCGAAATTACCGGGAAAAATCATAATTATGATTAAAAAAAATGAAAATACCGGGGAAAAAATCGAATTGAAACCGAAATTATCGAAACCAAAAAAACCCAAAAATACCGAAAATACCAAAAAATCGGCCGATTTGGTTTTGGGTTTTGTTTTGATGTACCGGCCGGTAAATTGGTACAGTACGGTTTTACCATTTAGATTGTGGTTTTGGTATGGGTAAAGAGTCATTACCGACCATACCGTACCGGTTGCACCCCCTAAGTCTAGCACTGCTCTCTCTCTCTCTCTCTCTCTCTCTCTCTCTCTCTCTCTCTCTCTCTCTCTCTATATATATATATATATATATATATATATATATATATATATATATATATATATATATATATATATATATATATCTGCTGTTGTCAGAACTATTGATATAATATAAAATTTCTATCTCTATAAATTAGTTATTAATTTGGCAAAAACTGAAGACAGCTAACACATTCACGCACATAGTTTTCTTTTACACACAAAACCTGTCGGTCCCACGTTGATTAACTTACACTGATTGTTGATTTGATAAGAGAATCTTTTATATTTATTTTATGTGTAGGTAACTGCACCAAACGTTTTACAAATTCATTATATGTTATTCTTTCTCTACTATTGATCAATCTTGCAGATATTAGCCTATAATTTCAAATAGCAAATCATAAATGAGAATGGTTCAATAGATACATTTTTCATTTTCAAGATTTGGTGCATGCTCTCCTAGACTACTCTCTAAGTTGTAGAAAGTCTACCACACTCTTCACAACAGTCATTGTTTCTAAAGCTACAAATAATAGACTAAGAAGTGTTGAAGAGAAGATACAAAAAACATAAGAAGAGAGCAATCAGAAATTTCATTCAGCTCATACTTATACAAAAGAGCAACTAAAAATTGTATACAGCTCACACACTTACTCAAGAGAGTAACAGAAGTTGACACTCAGCTCTACTCAAGTTTCAGATAGCAATAAATTAAAAATCTACGATTTTTGAAAAAGGGACTTAAGAGCACAAGAAATTATATTATGATCTGATCAAAAACTCAAAGGCACACATCAGTAAATACTAGTGCAACAACAAAGATTTTTTGAAGAAAATCTCCTGCCTCAATTTGTGGAGACTAGAGCCAATATCAAAATCATTGTGTAATCTCATTCAAGAAGAAACTCAGATTTAATTTGTACTTGTGACAACCCGCTTACTAAAATAGTAGGTTCATGCACAGAGTGTCTCACAAAGCGAAATCCAAACAAGGAATCCCTCCGACACAATCCCCTTAACTTGTTGGTCGTGGAGATAAGGAAATATCATACACAAGAAAAGCAAGCAAATAATAAAACAAAACAAACAAAGCAAAACAAATAAAAATGAAAACTACCTTCATACCGTAAACCATCTCTATAAAGTCTCAATCCTATACCTAGGTGAGATATTATAGAACAACTAGCTCCTCTCAATAACTAGAAATAGGATAGCCTCGCGATTTATTCACTTGCTATCGCACCAACCAAACCAAGAATATCTCTACTCGTATAATACATATAATAAAAGTAGTACATACCACACATATCATCACTTGCCCCATAACGAGTGAAAGAAAAATATAGAACCTCCCTACCACGGGAGTCATATAGATATATTCACTATAATAATATCCATAATACCACAAGCTCGATTTACACACCCGAATCTAGGGTTAAAACAATACTACTCCATCTTTAGCTATTCTAGCGATTACTCGCGTAGTCCCCTTAACTTCTTCAGCAAAGAGAACATTCTACTAGCCTCCTCGACCTTAGTTCAATGAGCCTTCCCCAGGTGGATGTCCACCGTTGGGGTCCCATGAACACTACTTTTACAAAAGTGTAAGCAACACTTACTTGTGAGCCTATAATTTCCAATGAAAGGCTCTCTCTCTCTCCCTTGTATCAACCCACTTCGATTTAAGGTTTCTTAACCCTAAAACTCTTTATTCACAGTCGGCCTCTGATCGAACCTCGCGTGAATATTTGAGAATCTACTTCCTCATCATTCCTGATATCCTAGAGAAACTCGCTGTTGAAAACATCTAACGGGTTTCTCTATGAGCAAACCTCATGCTTCACCAAATTATGGCGACTACCATTTTCGCCACTTCAACCTTACTCCAACGGTGAAAGATTTTCCTCCCATCTTTACACCTGGGCACTTTTATACCCCTCTCTAGGCCAAAACTCACAGGCTTTATATTCTCACCAGATGAGGTTACATTTCCTCCATCCGATCGAACTTCAACATGTGAACGTCGCTTGGAGTCCCAAGCTTACTACCACTCTCCGCTGGCAGCGGTACTTAGAAAAATATATCTATTGTACTTAGTAGTCACGGTAGCAATATAAGATAATGCTACAAAGGGAGCGACCTCTAAAGCGGCCCTCATCCCCGACTACCACTTACAGCTCTTAGTAATCCCATCTCGTGACATCTTCACAACAGCCTTCCTTGATGCCCATCATCGGACGACTTACTAGTCTCACACGAATGTGCAAAGGATTTTTGGGGATCTCTTATTATAGCAGGAGAACGGATTCTCACAAGAGAAATCAACGATCTTAATCTTAGGGCTCTATATCAAGTTAGGAGTAACGCTGAAAGCGTAATACATCCGCATAGATTCCTAAGGACTCTAGAACCTAATGCTCTGATACCATCTGTGACAACCCGCTTACTAAAATAATAGGTGGCCATCCCAATACTCTAATAATTACAGGAATGATAGATGGTCCATTCTCAGCATCACTGTCGATTAAAATAGTAGTACGAGATAACCACCAATCATTTTAGAAAACGGACTGTCAATTTAAAATTTTAGTAAGTAAAAGAAAAACACTCAGACAATCCCCTTTGTAAAAATGGTGGATATCAAAAATCAATGAATAAAGAACGACAATATAATGAATAATCACTGAATAAGCTGTCGGTGAACAGACCAATACAAATAGTTACACCAAGTATTACACATTAAATATTACAATATAATAAATGAGTGCAACACTTGGGCAACACGCCCGAATATATAAACTGTACATAATTAGAGTACAATGGAGAGAAGCGTCTAATACAAATAACCTACAACATCCGCAATATGCCGTAGCTCCCTGACAACCGGAATGGAAATGTAAATACGGGTGTCCATGCGATAGAGAACCTGTATGGTAAGGGATAACTGCAAAAAAAAGGAAATATAGACGGGTCAGGGCCCGATTTGATATGATTCCCATGTGACTAAAATGCATGACAGTTAAGTGCGTCGTTCTCTCGCAATTAACAATAATAATTCTCACCTCTCAATCTAAAAGAAACTTAGCGCAATATCAATGATGATGCTCTAGTTAACCCAAGTATTAAGGGCTAACTTCTCCCCATTATCAACACTATGCCCTATTCGTGCGTGGGGTGTCTCGCAAAGCAAAATCCAAACAAGGAACCCCCCCGATACACTACTACTTAGGCAAGGTTGATCGTCAAGATCCATTAAACCCTAAGTACAATATTGATGTATATAATCATCTAATTTAATTTCCTTTAACATAGTGCTAAGGTCTAAACTTCTCCCCAGTCTCAACACTATGCCCTATTCGTGCGTGGGGTGTCTCGCAAAGAGAAATCCAAACAAGGAACCCCCCCCCCCCCCCGATGCACTAATACTTAGGCAAGGTTGATCGTCGAGATCCAAATAGACCCTCAGCACATAACTAATATATATACATATATGAGAAATCATCTACAGCTACTCAAGGAAACATAAATAAACCCATTCACCATCTAAAAGCATAATTCCTATTTCTTCTTAAGGAATATATATAAATGGTACAACATTTTATCAAATGTTTATCAATTAATCTCATTTCAACAATTTCTTTACCAATTTTATTTCCTTTCTTCCATCCAAGAAAAATACATTTTTAAAGCAAGTTTTATTAACATAAAAATGCTTTATCCTTTTTTTATAAAATCCCACTTCCCTTCTTCCATCCAGGAAGTGTAATCAAAAGTCATTTTTATTATCATAAAAATACTTTTGTATACCATATGCTTCCATCTCCCTTCTTCCATCTGGGAAATGTATCCGAAGCCAAACCATATATCCCATTTCCCTTCTTCCATTCGGGAAATGTATTTAAAGCCAATTCATTATCATGGATTGCTTTAACATATCTAAGACCGTCCCTCCGGGTTTTCCCACTGGACGCGCCCCTAAATGGCTATCATCTTCCAAGGCCTATCAAACAAGACAACCTGGGAACCTACCAACGTCTAGAAGTGGCCATATGCCTGCGGGATAGTCAAGACCACACCCAGAATCTCTTAACCAGCACAGTACAATAAACGCCCATATGTCCTAGGGACTATATCCACCCTGCATTCATTAGCCAGGGGGCTTCACCTCACGCGCGGAACTTCCCTAATGATAGAGATTTAGGGAGGTGTGTATCCATAAATTATCATTTATGAAAAACATTGCTTTTTCCTTTTGAAAACATCCAATTTTACGTTCTCAAAATCATTTGTACTTATTCATTTAGTACCACATATTAGCATATGTCTTTCTTATTCTTAGTGTCATATTTTATTAATGACCTAAGACCCAAAATGCCATTATCCTCAAACTAGTCTCCAAGGGTTAATACAATTTCATAAACCCTCAAAGTGAGTCTCCCTCAAGGATTATCTCCCAAAAGTCTCAACATTGACATTTTATCTCCAATATATTTTTCGGTTAATCTCCTATATCATACGGACATTAACCTAAGCAACTAGCCCTCGGGGTAAGCCCAATCATCCCATTTTATCCTAGGACATTAGTCTACCCAAAACATCCCTATAGGACTCTCCATTACTTCCCAAAGGAAGGTCCCTAAACCTTGGACCTAAAAGAAAAAAGGGCTTGCAAAAAATCAAACTAGGAAAATCTCACAAAAACAGGGGAACCGAATCGATTCGCCCCTAGGGACAAATCAATTCGCCCTTGCGAATAGATTCGTCTAAAATCCGAATCGATTCGGTGAGTGAAAACTTGACATCCTGTAATGGCCGAATCGATTCGGCCCCAACCCGAATCAATTCGGTTTACCCAGACCTGTATCCTCCCCCTTATCCGAATCGATTCGCCCCAAGGGCCGAATCGATTCGGTCCTGCACACTACACCAAATCTGCACTATTGTCACGGTCATTGATCTTGACAAGTTGGACTTTTCAAGGTCAATGACCGTGAAAATTCGGGACGAGGTAACTTTTTTTGTCATGGACGTGTCACGGTCAATGACCGTGACAAGTTCGTTACAATTGTCACGGTCGTGTCACGGGCCATGACCGTGACCCGTTTAGTCACAGTTAAAACCGTGACAAAGCCTTGACCCTTTTTAAAAAATTGTCACGGTCAATGACTGTGACAATTCTGGGCAGAATTTAAAAAAAATCTGCTGGGAAGTATGGCCACTACCACTGCCCAGCAGTATATTTGAACCTGTTATAGCAACGTTGTACCTGTTCAAACATCATATATCCAAACAAACTAAAGATAATGAAAATATATATTCAAAATAGAAACTATTTAAGAAGAAACAACATCACCATCAATTATCTCAAATCTACAAACTATTTAGCTGGAAAAGAGATTTTTTACCGCGACTCTCGGGGACACCTCCTTATCCTTCCCTTCTCGTCCGAATAGCCACATAAGTATCGAGCATATGTGGCCTACCCTCAGGGCCACTCCCTTTCCCTGAATTGAAATAAAGTAAAATTAGTATCCTGCCCGCAAATATAGATAAATATAAATCGAAATTGAAATCGAAATCGAAATTGACATATAATTATAAATACATTACCTATAGTGTCACCCAAACAGCTAACTTGAGCTCATATGACACCTCCTTACAACTAATGTACCCCGGGCAATCGTGTCAAATATAATTCTCTTCAAATCTAAACACTAAGAAATGCCATAATCCTATGGAGTTATGCGCTGCAAATTCCTTCCAACCGTTGTGTAGCCAAAAATCAGCAGTTGAAGTTGTCAATTCCACCTTTCAATGGTCTCCCATGTTTTGCTAGAGGTTCCAAGTGGTGGGGTATGGAAAGTGGAATTGACAACTTCAATTGGTGATGTTTGGCTACATAACGGTTGGGAGGAATTTGCAAAGCATAACTCCATAGGATTATGGCATTTCTTAGTGTTCGGATAGACGAAGAGATTCAGTCTCCTCTCCACAAATAGGACACCCCAAATAACTATGTGCTAATCACTTATTAAAGGTAAAAAGCGTATATTCATGGATTAGTATAAACAAAACTTAGATGTAGTTGGAATATTTATGTATTAATCTCCTCGCCACACACGCACACCACACAAGAGTGAAAATGATAAAGTGCAAATCAATTAAAAGCATTAAAAATGGATGTTTCAGTACAAATTGAAATAGTTATTACAAATTGAAAAATTGTTTCAAATTCGGGTTATCATCAAAAATGGATTGATATTCGGTAGGAGCAGCCAAGTCATCCACACTACTATTTAGACGCCTTGGAGCGTGTTGGAAAATTGACCACGGCTCGTTGTTGATATACTCCGAATAAAACACTTGCTTAACCTTTTGAAATGCACAAACAAACGGCTCATCGCTCACGTGGTCGTTGCTCTTCAACTTGGACAAGTCAACCATGATCAAATTGGTGACATGATCAACTTTACAAGCATTTTTATCCTCAACTCTTACCCAGTCACAGTAAAATACAACCTCTTTGAAGCTTATATAATCCAATTCAAATATATTTTGGATTACACCATAGTAAGTCATTTCAGCTTCAACGAGGTTTTTATCTTTTGCGCTCGCTCGAAAGATAGTAAGAGCTTTGTATGAAATTCCCGAGTTCTGTACATTTGTACTTTCCTCGTACACTTTAGCGCCGAAAATGTAACCGTTCAATCGATACTTTTTGTACTCTTGTACCACGAACAAGGGTCCAATGGCTATATGAGCAAGCCTTGATGTCGCATCACCCATCTTTAGGAGCTGAGAATATAGATAAATTAATTATATTAGTGGTAAAATTTGAGTGTAATGTAACGTTATATAATGACTGTTTTCATTATAATTACCTCTTGTGTCAACCACAGCCTAAATTCGCTGTCTGATTGTACCATTGTTTTTCGTCTTTTATTGTTCTCACAGGCTTCATATTTTCTGCATATTACAAAATTAATCATGTATAAAATAATCTAAAATAATGTTAAATATTATAATAATCGAAACTTACTTTTTCCATTCTTCGACATCTTCATGTGTGTCAAATAGATAATGAGCTATTTGTTCATGTTGAAAACTCGTTAATTTCACTCGTTTTCCCATCACATGACCACCATCATCGACGAATTCATTAGTGTCATCAACGCTGGTCGAGTCAGGCATATATTCCCGAGTATATATTGATGACTCCACGGTGATGTATTCCTCTGCAATTGATCCTGCAATGTATCGCGTATTCTTAACGTAATCTTTAAAAACTTTCATCAATATTTCAAACGGATACATCCACCGATATCTAACTGCACCACAAAGAAGTGCCTCGTCACATAGGTGTACCAACAAGTGAACACTTATGTCAAAGAATGCTGGGGGAAAGTACTTCTCCAATACACAAATCGCTTCGATCACAGTTAATTTTGCGGTCACTATGTGTTCTCGATTCACTACCTTCTCACACAAGAGGGAGAAGGTCATACTAATTTGCATAATAGCCCTACGCAAATCCTTGTGCTTGGAGAAACAGTGCTTAAATAATAGAGGAACCAATTACATGATCACATGCCAATCGTGGGACTTCCACTTATGTAAATCATGAGTAGGATAATTCACAATCCTTTGCAAGTTGGACGAAAAAGTAGATGGGCCCTTCAAATTATATATTGTGTCTAGAAGCACCTTCCTTTCCCCACTCGTCAAAGTAAACAAACCAGGGGGACTTATTGTCCTTCCCCTACTATCTTCTTTCAACCATAGTTGTGGCTTAAGTTTTAACGTTTTAAGGTCTTTTCGTGCATTTTCTCCATCCTTCGAATGACTCCCCCCAAGGCAAGTCCCCACAATATGTTCAGCGAAGTTCTTCTCTTCATGCATCACACCCAATACATGGAGCACCGAGTTATTCTTCTAATAAGGCAAGTCAAATAAAATTAACCTCCGAGACCATGCCTTTCTTATCTCAGTTTCATTCCCAGTTGGAGTCTTCTTATGCTTGACATTCTTAAATTTGGGATTCTTACCTGGCATATTAGGGCCACATTCAGAAGATTTACTTTCAATTTCTGAACCCGAAAGTTGTCTCGGCGGTAGCCTATGTTCAATTCCGCCCAATAAAAAATTGGAACCTTTCTCAGATCTGAAACTATGAGCTGGGGGTAAAAAACTCCTGTGGCGATGGTATACATTTTTTAAGCTTGAGGATAGACGAAGAGATTCAGTCTCCTCTCCACAAATAGGACACCCCAAATAACCATGTACTACACAATCGGATAATGTCCCATAAGCTGGAAAATCATGAATTGCCCACATCAACATAGCTTTCAGCGTAAACTCTTCTTTTCTAAAAGAGTCAAATGATTGCACACCCTCTTACCACAACTCATTTAATTCTTCTACCAAAGGATCCAGGTAGACGTCAATGGGGACAAGCTGCTTATGCTCCCTCAACTGCTCCAGGTAGACGTCAATGGGAACAATTCAGCTTGTCCCCAGAACTCTGCGATTTTGTGTTGGAGCAGTTGAGGGAGCATAAGATATGGTCCTGGGTCAACTGCTCCAACACAAAATCGCAGAGTTCTGGGGACAAGCTGAATTGTTCCTGTCAAACAAATGCAAAACAAAAACAATGTAAGTGTTAGTTGCGAATAAATATAAATTGAAATATAAATACATTACCTGTAGTCTCGCTCAAATAGCTAACTTGACCTCATTTGGAACCTCCCTCTAACTGGTGTACCCGAGTCGATAATCATCTTCACCAGCTCGAGGGATCTAGTCGATAATCATGTCTTGTTCTCAACAGCCATTCCCAATTTGTCCCATTTGGGGAGCCTAGGGGTCGAGGAGCCCTCGTCGCCTCTGCTACCGTCGAGCCCTGAAGAAGACGTCATTATTATCATCATCATCATCCTTGTCTTAATCCCTGAAGGAGACATTTTCTGTAAAAATTATATTTATTAGTACAAATACAAATGAATTAGAAGAATACAAACACACACCTGAAGAATGCACACACACACTTGAAGAAGACATACAAACATTTTATGTGGTCATGCCACTCTCAAATCGGTCGTGACACGAAGTAATTTTAGAAAATAGTTGAAAACTCCCCCCCACCCACCCACCCACACACATGCATACACCTGCACACACACACACATACACACAACACACACACACACACACACACACATACAAAGGAAAGAGAGAAAATGAGAAAATGATCAAGTACAAATGAATTAAAATTAGCAAACTGATGTCCGATAAAAGCATTAAACTATTGTCCGATTATTGTAATACTTATTACAAATCTAAAAATTGTTTCAAATTTGGGTTATCATAAAAAATGGATTGATATTCAGTAGGAGCATCCAAGTCATTCACACTAATGTCTAGACGCTTTCGCTCATGTAGGACGATTGACCAAGAATCATTATTGATATACTCCGAGTAAAACACTTTCTTGACCTTTTGAAATGCACAAACAAACGGCTCATCACTCATATATTCATTGTTCTTCAACTTGGACAAGTCAATCATGATCAAATTGGGGCCAGGATCAACTTTACAATCATTTTTATCCTCAACTCTTACCCAATCACAGTAAAATACAACCTCTTTGAAGATTACATAGTCCAATTCAAATATATTTCGAATTACACCATAGTAAGTCAATTCAACTTCAACGAGGTTTATATCTTTTGCGCTCTCTCGAAAGAAAGTAAGAGCCTTGTATGAAATGCCCGAGTTCTGTACATTTGTACTTTCCTCGTACAACCTTTCGTTGAATACGTAACCGTTCAATCGATACTTTTTGTACTCTTGTGCCATGAACAAGGGTCCAGTGGCTTGATGCGCAAGCCTTAATATCACATCACCCGTCTTTAAGAGCTGAGAATATAGATAAATTAATTAGGTTAGTTGTGAAGTTTTATTGTAATGTAACGTTATATAATAGCCATTTTCATTATAATTACCTCGTGTGATAACCACAGATTTGCCATTGGTTTTCGTCTTTTATTGTTCTCATATGCCTCATATTTTCTGTATCAAATTAATGTGACGAGCGTATTATAAAATTAATCATGTATAAAAGAAACTAAAATAATGTAAAACTTAAAATAATTTAAACTTACCATTTAAAACAATCTAAACCTTTTGACTGTTGTAAATTATTTTTAGTACTATTTATCTTGGGCCATGCGTGATTAAGTTTTGATTTGGATATAAATCTATACGATTGTAACAACCCTTATTTTCTCACGTAAAGGCTGGCAGGCACGATACGCCGAAGATGGGGCTTATCAATAACTTATACCATTCTCAGAACTGAAGGAATAAAAACTTTCTTTATTTTATATTAAAACCCACAATGAATAAAAACACTCAACAACATTTCCTTTACATGAATAATAAAAAACTACATCATAATACAATGTCCATAATGTAAAGCTAAATACAACAAAAATAAATAAACACTTGGGCTTATGCCCTTACAAATCCCAATATGAAATAAAATGACAAGGAGAGTGAAGTACAACCTATACTAGATTCAATAGAGAAAATCCACTACATGTAATGCGACTGCAAGCCTAATCCATCTTCAGTCTTGCTTTCCCTGACATTAAGAATACCTGGGGGGAAAAACATTTATAATTTCGGTCAGAGCCCGATGTGTGCAAGGATTATTCGCCAATAAATATGCAATTTGTTACTAACTCATACTTCACGTCTCCCTATCAATGCTCACATGAAACGAGTACCTCAACTCTCATTTAGAAGCAGTCCTACTTGTATCCTTAAATGAATATCAATTATAAACTTAAATTATTTAATCATCCAAGTAAAGAATAAATCATTGCCATTATGCACTAACTACAAGTGATTTTTCATGTTTGATACCCCTATCCCCGAATAGATTTCGTGATATAAATTTCTCAATATACATAAACTAAGTGCATTTCCTTACAATTCATATCCTTTGACCCCCGTCTATTTATTCAAATCATTTAATGATTAAATTCATATTCCTTGTCGTCTACCCCAATAGACTATTAGTTTCACTCTATTAAATTACCAAATTATTATTCTCATTTAATAATTGGCTGCACCATTTTTCATTATGTTTAATGTTTGTCTACTCATTTAAACTATCCAAAAAAATTCTTATTAATAATTGTTTGCCGCATTATTCATTAGGAATCATCTTCGTCCTTAATTATCCACACCATTTTATTTACCATTTTTTATCATCAATTAAACCATATCTATATCTTTAGACAAAAAGGGGTCATATCCCATAAGGTATACCACAATGTGCAAATGGATAAATATAAATGACTATATTAATAGTCAATTAATTCAAAAGAAATCCTTACAATTTAAATTATCAACTTACATTTATTCCAATCTTATCTGTATCAAGTAAAAGGCATAAACATCTGATACGCATTATAGAGTCACAATAATATTTATTGTCCAGGTCCTTAGGTAATTTAATTTATTTCAATAGTATCCGGGTAATTAATAATATATGTGCTTCCATATGATTGACACACAAGGGCATCTACCGTTATTGTCTAATTCGTGCTCTATCAGCAAGTCCGAAGGAATCTTAATATCCAAGTCAGACAGTCCAAAGGAATCCTGACATCCTTAGAGGACACCACAAAACACACATAAGTTGGGGGCGGTCCCTATGCAGGACACTGGTATACGGCTCATACACAGCAGTGATATAGGAAGGGTCAGCGCCACACCTACCCCTCGAGGGTGGAGCCTCTGCGTAGTACCTATATGGCCTACACAACGTCAATTCCACCTGTGCCGACGTGTGGTCACTGGCCCTACGCATGAACCCCCTAGCCCATAGGAAAGTCCACTGCTATGTCAACACACAAATATAATATTTTACATATTATTATTCCCATTTAATATGTATAGGTAGTTAGTCTATAACTAATTTAATCCAAGGATATCCCAATCCATATAAATTGTATCCTCCTTGGCATATCCATAACATATAGTCAATTAGTCCATAACTCCTTTTTAAGTCGATACCTTACGACTATTTCCCGATTAAATATTAAGTTTCATAAAAATCTTCTTTGGACTTAAATCACACTTCATAATTTATTACTCTATAAATACATAGGCATAGTTATTCACCAAACTAACCTTTCAAAAACATTATAGGTATAGTTATTCCCAAACTAACCTTACCCACACATTTAATACCCTTAGCAGGTTGCCCTTTTGACTCAAACTCTATTCATTCTAGATTATTAATAATTGTACAGTTCTTAATACATTTTCAACACTACACCAAATCTGTCGAATTATCACAATCATTGACCTTGACAAGTTGGACTTGTCAAGGTCAATGACCGTGACAATTCTGGGGGTGACAACTTTTGTTGTCACGGACTTATCACGGTCATTGATCGTGACAAGTTCGTTAGACTTGTAACGGTCCTTGACCTTGACAAGTTTTATCACGGTTAAGGACCGTGACAAACCCGTGACATTTAATAAAAAATTATCACGGTCATTGACCGTGACATGTTTCTTTGTCACGGACTTATCACTGTCAATGACCGTGACAATTTTGGGCAGAATTGAAAAAAAAATTACTGGGCAGTATGGCCACTGCCCAGCAGTATATTTGTACCTGTTTTAGCAACGTCGTACCTATTCAAACATCATATATCCAAATTAAATGGAGATAATGCAAATATGCATTCAAAACAATATGCATCATGATATAATCCAAATATAATTCAAATGTAACTTAAAACAATTCAATTCAAATAATGTCACTACATGTTTGGGGTAAGGTCAGCTCTGAGGAGATGAGTAGGTCACACGATATACGAATTGACACACCCAACAATATACATCATGTCGCATTGTTCGCGCAACCACAAGGGGGAGTTCTCCTTCTCGGGTATCACATGCATGACGAGCACCTTGGACTCAATGTCTTGAAGCAAGCGTCCATAAACTAGCATACCATGGACGGTATTCAGGTCCCTCAACTCCCGCCCTATCCATTGGCCATCAAATATGTCCAGTAAAACAACGCTCGGCCAACCAAGTGTCGACATCAATCGGTTGAAGGGATCCAAATAGGGGAGTGGATCATCAAAGTCCGCACGTGTCGGCGATGAAGGAGCGAGGCCCACATCCTCGTCATCCTTCACCTCGTCCTCCTGCACCTTCTCCTTCCCTTTCCCCCTACGGTTTACTCCCAACGAATGCTTCATGAATGAGAACATATCTTGGACTGTCGCCTCCAAATGGGACAGCTTTGTGTCATGCAAGTCCACCGTTCGAGCCAACCCGGTGTCGCTCGTCTCCAATTCGATGATCCTCAATTTAGCCACCCGCGAGCTCACCCCCCTTGTCCTCCCCTTGTGATCAGCGCTAAGAACTTGGCTGAGTGTGTCTGTGGACAAAGATGCCTTGTCGACATCAGACTACGACTCATGCACTTCCTTAAGCATTGCCTAAAATGACAAAAAGCACATGATTAGTAAAATAAGTAAATAACAAAATTATAACTTAATTAATAAAAAGTAAATTGTCGGATTACTTACAATCGTGGCCGCGATGCTCGGGGACACCTCTTATCCTTCCCCTTCTTCGTCCGAATAGCCACATAAGTATCAAGCCTATGTGGCCTACCCCCAGGGCCACTCCCTGTCCCCTGAAATAAAATAAAATAAAATTAGTATCGGCCCCGCAAAGTAAAATAATGCAGAATAATATAATTCTGTAGCTATAGAAAAATTAAATCTTACCATCATCCTATGCTCCACCTCGCGTAAGACGTCCGTCCAGAGTAGTGAACGTCCGTCTTTTTTTCCCGATTTTCCCTCCTCGATTGGCGAGATGCCAATTTTCGCTTCCCGATCTCATTGTTAATGAACTTTTGCCATTGTGCCAATGAGACCGGCTCCTTTGGCGGGACGGATTCACGCATTCGGATAACAGACTCTCGGGTCTTCCTAAAGTACTGGGTCCGCATATTTTTCTTCCACGTCTTGTGTTTCTCCCTCAACTGCTCCAAGATGGAATCGTGTAGCTTTAGATTCAGGCTGAATTGTTCTTGTTCAATAAATACAATGTTAGTTGCGAATAAAAATAAATATAAATATAAATATAAAATGAAATCGAAATCGAAATTGAAATATTCATATAAATATAAATTCATTACGTGTAGTGCCACCCAAATAGCTAACTTGAGATCATTTGGAACCTCCCTCCAACTACTCTACCCCTAGGTCGATGATCGTCTTTACCATCTCGAGGGATCTCGCTAATAGCCTTGTCTTGTTCTCGATGGCCATCCCCAATTTTCCATATCTGGGGATCCTAGGGGCCGAGGAGACCTCTTCGCCTCCGCTACCACCGAGCCCCATCATCATAATCAGCATCATCCTCCTTGCCTTAACACCTGAAGGAGATATTTACTGTAAAAAAATGTTGTTATTAGTACAAATCAAAATGAATTAGAAGAAGACATGCAAATATGTACAATTACTACAAATCCAAATGAATTGTTACTGTTTAACACCTCAATTCTGAATTCCAAAATAACAGCATCTAGATCATAATATATACAATTACTAAAAATTCGAATCATCCCCACCCCCACCCCCACTGCCCACACACATGCACACTACACAAGAGTGAAAATGATAAAGAGAAAATCAATTAAAAGCATTAAAAATGGATTGACAAAGTACAAATTGGAATATTTTTTACAAATAGAAAAATTGTTTAAAATTCGGGTTATCATCAAAAATGGATTGATATTCGGTAGGAGCAATCAAGTCATCCACACTACTATTTAGACGCTTTAGCGCGTGTAGGACAATTGACCACGGATCGTTGTTGATATACTCCGAGTAAAACACTTGGCTAACCTTTCGAAATGCACAAACAAACGGCTCATCGCTCACGTGGTCGTTGCTCTTCAACTTAGACAAGTTAACCATGATCAAATTGGTGACAGGATCAACTTTACAAGCATTTTTATCCTCAACTCTTACCCAGTCAAGTAAAATACAACCTCTTTGAATATTATATAATCCAATTTAAATTTATTTCGAATTACACTATAGTAAGTCATTTCAGCTTTAAAGAGGTTTTTATCTTTTGCACTCGCTCGAAAGAAAGTAAGAGCCTTGTATGAAATGCCCGAGTTCTGTACATTTGTACTTTCCTCGTACACTTTTGTGCCAAATACGTAACCGTTCAATCGATACTTTTTGTACTCTTGTTCCACGAACAAGGGCCCAGTGACTAGACGAGCAAGCCTTGATGTCACATCACCCGTCTTTAAGAGCTGAGAATATAGATAAATTAATTATACTAGTTATAAAGTTTGAGTGTAATGTAACGTTATATAACGTCCATTTTCATTGTAATTACCTCTTGTGATAATCACAACCTAAATTCGCTGTCTGATTGTACCATTATTTTTCGTCTTTTATTGTTCTCACAGGCTTCATATATTCTACATATTACAAAATTAATCAACCATAGTTGTGGCTTAAGTTTCGACGATTTAAGGTCTTCTCGTGCATTTTCTCCATCCTTCGAATGGCTCCCCCAAGGCAAGTTCCGACAATATGTTCAGCGAAGTTCTTCTCTGCATGCATCACATCCAATAAATGGCGCACCGAGTTATTCTTCCAATAAGATAAGTCAAATAAAATTGACCTCCTAAACCATGCCTTTCTTGTCTCAGTTTCATTCCCAGTTGGGGTCTTCTTATGCTTGACATTCTTAAATTTGGTATTCTTACCTGGCATATTAGGGCCACATTCAGAAGATTTACTTTCAATTTATGAACCTGAAAGTTGTCTCGACGGTAGCCTATGTTTAACCCCGCCCAATAAAAAATTGGAACCTTTCTCAAATCTGAAACTATGAGCCGGGGGTAAAAACCTCATATGGAAATGGTATACATTTTTTGAGCTAAAGGATAGACGAAGAGATTCAGTCTCCTCTCCACAAATAGGATAGCCCAAATAACCATGTACTACACAATCGAATAATGTCCCATAAGCTAGAAAATCATGAATTTCCCACATCAACATAGCTTTCACCGTAAACTCTTCTTTTCTAAAAGAGTCAAATGATTTCACACCCTCTTCCCATAACTCATTTAATTCTTCTACCAAAGGATCCAGGTAGACGTCGATGTCATCTCTTTAGGTATCAACAAAGACATCATTGAAAATTCAGGTCTCATACACAGTGAAGGAGGGAGGTTGAGTGGGGATAAGATCACTGGCCATACACTCTTATTGGTTCTTAGATTTCCCAATGGATTGAAACCATATGTTGATATAGCCAAACGAATGTTGAGCTGTTCTCGAGCAAAATTGGATACTCATAAGTCATCCTCCTCCAAGCTATAGAATCAATAGGATGATGCATTATATCACCCCCCCTACTTCTGCCCTAGCATGCCAAGTCATTGCCTCTGCAATCCATGGTACTGTGAAAAATCGCTTTAATCTAG
This sequence comes from Sambucus nigra, assembly GCA_949130495.1. NCBI lineage: Eukaryota > Viridiplantae > Streptophyta > Magnoliopsida > Dipsacales > Adoxaceae > Sambucus > Sambucus nigra. The sequence goes on from OX422208.1 coordinate 120,713,061, forward strand.
GCCCAACGGGAAAATATTTCAACACTTTTTGAGGCACTTTTGAGCTTGTGCCTTCCCCACCAATTGATTGGACATATCTAGGTTCATCGCAAACCGGACAACGATCGAGATTTTCATACTCCTTTCGGTATAGTATGTTGTCATACACAAGCATGAATCGATTTGTACTTCATTCCCAAACCTTTCAAACTGTTCTTCATAACAGGATAGCTATTTGGAAGCGTATTCTCCTTGGGTAGTAACCCCTTCACCCATTTCAGAATTCCTATCACGCTCTTGCCAGACAAACCATACTGCGTCTTCAAACTGTGAAAACCAACCATGGCATGTAAAGTTGTTTGATCTTTCTCACATCCAGAGTATAACGGTTGGGTCACCTTAAATTTTAAACTTTAGTATTCATCGTCAAGGTTTATCGTGATATCTTCACGAGCATTTGAACCTTGTACATCATTAGTAACCTCATTCTCCTCTGCTTTATAAACTATGTACGCATCATCAACTAAATCCTCTAACATATTATGATCTACGTCATCCCCTTCTACATTTATCCCACTTGTTGAAGGTTGTTATGAAGGTTTTTCGGGGACAAAAGGAACTTTTAATTCACCGTGAAAACTCCAAAATCGATAACTATCTTACATACCCGATCTTACCAAATGTAGTTCAACTGTTTTCCACTCAAACACCTTACCATTCCTACACCTAGCACACGGACACGAAAACTCTTCATCATTATGACATCTCTTTGCGTAGTTCACAAATTCATTAGCACCTCTGGTAAACACATCTCTCATTCTATTTGTCTCACCCATCCACTCTTTGTATTTCGGATATCCCATCACAGCTACCACAACTAATCACCTATTAAAGGTAAGAAGCGTATATTCATGGATTATTATAGTATGTTTATATTCGATTTATAAAGGAAAGAAGCGTAGATTTATAGTATGTTTCATTTAATTATGTCTTATTTATATTCGATTTTTAAATTTCAAATTCAAATTTAATTTATAATAGAAATTTCTATTTCCTCCATATCCTCTAAAGGGTGAGTGATCCTATCCCATTCAAGACCGCATTTTTCTGTAACATACTTAAACACCCCTTGCACATTGTTACGATTTGAGAAAAATTCGACAGCATATCCCCGTAGTTCTCCAAGTACACGACGTAGATTGGCAAGTGTGAGTGTTATTTCAATTGATCAATTTAAATAACAGTCACACTTGTCAATCTAGTATGTACCCAGAGAACATTAGGATACGACTGCAGAACTTCCTCCAAAAGTAACAACTTTAAGCCACTAAGAATATTATTATACAGAAATTATGCAGTCCCAAACGGGACAATTCGAGAGATCTCATTACAGGGGTAATGACTCTCGAACGGGTCTAAGGGCTATTGAATGCGTACGCATAAGAACTAGAAGGCTAGTATCTATGCGCACTATATGTAATTTCAAGTATGTTTCATTTAATTATCATATTATATATAAATATATTGTTCGTTATACAAAGTAATTTTCAAAAAAAGTTAAAAAATCCCACCCCCATATGGACAATAATCCAGTGGTCCTGCCACTTTTAAAATTAACCAACACAACATCGATCCACTATAATCCAATCGCAATGGCAACAACAAATGTGTATCCCGTACTCCTTCTAATTCATCTACTCAATTAATTCTTTTCATCAATCAAACTAATAATTAAAGTATACAATTATTAATTTACTAATTTACAATGAGGGGCAATCCTACTTGCATATGAAAGGGGCACCAATTATTAATTTACAAAAAAAATTAACAACCAATAAATATTAAATCAACAATTCTTTTACAAGGGGCAATCCAATATGAGGGGAAATATCTAATAAACCAAAAAAATAATTAAAAAAACACGCACACGCATATATACATCCCCTGCCCCGTCCCCCGTCCACCCCCCACCCGCTGTCCCTGCCCACTCCCCCCCCCCCCCCCCCCCCCGGCTGCCCCTGCCCAAAACAGGCACACACACATATATACACACGCACATATACACACCCACGCACATATACACACACACACGCATATATACACACATAAACACACACGCGCGCGCACATACACCCCCTCCCCTCACCCCAGCCCTGCTACCTCCCCACACACACACACACACATATATACACACACGCACATATACATACACATATACATAAATGGAGGAGAAATAGAGAGAGAAAATATACCAAAATTGTAGAGAGAGAGAGAGAGCAGCCGCTAGAGAGAGAGAGAGACAAATGGAGGGAACAAAATCGATGGAAAAAAAGGGAGGGTTTTTTTACTGACAGAATTGTCACGGACATGTCATGGTCATTGACCGTGATAACATTATAGTATTGTCACGGTCAATGACCATGACAAGTCCATGACAACTGCACTTGTCACGGTCAATGACCGTGACAAGCCTTTGTCATGACCTTATCACGGTCAATGACCGTGACAAAAAACGCATGTATTTTTATCACAGTTAAAGACCATGACAAGGCTAAGCGCTTAAAGGGTGACAATTTGACCATTTTGGTGTAGTGAAATAAGGTTTATATGTACATATATAAGGAGTCAACTAATTGTGGAAAAAGGGTTATATGTACTTATATAAAGAATCCTCTAATATGAATAAGTAATGTCACCCCAACCTACTATCACAACCGACGTTAACCATTTAGACTTATCCCACTAGACTTAGGATACCATTACTACTTAATGTCGTTAAATGGTAATAATTTGAGGAATTTAATCACTAATTATAACCTCATGCCGTTGAAGTATCTCAAGTATCCGTTTCTTTTTATTTAAACTCTCCCCGAATTAATCATAATATTTTTATCGTATCTTTTAGGGTCTTATCCTCTATATGCCCCTTCCAAAATTTCTCAAATCCTCTAAGTACATCCCGAACCCTTATATATTTATTTCATATAGCTCTATTCAAGAATCCTACGTAAATTATCTTGTTCATATGGTCTCGTACACCCTTTCGTAGAAAAATCATATCAAATTAAAAAAAAATCAGAAAAATACGCAGTCGGCGCCCAGGCGATTGAAATGAGAAAAAATCTATCTCCAAGACCTATAACCTTGTAGTTCATCATCCAAGTATAGAACAACAATCACAATATCTCAATCGAGACAACCTCCAATGGAACAACAACCCAAAAATAATATTTCTTAAAATTTACCCTACAAATCTGCCTAGATTTTTAAAATGCAGTTTTGAAGCATTTCGGAGCCATTTTTGGAAAAAACGCATCAGAGAACAAAATGCAAAAAATGGCATTTTCTACGAGGCAATGTTGACGGAATAGCCATTTTAGGAACCAAAATAGCGAAAAACGGTATTTAAGATGACGGTTTAAGTTTTAAATAATACCTAATTCACCCAATTTTATAAAGTTCTCAATTTTAAGAAGTTGTTTTACAATTCAATCCCTAGGATGATGTTATTGAATTTGTATCTAGATGGAGGGTTCTATAACACATCTTCTAAAATTAACCTTCCATTTAAACCACATGAATACATAATTAATACAAGGGGTTACGGATCTAAACATGGGTTACCGTATGGGATGGGGATAATGTGTTACTAGAATATATAATGTTAATTTATTGTGTTTAGTCTAATCCTACATTCATAACTTATGAAATAATGAATTAGTCACAAACACAAATTTGTGAAGTCTTCAGTAGGAATGTTCATGTTCGGGACTAGTTTTGGCCACTATAATATGATGATTGACTTGCGGTGAAAACTAGATAGTTGTAGATATATGAGTTCAATTTGTAACAAAACAAACGGTGTGTAAAACAAAGGTCCGAGTAAGGAGTAATGCTGAAATTAGGAATAGGGGGTAAAGTAGTCATTTAGCTTTAAAGGATATTTTGTCTTATATGGCAATACATGTCATATTTTGATTGGACCAAGGGGAGGTAACTTATGCCGACTTTAAAACCTTGAAAGGACCTCCTCCTTCAGCCAAAATCAGTAATGAGAGAGTTTGGCTTGAGGAGAGAGAATCGGGAAGCTCGGGAAGTAGAAAGTGAGGAGAAAATTTGAGAAATATTTGTAAAAAATTACGAAAAAAGTCCCTAAGGTAATTCCACGCATAAATCTTGTTATTATTTTGGTATTATTGATTGAAATTATTGAAATCATTGATTGTTTATTGAAATTTCTTGCCTTGGTGTATATGTACGGATAAATGCAAGTTTAAGTAAAGTTGAACGTGTAAATCATGTATATTGCTTTGATTGGAAACCTTGTGTATTCAAACTTCTATAACTTTTTGTATATTTATTGGAATTGAATAATTATAGTTGGATATGAAAATAGACTCATATATGTATAAAATATACGAATATTATTTAAAAATACCAAGAAATTAATCTTTGGTGATAGTTTGAAGTTCAGGTATAAAATCTGCCCCAAAAGAGTAAGTATGCACACCATGTGTTCGATGTTTTGCTTGACATAGCAAATGAACCTAAAAAAATATGAAACTTTAACTTTGTATTTTTAAATACATTTATTGATGTTGGGTGAAATATCATAGAAATTTATGATACAAAAAAATTATGAAAATTCTTGGAAGTTGACTGAACGATAAAGGAGCCTATAGCGCAGATTTGCTATGTAGCAAAGAAATGGGCATATCTTGCTTTAGAAAACTTGAAATGACATGTCGTATTTTGGATTCGTAACCCAATATGTTATGGATGAAACTACTAAGAAGAAATTGAAATATATTTGGTCTATGATTTGGGTATGGTAAATATCTTAACATGAAGTTAGATTGGACTTCATTTACGATATATGATTTAAATGGGATTATATGATGCTTATGAATTGGGTTAAGTTTAACTTATTCCTTGGATTGCTAATATCCTTAATGATTATACTAATATTGTAATAATTTATATGTGAAAGGGAAGAAGAACCGGTTGAACAAGTGCCAGACAAAGGCACGGGAAAAACACGTGAAATGGCCAAGATGAGTGTACTCACTAGAAAGAGATGTATTATACATGGTTATGGAGATGATTTGAACATCATTCATGGGTAAGATGTATTACACATGGTTATGGATATGATCTGAATATCACTCACGGGTAAGATGTACTACATATGGTTATGGATACTATCTGAATATCACTCATTGGTAAGATGTATTATACATGGTTATGGATATGATCGAAATATCACTTATTGGTAAGATGAATTATACATGGTTATGGATATGATTAGAATTATATTGAATATGAATTTGTTCATTTCGGTTTACCCAAATGGGAGGTTATTCCCCGACCCGGAATGGGTGAGATTTGTCTATTAAAGACAAGGGGTTACTCCTCGACCAGGAATGGAGGAGAATGCCTATTTCAGATAGGATATGTGAATCATGATTAGGATAAGTTGGTCATTCTTTATGAATGAGCTGGATAAGTATATAATTGGTAATTCATTATATTTGAGACAGATAAGTGTATAATTTATAATTCTTTATGAATGAGACGGATAAGTATATAATTGGTGATTCTTATGAATGGGATGGATAAGTATGCATATATCATCACGGGGATATGATTTATTGTGGTTAATTTTATATAATAGTGTAGTAGTGATGCATTTGCTGAGCTATTTTACTCATGGTTCCTATGTTTATGTTTTTCAGGTATTGTGGTATCACTACCAAATCTAAGAGGTTGGTTGGGTTAGCAAGGGATGCATAAAATTAGGATTTTGGTCAAACGTAAATGGGGTAATTTAAGCCCACTTATGTTTTTAGGAAGTTTGAATAAGCCTGATTACCTTAAAGTTGTCTAAGGTTTTAGTTTTATTGATTCATGTTAATAATTGAAAAAGGATACTCATGATTATGGTTTGGTTAAGGTAATTATGATTTGACTCACTTTGACTTTCAAACTTAATTATAAGTAATTGGGTTGGGGTGTGTCACAAAAGTCTCTAATTATGTAGTCCCAACACATGATTAAACTTTATTCTAAGCATGGTATCAACATTAATATAAGATTAGTACAATTTGAATAAGAATGGCAAGAGAATCCTTGCCTGAAATTTGTAGAGGAGCCTCTCTTCCTCCTCCTAAGGTGGACCTTTCTCTTACTCCATTGTGGTTGTGGTTAGGGTTAAGTTTTGATTGGAATGAGGGTTTATTTCTCTTCCTTCTAATCTTAAATCTTTCCAAATTACCGAGTTGGGATTTAGTCCCCAACTTTGGACCCCCAAAAGAGCCCAAATACCAAATCTAATTAGCCCGATAACTACCCGACCTGTATATATATATATATATATCTCGGGACCATTTCTAAGGGTCTAAAATACCCAAATGTGCCCGTAATACCTTTCAAAGTGCGTTCCAAATATTTTCATCCCAAAAATATATTTAATTGTTTCGTGACACACCCTAATCCTGTTTTTTTTAAATAAATAAATTACGTTTGATTTATTCCAAATCATCAAAGTCCAATTCTGAAATTTATACATAATATTGAATCTAATTACTCACAACCCGGATTAACTAATTTCACCGAATTAATTTTATTTTATTTTATTCCAAAATATACGGGGTATTACATTCTCCCCCTACAACGGAATTTCGTCCTTGATATTCAAGGTAGCATTAAGTCATATTTGCACCATTAAATTATGCTTATACCTAATTAGTTTATACTCTTATCCTATGATATAAATGAAAAGGCTCATATATGCCTATCATAACATCACTGAGATTCTCGTGTACTTCACCTTACATACATGGACACACGTACCATTAACAAATATAAATGTCACATGTACATCTAATATGTACCATTAATACCAAGAATATACATGCAACAATTAAACCACCACATACGTACATAAAAATGGCCATCCCAGTATTCGACTTCCCTTAACTCCCGACTTTTGCCAATTTCGTGCGTGGGACGTCTCGCCAGCGAAATGCAAACTAGGAACCCTCTCGATACACTACTGTACGGCTTAGTCAGTCATCGAGGTCCATTGGCCCGAGGCAAAGGAAAAATAAAAATAACAATTTTTGCTAGTCATATAATTTTCAATATTTGCTATTTTTCAAACCAACCACTTATTTCGTTATAATATTTATACTAAACTCCTATAGAGTCAACCAACCTTACTATACTTCATATGCAATTACCTCAATTTTGATAAGACATTCTCTGCTCGTATTTACTCTATAAAGAACTTATTCGTTTCTAAGTCTTCAAATGTATACCCACTCTAATCAGGTCTACCATTACCACTTTAATAACGATGTCACTATACCAGCATTACACACGATTATATACAATTTCAATAATCGAATCTGTTGTCTACACTCGCTAAGACAACACTTTCCTAAATTATACCATCACGTTATCTCGCACACGATTTTCCTCCTCATAAAAGACTTTTTCTCCCACCTGAGCATCGCCCGATTTATTCCATAAATTTGAGTTTATTCACACGTATCTACCTTCTTGAGTTATTCAAAATTTTTAAATCATACTCACATGTTGCTTTCCTAACCACTCTCAACTTTCTAAAGGTTCTTGTACGACTTAATTTCCCATTGAAATTTATTTTTTCAAAGCTAAGCTCACCCATAAAAAATTTCTCACAATAATCCTTACGGCCACTGTGAAAACCCATTTCTAACCAATCTTATCCTTTAGACATGACCACACCTCATAGAAGTCCACATAATATTAATATATTCCAGGTATATATAAATCCATTCCCCGAAAATATCATATTCCAACATAGCCATCAAATAGGCCTAAAATAACATAAGCTTCCCAAATTCTAAGTCTATCCTTTCAAAGGAATTAACAAGACCCGATTGAACATGAAGTCCCAACATCAAACAAAACATATCCCATACACTCCAAAATAGGAAAACATCTTATTTACCACGGAGACTATCACTAGTTTCTTTTTTGCAAATAATTTTATCTATAATCCGATGCCCATCTTCCTGTGGCACCAGGTCTAAACGAACTAACCTATACTAGTGAATTATTGGACATTACTGTACCTTCAAAGTCTTCCTTTAATTTACTAGGCACCATATTGCCCAAATTCTCGTAATTCTAGCAAGTGGCCCACACGAAGGTCTCTATGGCTCTTTCTCCAAAACTAACCCTTTGCCTAAATGGGCAATAACCAATCGTAAAGAACACAGTGATTCCTAGTCATAGAGCCTTACATCAAAGGATGCAACGCATAATGCGACAAGCTCAGACACAGATACTAAGGACACTAGAACCGTGCTCGGATACCAACTATAGCAACCCATTTTTTCTCACATAAAGGCTGACCAGGCACGAAACGTCGAAGATGGGTCTTATCAACAATTTATACCATTCTCAGCACTGAAGGAATAAAAACTTTCTTTATTTTATATAAAAATCCACAATGAATAAAAACACTAAACAAAATTTCCTTTACATGAATAATAAAAAACTGCGTCATCATATAATGTCCATAATGTAAAGCTAAATACAACAAAAATAAATAAGAACTTGGGCTTATGCCCATAAAAATCCCAATATGAAATAAAATAACAAAGAGACTGAAGTACAACCTATACTACAGTCAATAGAGCGAAATCCGCAACATCCAATGTGACTACAAGCCTAATCCATCTTTAGTCCTGCTTTTCCTGGCATTAAGAATACCTGGGGCGAAAACATTTTTAATTTGGGTCAGAGCCCGAGGTGTGCAAGGATTCTTCACCAATAAATATGCAATTTGTTACTAACTCATACTTCACGTTTACCCATCAATGCCCACATGAAACGAGCACCTCACCTCTCATTTAGAAGCAGTCCTACTCGTATCCTCAAATGAATATCAATTATAAACTTCCATTATTTAATCATCCAAGTAAACAATAAACCATTTCCATTATGCACTAACTACAAGTGATTCCTCATGTCTGACACCCCTATCCCTGAATAGATTTCATGATATAAATTTCTTAATATACATAAACTAAGTACATTTCCTTACAATTCATATCCTTTGGCCCTCGTCTATTTATTCAAATCATTTAATGATTAAATTCATATTCCTTGCCGTCTACCCCGTTAGACTATTAGTTTCACTCTATTAAATTACCAAATTATTATTCTCATTTAATAATTGGCTACACCATTACTCATTCTATTTAATGTTTGTCTACTCATCTAAACTATCCAAAAAAAAAATCTTATTAATAATTGTGTGCCACATTATTAATTAGGACTCAACTTCGTCCTTAATTATCCACACCATTTTATTTATCGATTTTTATCATCAATTAAATAATGTCTACATCTTTAGACAAATAGGGGTCCTATCCCATAAGGTATACCCCAATGTGTAAATGGGTAAATATAAATGACTATATTAATAGTCAATTAATTCAAAAGAAATCCTTACAAATTAAATTATCAACTTACATTTATTCCAATCTTATCAATATCAAGTCAAAGGCATAAACATATGTTATGCAATATAGAGTCAAAATAATATTTATTGTCAACATCCGTAGGCAATTTAATTTATTTCAATAGCATCCGGGTAATTAATAATATATGTGCTTCCATATAATTGACACACAATGGCATCTACCATTGGTGTCTAATTCGTGCTCTATCAGCAAGTCCGAAGGAATCTTAATATCCAAGTCAGACAGTCCGAAGGAATCCTGGCATCCTAAGCGGACACCATAAAACACACATAAGTTGGGGGCAGTCCCTACGCAGGACACCGGTATACGGCCCATACCCAGCCATAATACAGGAAGGGTCAGCGCCACACCTACACCTCGAGGGAGGGGCCTCTACGTAGTACCTATATGGCCTACACAACGTCAAGTCCACCTGTGCTGACACATGGTCACTGGCGCGCCGCACGAACCCCCAAGTCGATAGGAAAGTCCATTGTTATGTCCACACACAAATATAATATTTTATATATTATTATTCCCATATAATATGTATAAGTAGTTACTCTATAACTACTTTGACTCAAGGATATCCCAATCAATATATAAATCATATCCTCCTTGGCTTATCTATAACATATAGTCAATTAGTCCATAATTCCTTTTTATGCCGATACCTTACGACTATTTCCCGATTAAATATTAAGTTTCATAAAAAATTTCTTTGGACTTAAATCACACTTCATAATTTATTACTCTATAAATACATGGGCATAGTTATTCCCCAAACTAACCTTTCAAAAACATTATAGGTATAGTTATTACCAAACTAACCTTACCCACACATTTAATGCCCTTAGCAGGTTACCCTTTTGACTCAAACTCTAATCATTCCAGATTATTAATAATTATACACTTCTTAATACCTTTTCAATAAGGTTTATATTTACATATATAAGGAGAACTAATCGTGGAAAAAGGGCTATATGTACTTATATAAGGAATCCTCTAATATGAATAAGTAGTGTCACCCCAACCTACTATCAAAATTGACGTTAACCATTTAGACTTAGCCCATTAGGCTTAGGATACCATTACTAATTAATGCCGTTATATGGTAATAATTTGAGGAATTTAATCAATAATTATAACCTCATGCCGTTGACTTATCTCAAGTATCTGTTTTTTTTAATTTAAACTCTCCCTGAATTAATTATAATATTTTCATCATATCTTTCAGGTGTGACACCCCGCCTAATTAAATACCGGGCAATCACTCCTTTATTAAATTAAATCAAGGTGAACAGTTTGGTTCATTCTTAGCATCACTTTCGTAAAAAGAAACTTTCCAATTAACACCCTAAATAATTAAGCTAAGTGTCAAAACCAATTTTAAACATAAACTTCCAAATTTTATTTAAAGAAAAGATTTATTTATTTATTAACAAAGATCAATGAATAAGATTCACGCCACACTAAACTGGAACCAAAAATCCAATATATAAAACATCCATCGACGAATGCCAACATACGAGAAAATAAAGTAATACATCCATCTTGAACAAAATCCCATAATAACGAACTAGGAAACAACTGAAATAACAATGTCCCAACATAAAGAAATAATGGAAAGGGCTACACATGCCCATCTGAATGAAAATGCTAGGAGTGGATCTGAATGAACGAAGTCGTCTAATCAAAAGACCTGCAACTCCCACGTAAGCTGCAGCGCGTTCCTTCCAAAAGATCCTAAGCAAGACGCCCCTGTGGCTGGGCACCTGAAATACATACATATATATACAAGGGGGAGAGGGAGAGAAGAAACGGGTCAGAGCCCGAAAGTGTGTGTTATTTAAGATCAGTTTAGCAAGTATTTAAATTGATACAGGCCAATGCAACAACATATTAGTTCGACACTCCCTTGAGAAATTCTCACCTCTCTTCTAGTGTGCTCGCCTATCGTACTAACCTTCCCAAATGGTTTAACTTAACATTTAGATCATACTAACCTCCCCAATAATTTAATTTATCTTAACTTACACATAAGTTTTAAAACCGAACAATGTCAACATGTAAAAAGGTTACTTTCTAGTTGTAGCACAACTCTCATTTTAACTTCATTAATTTATAAAGTTTCCCAGTGTCATATTATACTTTCGCAAAACAGTATTTATTATTTGAGTCAACAACCATGTCCTACTTATCAAGTCACAGTAGGTAGTTTGAATTCCATAATCTCATATATATATATAAACTACTCGGATAATATATATATATATATATATATATATATATATATATATATATTAGCACCCCAACTAAGATTATGGTGCGGGCATACTCTGCTATCCAATCCCCGTATCGCTCACACAAAGGGAAATACAAGTTCGGAATCACTCTCGAACTGTATTAACATATACAAAACAACATTGAGGCGAAGTATAGATTCCAAGTCTCTAAAAGGTCAGTACATACCCTCACGCCTCATAGGACCGTCTGAACTATCGAATCGATAGCCTGTACCAAGGATATCTATCTCCTAGGGTACGAACCAATATCCCCCAAAAAGCAACACAGGATAAGGTCGTCCCAGCGCGGTAACCTCAGGGATAGCAAGTAGCGCGGGTACGTTTTTCACATGTATATAATATATGCACACACAATCATATAAATATACCAATTTCATCATATTAATATAGGTTCCTCTCATTACCCATAATTACAACATTTATCCTTAATTTCACATTATTAAGATTACGTATAAGGTTTCGTCTCTAACCTTAACTCGAAGGGTTTTCTCACTAATTATGTGATACTCGTGGATTCTAACTATCCAAGTAGTAAATTCAGTAGGTAGACGTCTATGCACTATCGTAAGTATTCGACGTAATCTCTCACTTGAAATACGTAGTTTCCTCGTTCTTTAAATAATTGTCCCTAAAACCCAAATATCGTCACATAATAAAGTTCTTCAACACTTAATCATATGTCCTACTGGTCTCTCCTATATCCCAAAACATTTTATTCATAATCCCAAAAGTTATTCCGCGGTAAATTAATTCAACTAATTAAACAAGGGGAAAAAAGAGGCTGCCAGGAAGGGTCGATCAATCGACGACTGGGGATCGATCGATCGATCGACGCTCTAGGGTCGATCGATCGATCAAACAGGTGTTTCGATTTCTGCAGAAGTGCAGTTACGGGTTTCATCACAATTCTTCATCCAAATGCATATTTTTCAACACTAATCGTCCCAAAACTTATACCACAAACATAATAACATATTACCAGATGTTTCTAACGTTAAGCATGCGTATAACCATCATTAAACATGATTAAACAACCTAAAATCTCATCTAATCATCAAGAACCCTAAGTTTTCTTAACTTTTGTTCTAATCAGTTTTTCTCCAGAATTTCCTTCTACATAATCATCAAAATTCGTGGGTTAATCATCTACATCATATAAGACTTCCAGAATATGGTTTTAATCTTTTCTACATGCAAATTCCTATCAAAAAGTGGGGTTTTCTTCCATAGATTATACTCCTAATCATTCCTAACTAATATGAATATTGCACCAACGAAAATACGCAAGTTAAACACTTGCCTGGGATTTCAGAGGTCTGGTTTCCTATTGATTTTGGTGTGGTTGCGTTCTCCTCTTCGAGATCTACGTGTTGGTGGTGACGGCGGTGCAAACGGTGGTGTATTTGGCCTTGAATCACCTTGAGAGCTCTCTCATCTCTTCTCCAATGGCCGTACTAGGGTTATGAATGTTCTAACACTAAAAGGCTGACCTAAATAGCTGCTAAGGATGGCTGAAATTCGTGGGTTTAATTACCCTATTTTGTAAAATGACCAAAATGCCCTCTCGGGTCACTAATTAGGCCTAAAAACACCCCGAGACCCAAACTAAACCCCCGGGTACACTTTTCTGACTATCTCGACCCTTCCGAACGCGTTGGCTCACTCAAAACGACCATACGGACAATTTATAAACTATTCACTCTTATATATTAACAATTAGTCCTGACGCGACACGGGTGCGTCCCGGCTAAAAATCCCAAAACTGCCATTTCATTCACTCGTGACATTTACTATAATCAATATCATATATTACTATGCTCATAAGTAATATTCAAAAATTTCATATAATTACTAACTCACGTCACGTCAATAATTATAACATAATTAATTTCCGGATTTTTATTAAATAATACACTCTCATTAAATTTAATAAATCCCCCAAATTAACATAGTATAAAAATACGGGGTATTACATACTTCCCCCCTGATAATGGAATTTCGTCCCGAAATTCGGAAAATAAGGCATACCTGGTAAAAACAAGTCTGGATATCTCTCGCGCATATCTGCCTCACGCTCCCAAGTGGATTCCTCCACATTATGATGCTCCCACTGGACTCGCACAAGTGGAACTACCTTCGACCTCAATCTCCTCTCACTATAGTCTAGGATAGCCACCGGTCTCTCCTCGTAAGAGCTATCAGGCTGTAAATCGATCTCATCTATCGCGATGTGAGTATGGGCCATATCATCTCGAAGGTATCGTTCAACGACGAGATGTGAAATACATCGTGAATGCGATGTAAATGTTCTGGCAGTCCCAATCTGTATGCAATTGGCCCAATCCTCTCAATGATGGGAAATGGTCCCACGTACCTCGGAGCCAACTTTCCCTTCTTCCCGAACCTCATCACTCCTTTCATAGGAGAAACACGCAGTAACACTTGGTCCCCCACGTTAAACTCCCTGAAGTACCGTTTCGCATCGGCGTAGCTCTTCTGCCTATCTTGGGCTACTCGAATGCGACTCCTGATCATTTCAATTCTCCCAGAGGTCTCCCGAATTACCTCTGATCCTAACAACTTGTTATCCCCCACCTCAAGCCAACGAGTTGGGGAACGACAAGGCCTGCCGTACAAAGCCTCAAATGGAGCCATGCCAATCGTAAACTGATAGGAGTTATTATAAGCAAACTCTACCAGTGGAAGGTGTGGCTCCCAACCTCCTCCGAAATCAAGAACACACATTCGTAGCATATCTTCCAACATCTAATTTGTACGCTCTGTCTGTCCATCTGTCTGTGGGTGGTAAGCTGAACTCAGTCTCAACTCTGTACCCATAGCCTCCTGAAAGCTTTCCCAGAAATGTGACACAAAAATCTTATCTCTATCTGATACAATATTCAGGGGCACCCCATGTAATCTGACAATCTCAGCGATGAACAACTGGGCATACTGAACCGTGGTATAATCTGTCCTCACTGGCAGAAAATGAGCCACCTTGGTCAAACGGTCTACAATCACCCAGATAGAATCGTGGCCCCGCTGTGACGTAGGCAACCCGGTAATGAAATCCATGGAAATACTTTCCCACTTCCACGCGGGTACTTCCAACGGTTGAAGTAATCCTGACGGTTTCTGGTGGTCCACCTTCACTAGCTGGCAAGTAGAACACTTGGACACAAATTCAGCGATGTCCTTCTTCATTCCACTCCACCAGTACTGTCGTCTCATGTCCTGGTACATCTTATCACCTCCCGGATGTACTGCGAATCGGGACCCATGAGAATGAGTCATCACTTCATGACGTAACTCCGCTCCTTCTGGAACCACCAACCTCCCATTAAACCGCAAACCTCCATCAGAACTAATAGAATAGGACTCCGCACCTTCGGCTAGAAGTCGCACAATCTGCTCCTGGCAAAACGGGTCTGTGGTCTGAGCCTGCATCACCTTCGTAACAATCTCGGGGGTGACAGTCATAACAGATATGAAAGAACGGGCTACTGCGTCCTGGTGACCCAACTCTTTCCACTTTGCTTTCCAAATGTCCGCTACATCGTCAACCGGTCTACGGCTCAACGCATTAGCAACTACGTTGGCTTTCCCCGGATGATACTGTATATCGAACTGGTAATCTTTCACAAACTCTAACCATCTGCGCTGACGCATATTCAGCTCTCGCTGAGTGAACAGGTATTGCAGTGACTTATGGTCTGTGGACAAACGGAATTTCTCGCCCAATAAGTAGTGCCTCCAAATTCTCAATGCAAAGACGACCGCAGCTAACTCCAGGTCGTGGGTGGGGTAATTCTTCTCATGCGGCTTAATCTTGCGGGAAGCAAAAGCTATAGCCTTCTCCTCCTGCTGAAGTACTCCCCCAAGTCCTCGTAAGGACGCATCTGTGTAAACCAGGTACTCTACACCCGGCTTCGGTAAAGCAAGGACTGGTGCCGAAGTAAGCTTATCCTTCAGCTCGTCGAAAGCCAACTGACAAGCGTCATCCCAGACATATGGTACCCCTTTGCGAGTCAGATTCGTCAATGGACCCGCTATTTTGGAGAATCCCCGAATGAACCTCCTGTAGTAACCAGCTAACCCCAAGAAACTTTGCACTTCCGTCGGTGTCGTGGGCTGTCCCCATTCCCTCACCGTTGACACTTTGCTCGGGTCAACTGCAATCCCCTGCTCAGAAACAACATGCCCCAAGAATTGTACCTCTCGCAACAAGAATCCACACTTCTCGTACTTAGCATATAACTGATGCTCTCATAGAGTTTGAAGAACCTGCCTCAAGTGCTCGGCATGCTCCTCCTCGAAATGGGAATATATCCAGATGTAATCTATGAAGACAATGACAAACTGATCCAAGAACTCTCTGAACACTTGGTTCATTAAGTCCATGAACACGGCTGGAGCATTAGTGAGTCCGAATGGCATCACTCTGAACTCATAAGACCCATATCTTGTCAAGAAAGCAGTCTTCGAAACATCCTGCTCCCTAATACGTAGCTGATGGTACCCCGACCTCAGATCTATCTTCGAAAAGAAAGTTGCTCCCCTCAGCTGGTCGAACAGATCATCGATTCGAGGCAACGGATATTTATTCCGTATCGTGACCTTGTTCAACTCCCGGTAGTCCACGCACAATCTCAGTGAACCATCTCTCTTCTTTACAAATAAGACTGGAGCGCCCCAAGGTGAGGTACTCCTACGAATGAAGCCCTGACCTAATAGCTGCTCAATCTGATCTCGTAGCTCTCGCATCTCTTCCGGAGCCATACGGTACGGTGCGCGTGCTATAGGTCTCGTATCCGGCAATAAATCTATAACGAAGTCTATCTCACGACTGGGCGGTAGGCCTGGTATCTCCTGAAACACAACGGAATACTCCCTAACAACTGGGATCGAATCCAAAGGAATCACAACCTCCTTAGAGGTATCCTCCTCAATGTAATATAAATGAGCGGTCGAACCTCCCTCTGGGCGAGGCTTCGCCACTACAAATATCTCTTGCCCCGAAATGGCAAAAATAATGCTCCACCGAAGTAGACAATCATGGCTCTATAAGCGGCGAGCCAATCCATACTGAGTATAACATCATGCTAATGCATATCTAAGACTATCATATATACAGGTAATATCAAACTACCAATCTCTACCCCCACTCCCGGGCATATAAAGAAAAATAAAAGACCCACTCCCAAGATGGTGAGTCTTCACACGTCACTGAGCTCACTGCCGTGGCTAACAACCCTAAGGCTTTCGCAAAAAAAAAAATTAGCTTATAAAATAGTGCGTTGCACTCGTAACAAATAAATCTCGACTCATGGTAACATGGATAGAAAAACATACCCTCAACCGCGGGTGGCGCCTGTGGGGTTGCTACCTGTGGGAAATTATAGACACGTTCGCCCTGTAGCTTTCTCTGCTGAACTGAGGCTGTTGGAAAAGGTGGCGGAGTTGGCTTCTGAGGTACATTGTCAGCACATTCCTGCAGTGGGGCCCTATTCTTCTCTGGACAATTTTGACGCCTATGGCCATTCCTGCCACATTGGAAACACCTCTCCCGAAACTGCTTTCCTTCCTTACGGTATTGACTAGCCTCTCTTTTTCCCTGGTCTTGCTGGCCTTGAGGGGAAATTTGCGGAAAAACTATGTCAGGGCGAGGACAATCCATCCACTTGTGACCCGGTTGTACACATTTATAGCAGAGTTTCGAAATTCTTTGCCGGTCAGGTTGTAGTTTATCCCCAGTCTGATTCGGACGAGATTTACGTTTGTGGTCCTCCATTCCACAACCGAAACACCTCTTGGTGATTTCATTCTGAATCTGGCTTCGTTGTCCCTGACACTTTTGTCTCTGTACATAAATCTCGTTACTACTGGAACTGACTCTATCTTGATTGTTTTGTTATCGCAGATTCGGTGCCTTCGCACAGTTCTCAACGTCAGTCACATGCACTAGGTTAACCTCTCTAGGTCTTTTGCCTCCTTTAAGTTGTAAGCTGCGTTCTTGGTATTGTAGAACTGCAGTGGTAACTGCTTGTGCCATGATACCTACTAACTCGGTGGTTGATACTCTCCCTGGGGATACCTGAGGTGTGAGTCGGTCTTGCTCGATGACTCCCTTAACCGTCTTAGCTAGTTCTCCTTGACGATCCATCTGAAAATTTAAGTAAATTTGGATGAGTTCATCATTCAAATAAAAAAATCGCAGAAGCACGAATTCCCAAAGTATAGAGATGAACACAACATTCCTAGTATTAGGGCTCTATATCAAAGAAAGCAACGCTGAAAGCATAATAAGCCGCACAGATCCTAAAGGACACTAGAACCTGATGCTCTGATACCACCTGTGATACCCCGCCTAATTAAATACCGGGCGATCACTCCTTTATTAAATTAAATCAAGGTGAACAGTTTGGTTCATTCTTAGCATCACTGTCATAAAAAGAAACTTTCCAATTAACACCCTAAATAATTAAGCTAAGTGTCAAAACCAATTTTAAACATAAACTTCCAAATTTTATTTAAAGAAAAGATTTATTTATTTATTAACAAAGATCAATGAATAAGATTCACGCCACACTAAACTGGAACCAAAAATCCAATATATAAAACATCCATCGACGAATGCCAACATACGAGAAAATAAAGTAATACATCCATCTTGAACAAAATCCCATAATAACGAACTAGGAAACAACTGAAATAACAATGTCCCAACATAAAGAAATAATGGAAAGGGCTACACATGCCCATCTGAATGAAAATGCTAGGAGTGGATCTGAATGAACGAAGCCGTCTAATCAAAAGACCTGCAACTCCCACCTAAGCTGCAGCGCGTTCCTTCCAAAAGATCCTAAGCAAGACGCCCCTGTGGCTGGGCACCTGAAATACATACATATATATACAAGGGGGAGAGGGAGAGAAGAAACGGGTCAGAGCCCGAAAGTGTGTGTTATTTAAGATCAGTTTAGCAAGTATTTAAATTGATACAGGCCAATGCAACAACATATTAGTTCGACACTCCCTTGAGAAATTCTCACCTCTCTTCTAGTGTGCTCGCCTATCGTACTAACCTTCCCAAATGGTTTAACTTAACATTTAGATCATACTAACCTCCCCAATAATTTAATTTATCTTAACTTACACATAAGTTTTAAAACCGAACAATGTCAACATGTAAAAAGGTTACTTTCTAGTTGTAGCACAACTCTCATTTTAACTTCATTAATTTATAAAGTTTCCCAGTGTCATATTATACTTTCGCAAAACAGTATTTATTATTTGAGTCAACAACCATGTCCTACTTATCAAGTCACAGTAGGTAGTTTGAATTCCATAATCTCATATATATATATAAACTACTCGGATAATATATATATATATATATATATATATATATATATATATATATATATATATATATATATATATTAGCACCCCAACTAAGATTATGGTGCGGGCATACTCTGCTATCCAATCCCCGTATCGCTCACACAAAGGGAAATACAAGTTCGGAATCACTCTCGAACTGTATTAACATATACAAAACAACATTGAGGCGAAGTATAGATTCCAAGTCTCTAAAAGGTCAGTACATACCCTCACGCCTCATAGGACCGTCTGAACTATCGAATCGATAGCCTGTACCAAGGATATCTATCTCCTAGGGTACGAACCAATATCCCCCAAAAAGCAACACAGGATAAGGTCGTCCCAGCGCGGTAACCTCAGGGATAGCAAGTAGCGCGGGTACGTTTTTCACATGTATATAATATATGCACACACAATCATATAAATATACCAATTTCATCATATTAATATAGGTTCCTCTCATTACCCATAATTACAACATTTATCCTTAATTTCACATTATTAAGATTACGTATAAGGCTTCGTCTCTAACCTTAACTCGAAGGGTTTTCTCACTAATTATGTGATACTCGTGGATTCTAACTATCCAAGTAGTAAATTCAGTAGGTAGACGTCTATGCACTATCGTAAGTATTCGACGTAATCTCTCACTTGAAATACGTAGTTTCCTCATTCTTTAAATAATTGTCCCTAAAACCCAAATATCGTCACATAATAAAGTTCTTCAACACTTAATCATATGTCCTACTGGTCTCTCCTATATCCCAAAACATTTTATTCATAATCCCAAAAGTTATTCCGCGATAAATTAATTCAACTAATTAAACAAGGGGAAATAAGAGGCTGCCAGGAAGGGTCGATCGATCGACGACTGGGGATCGATCGATCGAACCTTCGATCGATCGACTCTCTAGGGTCGATCGATCGATCAAACAGGTGTTTCGATTTCTGCAGAAGTGCAGTTACGGGTTTCATCACAATTCTTCATCCATATGCATATTTTTCAACACTAATCGTCCCAAAACTTATACCACAAACATAATAACATATTACCAGATGTTTCTAACGTTAAGCATGCGTATAACCATCATTAAACATGATTAAACAACCTAAAATCTCATCTAATCATCAAGAACCCTAAGTTTTCTTAACTTCTGTTCTAATCAGTTTTTCTCCAAAATTTCCTTCTACATAATCATCAAAATTCATGGGTTAATCATCTACATCATATAAGACTTCCAGAATATGGTTTTAATCTTTTCTACATGCAAATTCCTATCAAAAAGTGGGGTTTTCTTCCATAGATTATACTCCTAATCATTCCTAACTAATATGAATATTGCACCAACAAAAATACGCAAGTTAAACACTTGCCTGGGATTTCAGAGGTCTGGTTTCCTGTTGATTTTGGTGTGGTTGCGTTCTCCTCTTCGAGATCTACGTGTTGGTGGTGACGGCGGTGCAAACGGTGGTGTATTTGGCCTTGAATCACCTTGAGAGCTCTCTCCTCTCTTCTCCAATGGTCGTACTAGGGTTATGAATGTTCTAACCCTAAAAGGCTGACCTAAATAGCTGCTAAGGATGGCTGAAATTCGTGGGTTTAATTACCCTATTTTGTAAAATGACCAAAATGCCCTCCCGGGTCACTAATTAGGCCTAAAAACACCCCGAGACCCAAACTAAACCCCCGGGTACACTTTTCTGACTATCTCGATCCTTCCGGACGCGTTGGCGCACTCAAAATGACCATACGGACAATTTATAAAATATTCACTCTTATATATTAACAATTAGTCCTGACGCGACACGGGTGCGTCCCGACTAAAATTCCCAAAACTGCCATTTCATTCACTCGTGAAATTTACTATAATCAATATCATATATTACTATGCTCATAAGTAATATTCAAAAATTTCATATAATTACTAACTCACGTCACGTCAATAATTATAACATAATTAATTTTCGGATTTTTATTAAATAATACACTCTCATTAAATTTAATAAATCCCCCAAATTAACATAGTATAAAAATACGGGGTATTACATCAGGGTCTTATCCTTTATGTGCCCCTTCCAAAATTTCTCAAATCCTCTAGGTACATCCCGAACCTTTATATATTTATTTCATATATCTCTATTCAGGAATCCCGCATAAATCATCTTGTTCATATGGTCTTGTAAACCCTTTCGTAGAAAAATCATATCAAATTCAAAAAAATCAGGAAAAAAAATGCGGTCGGCACCTACGCGATCGAAATGAAAAAAAATCTATCCCCGAGACCTATACCCTCGTAGTTCATCATCCAAGTATAGAACAATAATCATAATATCTCAATCGAGACAACCTCTAACGGAACAACAGCCCAAAAATAATATTTCTTAAAATTTACCGTACGAATCTGCCCAGATTTTTAAAATGCAGTTTTGAAGCATTTCGGAGCCATTTTTGGAAAAAACGCATTAGAGAATGAAATGCAAGAAACGGCATTTTCTACGAGGCAATGCTGACGGAATAGCCATTTTAGGAACCAATACAGTGAAAAATCGTATTTAAGATGACGGATTAAGTTTTAAATGATTCCTAATTCACCCATTTTTATAGAGTTCTCAATTTCAAGAAGTTGTTTTGCAATTCAATCCCTAGAATGATGTTATTTCATTTGTATCTAGATGGAGGGTTCTACAACATATCTTCTACAATTAAACTTCTATTTAAACCACATGAATACATTGTTGATACAAGGGGTTACGGATCTAAACATTGGTAACACAATTATCATCAATTTCTACACAATTCAAAAGGTCGTTAAATATGTAGTCCCAACACATGATTAAACTTTATTCTAAGCATGGTATCAACATTAATATAAGATTAGTACAATCTAAATAAGAATGGCAAGAGAATCCTTGCCTGAAATTTGTAGAGGTGCATCTCTTCTTCCTCCTAAGGTGGTCCTTCCTCTTCCTCTTCCTCTTCCTCTTCCTCATGGGTGGTTGTGGTTAGGGTTAAGTTTTGATATGACTGAGGGTTTATTTCTCTTCCTTCTAATCTTATTTCTTTCCAAATTCCCGAGTTGGTATTTAGGCCCCAACTTTGGACCCCCAAAAGAGCCTAAATACAAAATATAATTAGCTCGATAACTACTCGACTATGACTATATATATACCTGGACCATTTTTAAGTGTCTAAAATGCCCAAGAGAGCCCGTAATACCTTTCAAAGTGCGTTTCAAATATTTTTATCCCAAATATGTATTTAATGGTGTCGTGACACACCATCATCCTTTTTTTAAATAAATAAATTCTGTTTGATTTATTCCAAATCATTAAAGTCCAATTCTAAAATTTATACATAATACTGAGTCTAATTACTCACAACTCGGATTAACTAATATCACTGAATTAATTTAATCCTAATTTTATTTTATTCCAAAATATACGGGGTATTACAACGATTGTTTTCATTTGTATCATAATATATACCTTGTATTCCGTATATATGCTTTAAGTAGTGTTTACGTCCTACCACATTCTTTGGACAAGTTTTTTTGTAGCTTATATCTAAAAGATAATAATTGTTGCGTTTTTATTTCTCTTAGCCCGACACGTATATATTTTATTTTTGTGTTATATGAGCGATTCATATGTGCATTTATACCTGCTTATGCTAGACAAAAAATATCTTTATTATCTCGGTTCACATTAATATATAGAAAACATGTTAATATATATTTTATCTGTTATAAAGTTAAAGTACTACATCGTGCTTCCGTTATATATTTCTTATTTGTCTACAGTGATTTGACCTAGGATGATTGTTATAATTGTTTTTATGTTAAGCTATGTCAATCGTCCCATCTCCTTGGGCCCCTCAAAATAAACATTGAAAGTGTATACAACTTAGAGCAACCCTTACGGGTAGTTCAAATTTAGATTAAACTAGGGAAAAAACAGCTTATGAAATTGACTGAATTTGCTATGGGCCAAAACGGGATAGGGCAAAAATATAATAGGGTAGTCGAAAGATGGTTAAACGGCGTCGATTTGGGAGGAATTCTAGAACCCTTGGGCGGAACATGATGTTCCGCTTAATGTTCTTTGAATATTGATTTTCCACCCCAAATAATTTAACATATTACGTTTCCCCCAATATTTATTATTTATTGCACCTAAAAAAATAATTTGGGTAAATAATTATAATGAAGATACTAGAGAGTGTTGTGAATAAAAATATAAATAGTGTTATGAACCTCCTATTTATTAAAAAAAATAACCGTTGGATAAATAGCCGTTAAAAGTGTTTGAAAAATTTGGGGGTCAAAACAGAATTAGGGGAAAATATGTTAAAGCTTGGTCGGAACATGATGTTTCGCTTAAGCCTTTTTTTTTCCTCCTTTCTTGCGCGGAACAAGATGTTCCGTTTTGAGTGTGGGTCCCACAAAAAACTAACTAGTCCAATTGCATCTTTGTTTTTTTTTACCCTACAAACGCCTATATTTGCACTTCTGTCTTACCCATAACATACATATATACCACATATATACGGGTTTAGCATACTCGTAAGGGTTGCTCTTAGTGGCACGCTCTATGTCTGCCTTGGAGTGTTTGATGTCCGGTCCTTTGACTGCCTCAGATTAATCTATGTAGACTGCCTTCTTATTTTTATCATATCCCAACAACAATATTATATGGGCATTTAGACTCCTTTTTAAAGTTCATATATCCTCTCTTGACTAAAAATATTTTCACATTATTTTGTATATCAGATCTTTGCTTCTCTCTCTTGGTTTAACCAATCTTACAGGAGTTATTTAAAAATATGTACAAGAGCTCTTTCGGTCCTACATTTTAAGAATGTCTATTATCATTCAGACTATCGTATTTATTAACGGGCCTATTTTTAATTTGAGAAGACAACTGGGATTTTAGATAATCAATAATTCAGACTATCGTATTTATTTCATATGATTATATATATTTATATATATATTTGGTACTCATAACTATTGATATAATATAAAATATCTATGTGTATATATTAGTTATTAATTTGGCAAAAGCTGAAGACAGCTAAGGCATTCACGCCCATATTTTTCTTTTATGCACAAAACATGTCGATCCCACGTTGATTGACTTACACAAATTGTTGATTTGATCTCTTTTATATTTATTTTGTGTGTACTCAAAAACACCAAACATTTTACAAATTTATTGTAGTATATTCTTTCTCTGCTACTAATCTCTCTCTTGGAGATATTAGCCTACAATTTCAACTAGCAAATCATAAATGAGAATGGTTCAGCGGATACATTTTTCATTTTCAAGATCTGGTGCATTTAATGCTCTCCTAGACTACTCTCTAAATTGTAGATAGTCTACGCCACTCTTCTCAACGGTCATTATTTTTAAATATACAAATAAGAGACCAAGAACTTAGAAGTGTTAAAGAGAATACACGAAAAATATAATAAGAGAGCAATCAAAAATTTCATTTAGCTCATACTTATTTAAGAGAGCAATTGAAAATTATATTCATCTCATACACTTACTCAAGAGAGCAACAAAAGTTGACATTCAGCTGTAATTAAGTTTCAGATAACAGTAAATTAAAACTTTGTGATTTTTAAAGAAGAGAATTAAGAGCACAAGAAATTATTTTCGGCTCAAATACTCATAGGCACACATCAGCAAATACTAGTGCAACAACAAAGATTTTATGAAAAAAATCTTCTGCCTCAATTTGTGGAGACTAGAACTGATGATGCAGAAATCTAGCACCACCAGATAAGTGATGATGAGCTCAAACAGTAGTAACCATGGCAGCCATAGAGATGTATATGTATATAACTGTGTAGAAGGAGATGAGTATAAGAGGAAATAAGACAATAATGTATAGTGGTTCAGCCAATTTGGCCTACATCCACTGTGAGTGTGTGATCCACTAAGTATGGGCACTAATGGCCTTGGATACAATGCACATAAACTCCTTTCTCTCTCTACTGTGTGTATAGCCAGAGTTTTAGCTAGGGTTACAATAATCGATCCCTGCAGGGTTGTAAGTGACAAGTATATATAGGCCTTGGGGGGTGTAGTGTACCCCCCCAAGTATGCATGGTGCATGTGAATGATGATCTAGCCAATCCCCTGTTGACACCTGTAGATGCCAAATGATGACATAATATTCCCTCACGTGAGGGTGTGATTTTGTTATAACGGTCTCCCATGTGCCATGTGAGCCTCACTCGCACTGTTTCACGCGTCTCCCAAACCACGCACTGTGATGATGTCACCCTCGGCCCTCGAATATGAGGCCGAGGGCAAAGTTCCTTTCGGTAATGAGTCTGGCCTAATTTGGGCCTCGTACTGTCGTACCCTCAGGGGGTCATCCGGAGCCTGATGAAGGATCGGCCCCCTGAGGGGTCATCCGGAGCCCGATGAAGGGTCGGCCCCCTGAAGGGTCGTCCGGAGCCTGATGAAGGGTCAGCCCCCTGAGGGGTCGTCCGAAGTCTGATGAAGGGTCGGCCCCCTAAGTGGTCGTCCGGAGCCTGATGAAGGGTCGGCCCCTGAGGGGTCGTCTGGGCCTGGTGAGGTGCAGGGCGCCCTCGGCATGGCCGAGGGTATATACGGGTATATCAATCACCCCCCAGCCCTTATCCATAGATGATGCTGAGATGGCTGAGGAATAATGTTGCTTTTGAGACAAGTGTATGGTCTGTTTGGTGAGTGACACCTGTCAAGCTAATGTGACAGCTGTCAAATTTTTATCCAATGTTGTTCCAGTTTTCAAGGCGCGGCGGCTGCATGCTGCTTGGGGCTTTGTGCCCTAATGATGTCCTCCTCGTGGGTTGTGCTTTGGCTTGGGTAATGGGCCCACTCATTACTAAGGTATATAAGCAATTTTTAAAGCATTCATTCTCTTCTTCTTCTTCACGCCCAAGCTCTCTCTCTCTCTCGCTTCCAGCCTTCTTGCCATTTCTGCAGTTTTTGAACCTTCAAGCTTAGCAACTTCGCCATTCCTCTTCAGGTAACACCTCGACCCTAGTGTCCTACTTATCTTCATTTTTGTTTGCTTTCTTGTTTTAAGCTCATAGGGCTAGATTTCCTTAGGCTATTCCATAGCTTTTCCGGTGTGACCTCCGGTAAGCTGTTCTTGAATTGTTCTTTATAGAAAACCCCTCAATTCTTAGGTTTTGATCGAAAAGTCCACCCTGGTCAATGGTGAGATTTGTTTGTAGTTAGGTTAGGTTACCTAAATTCTTCTTAGTGTAGGGTCTCCCCCTTAATGCTTAGGAGGCTTTATAATCTAGCCGAGGAGTTCCCATCCTTGCGAGAGAGGCTTTTCATAGAGATCAGACGAATAGAGGAAGAGGAGGAGAGAAGACGAGGGGCCGACCCTAATTGGGTACGACCCATTTTTCCCATCCCTCTTGCAACAGTAAAGCCATTTGAGCCATCTGAGTCTTGTGGGTCATCCTATCGTCCTGCAAAGAGTTATTCAGGAGAGATGGACGAGAGAGCGTCATCGCCCACTGGCGTTGGGCCTTCTGGGAGAGGAGAGTCGTCTGACCTAAGCCCAGGCCGACAGGTCGAGGGTATGGTTACTTCCGAGGCTGTCCCTGTGACAACCTATCTACACATGCCTTCCAGCTAGATTTTCCCCAGAGGTCTCTGGTAAGTGATGAGGTCGAGGGAGAGGGGACAGAGGACGAGGGTGAGGACTGAGATGATGACCAGGTTGACACCTCAAATGCCTTGTCCTATGTCTCCTCAGTTAGGGCTCGTAACCTCTTGCTGTGGAGGCATGCCTATGGAGTGTCCCCAAATATAACTATGAGGGTTCCCTCTGAGTCTGAGAGGGTCTTTGAGGGTGAAGAGGGAGAGGTTGCAGTATACGAACAGATGTTCAAGGTAGGTGTCAGATTCCCTCTGCATCCTGCTGTCGTAGATATCCTGTCAGCCCTCGGCGTTGCCCCCTCTCAGCTTCCTCCCAACTCTTGGAGGAAGATCCTTGGCTACATCTCCTTGTGGAAGAATGCTTTCACTGATGAGCCATCGGCCAATGTATTTTTGGCCTATTACAATATCACCTCCTCGTCCAAACAGCCTGGGTACTACCACCTCGGGGCGAGGAGGTCTGACAAAAAACTTCTCCACGTGGCACAGACCTCCAACCACGATTGGAAGAAGAGATTTTTCTTCGTTTTTGGGGAGTGGGAATTTTCCGCCTAGTCTCAACATTTGGACGATAGTCCGAGGGTTCCCATAAGATGGTCAAACCCCTCGATGAAGGCCAGGTCTAATCCCGGACTTAGTCTGGATGAGAAAGATATAGTTGATTATCTGAGGGAACGAGGGAGAGGGGGTGAGATTGCAAAATTTGAAGATCTGACGACCCCCAAGTTTCTCAAAGAAGCTGGTCTGAGGGTCGGCCCCCTGACAGAGATATGTGAGTTACATTAATTTTTGGTCATTCTTTACTTTTTTCAAGTGTTTCATCTTTGTCTCTGCATCTTTCTAACGTATCGTCCACCTTTCAGGTCATCCTGCAGGTATATCAGATCAACTTTGGGAGATGACTGCTCTGAGCTTATTGTCTGGCTTAGGCAAGAAGAAGGGCAAAGAGCCTCAGCAGGCTCCGAGGAAGACAAAGGCCGTGGGTCCGATACTTGTTGAACCGACAGCCGATGGTCACAAAAGAAAGGAGCCTGAAGTCCCTGCTGACCCTCGGCCGGATTCTAGGATGAGGGTGAGGGTGGAGTCATCTGATGGGGCTGGTTCCTCTTCTAGCATGGGAGCCTTCTGGTCCCAAAACTTGACATCACTGAATGCCGAGCCATCTTCCTTGATCACGAACCTAAGGGCAGCCAAGGCGTCCATGTTTTCTGCCCCCTCGGCTGCTGATTACGAATTTCTGTCAAAGATGCCTCCGGCCAAGGTGTATGACTATGGTCTGCATGCACTGGCTCAGGTACTTATATTTACTTCATCTAGTTGAATTTTTCACTAACTGTTTCCTCAGCCTCTTAACAAGTGTCTTTTTCTATGCAGTCTGTCTGTGCCTTTACCTTGGCCACTAAGTGGATGGCTGAGAATCAACAGAAGTTTCATGAAGCCGAGAGGGCCATTCAGCATGAGGCCAACCTGCAGACAGAGCTGGAGACTGCAAGGGCTGAACTGGAGAGTGCCAGGACTGAGCATGCTAGGGTCTTAGATGAGATGACGAGACAGCACGATGCCGACCAGCGGGCCAAGGATCTGCTTATAAATGAGAAAGATGAGGCTTTACTCAACTTGGAGGTTCAGCACAAGGCCGATCTAGAAGCAGCTGTCAAGAAAGCCGAGGCCGATGCTGTGGAGACCTACAAACTCTCAGATGAGTTTCAAGGCTTCGGCCTTGAATACTTAGAGAGGGGAATTAGGACGGCCTGTCGATGGGTCGTCTTAAAGTTCGCTGATGCAATGTCGTTTGTTCGACCTTCTCTTGAAGAAGTTCAGCTGGATGATCCCCTCATTGCTGAAGCCTTAGCTCAAGTGGAGTCTCAGCATGTCGAAGGCATGGGCACGTCTGAGGGTCGGCATGTCATGGTCATAGAAGAATCTCCCATTGATGTCGAGGCCTTGCCCTCTGATTTTGCTCAATAGGGTGGCTGTCTGTAGCCTATACCCTCTTCGTGTAATCCATTTTTGTACTTTATTTTTGTAAAACGAACAACATTTTGTAATATAATGCCTCTTGTTGTCTTCCATACTCGTCTCTTATGTGATTTATATTGTGGATTTTTTGTACTAACAATATCACTAACCCCTCCCTCGTCTGTCTTGAGGACCATGGTGGGGTTGTCCCCTCCATGAGACCTCATTATAGCAGAAGGTTATAATCACCAAATTAATGGCTTTAAATAAAGTTTTCCCTCGCCTTTCTTGAGGGCAATGGTGGGGTCGTCCCCTCCATTGACCCTCATTATAGCCGAGGGTTCCAATAACCAAACTAATGGTTTTAAATCAAGTGTTCCCTCGTCTGTCTTGAGGGCAATGGTGGGGTCGTCCTCTCCATTGACCCTCATTATAGCCGAGGGTTACAATAACCAAACTAATGGCTTTAAATAAATTTTTCCCTCGCCTTTCTTGAGGGCAATGGTGGGGTCGTCCCCTCCATTGACCCTCATTATAGCTGAGGGTTACAATAACCAAACTAATAGTTTTTAAACAAGTGTTCCCTCGTCTGTCTTGAGGACCATGGTGGGGTCGTCCCCTCCATTGACCCTCATTATAGCTGAGGGTTACAATAACAATACTAATGGTTTTTAATTAAGTATTCCCTCATCTTTTTTGAAGGCAATGGTGGACTCGTCCCCTCCATTGACCCTCATTATAGCCGAGGGTTATAATAACCAAACTAATGGCTTTAAATAAAGTTTTCCCTCGCCTTTCTTGAGGGCAATGGTAGGTTCGTCCCCTCCATTGACCCTCATTATATCCGAGGGTTCCAATAACCAAACTAATGGTTTTAAATCAAGTGTTCCCTCGTTTGTCTTGAGGGCAATGGTGGGGTCGTCCCCTCCATTGACCCTCATTATAGCCGAGGGTTACAATAACCAAACTAATGGATTTAAATAAAGTTTTCCCTCGCCTTTCTTGAAGGAAATGGTGGGGTCGTCCCCTCCATTGACCCTCATTATAGTCGAGGGTTACAATAACCAAACTAATGGTTTTAAATCAAGTGTTCCCTCATCTGTCTTGAGGGCAATGGTGGGGTCGTCCCCTCCATTGACCCTCATTATAGCCGAGGGTTACAATAACCAAACTAATGGCTTTAAATAAAGTTTTCCTTCACCTTTCTTGAGGGCAATGGTGGGGTCGTCCCCTCCATTGACCCTCATTATAGCCGAGGGTTACAATAACCAAACTAATGGTTTTTAATCAAGTGTTCCCTCGTCTGTCTTGAGGGCAATGGTGGGGTCGTCCCCTCCATTGACCCTCATTATAGCCGAGGGTTACAATAACCAAACTAATGGCTTTAAATAAAGTTTTCCCTCTCCTTTCTTGAGGGCAATGGTGGGGTCGTCCCCTCCATTGACCCTCATTATAGCTGAGGGTCGTCTTCTGAAGATGTTTTCATGCGTACTAGAACTGATAAACAAAGGATGAGGGGAGACACTGATATTTCTCATTAATTTTCCAAGTGCTCTATTGAAGCAACTCATATTACAATTATGGTCTATCAAGACCTTACAACACTACTGATAGTATTTTCTCAAATGATCTACATTCCAGGGGTTCGAAAAGGGTTCCCCCTCTAGTTTTTCTAGTCTATAGGTCCCAGGGATGACTTCATCGATGACCCTATACGGGCCATGCCAATTAAGATGGAGCTTGTTGGGCTTTTGCCAAGTCTTTTTGAGGACCAAGTCCCCCACTGCGATTGGCCTCTGTTTCACCCTCTGATTGTAAAACCTTGCGGTCCTCTGCTGGTAGGCGGCCTGCCTTATCTCAGCGTCCTCCCTCATTTCCTCAATCAGGTCTAAGTCGAGTCTCCTCTCTTCTGTATTTCTCTGGGGGTCATACATTTGGACCCTATGAGTAGGAAACCCAATCTCGGTGGGGATGACAGCTTCTGAGCCATAAGCTAGCATGAATGGGGTCTCTCCGGTAGAGGTCCTCACTGTCGTCATGTATGCCCATGGCATATAACTCATCGACCCATCTTCCTTTTGCCTCCTCAAGCCTCTTCTTGATTCCATCTAGGATTGTCCTGTTTGTAACTTCTGTTTGCCTATTGGCCTGAGGTTGGCCTGGGGTGGAGAAAAATTATTTGATACTCACCCTTTCACAGTACCTCTATAGAGAGGTATTCTTGAACTGAGTCTCGTTATCCGAGATGAGGGTGTTGGGGAGACCATATCAGCATATAAAATTTTTCCAAATGAACTGGAAGTTCTTCTGCTCTGTTATCGTGACCATCGGCTCGGCCTCCACCCATTTTGAGAAATAGTCAATAGCTATGGTGAGGAACTGATAGTTATTGACTGCTCTTGGTAAGGGTCCTACGAGGTCGATCCCCCACACTGCAAAAGGCCATGGGGATGTAATGGAGGTAAGAGGATGATGGGGTTGGTGAGGGATGGTGGAAAATCTCTGGCATTTATCGCACTTTTTTACATATGCCGCGGCGTCTTTCCCCAAGGTCGGCCACCAGTACCGTTGGGTGATCACCCTTTTCGCTAAGATATGCCCCCGATGTGGCTTGAGCACGATCCTTCGTGCACATCTTGCAAAAGGGATGAGACCTCATATGGGTGCACACACCTAAGTAAGGGGAGTAAAAATCCCTTTTTGTACAACGTGTCCCCAATGATTGTGAACTTTTCAGCCCTGTATCTCAACTTCTTCCTTTCTTGCCTTTCTTCTGGTATCTCCCCCTCTTTAATGTACCTGATCAGGGGGTCCATCCAAGAAGCTTCCTGAGAAACATTTAGGCAATTGCTAAGTGTTCCCTCAGCGTCTTCAATAGTTGGCCGAAGCAAAATTTCTACTGGGACCGTCCTCCTGATGTCTGTCCTAGTTGCCGAGGCAAATCTCGCAAGGGCATCAGCACGGCCATTGTCGAGCCTAGGTATCCTCTTTAATTTCACTTCTCTGAAGCCTTTCAGTAATGACCTCACCTTCTCAAGGTAACTTGCCATCCTCTCCTCCTTGGCCTCGTAGTCTCCTAGTATCTGATTCACTACTAGCCTCGAATCACTGTGAACCAAAATCTAGCCGATACTAAGTGATCTGGCCAAGGAGAGGCCTTCTATCAAGGCCTCATACTCGGCCTCGTTGTTGGAGGCCTTAAAGTTGAACCTCAGGGCGTACTCAATGTCTATGGCGTCGGGTGCTGATACTATTAATCCAGCTCCGCTCCCGCTTTCGCAAGAGGACCCGTCGACGAAGAGACTCCACACGGTGTGTTCTTCTGAGAAACCTCCCTCGGTGAGTGACCCCTGTCTAAAGAAATATCTTCCCTCTTTGTTTTCAACCACTTTCCTTCTAGCGGTGCTCGTTTCAGCCTTATCTATAGGTGTGTTGGTGAGCTCACCCTGTCGGGTATCTATCTTCCCGAGGCTCTCACCCTAGGCCTCATCATCTTCCCAAGTAAACTCGGCCACGAAGTCTGCCAATGCTTCCCCCTTAATGGCCGTCCTCGGCTGAAACACTATGTCAAACTCCCCCAGCTCTATAGCCCAGGCCATTAACCTCCCTGATTTTTCAGGCTTGTGCAAAACCTGCCTAAGGGAAGAGTCGGTGAGGATGACCATTGTATGGGACTGGAAGTATGGCTTCATCTTTCTCGATGCATGGATCAAGGCGTAGGCCAACTTTTCCATCCTTGGATATCTTTGCTCTGCCCCCTGGAGTGCCTTACTGTTAAAATACACAGGCTTCTGTACTCCATCTTCGTCTCTAACAATGGCTGCACTGATGGCTGACTCTGAGACGGCGAGGTATACATAAAGTCGTTCACCCTGCACGGGCCGTGACAACAGCAAGGGAGACCCCAAGTATGATTTTAACTCTTTGAAGGCCTCATCGCATTCTTCACTCCATTCGAAGGATTTTCTAAGAATTTTGAAGAATGGTAGACACCTGTCTATGGCCCTAGATACGAACCTGTTCAAGGAAGCAACTCTCCCTGTGAGCCTCTGAACGTCTTTAATGGACTTGGGGGTCTTCATCTCAACAAGGGCCTTTATCTTTTCAGGATTAGCCTCGATGCCTCTTTGGTTGACAATGAACCCCAAGAACTTCCCTGCTCCGACCCCGAAGACACACTTGGCCGGATTAAGCTTCATCTGGTATTTGTCCATCGTATTAAAGGTCCTCTCCAGGTTTTCCACATGATCCTCTGCCTACAAACTCTTAGTCAGCATGTCATCTACATAGACCTCCATAAACTTCCCAATTTGGTCTTCGAACATTTTATTTAGGAGGCGCTGGTACGTTGCCCCCGCATTTTTTAGGCCAAAGGGCATGACCCTATAATAGTATGTCCCCTTGTCTTAATGAAGGTTGTCTTCTTCGAGTCTTCAGGGTTCATGAAGATCTGGTTGTACCCTGAATAGGCATCCATGAAGCTCATGAGCTCATAGCCTGCGGTAGCGTCTACCATCTGGTCAATGCGGGGGAGAGGGAAGCTGTCTTTGGGATAGTGCTTGTTGAGGTCCGTGAAGTCCACACAAATTCTCCACTTCTCGTTGGCCTTTGGGACAATGACTGCATTGGACAGCCATTCAGGGTAGATGACCTCTCTGATAAACTTAGCGTCTTCTAATTTCTTGACCTCATCCCTAATGACCTCATACTTCTCCCTAGAGTAAATTCTCCTCTTCTGCTTTACCGGCTTCACTCCTTCTACCACATTGAGCTTGTGGCACATGACTTTAGGGTCAATCCTCGGCATATCTACATGACTCCATGCGAAGACGCTTCATCTTCTCCTCAACAGTTTAATGAGGTCTTCCTTGATATTGGGCTTCAGAGACTTGCCTATTTGGACGGTTTTTTCCGGGTCATCCTCATCGAGGATGATGGATTCTACCTCTTCCATGGCCTCTCCTTTCTTTAGCCTCGTCTCATCCCTGGGGTCTAGGGTATCAATATTGTAAGTGGTTGTGGCCCTCATGTGCGCCTCCCTTTCTTCAGCGGAGTTGTAGTAACATTCTCGCGCCGTTGTCTGGTCTCCCTGAACTTCCCCCACCCCGTAAGGGGTAGGAAACTTAATCATCTTATGGACCATAGATGGCACAGCTTCAAACCCCTTGAGGGCTACACACCCCAGTATGATGTTGTAGGCTGAAAACACATGTTCATCCATCACAAAGAAGCTGACCTTCTTGGTAAGCCATCTCGGCCACTTGTCCCCCATCCTGACATCGGCCTCATACACTCCAAGGGGATGAACCTTTTCCCCACTGAACCCAATCAATGGATGATGGTATGGGACGATTCTAGCACGGCTGAGACCTAGGGCTTTGAAGCATGGCCAAAACATTACATTTGTAGAACTGCCCCCGTCGACCAATATCCTCGGCACCTCACACCCGTGCACCGTAGTTGTGATGACGAGTGGGTCGTCGTGTGGGGCTAGGAGGCCTTTAAAGTTCATTCTCAAGAATCCCACTATCAGGGTGTCCATATCAACCTTCTTCCTCTTTTCTGACTTGACCTCCAGAGAGGTTGAGTGTACCGTCTTCGTCACTACCTTGGCCTCAGCCACATGGGCCTTCCTGTCAGCGACCTCAGACCCTCCTCCTGCTAGACCCCCGGAGATCATTCCCACTCCGAGTGAGATCATATTAAGCCTCTTGACAGGACCTTGGTCGTCTCTCGGTGGGAGGTCAGGGTCGTCCTCATCATCATAAGGGTCATCCCCTCTTTTTTGAGGACCTTCTCTACATGCATCGCGTCACTTCTTTCTGGGGTCGTCCCCTCGGCCCCTTTTGAAGGCACCTTTGTCGACGTACTTTCTGAGCTTCCCTTCTTTCAGCATCTTCTCAATCTCATCTTTCAGAGCGAAACATTTGTCTGTCATGTGGCCATGGTCTTGGTGAAATTCACACCACATGTTCTTATTCCTCTTGTTGGGGGCTGCCCTCAACTTCTCAGGCCACTTCAGGGACTGGTCACTATTTATCTCATTGAGAATCTGTTCACAGTTGACCGTTAGAGGGGTATAACCAGCGAACTTGTCATCCGTAGACCTCTTCTTCCCCTCTTTATTCTTCTTAGGGTATTTACCCCCACTAGCGCCTCCTTTCTCGTCTTCGTATTTTGCGGCCATCGCCTCTTTGGCGTTCATCACCTTTCCTGCTGTTGACAGCAATTCAGCCATCGTCCTCGGAGGTTCTTCAGCAAGCTTCCATGACAGCTTCCCCTTTTGGAGTCCTCCAATCAGGGCTGTCATAGCTATACTCTCATCATAGTCTTCCACCTCCAGCTTCTCTTTATTGAATCTGGCTATGTAGTCCCTCAGACTCTCATTCTTCCCCTGCTTAACATAGAGCATGTGGGTGGTCTTCTTTTGTGTCCTCACCCTAAAGCAAAAGTTGTGGATGAATCGGTCTGCCAACTGCTTAAAGTTTTCAATGGAATTTTTTAGAAGAGACATGTACCAGATATGTGCAGCCCCAGTCAGGGTACCAGAAAAGGCACGACACCTCATCTCATCTGAGATAGAGTATATGTCTGCTACTGATTGATACATCTCAACATGGTGGACAGGGTTGGTGCTCCCGTCGTACCTTGGGGTGACCACAGGTGGCTTGAACCTTGATGGCGTAGGGAAGTTGACTATCTTCGCCACAAAGGGTGAGCCTATGGTGTATCCCTTCTGAAGAGGGTCCCAGCTCTTCAGTATATCACCGATCTTATCCTCTAGTCACTGGATCGAGTCATTCCAGGGCCTCGCAGGGTCGGCTTGGCCGATGTTATCCCCTGCCGCCTCTTTAAGGTGGACGGAGGGTTCTGCTGCGGCAGGCCTGTGTCGACTGTTTACTTCCCTTTGACCGTCATCACGTCCTTGGGGTCGGCCATCTGTTGCCTCCCTCCTGGACCTCGCAGCACTCCTTGACCTGGACAATTTTTCTCGCAGATCATTTACTGGACCCAGCCTCTCAAAGGCTGACCCCCTGCTCAAGCGATCAAAAGCAGAGCCTCTCGGGCGATCATCATGATTTGGTCTCCCGCACTTTCCTCCACTGTCCTGGAGAGGTCGTACAGTATTGTTGGAGACCTCATATGGTTCCCATCATTCTATAGGGGCCTCCTCTCCCTCCAGATGGTCATACCTGTCCTCAGGGCAAGGATTTCCTTGCCTCCCCAGGCGTAGACGCCGGGGGTCAGCAACATCCCTACGCCGCTGAGGGGGTGGAAGGTCTTTGCGTGGTGCCTGGGGTGGTCCCCTGGCTTCATGCTGTCTTGGAGCTACTGCCGGAGTAATCATCTCAGGTGAAACCCCTGGTGGTCTTAGTATGTTCTGGCTTAGAGCTGTGAACTGCTCCTGCATCATTCGCTGGCTTGCTGCCAGAGACTTTAAGG
Source organism: Sambucus nigra (assembly GCA_949130495.1). Classification (NCBI taxonomy): domain Eukaryota; kingdom Viridiplantae; phylum Streptophyta; class Magnoliopsida; order Dipsacales; family Adoxaceae; genus Sambucus; species Sambucus nigra. The sequence continues at coordinate 120,749,323 of OX422208.1, forward strand.
CTACCGCCACATCAGCCATCTCAGACTGAGGTGGTGGCTGACTGGAACCGGGTCCACTCTGAGTGTATAGTGGTTCAGCCAATTTGGCCTACATCCACTGTGAGTGTGTGATCTACTAAGTATGGGCACTAATGGCCTTGGATACAATGCACATAAGCTTCTTTCTCTCTCTACTGTGTGTATAGCCAGAGTTTTATCTAGGGTTACAATAATCGATCCCTGTAGGGTTGTAAGTGACAAGTATATATAGGTCTTGGGGGGTGTAGTGTACCCCCCAAGTATGCATGGTGCATGTGAATGATGATCTAGCCAATCCCCTGTTGACACCAGTAGATGCCAAATGATGACATAATATTCCCTCACGTGAGGGTGTGATTTTGTTATAACGGTCTCCCATGTGCCATGTGAGCCTCACTCGCACTGTTCCACGCGTCTCTCAAACCACGCGCTGTGATGATGTCACCCTCGGCCCTCGAATATGAGGCCGAGGGCAAAGTTCCTTCCGATAATGAGTCTGGCCTAATTTGGGCCTCGTACTGTCGTACCCTCGGGGGGTCATCCGGAGCCTGATGAAGGGTCGGCCCCCTGAGGGGTCGTCCGGAGTCTGATGAAGGGTCGGCCCCTGAGGGGTCGTATGGGCCTGGTGAGGCGCAGGGCGCCCTCGGCATGGCCGAGGGTATATACGGGTATATCAAGAACCAATATCAAAATCAATGTCAAATCTCATTCAAGAAGAAACTCAGATTTAATTTGTACTTTAGAAAGTTTCATCATCAAAACCTTGTACTAAAAATTTTGATTCATTTTGAAGCTTTGTTGAAGCTTCCGGTTGTCATTTGTAGCTCGGAATTAGCTATATGATCGTAACGGTGCTCAGTTCTACCCACAAGTGGATCGCGGTTATAAGCGGTGATCTGATCCTACCAGTAAGTGGATCACGGTAGTGATGCGTGAGGAGGCGAAAGCTCTAGGTACGTGAGCGTACGCCGCGATTTGGCCGAATCACGTTAAATTTCATGTCCTCTAACTTTCGTACTTCTATTCATTTAATTTCTTATTGCAAATAAATTAAATTCGAAATTTAGTAAAATTATTTCAACATTAATATAATTATTTTCAAATTAAATAATTAATTTTGAAATATTAATTCACTTTAAATACGAAAATTAATTATATATTTGTTGGGAGTTATAATTTGTAAATTTATCTTGTTTAAATTTATTGGTAGTATTTATTTGATATTCACTGTGTTAATCATTAAAGAATTATTAATCTCAAATTTGGTTATTAAATTAATTATTTTTTAAAATTTTATTATAACCTGAAAAGTTTGCAATATCCCTATTATCCCCCCACCCCACCCCCTCTTGGCTATTTTTCTAGGAAATAATAGATATCAGAGCAAGTGATCTATTTTTTTATTTAACAATCTTAGACTTACAAGATCATGGTAAACTTTTTTATATTTGTTTTAAATATTGCACTGTACTTTTTTATTATTTGTATGCTGAAATGTTTGATCTCTTATACCCACTCATTATTTCTTTTTGTAAGAAGAAAATGGACAAATAATCAACTTTGTATTTCAAGCTTTATTTTAAAGAAAGACTTCAATGAAATCTTGGATTCTGACGCATTAAATGGAAATATGTGCAATCAATATGTTAATGTTGATGAATTTAGTTACGAAGAGACAAAGGCTTGGTGTCTCATGTCAAATGGAAATGAGGAGGTACACTCTAACCCTAACTTTTGTGATAACGAATCATATTTTACCCGTAGTTCAAATCATGATGATATTGTTGATGACTATGATGAATTACAAGATGCTTTTAATGGGTTATTCGAAAAATATGATGATCTTGTAAAGAAGTTTATTACACTCAAAAAGACTCGTGTTAAATGTGATTTATGTCAAATTATTTTGATAATTAAAAATTAGAAAATGAAACTTTAAAAAATGAAATTAAAACCTTGAAAAAGGAAAAATCTGTAAATTTCACTAGCGCTCTTGAATGTGAAAATAGTGAATTAAAATAGTAATTGATTATTTAAAGAAATCTTTAAATACAGTTACTATAGGAAATGATTATTTTCATAATATCGTGGGAAAATCAAAGAATTCAGTTTAATAAAAATGATACTTAATATAATGTAGAAAATGAGAAAAAGAATTATTCCAATTTATTTAAAATTGATGCCTCATGTTGTCATTTTAATTCTTTGTGCACATATTGTGGTAGACATACACATTACTCTAAATTTTATAATTGTAGAAAAAAAAGTATAAGAATACAAAATCAGCTTGAATTTCTAAAGAGACAATAATGCATGCTAACCCTAATCAACCACACACATTATGGATTTCAAAATATAAAATTTTTAGATGCAAGACTAATGTTGGTACTTAAACAAAAAAAAATGAGATTAAAAACTTGTATTTTTATAATTTTTTTTATAATTTATAACTTTTGTGATATATTATTTTTATGTTTATATATCTGTTGAACACTATTCTTTACTTGAAAATATTTAGTGATTGGTGATTCATAATTTGATTTACTTCATATTAATCTCAAGTATATTAAATGTTTATTTTTATCTTAGTTGTCTTTTATAATTATATGATCGTATGTCATTGTTGATCTTGGTGATTATCATTTATTATGACTATGCTTGGAATTATAAAATAATGCATTTTCAAATATTTGTGTTTTAATAATGCTTTATGGTCCTAACACATTCTTGTTATCAAAGAGAAAATCTTCAAAGTTGTGAAGGTTGCTTTTTTAGATGAGTTGTGGATTCTCAAGGTATATGATTTGGAATTATAAGCATATTTGAAATTTCTAGTATCATTGCCTAATGTGAAAATGCCACACTTGGAAAGAATATCATTAGTTTTTGTAAGGTACTAAGGAACACCATTCTTGAATTTCAAATATCTTATATTTGTTGATAATTTTAAATACGATCTTAATTGATATTATTCGTTATGTGTTAAAGCCTCAAATTTATACTTAGATTCCTTGTTTAAAGTATGTTAATTTGATATTGATATTTAAGTCTTCACATGTAAATTTCTACATTTATTATTCTGATGATTTTATGTTGTGAGGCATATGCACTTGATTTTGATGATAAATTTTTAAGATGAAAATTCATAAAAAATTTGTGTTACATGTTAACATATATTTGTTGTTAATGATATTGGGTTAATTCATGACTTTATTATATATTAACTTGAAACAAAAAAGTTGATTGAAAACTACTAGTTATATGTGATACATGTTAATATTATTATATGCATTCATTAATTTTGATAATATGAACATATTGATCTTTATGAGCTAGATTTATGGCATGCTACATGAGTAGCCCCATTGTTTGAATATTATTGACTTTCATGAAATATAATTGTTGAAAGAAATAAACTTTTGTGTTATTTGTGCTTATTTAAAAAAACCAATGATTATTGAAATTGTTAGTATTTGTGAATATATTGAGATTTGTTGAAATGGTTTTATATAAGTATATGTTGAAGATATCTTATCTCATTAGAAAGATGCATCTTATTTCTTATATGCATGGGAAATGATTTGTATCCCAAACAACTCCCCCAAATCCTCCCCCAAATAGCATTAAGTGTTATACCTTGTGGTATAGGTATTGCCAGGACACAACTCATTAATGCTATTTGGGGGAGATTTGGGGGATTTGTTTGGTACCCATAGCACCACTCTATATGCATATATACCTTCATTGGTATCCCTTAGGGGAAGAAAAATATTTATTGAAATTTGTTTGTAGAAAAATGCTTCATCATGAATTTTGGTGCTTTATTATGAATATTATTATATGATTGATAACCCTGAGAATTTTTTGATCATATCTTGAAAACAGCAAAGCATGAACAAAATGACAAATTTGTATCACTATATAAATGCCTCTATATTTTAAATCATGTTGTGTGCTTAATTCAAATTACTTGAGAACATTGAGTTATAATTTCTAGTTATGCGCTTGAAAAGTTGATCATTTATCATTTTTCTGACTTGTATGTTATTTGATGATATTCATAACTATCGAAGATTCAAATACATGTTTCGAGAAAATTTATGATGAAATATGTTCCTATTGAAAATTTCATGATTTATATATTTTTGCCTCTTATGATTTATGGTTGGATTCCATGCACAAATTACTTTTTGATAGGGGGAGCTTCGTATTTTACTCGATGTCACGTGATTTATTAGAAAATTCTTTTTGATAATGTCAAAGGGGGAGAAATATTTATGATTCACTAATTATACTTAATTTTATCATTTTATTGATTAGTGTGAATCATTGTTTGTCATCATAAAAAATGGGGAGAATGTTAAACGAAAATGTAATTCGATCCTAATTAATTATTAAATTAGTTTAATTGTAATTAATGTATATTTTAGTTTAATGTAATATATTGATTTTGATGATTCCAAACATATATTTATGTATTATGTAAATATTTTTCAATTTGTATAATTTAATTTTTTTTGACACTATTATGAATTATTTAATCTTTAGTATAGTTATCATTAATAATATATACATGTTACTTTGATTATATATATATATATATATATAAGTTACATCTTAGAGGATCTTGTGTAAGAATTTTTTTCTGTAATGTGTATGGAGTTACTGTCTTGTTAGAGCATCCACAGTGGGGGAGAAGAAAACAAGAGATTTGGTAACTTTATAGAATTTGACACTTGCAGTGGTGGGTGAAAATGAACAAATTATGTATAAGAATTTGTGGACGTTCTCCAAGTTTAGAGAATGGTTACAAATTCTGTAAGGATTCCTACGAACTTCATTCGTTCATAGCAATTGATACGAACAAATGAAGTTCGTAAGAAATATAAATAATAATTTTTATTATATATTTGAGTTCTTACAAACAACATTTGTTCGTATCATTTCCTACGAACAAATGTTATTCGTAAGAAATGGGTTTTTCGTTCCTACGAACAAAAGTAATTCGTAGGAAATTGAGTTGCAAATTTTTCATTTCTCACCACTATAAGAGCATGTACAATGGTGGGGGGAAACAATAATAGAAAATGCAAGTTTACAAATTCATACAAATTGGTTGGATCACAGTGGTGAGGCAAAATGTGGAGAATCTGCAGTTGAGTTTGCATAGGTTTTGCAAATATACAAAAGGGCAGCAGAATTTGTATATTTTCTTACGAACTTCAGAAGTTCGTAGGAAACATTTTTACCACAGTAACAACAAACGGTCGTTATCCCTTATTTTACTATATAATGCCATCCTTCCTTCCCTCAAATCCCACCCATTTATATTCAGCCCAATATTTCTCTCATTTTTATTCAATCCAACCTAATTCTTTCCCAAAAATATATTCGAACTGACCAATATGTCTTCATCTCAACACATTAATTCTAATACTTCTAGAAAACAGAATATGACTTCTATCGAAGTCGAAATATTATGTACAATATATGCTAAATATATGAGTCGTGGTATTAAAGGAAACTCGTTATCGCATGGAACATTTTGGGATTCTGTAATTAATGAATATAACAACACGCCAGAAATTTATATTCAACGTACGAGGACCATGCTTTCAACACACTACAATCATATTTCGTCCCATGTAATTTTATAAGTTTCAAAACTGTCTCACCAAATAGATAATTTAGGAAGTAGAAATAACGGGTTCGACGCAGTTACAAAGGCCCACGAGGCATATCGCGTGGAAACGAGCAAACAATTCATGTTTGATAAATGCTACCAGATTTTAAAAGAGTTGTCGAAATTTGATTTGAAGAACATAGCGTGCAACAACGACGACCCTACGCCTCTAGACTCGGAGGACAGTCCGGGTGTACGTGACGTACCATACAGACCCCCAGGCAGAAAAGGGGAGAAACAACATGCCCGTCAACATGCCCATTCTGACAGCCTTGATTGTAACACGACGGTCCTTAAACATTACAAAGAATTCACCGAGATGTTTAAAAGTAAGCAAGAGTGGAAGCAAATTCGGGCTATGAAATATTATTCTCAAATGGATGCTTTCATTGAGATGAAAAGAGCTGATCAAATTACAAGAAAATAATACAGCTTGTGCGTCTAGGCCGATAATAGTCGTACATTATGGAGTTGGATATGACCAAAATAAATGAGCTGCAAAAGCAATTCCATGTGAAACGGTACATCGACCTCTCAAATATGGTAGCTGTGACGGAAGCTGCAATTTCCGCGCTTATGTCAAACACTATCGGCTCATCAAATTCTGATTCCGGACTGTCTGGTGCAAACAATGTTGACTAGTATGTTAAATGTGTGGCCTGTTTAATTTTTCGTTATTTAATAAATGTAATGTCAATTATAGTGTTATAAGAAGTATAATGTTATTTTAATAAATGTTATTTTATTTTAAGATGTGTTGCAATTGTTGTATTATTGTGTGCTAAATTTAAGCAGTTGATTCAAAATACATACATAAGAAATATTACATATACTATATTATTTTGATGCACACCATAAAAGAACAATGTAAAAAGTGAATGTATAAAGAGAATAGAAACCCTCAAATACACATATACTATATAATCATTAATTGTCCATGTCAACACCGCTGGTGTTCCAAATGTGCTCCACCAAATCATCTCGTAGTTGTTGATGTGTAGTTGCGTCCCTAAAATTTGCATCCCGTGTTAGGTAGTCGTAAAAATTAGTTTGCCCCCGTAGTATTTCAAGTGTAGGATCAGGTTGTTCGTATTCATTTTGCGACGGATAGTCTCTACGTTCATCGTCAATAATTATGTTGTGCATTATAATGCAAGATTTCATTATGGTTGCTAAGGATGCCCTATTCCATAATTTGTAAGGTTCGCGCACGAAAGCAAATCATGCTTATAGTACACCAAAAGCACGTTCTACATCTTTCCAACATGATTCTTATTTCTTACAAAATAATTTTTGTTTTTGTGATAGGCCAGTGGTTCCTAAAAGGTTTAACGATGGTTGCGTATGGAGGGTATATGCCATCAACAAGGTAATACCCCATGTCGTCTATATTTCCATTAATATTGTAATTAACGGGACGTGCAGTCCCACTGTGTAATTCTCGAAAGACGTTAGACCGGTGCAAGACGTTTATATCGTTGTAAGAGCCAGGAACCCTAAAGAACGATTTCCAAATCCATAGGTCGTACGAGGTAACCGCTTTTAGGATTATAGTTGGAGATTCTTTTCGACCACTATATTGAGCGTGCCAGGCTATGGGGCAGTTTTTCCACCACCAATGCATGCAATCTATACTCCCTAGCATTCCTGTAAATCCTCGGATTGCATTTTGTTCAAGTAACCTGGTGACATCACCTCTTGTCGGATTTCTCGCATACTCGGGACCGAATACGGCCACAATTGCCTCAGTAAATCTAATCATAGTTTCTAATAGAGTTATTTCACTCATTACGTACTGCTCAGACCATATGTCATGAGATCCTCCTTTAGCGAGGAGTCGCCCCCATAATTTTTTTATGTGAGCTTAAACCTAGTCGACCGCACGCGTCGTACTTTTGTACAAAGTAGTTATCGTACTGGCAAACAGAATATATGATGCGATTGAAAATGGAATACCGCATCCTAAATCTCCTCCGAAAGAAATACTTGTTATATACCTTATCCTCACCAAAGTAATCTTCCCATAGTGTTTGGTGTCCCCTTTATCTCCTTTGATTCACTCAACGTCTAAATTCGAGTTCTTTCCCATCTCGAATTATATTTTATTTTGTAATCCAACGTGTAATCTCCATGCATATTATCATCTCCTCATCTGAATAATCTGATGATGCACTATCATTAAATTGAACATACTGAAGCATTAGATTTCGTCCCTCGTCACTAGAACTGGAGTAATCCATGATGTTTTTTCCTCGGAATAATTATGAAATGTAAGAAGTTGTATTATAATATTTCATACACCCTATTTCTATTTCTATTTATAATTGTCTAAACAGAGACTGAAGGACATATTTTTTTTACTGGCATTGGTAAGTGTTCCCTACATATGTTTTTAATGGCATTACTGGCATTGGTAAGTTGTATTATAATCATGCTGGTAGGAATTGGTAAGTGTGCCAATCTGATGTACTATGGAAAGTGTGCCCTACAGAAAATAATGGAATGTGTGCACATCTATGCCTCTGTATATGCCCTACAGAAAACATTGGTAAGTGCTCCCTACATACTATTACCTCTTTATATTTACTATATAAAATTACTACTTTTATATATATCAACTAATACAGTTATTTGTAATAACTGTATGCATTTACTATTACCGTTGTATATGTGCTACATAAAATTACTACTTCAATAATTATTAGCTACTGCATTTATATGTAATAATTGTATGCATTTACTATCACCTCTTTATATTTACTATACAAAATTACTACTTCTATATATATTAACTAATACAGTCATTTGTAATAACTGTAAGCATTTACTATTACCGTTGTATATGTGTTATATAAAATAACTACTTCAATAATGATTAACTATTGCGGTTATATGTAATAATTGTATGCATTTAATATTACCTCTTTATACTTACTATATAAAATTACTACTTCTATATATATTAACTAATACAGTTATTTGTAATAACTGTATGCATTTACTATTACCGCTGTATATGTGCTATATAAAATTACTACTTCAATATATATTACTACTAATAGAGTTATATAAAACGGAAACGTGATTCACATAGAAACATGCGTTACATAGTAATAATTAATTTGTCTAGTGATTACAATTACTTCCTAGGCAACCATGGAACACAACATAATGCATTTTCATCACCCATTAGCATTGTTGGTAGATGATGTACTAAATCCATGTCCGACTCGACCCCTTTTTAATCCGACAAGTCCGAATCTGATGCATACATTGGATCGTCAAGTTCAGTATTTATCAAATATTTAGCATGCCACCGCTCTAGCCTTTTCTCCATTTGTGTTATTTCGCGTTGCAATAAATGTAAACATTTTTCATTATCTTTGTTTGGATCTTTGCAAAATGTAGCCAATTTTACTTGTGGCACGGGTAAACCATGCCAATGGTAGTAGCACTCCAAATCGCAACGCCTATCAAATAACCTAGTCCATTTCAAATGATCATCCCATGGAATATTACCTTTCGTCGGCGTTAACCATTTCATAACATGATTAACGTCACCAAAAGAATGTAGCGTGCATATAGGAATGTTTTCAAAAAGCATTTTCTCGCCGAACAAGCTACCTCCATGGGGATCTTGATAGATCCCTGGGTTAGTCAACACTCATTCAACATTACTGCACATTACCGCTAAACGTTCAACAACAGCTGATGTTGACGCTTTGGTCTTACCCTTTTTCTTTGCGACGTGATGCTTCATACTTGTCCCTCCAGTTGAGAGGTAATCACATCGCACTACCTCTTTAGGTGCTGACCAATTATAATATGGAAGTTTTTTCCCGGACAGAGTTTTCTTGGGAACATGGGTTAAGAAGGGTGAATCTTCGTCAGGCATGTACTCATAGTTATGCATTATGAGGTTTATGATATAAGGAAGTATAACTCGATTTGTGGAGGAATACCCAACTAAAACCGTATATTTATGGGTCAGATGTTGGACCAAGCAATTCTTAGAGTGTCACCATAAATTTATTATCAATTAGTGTACCGACATCTTATTTTAATCGCTTATCGGTTTAGTGTACCATGTAATCATTATCGTATTAGGGTGCCATCGGTTTTTGTGCCATCGATTATCGGTTTAGTGTGCCATTGGATAGTGTGCCATGTAATCATTATTGTTCTAGTGTGTTATCGGTTAGTGTGTCATCGATCAGTGTGCCATCAGTTAGTGTGCCATCGGTTTGTGTACCATCGGTAGTGTGCCAGCAATACAATAATATGAATACAATACAATTAAATTGTCTGCTGTAAATGAACTCATAATAATAAATTGAATACAATACGATAATATGAATACATAATATAATAAAAAAAAATACAATCAAGATGGCCCCTGCCCAAATTCATAATCCTAACCCAAATCAACGTGCAGCCCAACATCGGATCGTCGCCAATACGGCTGCCCCAACTCTGTTGCATTTGATATCCCGCGTATTGATTGTGCGATAGGCCCCCAATTTTAAATTTTTCAAAATTAATTTTCTTAAAGTGCCGAATAAAGATGGTTCAAACACATAAACAACTTATAACAAATTTTAATTTCTTTCAAATTAAAATTACACGAAACACAAATTGAATAAATTAAACGACAAATGGATTTTTTTCAAGTCCTAAAAATTTGCCTAACAAGATTTATCCATTTTTGCAAATTAGGCCAAACCAAAATTTACCAATATAAATTATCTTTGAATTGAATTAAGTTCAATTTCACCCAAATATATTTTAACACCAAAAAACATAAGAGTGATAATTAGACCAAATTTTATCTTTAACTACCTAAGCATGCATCTATGTGATTTAAACAAGATAAAATTAAACAATATCACACGGCGCGCCGATGTATGAGGAAAACCCAAATGGAAAAAACCTCGGACGGCCCTAGTCTTAAGTCCACTAAGTACGGTCTTACAATTACAAGATAGATGACTTACTTCCTCGACTCGACTCCCGTCAAGCCTTTATGCGTCTTCTTGTAAACACCTCTGCCTAGTCGACAACACCGAAGGTCCACCGGAATCTTGAAATCCACCAATGAGACTTTTGGACAACCGTCAACCCTCACATGAAGCCTTTCTCCTAGTGGGAATGTCACGTCAAACAAAGTTCTTCTCCTTTATGAGTTGAAAAGAAAACTCAAACTCTCTTCTCCAATGGTGTAGAGAAAACCGGTGCCAAACACTCCAAGCAATATATATATATATATATATGTTGAAACTTGGATATAGACAAACATATGGGTGTATATGTGTTTTGAACGGAATTTACTCCGTAAAACTTAACACATAAAAAGAAATTTTTTTCTTCAAAGTATTTTTCTCTAATGACTCTTGGAAATGTGAAAAAGTTATCTTCAAAATTTTAGTTCCCACACTTAAGAAGTATGTCAACAAGGAAGTGAGGCAAAGTAGTGGGAAAGTGGAAAAAACAAGCTTAAAACATTTCCCGTTGTTTTTTCGTTAGAAATCTCGTTCAAAAATTTCATTTGAAATCTCATTCGAACGAGGTCGTTTGAACGACTTTTCAAACTAGATTTCAGACCTTAATTCTAGATAATTTCGATACGAACGCGTGGCCACCAGTTTCATATTTTTCTTATTTTTTTTTTGGATTTGATATGATTTTTCAATGAAAAAGTGTCCGAGAATAAAATCTTTAGAACTATGAATTCAAAAAAAAATTAACAAAAAAAATACTAACACCAAAAATAAATTTCCATGCTCCTATATATATATATTAACGCATTCATACCTTTTGGAGACTATGAAATCCTAATGTTGATGATGTAAAACGTGACAAAGATATTTTTTTGAAACGCGGGCCACAACGTCTTTAACTGTAACAGGTCATAGGCTTGAAGGACACTCAAGAACTCTATCCTACGACTCAAGTGTTTTTGTCCGAAATTGAGCCAACACTACATTAAGACTCAATTGGAGACTTGTGTCCTTACAAATCTCCCCCTTTGGCTATTTCGGGACAAAAAACAAAACAAAATCCTAATGGGCCATCAAGCTCTTACTAGACTCAAACACATCCCACCAAAAAAAAATTACAAGCGTGACTTGAAAACCCAAGGAACACTATATTTGCCGAATGAAAGTTTCCGTTTAGAATAAAACTTGCACACTTAAGCAAAACATTAAACGCATAGGGAATATCAAAATATTAAATGTAATTAAAATCAATACTCCCCCGAAATTAATTCTCCCCGTTATCAAATAAATGACCTACTTAGAAAGACGTCTCCCCCTAAGTTAAATCACCCAAACTAAGATACAATTATTATAGGATTAGATACCATTTCTCCCCCTATCATTCTCCCCCTTTTTGTTCAAGAATAGACAAAGGATAAAATAACTAATAAACAAGATGATGCATAAGGTGATAAGAACATGAAAGTATATGGGCAACAATAACATAACTAATCCATACGAATATTAATGAATACCACCTATGATGCGGAAAAAAAATACCAATTTGACAAATATGATTCTAAGCATGTGATATCAAACAATGTACGCAACAAAATAGATACCAATTATGAATTAAAGCATAGGTGGACTAGAAAGCGAGGCAAAGAAAAAAAATACCATATATATGTAGACATAATGAATATCACTAACGCACACGCACATATATATAGGTATAGAGACCACACATGACACAAAATACAATAAGCTTTTCACACTCGTATGGCAAAAATGTGTCATATGGAAATGGAAGTGTTGGGGTGTGAAGTAGCAACAATTAAATTTAGACCCAATCACTTAAAATATGTTCACAGAGTTCTCAATTGATTGCAAAATTCATCACATTTGAATATAACCTCATGTGAAAATATATATTGAACTCAATGAACAAACATACACAATGCATACAAGCCTAGAATTTTGATGATTCTACAAACCAATAGAGTCATGACATTGAAAGTACAACTAGGTTAAACGGACATAATGCAAACTGTTGATATACCATCCAATCTCCCTCAATATAAGCATATTAATTATTGAATGACTATATCAAACTAAACAACTAGGCCATGGAAAATATTTTCTTTTAATGCCATTATTCTTTTAGGCGCCTTTGGACCACGTATTTCTTTTAGGTCCAAGCAAACGGTGGCTTACTCGCAAAGGATGATTTTTCCTTTCGGAGCCCTTCCCCATGCACATTTATATATATAATCTTTTATCGCTCATTTCTCGCGTGCAACGGATTTTAACATGCACTAGTCCTCCTAGGTCACATAACATGTAAATGACAAGATTGGTAGGAGAACACCTCACAAAGATCAAATATACATATGAAGTTATAATTTCAAGGTGCATGTGTGAATTAAGGTATATAAAAATAGAATCCATTATATCAACACAAAATCCAATTACTCCATGTAAGCATGGTAAAGAATATTTTAAGGATTGACAATCTAAACCTAAAGTTCTAGCCACATGGGAGCTAAAAAGAAGGGGATTTCAACACAAGTATATGTCACATAGAGTGTGTCAAACTAAAATACACACAAAAACATCTTTTTGAGTTTTTGAAATTTTTAATCCAAACAAAAATATTTACTCCAAAAGACAAACAAAAAATCATTTGTATTTTTCATTAAGCCTAAATTACAAAAAAAAAATGAAACACTAATGATAAACAAAAATATTTTTGTATTTTTCATTTAATGCAAACTAAAATGAAAGAACTACAATACAAAAGATAAAAAAACAATCATAATTCTATCATGTGATATGTGATAAAGCAATGACTAGAAAAATGATTAAGAAGCATACAATTAGCATGATAATATAGTATGAAGAACAAAAGCTAAAGTATGCAAACAACTAACACATTCAACCTTTAGATTTAGCAAAGGAGGAAGCATGTGAAAGTAAATGAGAATCAAAAATCCTATCTTGTAAAGCTATGAAGTTGGATCTCCTAACACAATCTAATGAAGAATGAAGATCACAAGGTGTAGTAATCTTGGCTACCTCGGTTGCCTTACGTTGGGATTTTCTAGGACCTCGTTTAAGATCAAAGCAAAACTTCCTAAGATGACCTTTTCGACCATAATGTGAGCACTTAAAGACTCGGTAAAAAGACTTTCCGAAGGACTGATCTATGACATTGTTCCTAGAGGATTCTCCTAAAAATTTGGTTTTGGCTTTAAGAGTTGACTCTTTACAAGTATCGAAGCCTAAACCACAAGTGTCATTTTTTTTTTGAACTGTTCCTAATATTTTATCTAATTTCTCCGAATGACACTCTAAATCAAATTTGACTTTACTAGAGTCTTTTAATTTATTTTCTAATTCTAAAATGTTAGACTCTAATAAAACATTGCGCTCTTCAAACGCAAGAAGCTTCTTTTTCAAGGATTCCATTAAACCTTTAAGCCTATCTCTCTCGCCTTCTACATATTCAAGATTCTCGCGAAGAGCTCTCTCATGTGTCCTAAGGTCTTCCACTAACGCACTCTCATCAATGACCTTGATATGCTCTCTTAAACTAGCTTCTAACTTCAAATTTGTTCTTTTTAATTTAATATATTCTTCATATAATTCTTGAAAAGCAATTTCAAGTTCACTCACATCAACCTCACTTTCACTTTCACTCTCTCTTTCTTCTCCACTCTCACTACCATCAACTCGTTGGGATTCACAAACAAAGGCCTTGGAAGTGTCATGTGTTAAAATTTCATCACTAAAGGAGTGCTCACTTTCACTCACATGACTTGCCATAAAAGCCACAAAGTTGGGCTTAGTGGGGGAATCGGGTCCCTCTTCCTTATCACTATCACTAAGGGTTGCATTATAAGATATTGGTTGCTTACCCTCTCTCCTTAGTTTAGTGGGACACTCTTTCGCTCTATGTCCATAACCCTCACAATCGTAACACCTATTTGACTCGTCCCTATTTAAATTTTCATTAAAAGTTTTAGGGATCTTCTCGGCTTTGTCATGCTTAGAATTTTCAAATTTCTTAAAATTATTTTTAAATTTATATTTGTTAAATTTAAGAAATTTTTGAAACTTCCTAGCAAACATATCCATATCTTCCGAGTCACTCTCACTTTCACTCTCTACTACTTATTTTTCCTCCCTCCGGACTTTCAAAGCAATGCCCTTATCTATTTTCTTTTCAGTTTTAGAGGGAAACATGTCTAGTTCATAGGTTTGTAAATCACCTACGAGCTCTTCTAATTTCGTAGAGGCTAAAGTTGGTTAAGAATTTAACACGGTCACCTTAGGAATAAATCTATCGGGTAGAGACCTTAAAATTTTCTTTACTACTCGGTTGTCGGGTATTTTCTCTCCCAAATTAAAAGATGAATTAATTATATCGGAAAGTCTAGTATAAAATTTATCAAATGTTTCTTTTTCATTCAATTTGATGGTTTCAAATTGAGTGGTGAGGTTTTGGAGTTTCAAAGCTTTTACGACACTAGTTCCTTCATGAGTGAGTTGTAAAATATCCCAAGCTTCTTTAGCGGTTTCACACGTCATAATGCGACGGAATTCATCCGGTGTGATCGTGTTAAACAAGGCATTTAAACCACGGGAATTAAAATTTGCAAGTTTAAATTCATTCTCACTCTATCTATCGGTGGGTTTGGGAACATGTTCATTTTCAACTAAATATGTATGTGGGGACCACCCGTTAACGACTGATAACCAAACCCTCTCATCGATAGACCTAAGTGTCGATTTCATGCGCGCTTTCCAATAAGCATAATTAGAACCATAGGAAATTTTAAAAATGGGGAAAATTCGATTTTAGTCAAAAATATTTTAAAGGATCTCAAATGCAATAATTTAGCGATCCCGCTCTGATACCAATTTGATTGTGGGATAGGTCACCAGTTTTAAAATTTTCAAAATGAATTACCTTAAAGTGCGGAATAAAGATGGTTAAAATACATAAACAACTTACAATAAATTTTAATTTCTTTAAAATTAAAATTAAACGAAACACAAAGTGAATAAATTAAACGACAAATGGATTTTTCACTTAAACCAAATATTTCAATTCAAGTCCTAACAAGATTTATCCATTTTTGCAAATTAGGCCAAACCAAATTTTACCAAAATAAATTATCTTTGAATTGAATTAATTTCAATTTCACCCAAATATATTTTAACACCAAAAATCATAAAAGAGTGATAATTAAACCAAATTTTATCTTGAATTACCTAAGGATGCATCTACATGATTTAAATAAGATAAAATTAAACAATATCACACGACGCGCCGATGTACGAGAAAAACCCAAATGGGAAAAACCTCGGACGGCCCTAGCCTTAAGTCCACTAAGTACGGTTTTACAATTACAAGACAAATGACTTACTTCCTCGACTCGACTTCCTTCAAGACTTGATGCGTCTTCTTGTAAACACCTCCGCCTAGTCGAAAATCCCGAAACTCCACCGAAATCTTGGAATCCACCAATGAGACGTTTGGACAACCGTCATCCTTCACATGAAGCCTTTATCCGAGTGGGAATGTCACATCAAATAAAGCTCTTCTCCTTTATGAGTTGAAAAGAAAACTCAAACTTTCTTCTTCAATGGTGTAGAGAAAATCGGTGCCCAAACACTCCAAGAAATATATATATGTTGAAACTTGGATATAGACAAACATATGGGTGTATATGTGTTTTGAACGGAATTTACTCCATAAAACTTAACACATAAAAAGGAACTTTTTCTTCAAAGTATTTTGCTCTAATGACTCTTGGAAATGTGAAAAAGTTATCTTCAAAAAGTTAGTTCCCGCACGTAAAAAGTATGTCGAAAAGGATGTGAGGCAAAGTAGTGGGAAAGTAGAAAAAACTGGCTTAAAACTGTTCCCGTTGTTTTTTCGTTAGAAATCTCGTTCGAACAAGTATGTTTGAACGAAACTTCTAACGAAAAAACAGAAAAAAAAATTCTAAAATTTAGTTGGAAATCTCGTTCGAACAAGGTCGTTCGAACGAATTTTATAACGAGATTTCAGACCTTGATTCTAGATAATTTCGATATGAATGCGTGGCCGCCAGTTTCGTATTTTTTTTATTTTTTTTGGATTTGATATGATTTTTTCTACAGAAAGGTCTCTGAGAATAAAATCTTTAGAATTATGAATTCAAAAAAAATACTAACACCCAAAATAAATTTCCAAGCTCCTATATATATATATTAATGCATTCATACCTTTTGGAGACTATGAAATCTTAATGTTGATGACGTGAAACGAGGCACTGAAACGCGACAAAAATATTTTCTTGAAACGCGGGTCGCAACGTCTTCAACTGTAACATGTCATAGGCTTGCAGGACGCTCAAGAACTCTATCCTACGACTCAAGTGTTTTTATTCGGAATTGAGACTACACTACATTAAGACTCAATCGGAGACTTGTGTCCTTACACGTATGGGTGAGATGGTTGAGGTACGTAAAAATCCTCATGGGTGTAGCTCGGACCACTAACGGTAGGACCAGTACCACGCACATCACAGGCGGCAAATTGTCGCTCGAGTTCCTCAATCCTATCCTCACGCTCTCGAGTCTTAGTAAGGAGTAAATGATGAAGACCACGGATATTATCTGCTGCATCGATGAATGAAGAACGCCATTCTAATTGTGACAAAGCATGCGCTGAGGGAGCGTTCGTTGGGAACTCAGGTCGCGACACACTTCTTTCGAATGAAGCACCCTGCGGAAGGCTGACGTCTGCCGTCCAACTCTGCCTAGGCGCATGTATTTGTGTAGGACCAACCGATGTAAACTGTGTATGATACTCAGACAGCTGGTTAATTGGAGCTGGCGCCCGTGGGATGCGTAATGTTGATGGTGCCACTGTCCCAACCCCAATCAAATCAACGTTAACATAGCATACCATCGCCGGAAGTAAGGGCTCATGCACAACTACTTTCCAGTATGTATCATACTCTTCTTGGATCACAACTGATATATGCGCATTTGCAACAGGATTAGTATTCGGATTGTGGGACTGAGCTCAAATTTTGGGGAGCGTTGTCTGCTATACAAATTTGGCCCGTCAATTATCGAAACCCCGGGTCGCCCAAGTACCAAAATCCCTTAAATAAGGGATCCCAAAAAATCATGCGCAACCCAGATAAATAATGTGCGTATATAATGAAATCGTTATGCCGGTACATCGACGTCTCGTACGGCTGCCATATGATGGATTCAGGGGACCGCATCTCAAGCAGATGTTGGTTGCCCGATATATTAAACCGTTGCGTGACCTTTACTCGGCTCCTGTTCGACTTTGACCAACGAAATATTCGGGGCCATACATCTACGATCGGATGAACGATAATCGGACATGCGGTCACCATATACTTGTGATGTAAGTATTGCAAAATATGTAAATAAATTGAATTGATTAGAAGACATGTACATTCATTGTAACTAGATATATAATGCATAAACGTTTAAATAATAATATTATAAATTGTACCTCTATTAATTGCAATATACACTCGACACTAGTTAATGGCCATCGGCTCGCTTTGTCCATTGACCATATTATACGGGCATAAATTGTCGAACCCCAATCGTAGGTGTCAATCGCCTCAACGTCCTCCAAATAATGTAAATACTCGAGGTCCGCCGTAGAATTGGAATTTGGAAAGAATAAACTGCCAATTACATAAAATTAAAATGTTTGAGCTATGACTGGCATCATGTAATCGGGAAGGTCCGGTTGATTCACAAAATTGGCAATGTATTTCTTAAGATCGGAAATCGAAATTTCCGCACCCGAAAATCGTTCTATATGAATTAGGGGGGAAAATTCGTTCACGGTATTTTGAAAATTTGTGTATTTTTCTATCGAAAAATTTAAAATGGGTAACCCTTGCCCAATCGAGATACATGTACAAAAATTAACAATACACATCATATATACAAATAATATAAAAATTATTTGTACACCTTTAAATTATTTAAATTTAATATAAATAAAATTAAATAAGGTATTTAATACGAAATAAATAATACCGGAAAGCATCGTGAAGTCCATAGGCATGAACGCAATTTCAACGAACGGCAGTTAGAAGGTATGCGTTGTGTCCCACCAACGTTCGATCATCGCCATTACAATGCACTGGTCGAAATTCGGCATCACCCTTGAAAATATATTGGACATTACATCGGCACCATCGATAAATTCTTTTATCATCGGTTTATTCTCTCCGATCAATTTATATAGTTTCATTGGCCCGGCCCAATTACCCCAAAATTCATATTTATTGCCATTTATAATGGGCGTCTGCCCGTCGGACGCGTGTGTATCCCCATTGAAAATACGGGCGTAATGCTTATACACGGGATCAACAGGTTCACTTGCCGGAGGTTGAGTAGGATTGGACGTTGACATGGATTCGTGCTTCTTGCTTTTGCCGATATTTAGATATTTTTTCCATTTTTTCGTCCATAATGTATAAATAAATAAAAATTGCATAACTGATATTTGTTGATATGGAATTGGGGTGCTGAATTTTAGGGTAAAATAAATGTTGGATTGAGGAAGAAGAAGCAATAGAGTTTAGGTAATAGAGTTTAGGCAGTTGAGAGGTGGAGATGGAGGTTTGCGTGAGATGGATTTATGTATTGATGATGCATTGAGAGTTAGCCGTTACAGTGCCGTTGGGAGTTCCTACGAACTTCAGAAGTTCGTAGAAAGCTCCACCACTATTAACCAGCCAACGGGGCAAAAGGTAAACTATCCAGTTGATTTGTATTATACCTTTCGTGAAGTGCTCACCCGTGTGAATGCTCTAACCATATTGACCCACAAAAGGTAAACATTATCTTTTGAGTTTATAAACTTATCTTTTTTATCATCCACCGGTATAAATGCTCTTAGTTAAACATTTAACTGTTCCTAATAACATATTTGTTACTATAAATTGCTACCACTCATATTATACTATTTTATTATACTAGAAGTTTCATCTTAATGAAAGTGGGAAAAGTGGCATATGTTGACAGGATTTATACTCATATACTTATCTGTATAGAATTCTTTTGTGCAGTAAATCTTTTATAGGGTCCCTAGCGTATAAACACTTAAACTTCTTTGAGTAGCTTCTTAGTCCTTTATGATATAGTATGTGAATTTATTCCCCTTAAGAGCAACCCTTATGCACAGGGTATAAATGAACTAAACTAGTGTAAATTTACTCGGGAGAAAGTGAAGAAATTGTTATGGGTTTAAGCCATATATAGCATACTAGGTGAAAACGTCGTCGGATTGGCTTGAAACGTCGTCGGATTGGCAGGTGAGCTGACCCCCTTGGGCGGAACATGATGTTCCGCTTAAGGGGTTATCCTATTTCCAATTTTCTCCCCCAACTTTCTTATCTTATTCTTTTTAACCCAAAATTTAATACCCAACCACCATATTAATTAGACTTTTCCCTATATATCTCCCCTTTAACGCAAATCTATTTTTCACTTCAAAATCTCTTCGATACAATAGCAGTAATATCAGGTTAGTATTTTCCTTATATAATTTCTTATATTTTTTTAATTAGTAAATGTTTTATTATTTGTTCTGTTTATAATTATTTGTCAATTAGTAAATGTTTAATGTAAATATTTTATTATATGTTCTGTTTTTGTTATATTTTATTTATAAGAAATATTTGTTCCGTTTATAATTATTTGTTCATTAGTAAATGTTTGATGTAGATGTTAATGTTTTATTATATGTTCTATTTGTGTTATGTTTTATTCATAAGAAATTATTTAAGTGGATGTATATAATAAATTAGTGAATGTTTATAAGAAATTATTTAAAAACTATCTGTTATGTTATGTTTCTTAAATAAGTATTTGTACTGTTTTTGTAAGTGAGGTATTTAGTAATTTTCATGTAAATTTATATTACGTTAATGTTATATTTAGTTATTAGTTTAAAAAAATCAATTTTTTGCTAAATATTTAGACAGAAAAATTATAATTATATAGACGTGATTTTTTTACAGCTAAAGTGGCTAAAAATTTATTGATTGGCGAAAAATCTATATATTTTAATTTTTTTTACCAAATAAAATATTACATAATATTTATTTATTCACTACCCAATATGCTAGAAAATTAATAACTTTTTTGTTGACATTACAGTGTTGATAATGGAACAAATTGGGAAAAAAAAATTAGACGGGTTGTTGGGGCAAGAAAGTCTAGAAAAATTGAAGAAGCAAGGCGAGAGCCCGAAGTTATTACTGTCGAGCGACCTATAGTTTTTGAAAACTATAGGCATATTGTGGACGGCGGAGATCACATTAAACCTTCTCCGGACACGACCACAAACGGCAACACAATAAATATGCGTGGTAATTGACAGAGTCTTAAAGCCACATACAAACATTTTAAGACATCTTCAGAGGTCGTGCATTTTATACACCATAGCGGTTGGGGAGAATTGTTGGACGCTCAAATTCCTAAGACAAGTTGGGGGTTGGTACAAGCGCTCGGTGAGCGTTGATGGGACACAACCAATACATTCCAACTACCTACCGGGGAGTTGACCATTATTCCTTATGATTTTACGGTTTTGATAGGTTAGTTTTTGTATATAAAAAATTACTTGAGTAATAACATTGATTAGTACAATAATTATATTAGCAATTGATTGTTATCCTTCCCATCTTGCAGGTATTCCCATCGGAAGCGGTCCAATGGTACCGATGGATGATAGAAAATACTTGATCGTACTTGACAGGAAAACTCAAATCCGGGGTGATATTATACATAAATACTTTCCCTGCATTGAACCAAATTGCAATGATTCTTGTGGGATGAAAGTGTCGAGCTTAAATAAGTGGTTTGAGGCCATAAAGTTAAATACTGTGATTGTTGGCCCTGAGGACACTGCAAGGGCATTTTTATTTTTATTTTTGTGGGACATATTTTCTTCCCGACCGCAAGAGACAGCGTTCATATTGGTTGGTTGGCTGCTTTGGAGGATTTGGAGATTATGGGATCATATGATTGGGGTCGGCAATTCTAGCTCGCATATACTGCTCTATCCATCTCTTGTCAAGATGTCGCTTGGACTCTATGAATTGTTTTTGGCAACTCATTTTGGTAAGTGTTAAAAGGTGAAATTATATGTATTTAATATATAATAAATAAAAAAACTTATGGTTTTATAATACTCATTTTTGTATTGCAATTTTTCGGGTTTGAATTCATACAACGTTCGTGTCCATTATTGAGGGAAGATACTGGTGACTGCTGGCCTAGAATTAATCGATGGAAGAAAGAAAATCGGTTAAATCGTAAGGAGATAAAGGGCGCAATCCAGTATAATTTTCCCACCGCCCAGAGTCAGATTGAAATGCGATCGCCAGGTTCAATCAATTGGCTACCTTACTCAGGGTCTACTGTGGAGATGAATGCCTACGTTCAACATGCGAAGTACATATATTAAAACGATATATTCTTATGGATCCTCAATATGGGGCGATATATTACTTGGGTGATCGATGCCGCCGACAGATCACAGGTGAAATTTGCATACCAAATGATCCTCCCCCACAAATGATGAGGATACCCTTTCACCTTGAAAGACACAGGATTCATATTGACGAGACAGACCCTAGAATATCTATTGTATCTCAACCCATGTATGACCGTTACTGGAAGCAAGTGTCCCTAGGCCTTGTAATGCCACACCTCTACCGAGCAGTCAACACGGATGTCATAAGTCCCAGCGCACTGCCATACCACATTCAAATACTGACTGTCCCTTCATAGGCACCTGGCGCTTATGAGACTCCCACAGGTCGGGTACATCCCACCCAAATGACTTGGGATCTACCATTTTGCAGTCCTGTAGGTGTACCCATATTGATTCTGGTTCCACATCCGGATAGGATTGCGATCGACGAAGAAGTAATGCCCGCATACAATGACCTCCTATTTACTAGTCGGAAATTCTCAGATTATTGACAATCCGAAAGAGCCACAGCACTAGGTGCAGCCATGCATCTTAATAACTATTGGAGTCATGAGTTAGATATATCTACAAGGAAGCTTCAAGAGTTGGGTGTATCTCACGAGCGAACTACAATGAAGGGCCAACTCTTTATCAAAGTTAATTGCATTTTCTTTATCGAAGTTAATTGCATTTTCTTTATCAAAGTTAGTTGCAGATTTTTCTTTTATTTTATTAAAGTAAACTCTAAACTTCTTTTTTTATCAAAGTTAGCTATAATTAGTTGGTTGTATTTTTTTTTATCAAAGTTGGTTGCAGCTTTTTTTTTAATCAAAGTTAAGTGCAGTTTTTAAAATCAAAGTTAGATGTACCTTTTTCTTTAAATCAAAGTCTGTTGTTTTTTTAATCAAAATTAGATGTAATTAGTTGGTTCTATTTTTTTTTTAGCAAAGTTAGTTATAAGTTTTTATTTATTTATTTTCAAAGTTAGCTGAAGAAAAAAATTTAAAAGCTTGAAGGATAGTAATGTCTTTAGATATTGAAAGGGTGGGGGGCATATAAGGGTGTGGGGATAGACTTTTCCATTATATACTAAAACTTTTGGTTGTTGTAAATTGTTTTGGTACTATTTCTCTTGGGCCATGAGTGATTACATTTTGGTTTGGATATACATTTGTACGACTTTTTAGGTACAACAGTTTAATGCACATGGTAAACCACTTTTGGTGTAAAAACTTGGTACATACATCATTGCCCAATAATATATACCTTGTATTTCGTATATATGCTTTAAGGCGTGTTTATGTCCTATCACATTCTTTTGATAGATTTTTTTGTAGCTTATATCTGAACTAGCGAAATGCCTGTGCCTGAAGGCACGGTGAAAATTTCCAAAGTACGTAATCGTAAAATGGCAAAAAATGTCGAACAAACATAGTTGCAAACGGCGAAAATTTAATTCCCCATCAAAACAAAGTGTAATATAAAAATAAACATGCCAACGTAGTTTTTTAACGACAACAAATCCAAAATACTGCATAGATTAAGACTTCAAATCATATAATTTTTTATTAGACACAAATGTGTACACGATTTAAAAAATTTGGGCAGAATTTCTACTATTTATAAGACTACCCACATGTTTAAGAAACCAAAACTAATCAGCAATACAAATAGTCCGTCTTGGACATTATATAATCGAACAAAAAAATCATTATTATCAACTTTACCAACAAAATGATGATAAAATAATACTACCACGACAATGAATTTTCAATCTAATAAAGAACATTTATTATTATCCATTATGCCGATGCTTGCCCCATATTCCATGTATTATGCCTTCAACCTTACGCCACCCATTTGGTTATAGATCCACCTTGCAACATTTAACTTTATGTTCATCCTTGCAAACGTAACTCCACAGCC
The DNA here is from genome assembly GCA_949130495.1 of Sambucus nigra. Lineage (NCBI taxonomy): Eukaryota > Viridiplantae > Streptophyta > Magnoliopsida > Dipsacales > Adoxaceae > Sambucus > Sambucus nigra. Next base: position 120,773,468 of record OX422208.1, read on the forward strand.
GCTGCCCCGTAACTGTTATTGTAGTACAGAATTATGATTTAAATAACATAAAAGTATAACTTAACCCAAAATAAAAGGTTGAGTAGATACCTCCATTCTCGCGAGTGAACACACGACAAAGTTGGTTCACTTCCTATAAAAATCAATAATCTTGTAGTAAGAGAGAGAGAGAGAGAGAGAGAGAGAGAGAGAGAGAGAGAGATCATAGGATTTTGTAACTTGGCCATAATCCACTAGTGATAATGATAACAGTCAACTCAATCCTCTGACATCCCTTCCATCTTTGATTTCTATTGTCGCTTATGTTCTTTGCTTCATCTTTGTCAAGATCAAACTTTCATGATCGTCATTAACACTCTTGTGGATTAGTAAACATTGAGAAAACTGTAAAACTCAGCAAAAATCTTTATCACTGATATAAGAAAGGATCTTAACTACCTTAAAACTAATACTGAGTGCCAAAAAAAATTGAAGTCTACACTAAGAATCACCAAAAAATTACACTAATTATTATTTAAAAATAGAAATTAATAAATGAAAGAATGGGTTGAGATTCTTATGTGTCTATTAACAAATACATGTTGTGACCAAGAAAAAATAAATAATTCATCAAATTATACTCAAACAAAGGGACTCGGTTGAGTAATTCGTTAAAAATATATGGTAAACTAAACTATAGTCATAATAACAGTGATACTGAATATTATCGCCGTATACTAATTTTGGACATTTTAAAACTAAGGTGAACAAAGTGAATTTAGGACAATGTTGAAGAAAGAAAAAGGTCAAAATTACCCTTGGCCGATATCGAACACGAACGACATGCAAACCAAGAAATACCACTCTGTATCGGTGAGATCTTCGGGCGATAATACAACTGAAGGCCATGCTTTCAATGTGACTAAATCTACCCCAGTGCTTCTCAAGTATCCAACACCAAGGTACCATTAGCTGCTTCAGAATGATCGAAAAGTATAAAAATAATCATATAAATGTGTTTAAACTTTGTACATATGATCATTCTAACTGAGTGATGTCCAAAAGTCCTATCACTAAAATAGAGCATTACTTTTCAATATTAAGAGACCTGAAATAATAAATAGTAAGGCTGAAATCTCAATAATTACCAATAACATCTGGGGCAAATGATAACCTTAAGGAAACGGGAATCTGGTGGCCTAAGATAAACTGAGAAGTAGTGTATAACATTGGCCTTGATAGGGAAGTGCAGTTTCCTTGCATTTTTGAAGAAAAAAATAACGAAAAGCAAAAAAGTACCACACGATTACACATTAAAATAAATCCCATAAAAATAATCAAGATGAAAAATCTCGACATAAATTATACTATCATCTTTGAATTCAATTTGATCAATACAGCAGAAGACACTGAAAATACATCTATGGGGGTAAAAGAAGACACCTGTAATAACCCTCTCCTCTGATAGCCCACTTTATATTTATTTACAATGTGTAGTAATTAATTTTAAAATGATAGATGTTGAGTAAATATTAATTGTTATGACAAGGACAATATTTACTAAAATGTTGCATAGTTACCCCGTGAGTGAATAAAATGTTCATGTGGTATTTTTTAATGTCATAAGGATTTAAAATGATATTTTGGTTTATTATGAAACCGGAAGTAAAATGGAGTTATAAAATTTCCAAATGATAATTTGGATAGTGTAGTTAGTCCCGGTAGGTATGAGACAGTCAAAATATGTGCCATATTGTATTTTGGCATTTTGGGCACTTTTGACTGGTTTTGGTTTAAATAGTGTAGTCGCGTATATTTTTATCGCGTATTAGTCATTTAAGTGGGCTTATGGGACTTAAGCCCCGTTTTATTTCCCATCCCTATTCCCTTTCTTCCATTTTTACACAATTGAGCCCTAGAGAGAGTAGAGAGAGGAAGAGAACTTGGGAGAAAAAGAGAGATTGGAGCTTGGATTGTTGCTTCCTTCTTCATCAAATCAGATTCTTACCTTGAGGCAAGTAATCTACTTGCAAGTTTATGATTTAAGTAGAATAAATTGCATTGATATTTATGATTTAGAAATGTTAGGGTTTTGGTGGAATTTTGGGTATTTAACCCTTAGAGATTGATTTGGATGATAATTTTGTACATAATGGTAGTTAGAGGCCCATATTATGTATTGGTGATGATAGATAATCTTGGTTTGAATTGGTTTTGGGTTTAAGGAAATTTTTGGAGTTTAGAACTCCATAGCCAAACTTGGCTATTCCGCAGGGGCGAATCGATTCGGCCCCTTGGGCGAATCGATTCGCATATATGCAGAGTCCCAAGTCTTGTTGTCCGAATCGATTCGGATTAAGACCGAATCGAATCGGCATTTGTAGAAACCAAATCTTATTGTCCGAACCGATTCGCTTTCAGAGCGAATCGATTCGCTGGGGCGAATCGATTCGGCCCTTAGGGCGAATCGATTCGGTTCCAGCAGATTTGGGGGTCTTTTTCTTTTAATTTTCCTCCTTATTCTTTAGGATTAGGACCTAGGAAACTTCTTTAAAGAAGTAAACTTAGAGTCCTAGAGTAGTTATGGAGTTTGGTCGTTGCCCTGGATTAGAAATGGGTTCATCTGGGATTTATTTCGGGGAGGTTTAAAGTAATGTTAAGGCATTACTTCTTTTATTCAACTTTTAGAGGTTAGGAAGTTAAATGCCCTAACTTGGAGACTTATGGGCTTATCAATTTACATGAACTTTGGGAATTTCTAGGATCATAATGATCAATTGGAGACCTAGCCTGGAATTGTAATTTGAGGTAAAATAAATGATAATGTTCGATGGGAATTAGGCTCGCATAAAATTGAACCCATAGGTGTTTAAAGATGATAAGTTCAACTAGAATGAACCCCGTTGTTTAATGATGTTAGGTTTAAATAAAAAGAACCAACCTCGTGATTAATGGAAATGGAATTGGTAATGAAAATGATGATAAAATGTAAATGTTAATTTACTGTTACACACCTCTCTAAATGACATCATAAGGGAAGTTCGCTCGTGAGGTGAAGCCCCCTAGCTAATGAATGCAGGGTGGATATAGTCCTAGGCCATGGGAGCGCTTATTGTTATTTTTTCTGCGATGGGTAGGAGATTCCGGGTGTGGTCTTGACTATCCCACAGGCTCATGGCCGCTTCCCGACGTATTGCGATAGGTGCCCAGGTTGTCTTATGTTAGGCCCTGGAAAATGATGGTCATTTAGGGGCGCGCACAGTGGGGAAACCCGGACGGGCGGTGATTGAGGGTGAAAAGTAGCGTGTGTCAAACGCTGATCGTTGTTTTCTATTCACCGCCTTAATACAAAAACCTAAACTATGACTACACTCTTTTAAGGGAGTATAGCGGCTAGTCCGAGTATCGAATCCACAAAGACGAGTTGCTAGAATTTAAATAGTTTATTACTTCTCAATAAAAGTGTAAAAGATATTTTTCTAACTAAAAAGAAATAAAAGATAAACTAGGCATGAGTGTATTTAAACTAAAATTAACAAAGCGAATAAAAACTATAGGATGCGACTAATATTCCTCAAATCGAGTTAACGTGTATAAATGGTTACATGGGACTGCGAATTATTAGGATTGCATCTCGTTTCGTCAATTAATTAAATTAAGAGTTGTCACACCCCTAAATTCGCATAAAAGACTAATAAGATTTTGGCGTCAACAAATATCCCGGAAATTACGCACGCAAGGTCGTAAACACGGCGCATACATGATATACACCGTTAAATTTCCTAGGCGTAAAAACTAGGACAACGCACTCGAAATAAATACGTAAATCCAATCACCAAAGCAAATCAACACGTCAACCCTACGCGAGTTCCATTAATCGCACCCTAATTTAAATTAGCCCCTACGCATATTAAATGACATAAATAAATTAACTAATTAATTAAAGCACACCACTAATTAATTTAGCAACTAAAATTATCTAGGCATGAAAATTAATTAAGCATGAAAAATAAAGCAAATACAACTTAGAGAAGATAATGAATAGTAACACTTACATTAATGGGGGAATTACACAAAGTGGTAGGAGAGGGGAAACACTCCACAAAAATCCCCAAATGAGTTCTCAAAACCTAACCTAGAAACTAACTAAAAAAATGAAGATATTATATGTGTCCTCCTAAAATAAACACCAAATATGGTATTTATACTAAGTTACTAAAAAGAAATAAAAGAAAAAGAAGAAAAGAAATAAAAAAGGGATAAGGTTCTAATTATGGAACAAAAGAAAAAGATAAAAGAAAATAAAAAATAGAAAAGTGGCAACAGATATTTGGATAAAAAAACAGATCACCGGTCGACCGGGTGTGGTGACCGGTCGACCGCGGAACAGGGGAGATCAACACTGTCTCGGACCAAAGGCAAAAATCGAATTACCGGTCGACCGCCGGAGCGTGGCCGGTCGACCGGCTGCGCTGCAACTCCAATTCACACAACGCACAGCACACTCCATGGCACAAAACATCCCATTCATAACCAACAAAAACCCGAGACCCACTTTGTTCGAAAATGGCCAAAAACCTTCGTATGGTGAGCCAAGAACCATTTCGTGTTGGATCGTAGCTGCAAAATTGGCAAAAGCCAAAGACCCACTTTTAAGCTCCATTAATGGCCAAAAGCTCCATCTCCATCTATGGCCAAAGCTCAAGCTCCAAAAAAGTGACCAAAAAGATCCATTTGCGCGTGTGGTCAATAATCATGCACCAATTTCGGACGAAAGGCTCGAATTTCGGGCGAACCCAAAACCCGAGCAAAACCCGAGCCTAGGGCCAAATTGCCATCTTCATTTGCTGCTAAAAACGTTTTTGGGACATAGATGGAATTAATGAATTTGTTATTAAAGAAGAAAAGGTAATGGATGGAATTATTTAAATTGTTAATGAATCCTTATAATTCTTTCCGATTAAAGCTCCGTGTTTTCTTCGTTCGGACTCCGATTCGAGCACCGTTCACGGCCACGCGAAGCTTGGCCCGAGGGCTACAACTTCCGTGAATACTTCGGGCAAAAATCCTAAAGTATAAAATTACGAAAATGCCCCCGAACGTGCGAATCGAGACGAAACTTAGTCGGAACGTGCTCAAACTTCATACTAAGCACTTTAATACCTATAATAGCTCAATTATACCTCAAATAACATTTTAGCATATAAAACCGAGGTTGTCTGATTAACGAGCATAATTATAGGCATTAAAGTACTCGAGGGGGCTAAAATGCATAAGTATCGAGGGTAATTAAATGCATAATTTGATACGAATTACACCCCCTAACTTACACATTGCTAGTCCCTAGTAATGAAATTCAACGCAAGAAGAACTATAAGAAAATCACAACATGTATATATGCATCAAAATATAAATGCCACTTTCGTAGGGAACACGATTGCATTTAGCATATGCAATAAGCCGTTAAACCCCTAGGTTACCCTAGTGGACGAGTGTCGTCTCGTGAGGGTTTTCAGGGATGATACCCACAAACATCATAAAGTTTCCTCAAAATATGCCGGAACCAACATGCGACAAGCCCAACAAAAGCGAAAAAGATTTCATATGCATTATTAGCAAAGTGAATGAATTCACGAAAAAATTCGAATCATTAACATTATAGAACGCACCTCATAAAATTGAAACCTTAAATGTGGGAGGGGAGCGAGCACATGCAAAGTGTGATTTGGCGAAAAACTTATATAAACCGGATAAGCATTAAAGCAAGCATATATTCAATCCTCATGGGCATTACACTCATCAAGCGAATTCACTCAAAACAGGGAGGTAACACACCGAACATGCGGGCATAAAGAGTAAATGTAAATGAAAACTAGGCCGCACACATGTCACGAATGAAGAACGCTATATATAAAATGAAAAATTATAATCTCAATGACAGATACCGCTCATTAAAGAAGGCGAAATGCATTTTCACAGATTATCAAAACTATTTAAACTTTTAAATTACATCAACCTAAGATCACATAGGACTTTAATAGGGTTGTAATGTAGGCTAGGCCATGGTACGGAATGAAAGGATGTATATACGGATTCAAAGTGTTCGGGATGAAAACTCGGGATAATGGGAAAATGCGGGAAATATCAAAATTGGAAAACAAGTTCCAAAAGGCATCGAATATATCATCGGGGAGAGTAATCAAAGCTTATTGAACTATATACACAATATTTACAACTTTCTCTTTCTTTTGTTTTCTTCTTTTTCTCATTTTCTCTTTTTTTTTTTTTTTTGCTTTTTGCTTTCACTTTTTTCACTACTTTCTTTTCTTTACTTGTCAAACTCTCATATGCCTAAATTGCAACCGACATCAAAACAACATCATTCAATCCCAAGAAACATTCCAAACAAAGGTATGGAAAGTGTATATATGGGCTAAAACTCCAATGTAGAGTTGGTTATGGGAATGGGGTATGAAACGAAAGGCTAATATTTAGGCTCAAAGGGGTTAACGAGGGTAAACATATAAGGGTGAGGTCAAGGCTAATATGGGTGATATAACAAAGAGGGCCTATGATCATTTCCTAAAGTTTACGCAATTCTCGAATCAAAACAATATATGAAAATCATGCTCAAGTAACACATTTCAAGTATGAACTCATTTAATGAACGGTCAAATGAAAGAATAGTGAGATTACCAACGAATTCAACGTTTTCAATGAGAAAAGAATAGTGTATACACTCACAAACGACGAAAGGTACAAAGCTTACTCGGTGTAAGTATATACAATGCAACAAAAGATTACCGAGTTATAAAAATCTTAAACCAAATCAATATAACAATAAAAGTGCATGTGCTCATGGGATTAAAGTTTAATTCATGAAGTTATTCATAATATCAATAATCGAGACTAAAGTCTAATAACTTCTAAAATCGAGAACATGCATCATTGGGCTGTCTATTGGAACGGGCAATTATTGAAATTTATCATCGAAAACAAAGGCAAAATGCCCAAAAAATGAGAAAAAATAAAGAAAATCTTTTTGAAATTTTTGAATTTTTCTAAGAAAATCATACTAAGTAACTAACATGTGAGCAAAAACATGGACTAAATAAAGAATGGATAGAATATCCCACACCCCCTAACTTAAAACTTGACATTGTCCTCAATGTAAATTAAGAACCAAGTCAAAGAGAGGAAAAGAACGATATTACCCAAAAGTGGAGCGATCCCCATAAGAACAAGTCCAAAGAATCTACAAAACAAGTTAGTACCGAGCATAGCAAAAACAAATAATAAAAAGTTAACTAATTACATTAGACTAAATTAAAAAGGAAGGAAAAAAATAAAAAGAAAAAATAAAAAGCTAACTATATACAACCTACTATTTAGACTTCACACTAACTGTACACTAGAAGTCTAAATAGGTGAGGGTCTACCATAAAAACGATTTGACTTTGGAGGATAACCGGTGTACCCTCACATACAAGCATGCCCTCCGAAAAATATGGATTCCGTTTTAACAACGGAAGGCATGTGTAAGGCGGAAGAAATGAACCATCGCCAATTAAAAGTTTTGGAGGGACGATGGGGGGTTTGGATTGTACGGGTGACAAAAACAAGTGGGGACCGAGAAAAGTCGAATATCCTCCCAATGATTTTGAAGTTGGAATGGGAGGCGGCGCACACAAAGGCAAAGATGCGATCGTGGAGGGCGACTCGAGCAAGTACTCCTCATCGGCGATAGGGTTTAAAACATTAAAGTTCGAAACCGAATCATCGGGTACTTGTTCCGGTGGGGTAATAGAGAATGAAAACGGGGATGAAAGAAATTCAAACTCATGAGATGAATCAACATCGCATGAAGTTGGAATTTCAAAGGAAATAATATCATTTTCAATGAAATGTTCTTCTTTGGGGGCCAAAGAAGAAATCATTTCATTGCAAATAGATATTACGTCATTTTCATCCTCACTTTCAATATCTATTACGAGATGGGCAAAGTCTAGAATGGCTTGTTCCAAAGTAGGTACAAGTACCTCATTTGGTTCAAAACATTCCTCGACTTCAAAAGTCTCGGAAGCAAAATCGTCGTCGGACTCAAATAATAAATCCAACTCATGTTCCCAGGAACGATTTTCTTCCCGATAGCGGTTTTCAATTTTCTCATTTTCATACATACGCAAGCCCTCACCGAATGTCATAGGTCGAGGTGCGGATGCATTAGAATGGGAACTTTGAAAATTACCATCAGACTTAAAAGAAAACTCATTATTATAGGAATTTTGAAAACTATTCGAATTCGTTTCAAAATTCCTATTATAAGGAGGTAAAGGCCCACAATCATTATCATCATCATCAAAATTCCAATAACCTAAGTTTTGACTTTCGTTATACTCGCCCAAAGTAATATTTGAATTTGTTTTACTTTGGGATGCTAAGTATTCACCGAAAGTCATAGGCCTAGAATTTTGAGAATTATAACAAGGATTACCAAAAGAATTGGAATAAGACATGCTTACCCCAAAAATGGCTCAAGTGACGAATTCCACAAAATAGGTGCGCGCGGGAAATTCGAGCGTTTCTAAGTGCTCAAATGTGGAAGTCCTGCAAAAAGTTAGCAAATAATACAAATAGAAAGAAAATACTATGAAATATTAAATCAAATAAAGTCTAAAACAAACTAGTCCCCGGCAACGGCGCCATTTTGATTGAGGGTGAAAAGTAGCGTGTGTCAAACGCTGATCGTTGTTTTCTATTCACCGCCTTAATACAAAAACCTAAACTATGACTACACTCTTTTAAGGGAGTATAGCGGCTAGTCCGGGTATCGAATCCACAAAGACGAGTTGCTAGAATTTAAATGGTTTATTACTTCTCAATAAAAGTGTAAAAGATATTTTTCTAACTAAAAAGAAATAAAAGATAAACTAGGCATGAGTGTATTTAAACTAAAATTAACAAAGCGAATAAAAACTATAGGATGCGACTAATATTCCTCAAATCGAGTTAACGTGTATAAATGGTTACATGGGACTGCGAATTATTAGGATTGCATCTCGTTTCGTCAATTAATTAAATTAAGAGTTGTCACACCCCTAAATTCGCATAAAAGACTAATAAGATTTTGGCGTCAACAAATGTCCCGGAAATTACGCACGCAAGGTCGTAAACACGGCGCATACATGATATACACCGTTAAATTTCCTAGGCGTAAAAACTAGGACAACGCACTCGAAATAAATACGTAAATCCAATCACCAAAGCAAATCAACACGTCAACCCTACGCGAGTTCCATTAATCGCACCCTAATTTAAATTAGCCCCTACGCATATTAAATGACATAAATAAATTAACTAATTAATTAAAGCACACCACTAATTAATTTAGCAACTAAAATTATCTAGGCATGAAAATTAATTAAGCATGAAAATAAAGCAAATACAACTTAGAGAAGACAATGAATAGTAACACTTACATTAATGGAGGAATTACACAAAGTGGTAGGAGAGGGGAAACACTCCACAAAAATCCCCAAATGAGTTCTCAAAACCTGACCTAGAAACTAACTAAAAAAATGAAGATATTATATGTGTCCTCCTAAAATAAACACCAAATATGGTATTTATACTAAGTTACAAAAAAGAAATAAAAAAAAAAGAAGAAAAGAAATAAAAAAGGGATAAGGTTCTAATTATGGAACAAAAGAAAAAGATAAAAGAAAATAAAAAATAGAAAAGTGGCAACAGATATTTGGATAAAAAAACAGATCACCGGTCGACCGGGTGTGGTGACCGGTCGACCGCGGAACAGGGGAGATCAACACTGTCTCGGACCAAAGGCAAAAATCGAATTACCGGTCGACCGCCGGAGCGTGGCCGGTCGACCGGCTGCGCTGCAACTCCAATTCACACAACGCACAGCACACTCCATGGCACAAAACATCCCATTCATAACCAACAAAAACCCGAGACCCACTTTGTTCGAAAATGGCCAAAAACCTTCGTATGGTGAGCCAAGAACCATTTCGTGTTGGATCGTAGCTGCAAAATTGGCAAAAGCCAAAGACCCACTTTTAAGCTCCATTAATGGCCAAAAGCTCCATCTCCATCTATGGCCAAAGCTCAAGCTCCAAAAAAGTGACCAAAAAGATCCATTTGCGCGTGTGGTCAATAATCATGCACCAATTTCGGACGAAAGGCTCGAATTTCGGGCGAACCCAAAACCCGAGCAAAACCCGAGCCTAGGGCCAAATCGCCATCTTCATTTGCTGCTAAAAACGTTTTTGGGACATAGATGGAATTAATGAATTTGTTATTAAAGAAGAAAAGGGACATGGATGGAATTATTTAAATTGTTAATGAATCCTTATAATTCTTTCCGATTAAAGCTCCGTGTTTTCTTCGTTCGGACTCCGATTCGAGCACTGTTCGCGGCCACGCGAAGCTTGGCCCGAGGGCTACAACTTCCGTGAATACTTCGGGCAAAAATCCTAAAGTATAAAATTACGAAAATGCCCCCGAACGTGCGAACCGCGACGAAACTTAGTCGGAACGTGATCAAACTTCATACTAAGCACTTTAATACCTATAATAGCTCAATTATACCTCAAATAACATTTTAGCATATAAAACCGAGGTTGTCTGATTAACGAGCATAATTATAGGCATTAAAGTACTCGAGGGGGCTAAAATGCATAAGTATCGAGGGTAATTAAATGCATAATTTGATACGAATTAGGCGGTCTTAGATATCGTTATATGTATATGAATATAACTATATTTTCATCAAGTTGGACTTGATGGTTGATAAACGCCACAAAGAGCGTATGATGAATGCTATAAAGAGCATAGATATGTGCCATGAAGAGCACGGGAATAATATATGTGCCATAAAGAGCACTTGATGTAAATGATATTCCTAATAAGGAATGGAAAGATAAAATGGGAAGTCTTAATAAATGAATAGAAAATATAACTTCTTGACTTAACCGAATATATGGTTTTAGTCCTAATAAGGAATGTCTGAAGGAAATGGAAATTGTATTAATAAGGAAGGGTTTTAAATTAATTTGCTTTACCTTCAATTCCTGCTTGTAATTGTAGATAGCATGTCATTTTATCATCCTCATCATTCATGTGTAACTATTCATACCTATCATGCTTTTTATTCTTCTGGTAATCATATAGAACCCGGCCCTGACCGGTTTACTTCCTTGTTGTATATATTATTGTATCCGCTCAGGTGCTCCACCGCAAGGACGCCCGACTTAACTTTCCCAAGTTCCCTGCACTTTCGACGAGCTGTAAGATTTTGCGGGTTATTACAGGATGTTGTTTTAGATGCTTTCATTCTTGTTATTCTAGATATGATCGGGTCTTGACCCTCGGGCGTGTGGCCCAAACATTTGTATTTGATTAATGATTGTACTATGTAAGACATTTTATATTGTTGTACGTTGTCTTGTGTAGCTGTGGACCGACAGCTTATTCGGTCCATTTGTGTACATTCGTTTTGGTTATATTATATGTTATCTTTTGGAATTCCACTTGCTTGTCAGATTGGGTTGTAGTTTAAATTTTCATAACCGCATTTTAAAATTTTACACTTTTTGGCAACCCGTTTTCTGATTTATTGGGTGGTTTTCCCGTATACTCAGTTTATATTTGTGATGCTGAGAATGATATCCATCCATGATTCCTGTTACGTTTGAGTATCGGGCTGGCCACCCCTTATTTCAGATTGCGGGTTGTCACAACACCGCAATAAAATAATTTGATCTTGGAACCCTATCTAAACAACTATGTATAAATCTTAAACAAATAAAAAAAATGAAATAGGGCCGAGAAAACAAAAAAAAACTCAAAAAAAGGCAAGTTAATGGTTTAAAATCTGTACAAAGCAAAAGGTTACTATATCTCAAACCTCAACAACAACATAAAAAATGAAAATGAGAACCAAGATAGTTTTAAAGTCCGAACAAACTAAAAAACAAAGTAGAAATGCAATCAGAGTGGTGAGTACACCTCATGGAACATTCTTCCAAAAATATGAGATAGAGCAGTTCAATTTGTGCATTGTGTTTCCCCGGGACCGCCACTCTTGAATCTAAAAACCACAAATACACCAAAAAAATTAAGGTTTCTTCATACATCAAATTACTAAAATGAAAATCTAACAACAACCTAACAACCATAATGTGACAAGCCGCTTATTAAAATAAGAGGTGGCCAACCCGATACTCCAATCAATACAGGGATCATAGATAGTCCATTTTTAGCATCACAGTCGTTAAAATAATAATACGAGATAACCACCCATTATTTTAGAAAACGGAGTGTAAAAATTTAATTTATCAGTTTAAAGAATATTATTTAAACAAATCAATTTGAAAAGAAGGTGGATATCAAAACAAACGAATAACGGTATAACAAAAAGCACAATGTAATAATCGAATAAGTTGTCGGTTAACAGACCATTACAAGTAGGTTACACCGAGTATTAAAATTAAATATCACAATATATTAAAAAAGTACAAAACATGGGTAACACACCCGAATATGTAGACTGATCATAGCTAGAGTACAAAGAAATAGAAGCGTTTACAACGAATATCCTCCAACATTCGCAAAAATGTTATAGCTCCAGGAAAACTGAGATGGAGAGGTCAATAAGGGCATCCTTGCGGTGGAGCACCTGGGCGAAAATAAAATTCATGCAAAACAAAGAGATATAGACGGGTCAGGGCCCGATTTGATATGATCACCATGTGAATAAAATACATGACAGTTATGAATATTATATCATCATCATAAACTTATCTCGCTCTCACAAATAATGATAAGAATTCTCACCTCTCAATCTAAAAGCACAACCTAGCGCAATATCAATGACACTACTCAATGTTCATATACACATGAGAGAAATATCTAAGTTTCACTTAATGAGATTTCTCTTCAGTTTTACACAACTTAAATGCACAGTTCCTTTTTCTCTTTAGGAAATATATTTAAAGCAATTTATTTCACAAAATGCTTCACTAGTTCAGTTTTCCACCATTTAACTTCACAGATCCCTTTTCTCTCTAGGAACATATTTAAAGCAGTTTATCTCACAAAATTCTTTACCATCATTACAAGTTCCACTATATTAAGAATAGTTATAATGACATCGTATAACGATTCTAAGACCATCCTTTCGGGTACCCCCACTGGATGCGCCCCTAAATGGCTATCATCTTCCAGGGCCTATCACCAAGACAACCTGAGCATCCTACATTGCGTCATGTCGGGAAGAGGCCATATACCTTCGACAGTGAGTCATAACCACATCCGAAATTACCTCACTTCGAACAATAATCACACAATATAATAATTGGTCCTGTGGTCGAGGACTATATTCGCCATGTATTCGCTAGCCAGGGGACTTTACCTCATGCGCGTAACTTCCCTTATGATAGCGATTTAGAGAGGTGAGTATATGCAAATTATCATTTACAAGTTTTTCTCATTTAAAACATTCACTTTTTACATTCTCAAAATCATTTGTACTTAACAATTTAGTGTCAATTTAAAGTATGCATTTCTTATTCACGAAGTCATATTTTATTAATGACATAGGCCACAAGGTACAATTATCCTCACACTAGTCTCCAAGAGTTTAAAGTAATACCATAAGCCATCAATGGTAATTTTCCTCAATACTAGTCGCCCAAAATCCTAAACCATATCACTTAATTCTCCCTTAGTCCGAAGCTAGCTCACCAAATGAAATAACGCTAACGCCTATTGAATAGCCACCAAATGAAGCCCACTTTACCCCCACACTAATCTAAGGTAATAATCTCCCTAACATAAACCTCTAATACTCTTTATTACTTCCCAAGAGAAGGTTCCTAAGCCTTAAACCTGAAAGAAAAGGACTAAAAACTAAGTTGGAAAAATCCAATAAAACAGTAGGGTTTCCGAATCGATTCGCCTAGGGCCGAATCGATTTCCCCTGGTAGCGAATCGATTCTCCCAAACGCGAATCAATTCGGTTGAGAAACCCAACCTCCTGTCTCAGCTCGAATCAATTCGGATCCTCAGACCTATAGCCCTCATCATCAGCGAATCGATTCACCCTGATCAGATTGCCCAGTTTGGGCTATGGAATTAAGAACCCTAAATTCCCAAGACTCAAATTTCTCTCTTCAAATCTCAACCAGCTCAACTTATATTTTACCCAAATCATTTCTACACAAGAAATAACTAATATTTCAAACTGAACTCAAATTTAAATCAAAGATTAAGGGTTTAAACACTAAAATCATCAAAAACCCATTATTGGTTAAAACTCCCAAAGACACAACTATATATGCAATTTATTCACATTAAATCATACACTATCAAGTTAGAAACTTGCCTCAAGTTTGTAGTCTCAGATTCTCTTCCCATAGCAACAATTCCAGCTCCAAATCTCAAATTCTCTCTTTTCTCTCCATTTTCTCCCAAGCTCTCTCTTCTCTCTAACTCTCTCTAAGTGTAAAATATGTAATTGAGAAATAAGAGGGTTGGAAGACTTAATCGGGCACTTAACATTAATTACCCTCTTTAAATGTTACCACACCATTAAAATGACTCGTAACTACATAATTGAGTCATAACCTGTAAAAAGTGCCCGGAACTCCAAAAATACAATAAGGCACTTATTTTGACTATCTCGACTATTTCAGGACTAACTGCACCCTCAAAATTGGCATTCGGAAGATCGTGTAATATTTCATGTTCCAATGTCATATTAATTCATTAATAATGATCCAATTGAAATATATGCCATAACTTTCGCTTAAAACACAACGACGCAATAAAACATAACATGATGTTATTTACCTTCTCTCAACGGTAAATATGCAAAACTCAATAAATATTATCTCTCAAATCACTTAAAGTAATATTTACACTAACTTCCATTATTTTATATAATTACCCCGCATGGCAATTTTATATAAAAATCAATTATTCAAAAGTAAGGGTTATTACATACTCCCCCCCTTATAAAGGAATTTTGCCCTCAAAATTCAGGCGTAACTCATAAAAGACTAGGGGAACATTTCTTAAATATTATTCTTTCATTTCCAAGTAAATTCGTCTATACTCTCCATGATCTAAAATTAATAGCCATTTGTTCCTCACATGAACTATCGGCCTTACCTTTACAATAATGGGAAAAATCTACCTAACCCGGCACAAACTTATCTTTCATCACAAATCGTGTTATACCCTTCATTAAAGAAATGCCCACATCAAATTTGATTATCTATCTCAAATTTTTACAAGACTTTTATTCGCGTCGGCATAACCCTTCTGACAATCCTAGGCAATTCGTATGCGGTTTCGAATGAACTCAATCTTCGAAAACATGTATTGGATCATTATAGGTCCAAGAAGCTTATTGTCTCCTACTTTCAACCGACAAGCAGGTAATTTACATGGCCTGCCATACAACGCCACCTACGGAGCCACACATCATGTATTAGTACGAATTATTGTATACAAATTCGACCAAAAGAATGTTTTGTTCCCATCCACCAAAAAGTAAGTATGCACATCGAAAGTACGTCCTCCTTCATACGTTATTTCTGCCCGTTTTGACCAATTGTTTTCGGGTGGTAGAAGGTACTCAACCTTAATCGATCCCTCTTATTTCTTGGAAATTTCTTCAGAAATGGGATACGAAAATCTTATATTGGTCCGACACTATATTGATAGGTACCCCATAAGGTTTCATAAACTTTATATTATCATCCATCCGTACCCATGACCTCTTTACGACATCGGTAATCCAATGATAAAAATCCATGGATATACTCTCCCATTCTCGCCCCGGTATTTCTAACGGTTGCATCATTCCAATCGGTTGTAGGTAGTCCACATTCTCCAATTGACAAGTGGTGCATAGGGAGGCAAACTCAGAAATATCCCTTCCTTAATCTTCCATGACTCTCATCTTAATAGCAGGCGTAACGGTCAATCAGTGATATAGGCGTCATAGTATTAACATCTTTTTAGTTGAGCTCCTTCCACTTAAGATTTGGCGTTCATTATTAGGTGACCGGGCGTTAATTGGCATCCAATGCATTACCACGCTTCAATGGCACGAACAAAATATATATAATTGGATTTGGATCAACAGTAATTGAATATTAATCAGAAAACCGATATAAATTTCACGGGCTTATATAAAATTTGAAACAACAATTCAGTGTGCATGCTTCACAATTGAATATATTCACAAACACCTCAAGACTAAATTTCTTAAGACAAAGCCACGTAACCAAGCATCACATCACCATTTTATTGTTATGGTTTGCCAAACATCCGACTTTTAAACTGCAATTTATCCAGCTTTTAAACTGTAATTTTATGGGCATATAAATCTGATGAATTTCAAATAGGAGCCACCACAAAAAAAAATATGTTCCTGCATATAAATTTGTTCCTCCAAGTAAATCTGATGGATTTTAATTTTATGGGCATATAAATTTGTTCCTGCAATTGGCATACGTAGTAAACATAAAACAAAATTAAATATCTAAATATGGGACATAATCAGTAAAAATAGGAGCCACCACAAAAAACTCAACACCCAGCCCAAAACCCAAATAAGAAGATAAGAAATAGTACATAAATGGAACAAAGAAAAAAGTAAATCAATGAACAAAGGGGTACCGTGAAAAAAAGAATGTTAGAGTTGTGCAACCCTTCTTTGATCCCCTCTTTACAAACACCCAATAAATGGTGAAAACGTCATTTCATAAATTGGGGGTCGAATAAATGAAGAAATGCCTTAATAACAATAAATGAAGAAAAATGAATAAGTGAAACCTGATTTTCACCATGTCTGGGTACCTTAAAGACAATGGTTGGATATATGATATTGATGTCGAGAGAGAGTTTCTTCTCGTGCCTCCCAAACAGATAGAGATAGAAAATGTACCATTGATGCAATGGTTCAATTTGGTTAAAAACACCTATTGTGTTTGAGATAGGAATCCCTAATTAGAATAAATCAAACCACGCAACTTTGATCTGGGAACCATAAACACATACAAATATGTCACATGGAAACAGATCTATAAGACCAAATAACGAAGAAGAAGAAAACTTACACAGTTTGTCGTTCTCCGGTTTGTGAGAGAGAGGAGAGAGAGAGAGAGAGAGAGAGAGAGAGAGTTACCAATTTATTGTGGTCATACATTTTCTTTGATAGAGTACAAAGTGCGTTGATAATCGTGTAGAATTTTCAAATTAAAGTCAAGAACTAATCAAGCGGGATGAATGAAAAAAAAAGCAAGAAATCTCAACCGTTCATTTCCTGCCTTGTTGGCAAAATCATGACCACTACTTAGCTTATCAATTTATGGAATAGTGCCACAATTCTACTCATTATATAGACTAGATAAATGTCCGTGCCTGAAGGCACGGTGAAAATTTCCAAAGTACGTAATCAAAAAACGGCAAAAAAATTCGAACATACATAGTTGCAAATGGCGAAAATTTAATTCCCCATCAAAACAAAGTGTAATATAAAAATAAACATGCCAACGTAGTTTTTTAACGACAAGAAATCGAAAATACTGCATAGACTAAGACTTCAAATCATAGAATTTATTATAAAACACAAATGTGTACACGATTTAAAAAATTTGAGCAAAATTTCCTCTATTTATAGGACTACCCACCTGTTTAAGAAACCAAAACTAATCAGCAATACAAATAGTCCATCTTGGACATTATATAATCCAACAAAAAAATCATTATTGTCAACTTTACCAACAAAATGATGATAAAATAATACAACGACGGTGAATTTTCAATCTAATAAAAAACATTTATTATTATCCATTATGCCGATGCTTGCCCCACATTCCATGCGTTCTTCCTTCAACCTGACGCCACCCATTTATGTATAGATCCACCCTGAAACATTCAACTTTGCATCTGTCCTAGCAAACTCAACTCCACGACCACTGCCCCATAACTGTTATTGTAGTACAGAATTATGATTTAAATAACATAAAAGTATAACTTAACCCAAAATAAAAGGTTGAGTAGATACCTCCATTCTCGCGAGTGAACACACGATAAAGTTGGTTCATTTCATATAAAAATCAATAATCCCACACATTGGCATATCCCTGTATAACAATATGTTAACTGTATATAATGCGAAGTCTGCATATAATGCTTGAACAATGCCTGTAGAACAATTAATAATCCCACACATTGACACACAAATTCATTATCGCGAAGATCTCTTTTTTTTCTTTTCACCGTCCAACCAAATTCATTCATTAACAATGTCATAAATTTAATAAATAGCCATATTTACCTGTCTCACAATTTGAAAAGGAATTTCAGGGCCTCCGGTGACTTCAACAGCAACAATTTTAGCCAACTTCAATTGATAAACATAATAGAGTAAGTATTTGTATGATTTGACCCATTACAGCATCTATAACACGTAGTGTAAATTCAGAAAAAAACAGACTCTACGTCATCCTCTCACTAAAATAATATCACCCATTAAAAGGTATATTGAAGTATTCAATCAATGAAAAATAAAATCACCCATTAAAAATAATATCATCAATAGTGAAGTTCTCCACAAACCTGGACATTCGAAGAATCCCGTTTTCTCCAGCTAATTTTTTCATCTCCATCCAATACTCCTTTTCTGCGAGATCTGTCACTGTCCAACTTCACCCACCTGTGACCAACCTATGTTTGTTTTCTAAACACTTTTTTATATTTTATTTTACTTCTTCAATTTGAAGTAATATGGAGGTCAGTTCGGAGGCAAAT
Source organism: Sambucus nigra (assembly GCA_949130495.1). Classification (NCBI taxonomy): domain Eukaryota; kingdom Viridiplantae; phylum Streptophyta; class Magnoliopsida; order Dipsacales; family Adoxaceae; genus Sambucus; species Sambucus nigra. The sequence continues at coordinate 120,792,293 of OX422208.1, forward strand.
AATATAATTCTTGGACTGAGATGCACATCTCTTTACCTGTGATTGCATCCATCACCACTACCATGACCAGCAAGTGACTCGTTGCCATCAATCTCATGCCACCATTTCGATGAATCCCAAAACCATTTTAAATCTTCAAAACCTGCCCTTGAACAAATAATCAAAACCATTTAAGTAAAAGATAATGATGTTGCCTAACATCAAAACCATGTGTATGTTCGAACGTGAAAAATCAAACCCCAAATTTCCTATGATAAAAATCAGTTGGCATTTAATTCTAATGGCATCATTGCATGAATTAATCAACCCAAGCTCAAGCGCATGAAACTGAAATTCCATTCAATTACTTTTCTACAATCCAACACAAATTCTAGTTGAACATCTCTACTAACATGTTTGTGTAGTAAATTTCCATATTTTGGCTTAGTCAAATGAGGCCTTGGTCATTCTATAAGTAAACTTAGAATTTAACTCAAAATGGTTCGTTACCAATACTGATGTTATGTTCGACTCCTTATTTAAAATCTTCTAGTTAGCTCATAAGAGAGGCAGATCTTAATCAGTACTGGCAATCTGATCAATTTGATCGAAGACAGATCTTGTAGTCATAAATCTGATCAATCTAATCAAAATCTGTGGTTTAATCAGAATTGGCAATCTGATCAATCTGATCAAAATCTTGTAGTTTAAAATCAAAGACAGATCTTCTAATTGAAGCAATCTAATCAAACCATCAGAGATCATAGTTGGCACAAAAGAGAACGGACAAAATCTTATCAAATCATCAAATCTTATAGTGAGAACGGGCCAAATCTTACCAAATCTTGTGGTGAGAACGCACCAAATCGTACATAATCTTGTAGTAAGAGAGACAAAGATCATAAGATTTTGTAACTTGGCCACAATCCAGTAGTGATAATGATAACAGTCAACTCAATCCTCTGACATCCCTTCCATCTTTGATTTCTATTGTCTCTTATGTTGTTTTCTTCATCTTTGTCAAGATCAAACTTTCATGATCGTCATTAGCACTCTTGTGGATTAGTAGACATTGAGAAAACTGTAAAACTCAGCAAAAATCTTAAACACTGATATAAGAAAGGATCTTAACTACCTTAAAACTAATACTGAGTGCCAAAAAATATATTGAAGTCTAGACTAAGAATCACCAAAAATTACACTATATATTATTTAAAAATAGAAATTAATAAATGAAAGAATGGGTTGAGGTTCTTATGTGTCTATTAACAAATACATGATGTGACCAAGAAAAAATAAATAATTCATCAAATAATACTCAAACAAATGGACTCGATTGAAATATTCGTTAAGAAATATATGGCAAACTGAACTATAGTCATAATAACTGTGATACTGAATATTCTCGTCGTATACTAATTTTGGACATTTTAAAACTAAGGTGAACAAAGTGAATTTAGGACAATGTTGAAGAGAGAAAAAGGTCAAAATTACCCTTGACCGATATCGAACACGAACGACACGCAAACCAAGAAATACCACTCTGTATCGGCGAGATCTTCGGGAGATAATACAACTGAAGACCTTGCTTTCAATGTGACTAAAGCTACCCCTGTGCTTCTCAAGTATCCTACACCAAGGTACCATTAGATGCTTCAGAATGATCGAAAAGTATAAAAATAAACTTATAAATGTGTTTACACTTTGTACATATGATCATTCTGACTGAGTGATGTCCAAAAGTCCTATCACTAAAATAGAGCATTAATTTTCAATATTAAGAGAACTGAAATAATAAATAGTAAGGCTAAAATCTCAACAATTACCAATAACATCAGGGGCAAATGATAACCATAAGGAAACGGGAATCTGGTGGCCTAAGATAAACTGAGAAGTAGTGTATACCATTTGCCTTGATTGGGAAGTGCGGTTTCCTTGCATTTGTGAAGAAAAAAATAATGAAAAGCAAAAAAGTACCACATGATTACACATTAAAAAAATCCCATAAAAATAATCAAGACGAAAAATCTCGACATAAACTATACTATCATCTTTGAATTCAATTTGATCAATACAGCAGAAGACACTGAAAATACATCTATGGGGGTAAAAGAAGACACGGCAATAAAACAATTTGATCTTGGAACCCTATCTAAACAACTATGTATAAATCTCGAACAAATAAATAAAAAAACCGAAACACTACAAATCAGAGATATGGGCCGAGAAAACAAAAAAAAAAACTCCAAAAAAGGCAAGTTAATGGTTTAAAATCTGTACAAAGCAAAAAGTTACTATATCTCAAACCTCAACAACATCATAAAAAATGAAAATGAGAACCAAGATAGAGTTTTAAAGTCCGAACAAACTAAAAAACAAATTAGAAATGCAAACAGAGTGGCGAGTATACCTGATGGAACATTCTTCCAAAAATATGAGATAGAGCAGTTCAATTTGTGCATTGTGTTTCCCCGGGACCGCCACTCTTGAATCTGAAAACCACAAATACACCAAATAAATTAAGGTTTCTTCATACATCAAATTACTAAAATGAAAATCTAATAACAACCTAACAACCATAATATGACACAAAAGCATCCACAGGGAGTGATTGGTAATCAGTCTCCATAGTCTACCAACTATATTATTGTGACATGAAACTGTATGAGGTGGAAGTGGGTGAAATGTTCTAAAAAGGAGTTTTACAGCAAGTGAGAAGGTTGTCTTGCACTACTCTGCGAACAACTCAGACTTTCTTTGCTTGTCACTCTCACAAATCCCATCTAAGTTGTCGCTAGATTATTCGAACTCTCCCCTGAACATTAGCATCACGATTGTCGAACAATTTTCTGAAGGCCATTTACCAAGCATACCATCACCGAAAATTTTACCGAAAGCCAAATAAGATTTGGCGTTCATTGTTAGGTGACCGGGCGTTAATTGGCATCCAATGCATTACCACGCTTCAATGGCACGAACAAAATATATATAATTGGACTTGGATCAACAGTAGTTGAATATTAATCAGAAAATCAATATAAATTTCACGGGCATATATAAAATTTGAAACAACAATTCAGTGTGCATGCTTCACAATTGGATATATTCACAAACACGTAAAGACTAAATTTCTTAAGACAAAGCCACGTAACTAAGCATCACATCACCATTTTATTGTTATGGTTTGCCAAACATCCGGCTTTTAAACTACAATTCATCCAGCTTTTAAACTGAAATTTTATGGGCATATAAATCCGATGAATTTCAAATAGGAGCCACCACAAAAAAAAAATATGTTCCTGCATATAAATTTGTTCCTCCAAGTAAATCTGATGAATTTCAATTTTATGGGCATATAAATCTGTTCCTGCAATTGGCATACGTAGGAAACATGAAACAAAATTAAATATCTAAATATAGGTTTTTTGGCTTTAATCCCATCTACAAAGATGTATTTAAGCTCCACTCCCATGTATTTTTAAAATTGTAAAAAGTCCCATAATCACCTAAAACCGCCTATAACTTCCCTGTAACCACCCATCCTTCTTTTTGTAGACAATGACACTTGTCCCATATAGGACCAACAAATAAAAAATAAAAACATGGGAGTGGTGACAAATAAATCATTATAAATAGGACTAAATACTCAAGATCCCATCTAAATATGGGACATAATCAGTAAAAATAGGAGCCACCACAAAAAACTCAACACCCAGCTCAAAACCCAAATAAGAAGATAAGAGATAGTACATAAATGGAACAAAGAAAAAAGTGAATCAATGAACAAAAGGGTATCTTGAAAAAAAGGATGTTAGAGTTGTGCAACCCTTCTTTGATCCCCTGTTTACAAACACCCAATAAATGGTGAAAACGTCATTTCATAAATTGGGGGTCGAATAAATGAAGAAATGCCTTAATAGCAATAAATGAAGAAAAACGAATAAGTGAAACCTGATTTTCACCATGTCTGGGTACCTTTGAGCCAATGGTTGGATATATGATATTGATGTCGAGAGAGAGTTTCTTCTCGTGCCTCCCAAACAGATAGAGATAGAAAATGTACCTTTGAAGCAATGGTTCAATTTGGTTAAAAACACTTATTGTGTTTGAGATAGGAAACCCTAATTAGAATAAATCAAACCACGAAACTTTGATCTGGGAACCACAAACACATACAAATAGGTCACATTGAAACAGATCTAAAAGACCAAATAACGAAGAAAAAAAAACTTACATAGTTCGTCATTCTCCGATTTGTGAGAGAGGGGAGAGAGAGAGAGAGAGAGTTACCAATTGACATTTTCTTTGATAGAGTACAAAGTGCGTTGATAATCGTGTAAAATTTTCAAATTATAGTCAAGAACTGATCGAGCGGGATGAATGAAAAAAAAAGCATGAAATCTCAACCGTTCATTTCCTGCCTTGTTGGCAAAATCGTGATCACTACTTAACTTATCAATTTATGAAATAGTGTCACAATTCTACTCCTTATTATATGGAGGATGACAATGCCTACTGTGTTTTTATTACTCTTGGCCCAACGCGTATATATTTTATTTTTGTGTTGTATGAACGATTCATATGTGCATTTATAAGTGCTTATGGTGTACAAATGAAATCTTTATTCTCTCTATTTACATAAATATATAGCAAACATGTTAATATATATATATATATATATATATATGCTCTTGTGCGGACTAGTCCGTATTTTAAGAATGCGGACCGAACATGTGTCACCTAACGGTGCGCCTAGAAACTATCGCCTAAATTATAAGTGCACTCTCTCTTTTATTGGTTCATCTCCAGGTGACACATGTTCGGTCCGCACTCTTAAAATGCAGACTAGTCCGCACAAGAGCAGGACTGTATATATATATATATATATATATATATATATATATTCAAGTACTCCATCATGGTTCTCTTAGAGCAACCCTTATGGGTATGTCAAATGTGTATATATGAGGTTTTTATGTTTACTGTGGACAGAGTATAAAGCTATATTTAGCATTTGGTACCGCAAAAAATAACAAATTTAGAAATAGAATAGAAGCCAACCACCAAGTTTTTTGTGGGCCCAACTTCTAAGTGAAACATCCGCGAAAGCAACTCAATAAAAATAAAAATAAAACTTAAACGGCACATCTTGTTCCCCCTGAAATTAAAACATTTTTGTTTAATTAAATTTTTGTTCTGCCTTAGATTAAAAAAAAATTGCCTTAAACGGAAAAAGAAGTTTCGCTCAGGATTCTTACCAAATTTTATTAATTAGATTTCTAACCCTAAATATTTACTTCTACCTAACGGATTTATTGGCAATGGCTATTTTATTTTATTTTATTTTTTTATAAATACATGTTGAATATTTAATAGGGGTATTTATTTAATTAATAGGGGGTATTTATTTAATTAGGAGAAGTTATGTTTGGGTGTGAGTTGTAAATCCCAAACCTCTTAAAAGGAAAATGATTTTCCGCTTTAGGAATAGTGGTCCAAGCCTTAGGGAACAACATTTTTCGCTGAAGGAATAGTTCTTCAAAACGACGTAATTTAGCTCATCTTGGGAGTTAAATTTACACTACTCGTATTATTTTCTTTCATTTTACCCAGGTATATTTACACTAGAATTGTCTAAATTTAAACTCCTCATAAGGGTTGCTCTTATATATTTTTTATTTTCCTGCACTAATTTGACCTAGGATGACTGTTATAATTGTTTTTATGTTAAGTTGTATCAGTCGTCCGATCTCCTCGAGCCCCTCAAACAAAACCTTGGGAGTGTATACAACTTATTGGCACGCTCTATGTCTGCCTTGGACTATTTGATTTTTGGTCATTTGATTGCCTTAGATTAATATATGTAGACTATATTCTTATTTTTATAATATCCCAACGGTAATATATATAGGCCGGCTCTAATGAGGACGCAACTTGCGGATGGATTTTTTTGTATTTTTTAAAAATAATAAAAAACCTTTGTTCGACTTGATTTTTTTCTGTGGTATTAAAACATTCCAAGCGACCCCTATAAAAAAATCAACTCAAAATGAATTGTTTTGCTATTTTTAAAAAATCGGTCAAACATATGTCAATTTTTAAAGCTCTTTAAAACTAACATATGTTTGACCGATTTTTTAAAAATAGTAAAACATTTCATTTTGAGCTGATTTTTTTACAGTGGTCCCTTGAAATGTTTAAATACCACAGAAAAAAAATCAAGTCAAAATTTAATTTTTTGCTATTTTTAAAAAATACACAAAAATCCGTCCGCAAGTTAAATCCGCAAGTTGCGTCCGCATTAGAGCCTGGCTGTATATATATATATATATATATATATATATATATATATATAGAGAGAGAGAGAGAGAGAGAGAGAGAGAGAGAGAGAGAGAGAGAGAGACTACTCCTTTTTAAAGGGCATATATCCTCTCTGGACTAAAAATATTTTCACATCATTTTGTATATCATATCTTTATTTCTCTCTCTTGGTCTAACCAATCTCGCCGGAGCTATTTTAAAATATGAAAAAGTGCTTTTTCAATCCTAATTTTGAGGATGTCTATTATCATATCTCAACATCCTTATTTTTATTTTGAGAAGACAACTGGGATTTCTGAAGATCAACAATTCAGACTATCTTATATATTTTCTACAATTATATATATATATTGTTGTCATAACTATTGATATAATATAAAATATCTATGTGTATGTATTAATTATTAATTTTGCAAAAGCTGAAGATGGCTAGACATTCACGCACATAGTTTTCTTTTATACATAAAACTTGTCGTTCCTTTTTATATTTATTTTGTGTGTACTCAACTACACTATATGTTTTACAAATTCATTATATGTTATTCTTTCTCTGCTACTAATCTCTATCTTACAGATATTATCCTACAATTTCAAATAGCAAATCATAAATGAGAATGGTTCAATAGATACATTTTTCATTTTTAAGATCTGGTGCATTTAATTCTTTCTGAGGCTACTCTCTAAGTTGTAGAAAGTCTACACCACTCTTCTCAACAGTTATTATTTCTGAAGATGCAAATAAGAGACCAAGAAGTGTTGAAGAGAAGACACGAAGAATATAAGAAGAGAGCAATCAGAAATTTCATTCAGCTCGTACTTATTCAAGAGCGCAACTGAAAATTATATTTAGTGCATACACTTACTCAAGAGAGCAACAGAAGTTGACACTCAACTCTACTCAAATTTGAGATAGCAAAAAATTAATACTCTGCAATTTTTTAAGAGAATCAAGAGCACAATAAATTATTTCTGCTCAAATACTCATAGGCACACATCGGCAAATACTAGAGTAAAAACAAAGATTTTTTTAACAAAATCTTTTGCCTCAATTTGTGGAGACTAAAGCCAATATCAAAATCATTGTCAAATCTCATTTAAGAAGAAATTCGGATTTAATTTCTACTTTAGAGAGTTTCATCATCCAAACCTTGGTACTAAAAATTCAAATTCATTTTTAAGCTTTATTAAAGCTTCCGGTTGTAATTTGTAGCTTTGCATTAGCTACACGGTTGTAACGGTGCTCGGTCCTACCCAGAACTGGATCGCGGTTGTAAGAGGTAATTTGATCCTACCCACACAAGTGGATCACGATAGGGAAGCACGACAAGAAAAAAACTCTAGGTGCGTGGACATAGGTAGGAATTTGGCTGAACCGTGTTAAATTTCGATGTCCATTATCTTTCCACTTATATTCATTTAATTTTTTGTGCTTGTTTAAATTTATATTTTTAGAACTTAAATTTGCGAGTAAATTAAATTCAAAATTTTGTAAAATTATTTTAACATTAAATTAATTATTTTTTAATTAAATAATTAATTTCAATTTCGGAATATTAATTCACTTTAAATACGATAATTATTTATATATTTGATGGGAGTTATAATTTATAAATTTAACTTGTTTAAATTTATTGGTAGTATTTATTTGATATTCGTTGTGTTAATCATTAAAGATTTATTAATCTGAAATTTAGTTAAGTGTATTAAATTAAATATTTTCTGAAATTTTAATTTAACCCAAAAAGTTTCAAAATCCCAATTCAACCCTCTTGGGTATTTTTCTGGGCAACAAGGACTAATGAGTCATTTTTACTTATTAGTTACCCCTTTTAGTCTTTTGGGGTGTTAGCTTGGTTAGCAAGCTAACATCTCCCATAAATAGGCCATTGGCCCTCATTTGTAATCACAACTTCAATATTGAAAAATGAATATAAAGAGAGAAAGAAATCCATTTTTCTCATTTTAGTTTTATGCTTTTTTATTGGTGGTGGTATTGTGTACTTAGTAGTTGGTGTGTTGTATAGTAATAACACTTTCACATCATTGGCACATAAAGATTTTAATTGAATAATATCCTTGAGATGATTCATTGGAGAAACTTGATTTTACAACTTAAATTAATCATCCTAAGACCTCCTTTCTCACGTGGAGCACAAGTACTAGCCCATAAAACTGTCACATTAGCTCTATTTAGAGTATTCCTAGTCCAGATAAAATTTATAATCCAAGTTTGCAGCCTATCTAGTAATTCACCAGGCCATTTATAAATATCGAAATTATATAAGGGAATGGGAAGAACCACAACCATGATGAGTTGAGCTTTATCAACAATGGAAAGGAGATGACCTTTCCAACCTTCTAGCTTTGCTCTAGATTTATCCATAAGAGGCTGCATATGAGCAGCAGTTGGTTTACTTTTAAATATTGGGACTCCCAGATATTACTTGGGAGGAGTTTATCCATTCTCTCTTGGGAGGAGTTTCATTGTTCCCGCACTTTTGATTCACTCTATTTGGTATGTCTAATTCAATTCACCATTCTCCAGCTTTAAATTATGAATTCCATCATGCCTAGTTTAACTTGTTTACAATTAATCATCATATCTAGTTAATTACCTTTCTAAGTTGGGGAACATGAACCCAACCTAGGGTTTCAAGCTTTAAATATGAATTTCATAATAATTAACTAATCAATTCATAGAGGTTTATTCATTAACGGAGATTGATTGTTGTAGTTCTCTTAACTCAGTTTGTCAAAAGCAACTCGAGTATTTAAGGAGCACTATACGTGTCGGTTAAGGTATAAATCATGCAAATCAATTTATTGACCAATTATTACGCGGGCTAGCGCCCAAACATATTTGGTGCTTCGAATTGAGTTAACTCTTTTCCTTCAAATAATTAGTTAATTTGAAGAATTTTATGTTTATTGTATCAATCCTAGAATATAGAGGGTTCAATCCCAACCTCTTTTCCAAACATGTTTCAAAACCTAAATTATGCTCCATTTATAATCTTTGCATAATTTAGTTTACGTCTTGATTTCATTAGTTTAATTTGTTCCCGTAGTTGCAATTCACATCACATAACTAATCATCACCGTTTTGTTTACTTTTGCGAGTCAATACCTAGAATTTAGAGATAGTCCTTATTCTCATTGCGAGTATTCTATTTCATGAGGATTCGACCCCGACTTATCGGATTTTATTACTTGAGAGACTAGTTTCCACTTGAGTCATACATTCACACGTAGCACACATATTTTGTTGCTCATCAGGTACCAGAGGAGTTAGTGTGGCATTCTTTTCTAGAGGATTTCAGTTGAGGATTTATAGTGTAGGTTTCTCTCAGTTCTAGAGCTTTGTACTTCAAACATTATTCATATTTCTTTCGTTCCCTTAGTTTATGGAATTCTAGAGTTGTACACATTACAATTGGTTCCAATTCATTCAAAGGAAAATTATTATTAAATTGTGGTTGTATTAGTTTACATTATTCTAGTTTCATTTGGATACGCATGAACATTTTTTTCCATCATATATGTATGGTTTTATATATCTATGTTTTCATTGCCACACTTTATGTTACTCCACATGCTTAGAATAATTAATTTCTATAAGGGGCTTTGGCTTTTACCATAAAACTACAATCTTAGTATTCCTATTTGAAGAGAGAATAGAGATATTTTGAATAGTAATAAAAAAAAAGTAACCAACTATATAGTATAATACTACAGTATCATCCTACTGAGTTATATCATAGTAGTTACAGTTAGAAATTTGAACATTTGTGTGACACCCCGCCAAATTATATACCGGGTGATCAGTCATGTATTAAATTAAAAATCAAGGTGAACGGTTGGTTCATTTTTAGCATCACTGTCGCAAAATAAAATTTTCAAATTAAACACCTTAAATAATTAATCTAAGTGTCAAAACAATTTAAAGTCTTATTTCCATTTTTAAATTTCAACTTGAAAACCTTTTTAAATAATCAACAGTCTAAGAATCACATAAGTGCTACGGATAGCAATCAACACAAAAGAACCAATCCATTTAGATTAACCAAACCAAGTCAAATATTCATACATGAAATCATCCTGACAAACGTTAATTACCAAGGAATACTGAATACTGGAAATATAAACAAACGTACATCTTTGATAAATCCAAACTGAATAGGGAAACTAGCGGCACATTCCCTAACTAAGAAGAACTAAAACAAGAATAGAATCAATGAAGAGGTCGTCTTAAGAAGACTCCATTTTGGGAGTTTTTCAATGCCTACTACAGTAAGAAAGTAGTATAAGTGGACCACAAGAAGATGGATAAAAATATTTTATCAATTATCGAGCTGTACAATATGAAAACCAAAAGTTTCCATATGAAGAGTAGGATTCCAATAATGCCAATAGATATAAGTGAAATATTTGGCATACCCCTGGTTTAGGGTTTAAAATCAATAGAATTGAAAAAGCGACCGAATACTGCTAAAAAATGTGGATTACAAGCACGATACTTCGCAAAAAGAATAAGAAAGTCAGAAATATTGAATGGTTTGAAGAAATCAGTTGAATTGGAGACAGATGAAGGAATTGTTGATTTTGTTAAAATGGTGTGTCTCCACTTCTTGAACACGTTGTTTTTCTCCAACTCAAACTTCATCCTTAGAGAATTTTGGTTGAAATACATCGACGATATTGAGGAAATGAATAAGTATGATTGGGCATCTGTTGTGCATGAGTTTCTCATACATTCACTTGACAAATCAGCAAGTTCAAAACCTAACACAGTTACTGGATGTGTCATTTTCCTACTGGTGAGCAAAAAAACATCCTGATATTTCAAAATTTACATACTAATACACACGTATATTTTGAAAATACACGTGATATTTTCACTTGTATTTTAAAAAATACACGTGATATTTTCACGTGTATTTTGAAAAAAAACGTATATTTTCACGTGTATTTTTAAAATACACTTGATATTCCTGATATTTCAAAATTTACATACCAATACTTACCTGTACTTTCAAAATATTACGTGTATTTTCAAAATACACGTGATATTTTCTCTTGTTCTTTCAAAATACACTTGATATTTAACGTATATTTTGAAAATACACGTCTTATATCACGTGTATTTTGAAAATACACGTCTTAATCATGTGTATTTTATAAATACACGTCTTATATCACGTGAAAGTACACTTGTATTTTACAAAGTACACGTGTACTATGTTTTGTAAATATAACCAGTGTACTTTCAAAATACTCTTGTTATATTTTTTGTCAATATTATAAATGTACTTTAGAAAGTACACGTGAACTTATATTGACAAAGTACACGTTAAATTTGTAAAAATCACGTGTACTTTCAATATACAATTGTAAAATTTGTGAAGTACACGTTTAATTTTGCGTGTATTTTGAAAAAATCACTTGTACTTTCCATTATTAATCCCTACTTAATATAAGTATTAAATTCATTTTGTTTTTTGTATGATCACAGTATTGGGCATGTGAGAAATTTGAAATTATTTCTCCTGTTGAAGAATTTAAAGAAAATACTCCAAAATTCCTGAAGTGGAAATTGTCGTCTTTGAAACAATGGCTTGTGAAGAATGACATTACAATAGCAACTTTGAAGCAGGCTACAAATAAACCAGCTTGTAAGGACAGTTTTGTACAAAAGGAATCTCAGTTTGAAGGGCCAAGTTACTCTTTGAACATATCTACAGAAAGTCCTATACATGCTGATTCATCAGAAAAAGTTGCTGAAGATATTAATGACAATGAGTTTTCACATGGTTGGAATATTCCCCTCAAAAACATTGTGACTCCAAAGAAAAAGAAGGGAAAAGATCAACCAAAGGTTAATTTGGAGGAATAAATTGCTATTTTGAAAAGGGAATTGTTGGAAAAAAATAACCAACTATCTAAAGCAGCTGAAGACATTAATGGTGCACTTGAGAAGGTGACCTCTTTGGAGGTGGAGAGTGCCATTTTGAATGTACAGTTGCAGGTAGATCGTGATTCAATTTTTAAAGCTCATGAGGAAATGAAGAAGTTAAAGGTGGAGAATTCCAACCTTTTGCAGGAAAAAGAGTTATTAAATAAGTTGGAGGTAGAAAATGCCCAACTAGTTGAGTTAAACAATTCTTTAAAAGAAAACCTTAATCAAGTCACAATGAGTGACTCAGATAGAGTTAAAGAATTGGATGAATCATTAAAAAAACAGGCAGAATCTACACGAATTTTGGAACAAAAAAATGGATATCTGTCTCTGAGTAATGAAGATCTCAAAAAAAGTATGATGATACATTACAACAATGGAAAGATGCTGACATAGAAAATATGACATTGAGGCAGAATCTTGAGGAGTCAGAATTGAAAAGAACTCAACAGGTACTTTTGAATGCAGAGTACACGCAGTTTTCCTAAAGTACACGTTTAAAGTACACGCGGTTTTCCTAAAGTACACGCAGTTTTTCTAATGCACACGCAGTTTTCTCAAAGTACACGCAGTTTTTCCAAAGTACACGCAGTTTTATTTCATAGTATTTTTAATGCAGTTTTATTTGATATTAGAAATAATGCAGAATACATACATTATTTTATTAAAAATAATGCAGTTTTATTCAAGTATTGCTTATAATGTAACATTCTTTTTGTATAACAGGAAAACAATAATAAAATCCTTAATGACGAAATTTCGGAGTTGAAGAAAATGGTTGAAGAATCAGAATTGAAAAAAACTGACCAGGTATATATAAAGTACACGCTTTACTTTCTAAAGTAAACGCAAATTATGTTGAAAGTACACGTGTATATTATAAATTTTATAAAGTACACATATTTTATAATACATGCGTGTATATTATAAAATACACGCATGTATTAAAATACAGGCGTGTACTTTATAAAATACACGTAAGAGAAAATGAATCATTGTTTCAAAAAATGCTTACAATCCAACATTCCTTGTTAAATATATCAGGAAAACATTAATAAACAACTCATGGACGAAATTTCGAGTTTGAAGATCGAACTAGCCTCAAAGACAGTTCAGGGCACCCCGAAAATATCCAAAACAAAAGGACCTCTTACTAGAGGGCAGAAGAAAAGAAAAGCTGACAGCGAAACCGAAAAGCATGAACCAATTAAGAAACAAAAAGAGCCAAAGCTGAGAAAAGGCCGTCTAACAATAGCTAAACAAATGAAAGAAACTCACTTCAAGCTTGAAGCAATCGAAGTATACAAATATCTCGATGAAGCTTCGAAGAAAAAGATTGAAGAGTTTATTCAAAAGGCTGAGCCATGGTAAAGTTTATTGTTTTATGATTTATCACTTCGCTAATTTATATTTTTTTTATGCAAAAGAATAAGGTTATTATTATTATACAATTCTTATTGATTATATAAAATGCAGGGAATTTATTTTCCAATGGCTGGTTTCGTATGTCCCATGGGAAGATTTTGTTGAAGTCCTTAACAATCAAGAAATTTCAAGCCAAGTATGTAGTCCAAATATTAGACATCCATTAAATTTTAAAATTATTATTTTCTCACCATTTTATATTGTGTGAAACAGATAATACTTGCCTTTAGTGAAGTATTGAGGTTAAAATTGTCAGAGGAAGGGCTCTCCTACTCACACACTTTTTCTGATTATTGTTGGGTAAGTACAATTAAACCGAAAGTTTTGAGAAACAAAATTTCAGTTTTTTTATTAACACAATGTCTATAATTTTTATTCAGATAGAAGTTTATACCACAAATGAAGTCAATAAGAAGGGGGAGTTATACAGAGATTTATTTGAATACTTAGGCACTTGTAATAATTTGTTCATTGTACTAAGACAAAGTGTAGGACATTTCACATTACTTGTGATATACAAAAAACAAAATAAAGTGGTCCACATGGATTCCCTTCGACCGAACGACAAGGAAAAAAACACAATATTCTTCGATGATGCAAAAAAATTAGTTAGTGCCTAAACTTAATTAGTAATGTTACCTGTACTTATATTATACACGTGTACACGTGTATAATATAATGCGTGTACTTTGTATTAGTTGCACATAATTACCCAGATTATCAAAGTACACGCATCATATTTTAAAATACACGTGAAATGAACCAATACAATATGCGTGTACTTTAATATTATGCGTGTACTTTTAACTCTTTAGGCAAAGTACATGCATCATAATTTAAAATACACGTGATATGAAAAAATAAAATATGCGTGTACTTTAATATTATGCGTGACTCATTAGGCAAAGTACACGCATCATATTTTAAAATACACGTGATATGAAAAAATAAAATATACGTGTACTTTAAGATTATGCGTGTACTTTTCACTCATTAGGCAAAGTACACGCATCATATTTTAAAATACACGTGATATGAAAAAATAAAATATGCGTGTACTTTAATATTATGGGTGTACTTTTCACTCTTTAATCTTCATATACTCTTTTATTTGTATACACTAAATATTTTTCTTCTTCACAGTTTTCTGTCTTCCAAAAAATACTATGCCTATTGAAGACTGAAGCAGAAACAATGAAAAACAATGGTTTCAAAATTCAGAGGAAATTTGATGAAGGTACACCAAATGAGTTTACATTGGATGATGATTTATTGACAGAGCAAGAAAAAAGGACAGTAGATTTCTTGCTGGAAATTGATCTCAAATTTGACCTAATAAGAGATCATAAATGCCCTAAACAATATAATGGGTAAGAAAAACTTCATTTCTAAAAATTACTAATTTGTATCTTTTCAAAAAAATTCATTCACATCATACTAATTTGTATATTTGTTTTATTTTAATTCCAGGGTTGACTGTGGGGTGTTCTGCATGTACTACATTGAACAAATAAGCAGAAAGAAGGAAATGCAAAAATTATTTCAAGACCCTGACATGCTAAAACAAAGAGCATATGTACTCGGGAAAATTCTTCTATCAAAATATTTCTTCCCCCAAAAGGAGAAAAAACTTCTATAAATTGTGATTCAAATCCAAAACATATTTGTAATTTGTTTTGTGTTATATTGGTTATTGTTTACAATATTTATTACACCAAAATGGTTTTTTCCGCTGACGCGGACCACAATCCACGTAAGGTTTAGACAAACAATGCACCTGAGTGTTATGAAACAATGTACAAGCAGTTTTCACGAAAAATACAAGTGATAATTACTAAGTGAACCAATGAATTCTTCAAAGTACAGGCATTTTTACTAAAGTACACGCACTGGTTAATATAATAATTTTTTATTATTTTAATTGAAAACTACTTTGAAGAATTCATTCAGGACATAATAACCAAAATCAATTTATTAAGCTCAACTACTCACTTCCCAACTACTTCTGGTCAAGAAATAAATAGCTTTAACATTTCCTATAAAAGAGTAATATTTGTTCCTTTCTTAACCATTACATCTAGGGTAAAGATAACATAATGGCGATTCCAGCAGAAAACTTGCGAGAAACTCTTGAGAGAGATGAAAGAAATAAAACAAAAATAAGGCAAATTGAGGAAAATATTTCTTCATATGAAACTGTCTTTGAGCAGTTTCAAACATATGTGAGGGAAGGCTATTCTGGACTTCCACCAAATCCCATAGATTTATTTGATGTGGATGAGGACCCTCCTCAAACACATGAAGACCTCATGTCTTTCTATA
The DNA here is from genome assembly GCA_949130495.1 of Sambucus nigra. Lineage (NCBI taxonomy): Eukaryota > Viridiplantae > Streptophyta > Magnoliopsida > Dipsacales > Adoxaceae > Sambucus > Sambucus nigra. The sequence continues at coordinate 120,808,296 of OX422208.1, forward strand.
CACAAGAAGTTCCCATAAAAATCGCCAAGCTGAAGAAGAAGAAGGCTCTCCATGAAGGCCTTGTAGCTGTCATAGAAGAAGAAATTCGACACTGGTCGAATTTAATTGACTCTCTTCCTGACACCCTAGATGCCTTTGACAAACTTCCCTAATAGAAGCCTTCTTTAGTTTTTTCAGCTTTTGTTATGTGAAAAAATTGTACTTTATTTTTTTGTCTTTAATAAAAATTTTATTTCTTTTATGCATGTGTTCTCAGTTATGTCATACACCAAATATAGTAAAGTACACGTGAACCCTTATAAAAATGATCACGTGTATTGTAAAAAATCTAAACATTAATATCATTTCATGTAAAAAAAATTGGTATGTCAAAATATGATTGCGTGTATTATAAATTATAATACACGCAAATTTTTATAAAGCACAAACAAGATATTGTCCTAAAATATTATATAAATGCGTGTACTCTATATATTACACGTGTACTTTATAAAGTACACGCATAGTCTATAAAGTAGACGCCTATTGAAATACTTGTATAATAATGCCGCTGGCGCGGACCATAATACCCATAGGAGTTTAAGAATATGAGTGACCCAAATGTCTTTTATAAAGTACAAGCACATTGTAATGTCCAAAACCATTTTCCAAATAGTACATGCATTTATATACGTCTACTTGATAAAATTACATGCAGAATACATAAAGTACACATATATTGAATTAGATTTTTGTCAGATCAATATGCGTGTACTTTGCTAAAACATGCATGTACACTTATATTTAAATGCGTGTACTTTAATTATCAATGCGTGTACTTCATAAAGTACACACACATTTCATCAAGTACACGCATATTATATTTATTTGATGCGTGTACTTTAATTATCAATGCGTGTACTTTAATTATCAATGCGTGTACTTCATAAATATAATGTAATATTATATTTATATTATGCGTGTACTTCATGCATGCACATCATAAATGCGTGTATTTAATAAGTGTACTTTATTAAGTACACTTACATTTAAATGCGTGTACTTTAATTATCAATGCGTGTACTTCATAAATATTTAAATGCGTGTACTTATATTTAAGACGCGTGTACTTAATAAGTGTACTTTATTAAGTACACTTATATTTAAATGCGTGTACTTTAATTATCAATGCGTGTACTTCATGCATGTACATCCTAGAGTACAGGCATATTTCATCAATTTAATCTAAATTATATCATTAATAAAGTACAGGCATTTTTTATAAAGTACATGCATATTGAACTGACCAAATCTATTTTTAAATGCGTGTACTTTATGTATTCTATGTGTACTTAATAAAGTACACGCATAGTCTATAAAGTACACGCATAGTCTATAAAGTACACACCTATTGAAATACTTGTATAATAATGCCGCTGGCGCGGACCATAATACACATAGGAGTTTAAGAATATGAGTGACCCAAATGTCTTTTATAAAGTACAAGCACATTGTAATGTCCAAAACCATTTTCCAAATATTACATGCATTTATATACGTCTACTTGATAAAATTACATGCAGAATACATAAAGTACACGTATATTGAATTAGATTTTTGTCATATCAATATGCGTGTACTTTGCTAAAACATGCATGTACACTTATATTTCAATGCGTGTACTTTAATTATCAATGTGTGTACTTCATAAAGTACACGCACATTTCATCAAGTACACGCATATTATATTTATACTATGCGTGTACTTCATGCATGTACATTAATAAAGTACACGCATGCTTTTATAAGTAAATGCATATTGAACTGACCAAATCCATTTTTAAATGCGTGTACTTTATGTATTCTATGTGTACTTAATAAAGTATACGCATATTTCATCAATTACACGCATTGATAAAATTTCTTTGGACATCAAAATGCGTATGTACTGTACATAACATGCGTATATAAAGGTAAAGTAGACGTGAACATCAGGGAAAATGATCACGTATGTTTTATGAAAAATATGTATACAACAACACAAAAAACAAACTAAAAATGAGAATTAAAAATAAAGTACATTCATTTATGTGAAACAAATGGTTTATTAATTAATTTATTCAATCAAATGGTTAAAATGAATGAATTCAACAATTTTAAAAATTGTCAAATGGGTTCCTTACAAGTAGACCTGTAATGACCCGTTTTACTACACCTCGAGCAAGTAACTTCCCTTACTGTGATCTCACTAGAAGACTTTATTCTCTTATTTCTTGGCCTGCCTGTCGGTCTCTTAGTCATTGGTGGAAGGACAGATGGATTTTCAAGAATAGGAATATTTAAGGAAATCAAATCAGGAAGAGGAACTATAGGTATCGAGTATGATTTTCTGTAGAAAGATACCTTATAGTACTCCTCAATATAATCATAAATACTGGTCCCTTTCCTCCGCACAACAAAAACAGCATGAGAACATGGAAAACATCTAATCTGCCAACTCTTACACGAACAAGTCATTTCTCCTAAGTCAACTGTTGCTCGCACTTCTGAATGAACTTCAAATACATTTTGACTTGAGCGACTAATAGTCCAATGTCGGCTTTTATTCCAATTTTCATTCAGTAACTTTTGAAAAAAATGACATAGCTCATTTGTCCAAGTGTCAGACTCAACAAGTTTGTTTGCATTGAAATTCATAATCTTCACTCTCAATTTATCAAGCATATTCATTACTGGTAAATGCCTTTCCTCCAATATCCATGAATTGAATGACTCCGCAACACTAGATGCCATGTCACCATACCGTTTACCAGGGAAATATGCACAGGACCAATTCTCGGGAGGCAAACTATCAATGAAATCGGCAATAACAGCTCCTCCTTCCTTCTTCAATGCTTCAATATTCTTGTGAAATACATCTACTGAGACAACATATGCACAAGACAAAAAATCTTTAACAATTTTCTTTCAAAATCCAGCACAATTCCCATGAATTTTCTTTTTTATATTCCCTTGTAAATGATGTATACAGTAGGAATGTGCAGACAACGGGAAGACCCTCGGAACATCTTCAAGTAATCCATTGTTTCGATCTGATATAAATGTTATGTTTCGATATTGCTCAACTACTGCACTATGCAAATTGATGAGAAACCACATCTAGTTATCTTCGATTTCGGAATCAACAACAGCATATGCAACAGGAAAAAGTCCTGAAATATACAAATATATCAAAATTAAAATAAATAACATATCCATGTACAACACTTTGTAAATTGATGCTGCTGGCGCAGACCCTAAAACACATGGGAAATATATTATGTGTTTAATTTAAATTGTTTGTAAATAACAAGACAAAACATAAAAATGTACCGTACACATGATAAAGATAAAAAGACATGCACGTTTACTTTCCAATCTTTTGCTTGGCTTTATTATTATCAACACTAACATCAACATACCCGCATAAAAATGTAAAGTACTGGTGAACTAAACAAAAACATTCAAAGGTACTTTACATTTTTAACACGTACTTTGCTTTATTATTTCTAAATAACAACACCTATCATCAATGTACACGCATAAAAATGAAAAGTACACGTGAAATTAAGAAAAACATTCTCGTGTACTTGACATGTACTATGCGTGTACTTTAGTTTGTATTCAACATAACATCATCATCAAAGTACACGCATAAAAATGAAAAGTACACGTGAAATTAAGAAAAACATTCCCATGTACTTGACATGTACTATGCGTGTACTTTAGTTTGTATTCAACATAACATCATCATCATCAAAGTACACGCATAAAAATGAAAAGTACAAGTGAAATTAAGAAAAACATTCACGTGTACTTGACATGTACTATGCGTGTACTTTAGTTTGTATTCAGCATAACATCATCATCATCAAAGTACACGCATAAAAATGAAAAGTACACGTGCAATTAAGAAAAACATTCATGTGTACTTGACATGTACTATGCGTGTACTTAGTATTACACATAACATCATCATCATCAAAGTACACGCAAAAAAATGAAAGTACATGTGAAATTAACAAAAACATTCACGTGTACTTGACATGTACTATGCGTGTACTTTACTTAGTATTACACATAACATCATCATCATCAAAGTACACGCAGAAAAATAAAAAGTACACGTGAACTAAAATAAAGACCTTCAAAGGTATTTTATATTTTTATGCTTGTATTTTGATGATATGGAATGGAATAAACAAAATGTCAATGCAATACACAAAATAAAATATTTACAATTAATTTACCATTGTTCTCATTCCTTGCAGTAGCTGATAGTATTGTTCCACGATAACGGCTCTTCAAAAAGGCACCATCAAGAAATAAAACAGGTCTGCAGTATTGAAATCCATAAATACATCCTCTAAACATTACAAATATTCTCTTGAATTTTTTACTCTCATGTTCCACGTCAAGGATGCAATGTGACCCAGGATTATACTGCAATAGAAGGTCACGATAATTATTCATTAATGCATAAGAAACCTTTTCATCACCATGTATATCAACAGCAGCCATCTCTTTCGCACGCCATGCATGTTGATAAGCTATATCAAGACCATAATTCTTCTTCATATCTCTAACTACATCAATTGGTCTCAATAGCAGGTTATCTCTAAGATCATCAGCTACCAATGTTGAAACCAACTTGGAGGCTATCATTTTGGCTGACGGACTACAAAAGACACCTCTACATGTATGCTCATTATTCATTGCACGTATGTAAAAGTATCCATTTATTGTAGATAATGAAGCATGAATTCTCCACATGCAATTCTCAGTAGTCTTTTTAGAGCATTCAGCCGTCACTCGAGTTTTACCATTCTTCAAATACACATACTTGAACCCAACCTCAACGGCATACTTTCGCAATTTATCCCGAAATTCCACTACACGTCCTTCAAAACACTGCTGCTCATGACTTATATAAGTCTTCCAATCATTCGAAAGATAGACTTTCGACTTACTTGGCTCCACACCTCCAAGATAAAAGTCATTTTCAATGCAACTATTAAAATCATTTGTAGTCCCTGATGATAAAGAATCTAACCTCTGTGTATTTGTATCACCACTGTCAACCCTCTCAGAATTTGTATTACTGCAGTCAACCCCTTCAAAAATTCGATTAGAGCATTCAACCTGTTCACGACATGTATTACATGGAAATGGTGATGAATCAATGACATATATCCATATGAAATTAGCTTTCACGATCAATTGGGACCGCAACATACAACAAAGATCGTTGTCACATACCAACATGAACCGACATCCATCACCAAATGAATACCTCAATGAAAAACTCCCACTTCTCAAATTAGTAAACCTAATACACAACTCATTGCATATGAAATCTAATGAGCTATCTTCAAATATTTCAATACAAGCCATATTATCCAAATAACAACACCTTGCTATTACACTACTTACCATAGTGTCCTGCAGTAAAACAGAGACGAAAAATATTTACTTCAAGGTCAACAATTCTAAAAATGTGTGCAATAATTTAATGCATGAAATGTCAAAATATTTACTTATAATTAATATAAAATCACAGGCACTATTTAAAAACCTATACATGAAGCAATAAAGCGCACACATATTTTCAAAAAAACAATCACGTGTACTTTATAAACACTGCGTATACTTTGAAAACTGATATCGAACTGGTTATTTCCGCTGGCGCGGACCTATATCAATAAGTGATTCAATACCAAATCAAAATCAAGGACTTTTAAAATTAGAATGAAACATCAATAATATTCATTCAGCACATTCAACTAACAATTACAAGTATTGATAAATATAACTTATATATGAAGAATCCAAACATAAATGCATAAAAAACACAAAATCAAAACATATACATATATAACATATAAAAAACTATTCAATCACATGAATGAATATTACAATGAGTCTCTTGAATCAAAACTAGGGGTGGCAATTCGTGTGCGTCGTGTCGTGTTCAGGTCGTGTCATGTCGGGTCCGTGTCAAGTATTAGTCAACCCTAACCTGACCCATTTAACTACTTGTGTCAGATGAGCAAACACTAACCTGGCCTATTTATTATCGTGTCGTGTTCGGGTTGACCCGCATAACCCATTAAGTAAAATATAAAATAATTTTTTTCTTCCCTCATAGCCAATCATACCAATCATAGGCCTACAATAACTTAAATTTAATTAATTTCAACTTCTTTCAACACATAAATAATTTATCATCCGATTCTCCATGAATTTTTTAGAATGCCTATCAAGATATATAAATTATCTAATATATTCTCCATAAAATACGAGTTAAGCGGGTTTATTCGTGTCATTTTCGAGTTATACGTGTTTGATACTAACTCAACCCATTTATTATTCGTGTTGGCGGGTCGTGTCATATTCGGGTTCGTGTCAAGATATCGTCAACCCTAACCCGTTAACTTCGTGTCGAGTTCGTGTCGGGTTATCGTGTCGTGTCAAAAATTGCCACCCCTAATCAAAACAAAGGACATATACTTATTGTAATCGATCGAAAATAGAAAAATCAACTGCTGATAAAGATAAACTTACAAATAATAGAGCCAAGTGATACAGGTAGAATCGATTAAGAACACTGTAATCGATTATAGGACAGACGATCAAAGCATAAGATTGATATTATTTTCGATTTCGGAGAATATTCGTTAGTTGCAGAGAAAACTCCAATAGCCGATTAGGTTTATGATTTTTTTAAATTGAGGGTATTTATATGTTGGACCTAATCGTTTAAAATTTTGTTCACCGGTTTTTTTGTCCAAAATTGATAGTCCAAAGACTAGACCGTAAAAACCTAATTTTATATTATATCCAACCAATTGAGCTCTAGAAAACCCTGATACGCTATCCAATTTCATATCAATTTGTTCTCTCAATATCAATATCTCACTTTACCAGCTTATATTGACTATAATTCTGAACACAACTTAAGATAAGTAAATGTCAAAGAAATTAAATTCAATTGCTATTCCAATCATAATTAAATTCTAACCCCATCAAATTTAATTCATTCTCATTTTTACCTAATTTTGAATCCCAATTAGGTTTAATTCATCCTCAAAATATTTATTGACCTCGAGTCCAATTATATCACTATAATCAACAATGGGCACCCAATAAAACACTGATAAAATGCACAAATTAAGGTACCAGCAGTTATAAGAAGCAAAGTTGGAAAAGAGAGCTACTTAGTATATAAAAGACAGCTTTTTCACTTCTAAATGATTGATTTCAGAAATTTAGGACTTTAAATAAGAATTGCACATAGATATCCATGAGCTGTAGAAAGAATGCAACCAGTTTACAACTCACTATATACAGAATATTTTTCATTATAATCTCTTCTTTTTGGTACAATTTCATTATAATCTCAAGCAGACACCCAGCAGCTAAACAATAATAATGACCGACAAAAAAAAATGATATAAAGTAAGTGGGTCATACTTGCAGTAATTCGATCCTACCTAATTATCCGACCAATAATATAATTGCCACATCATTCTCTAGACTAAAATATTTTGCATATCTAACATTATTCGTAATTTAAAAAGTAAGCACGGGAAAATCGGCGTTGCAGTGATGTTGTCTCTTTTGACTCCAACCGTTGACAGATATATACCGTCAAGAATATTGTTCAAATGGGGAAGAGCGAAATTTCGCATGCTTAGGGTTGACTTTCCCGGAGTACTTAGTCTAGAAAATCTGATGCATCTGAGGACCAAGATTGTGAATTTTCTTTTCCTTGGGCACGACATTGTAATTTGAGCTAATACCGAATCGGCCCATCCAAGTTCCCAGAGGCGAACTGAAAAGATAGGTAGAAAACTACTAGTTGGGCAGCCATAAAATAAATCATGAGATAAATTACGTACATGATTACTCAAAATCTAATTTAAGTTTGTGCGTTACAGGGAGGGGAACTCCCAAGGTTAATTTTAGAAAAGATAAGCAATTGGGAAACGCTTCAATTAGCATATTTACTCCCTCAGTTCCCCCCAAAACATTCGAATAAAGTGTAAAAACTTCTGAACAGTGAAGTTTTTGAAAGAAACAAAAAAATCTAAACAGTTTTTAATGCAAAATCCATTAGACAATCCATGTTGTTACAAAGATACCCTGTGTCTCGCTAAAAATAATAATTTCTGTTGCTAAAAAAGTCAACAATATCTTTTAAGTGAAAGGTTCGGGAATATTAATCTGCATAATCCATGAATTTTTTTCACTCATTCCACACAAACAATAACAATAATAATGATAATAACAACACAAAAGTAAGAAATAAAGGGTTGGAGGAAGTGAAAAAGTACGTAATGTTACCATTTTGTGGATATATTAGAAAACATGGCTTACTATTCAGTGCAAAAGCATCTTTCGACTACGCACATTTTGAAATAGCCCCAAAACTATTTATAATGCAAAACCCCTCCCCCCTGAATTATGCATTTCGTTAAAATAACGCATGTCGCTACAAACATAAACTTTTGTTACGAAAAATTCCACAAAAGGGGTTCTGTCCCAAACAAAATGAATAGTTCAGAGGGGTTTTGCATTAAAAAATGTTTTGGAGGCTTCGTGCAAAATTTTGCATTGTTCGAGTTTTTTTCCACTTTCCACGAAAAATAAATACGCACACCCCATCATCTAAAGAAAGAAAAGAAGTGACTCCCATATTATCATGCAGGTTATTAATACATGTCATCTCCTTTAATACAAATTCAGTGTCATTTTCGAACCCGCTTTGCTGAAATTGAATTGAAACCAATGCTCCATTTGGTAAGAGGCGAAATCACCTGGGTAAAAGTAAAATACTTTTCAACTTATATTCAGATTGCACACGCAATTCAGTCAAATACCTGCTGAACAATGGGATTTGTTGATGAGGTAAATTCACGAGTCATTCCTTGCCACACAATCTTTCCCTCATAGAGAAACAACAACCTGGAAATTCCAGAATATGTTGTTACAATATTCACAAATTAGCAACAAATGTTCAAAGAGTTTAAAGCTCAAAACCTGTCAACAGCTCTTCTAATGGTACTATGTTGGTGCGTGACAACAACGTAAGACGCGATGTTCCCGGGCTTCCCGAGTGCATCTTGACCGTTGAAATGAACGGAGCGAATGAGATCTTCAACTACCGTTGATGCAATCGGATCAAGCCCAGCCGTTGGTTCGTCATACAACAGCACCTACTCGGAAGTGCAGAAATCTTTCATAAGAGTGAATGACTTGCATTGACATCAAGCATATAAAGATGTGTTTGCATACATGCTGACTCTACCAGCACCAAATAGAATTAGCAAATGAAGATGTCTTGGTTTTCACATATTGATTTGATGGCGATGGCAAGTGCCCTCGCCCAAGCTACGGTTGGTCTAGGGTTCGAGACATGGGAGCAGCCTCTCCATATATGAGGGTAAGGTCAGCCGATATCTGCCTCTTCCAGCCCTGCAGTTAAGCAGGAACCTTGTGCACTGTGTACGACCTTTTTTTATAATGACTACTGTTTATTTGTTTAGAGTTGAGACGTAGTTGTCAATTTGATTGATGATGAACCTTTTGATTTTGTATTTGTTTAGAATTCAGAAGTAGTTGTCAATTTGACTGTTACTTCGTTTAGAAAATCTACTTACATTAAAAATAAATAGATTTAACATATTCTGTACCACATAGTTGCCATTTGGCTAATGGGTCATTCCATTTTGAAAAAAAACTTAAGGATAATGAATTAGGTTTTAAACCACAATAATATCCTTCATTTGTAAATGAATATGCTTATTGCCAAACCAAACCAAACCAAACAGAAGCAGAAGTATAATTGTTTAATCATTAAAAAGTATAATAGTGCAAAATTACATTTTTATTGGTATGACCGTATGAGCCGATAATATTTTGACAACATCAACAAACATTACACAGCACTTTTTTTTATAAAAATTTGACTCCAATTAAGCCCACTTCATAATAAATGGTCGTACCCAGTGCACAAGGCTCCCGCTTAACTGCAGGGTCTAGGAGAGGCGAATATCGACTAGCCATACTCCCATTATATGGAGAGGTGGCTCCCATGTCTCGAACCCGAAACCAACGGTAACTTGGACGAGGACACTTGCCATCGATACCAGTTGGCTCTGCGCCTCATTAATACAAGAGAGAAAAAGAGAGAGTAGCCACACTAACATAATAACAATATAACAATGATTTGCATTCTAGGTAACATTGTGATCGAGTAAAGCCCCCTTCCTAGGTTTCAGTCGCCCCACACATTTTTTGTTAAAGCAATTATTTTTATGCTGTGCTCTTCAGTGAATTTCCTATTTATAGGTGACCCAGTATTACTAGTCACAGAAAGGTGAGGGGTCAATCCCCATCAAGGCACATTAAAGGAAACAAGTAGAGAGAATTAAGAGAGACAGACAAAGACAAGTGAAAGTACATATTAGAACTTGGAAAATAAAAGGAATTATGATACATTCATATATAGTCATGGACGAGCAGATTTTTGGCCTTCCCTGCACCAACAATCTGAAAAATGTCTAGCAGATCATGAAGAGATTGATATTTTGAAATATATAAATAATTAGAGATAGATTGTGAACAAAATGAAAATTTCCCTTTATACTTTATAAATTCTGTAAAGATTCATTTTTGTGTTAGTCTTCAAGATTCCACAGAAACTACGGCATATTTTTAAAATAATGCATACACGACGTCAATGACCCACTTCGTAGGGTTATGTCACTAAGATAAATGAAATATAATTTTATAAATGCCACATAAGCAGGTCACTAGCTGGTTGAATGCCTGCTATTGTGAACCGTAAACTCCCCATTGCCAAAGGGAAAAAAAGGAAATAGAAAATTAAAAAATAGGGTTTTACTCTGAGGCCCCTGAAGTGAAGATATTATAGCGAGAAAAAAAAATTTGCACTTCAGTGTTTAGTTACAAACCGCGGAAATATTTTACACTTCAGTCAGCGAAAATGTTTGACAACACCGCTATATTTTTGACACCCTTGCAGATATTTTACAAAACTACGCAGAGACAAAACACTTCTGTTTTGAAAAAACAGGTGGGGGGCACTAAGGTTTTAAAAACAGATTTTTTACTAAGTTAACCAAGACTTAGGGACCTAGTGCTGATTGTCTTTTTATCAAAAAATTGCAAACAAAGAGAAATCCCTCTGGAAAGGTGCAAGAAATCTAACAAATCAATATTGATTGAAACCACTTAGTTCACATACCTCCGGTTCCATTGTATCCTTTGTGGTGTCAAATATTATAGACCGGGCCAATGCAACTCTTTTTTTCATCCCGCCGGACAATTCAGAAGGTAATCGATCCTCAACTCCCTACACAAAATTTAGTAGTTTACGTATATAACAAGACAAATGCTACATAATTTCCTCGCTTTCTAGTGTAAAGGATCATGTCTTGGGCTCACAGCTAGTTCCTCATGGTGAATGTTAGCAGGAAGAAAGGTGTGTATATGTCAGAGTCATGTGACTTAAAAGGAAGTATACTATTAAAGGATGCAAACACCAAAAATTGGATCCAAAGAATAGAGAACACAAGCACAAATCTGAAAATTGTATTAGAAAGCCAAAGAACAAGTAATCTCTTTACATCATCACCTATTTATACTAAAAGTAATCCTACTCCAACTAGGAAAGTATTAAAAGACCAAAGGCCCTTCACTTACTCTATTATTTACTGAAGAATATTAAACCTCTTTTATTACATTTAATACTATCAAAACAAAACTATAAACCCTATCTACATCGTTCTCCCCTCCTCTGAAAGAGTTTGTCCTCGAACTCAAAGGGCATCTCTTTTGGTGTCGGGGTGAAGTTGGATGACAAGTGCCGAATGGAATACCCGTGGCTCTGCGGTAGTATCATCTTCTCTGGTGTCCTTCATGGTAATCAAAACCGGCTTCTTCTTCCTCTTACGACCATCCGCCATTTTGTGGCCAATTCGTAGAACTTGATTAGGGGGAAAGGGGCTGAATTATCACTAGGTTTGGGTGGGGCAGCCGCGATGAAAGTAGATTTTTCTCCCCTGAGATGGCTTCCACTCGCATAGCATACTCTACGGCCTTTTGGAATGTCGGAATCTCTCTCAAGACTAGTCTTAATCGGTGCTTGCAAATCGTGGATATGTTGCCTAATTTTCTGCTCTTCGGTCTCCCTCAAGCCAGCTCAAGTACACAAGAAGCGAAACATCTCCGTGCAGTCGAGTAGGATTGTTGCATGGCCTAGATGCGGCAAAAAGATCGCGCTCATATGAAGATGACAAAATTCAGCCATCACAGCTTCTTTCATCTCGGGTCATGTATGGATTGGAGGTTGGTCAGAGCATTCTTTCATCTGACGAGGTCATTCCACCATACTTTGGCAAGACCTTATAGCTTTGTCACTAAGTTTGACACACTAGTGGCCCGAATAGTTCTTCAAATCAAACACTTTTTCATAGTATCTATCCAACCAACAAAACCGTCCGGATCTATTTTTCCATCAAACGTAGGAATATTTAACCACAAATCTTCTTGCATAACATTCTCTAGGAGTTTCAATACAAGCCCTAAATGGCTCGAATCACCCCCTCCGTGTGAAGCACTTTCTTCCCCATCATCCTCATAGCCCCCAGGTTCATCATAAGGGCCTAATGCACATTGGTTTCCATTTCCAAGATGAATGCGAGGCGACTGAAAGGTGGGGCAATTAACCTTGAGATGCTCTTGCCACAAGCAAAACGGTTTCGATTATCGAACAAAACATCGTAGGGGTTTGCCTTTGGAGATAGAATAGGGAGGATAATCTGAGAACATGTCATCGAGGTAGGGACACTGAAGGTGCATGTAATCGAAATGACATGCCCCCGGAAGCACGATATTGAATTTATCCCTAATTCTCTCAATTGGGAGGCCGAAAGGATGATCGGAAATTCGGGGACTACGTTGAACTCAATCGCGAATGCGATGTCCCTTGTCACAAACCCATTGATTTGGGCCCGAAGGAGCGGAAAGAGCTGATCAATTATCAACTCTGAGAAGCTATAATGGTGCCCGATCTTCCATCAAAAGCACATCAACCTTAATAGTGGTTGTGGCATGTTCTCAATAAAGACGGTGAGGCGGATATTGTGGTCGGAGTGGTGGGTCCTGCAACGGTGTGGTTCGGCAACCACTAGGGGTTGTTTGAACTTGTTTCAATATTCAGAAGATTGAGAGGTTCATCACCCACGGGGTCGAAAGCAAGGAGGGGGTTGCCTAGGGTTTGTGCACACTGGAGTAGGGTCTAAGCTCTAATCAGAGGTTGCAGGTTGGTAGAATGGCTATGCGCAGTGACCGCAACCCAAGGGTTTTGATGATCGAAGGTAAGAGAGGGTTGAAGTAGGGTAGCCTGATGGAGTGAGGGTTGCAGGGACTGGTAGGGTTTTGGGTTAGTGTCGCAACCCTACGGTTTTGATCACCTAGAGTTTGCAATGAATCTTGAATAATTGAGTGGTTGGATTTTGCAAGATTACAGTATGCTTCTTGATTGGTTACGACTTCATTGGAAGGCTCGTTAGGTTTTTGGAGTTATTATGACATATCGAGGCTTTTGGAATTGAAATCAGTGCTTGTGAAATTATTGGGACAATTGGAAGTTAAGGAATGGGTCAGAGTGGAGGATTTCTCGTTGAAAATAAGATTTAGGGTTCATGAATGGGGATAGGGTTTGAATTGGAGGGGCCATTGATGGAGGAATAATTCCATCCAATTTTTCCAAAATTAGGGGCATATATTTTTCTACGGCAGCCAATCAATTTTCAAAATCGGCATTCTAATTTCTCTTATTGTGAGCTATTAATGGAGATGCAATGGGAGGACACACACACACACAAGAAGCTCACATCGCTCTGAACACAAGCACATATCTGAAAATTGTATTCGAAAGCCAAAGAATAAGTAATCACTCTACATCATCGCCTATTTATACCAGAAGTAATCCTAGTCCAACTAGGAAAGTAAGAAAGACCAAAAGGCCCTTCACTTATTATAATATTTCTTAAATAGTACTAAACTTCTTTTATTAGATTTAATACCTATCAAAACAAAACTATAAACCTTATCCACATCATGACATTTTCCCATATGTAAGCATTCACATTTCACAATCATGGCCCCATCATGGTCCATCGCAGCACACTAAGTGGCAAATGCAATTATTATAACAAATTATTGATGAAATCTTATATTTTTTATCCCAACCCTCTCTCTTATCTATTCTCTCTTCTCTCAATCACCACTAGCATCATAACGCACCCTCAATCACGACCATAGCTCTATTTCTCACCCCATTTCAACCTTCACTAATGCCAAACCATCGCCGCCAACCCTTGCTCGAACCCACTACTGTAAGTTTTTTATAGACCGCCTCACAGTCCTAGCCTATTGCTCTCTCTTTCTCTCCAATAGGATTAGCATGTATACACACACAAACATATGTACACATACTAGTGTGAATGTCCCCCCACCAACCGCGGGGGCCCTAGGCATTTGCCTCGGCTGTCCCATGGTTGAGCCGACCCTGTATGTGTTAATAACATAATCTTTATATAATCATGGGATGATTACTTAGCCTAACTCAGGGTGGCTGCTATAGCCATATTTCTAGGTGTTTCTATCACTGACATGTTGAGAGATTGGAAGGTTTTGCTATATTGAAATATCCTTTTTTTTCTTTTGGTCTCTTATTTGAATTTTTTGTGTCCTCTTAGATGGTATTTCCATATTCTTCAATAAATTTATTCATTTATCTAATATATATATATATATATATATATATATATATATATATATATATATATATAGAGAGAGAGAGAGAGAGGCTCTCCAACATACATCAATCAACATACCTAGAGAACATACCAATTTTTTATAATAATCAAAAAGGTCGTACCCAATGCACAAGCCTCCCGCTTCAGCAACGTCTGGGAGAGGTTGATGTAGGCAAGCCTTACCCCCATTTTTTGGAAAGGCTGCTTCCAAGACTCAAACCCATGACATATCACTAAGGCCGGACAAGAACTTGCCATCGCACCAAGTCCGATGGAAAACTTGGTATAAATGATCTACATAGTAAGGTGATCTAAAAAAAAAAATTCAACACGGAAATAGGTGAAATAAAAATGAGATTTATGTGTGCATTTTCGATCGTTCAAACTTTTGATCATCATCTAACCCACTTCCGGGTTGAATTTTTCGATGATTTTTTTTTTGTAGATGATCTCCTCTCTATGGAGATCATCTATGCTAAGTTTGGTTAAAAAATTCAATTTTTTTAGGTATGTTTAATGAGGTATGTTGGAGAGCCTGACTGTATATATATAAGATGATAGTTATAGGATGTGTATTTCTTAAGGACCTGATCCTATATGTCTATTTAAGAATTGCTTGTTTTGATAAGCATCTATTAAAGAATTGTCATTCAAGCATACCTTCAATCCAACTGCAGCTAGAGTTTCTGTTACAAGCTCCGAAATTTGATCGTCCGGCATGCTTGAGTTCTCATACCTGAGAAATTCCAGAAAAAACGCATGAGATTTTCATGTGTCAGGCTTTATTTATGAAGAAACAAACTACTAATCAGTTAATATATAGATAATAGAGAATAAAGCCAGTATCTTACAAAAGGAAACCAACATTTTCACGAACGGTTAAAGAATCAAAAAGTGCTGCACTCTGAAATACCTGTTATACAAAAAGAAAAAACACCTCAGATCATTACAATAACATTACCAGGACAACTAAATATATGATTCGAACACAACCCACCAATCCAATTCGAAGGCCAGATATCTCATCATCACTGATTAAACCACGCCGTTGTCTTCCCCGAATAAAAACCTCCCCCTGCTCGATTAAAAACATAATATATAAGAAAACCAAAGAGGTCATCCACGTTTAGCCTGGTTGAGCTTAGCGTACTAGCAAACTAAAACAACTGCATGATTTTTCATTCTTGAATTTGTAATTTCAGTTATGGCTATTATTAATAAAAGTTTGCGCCTTATAAATAAATAAATGAACCAGAAACCCCATCTAAGAAACACGCGTGAAAACAAATACCTTGTCTGGAGCAAGAAGCCCAGCAATAATCTTTAAGATGGTAGATTTTCCAGTGCCAGAAGGCCCAATTACTCCAACAGCTTCTCCATGCCTAATCTATATATAGGAATTTAAAAATTAAAGTGAACACAGATAAATAATTCAATATATATTAAACATATGAAATTTGAATGTTTTTAAAGAAAAATGGATATAGAAAATGATCATAAACTTATTATATGGGTATCCTATAGTTTCCAGCTGGAAGAGTTGATTCTTTAATTGCATCACTCGTCAAGCTATCCTAATATCAGAATGTCGTCAACAGTGACTGTTCTTGTTTGGCAGCTTGCCTTTTCGTTTTTCTTTTCTTTTTTAAAAATAAATGGAGAAATGGGAATATGCTCTCCTACTAAGTTGAGTTTTAACTTTTGAGCAGAAATAATAGAAAAGAAATGCTTGAGGTCTGATCTTTTTCCTCTTCACCCTACCAACATACTAATATCATCATTGATGTTTTACTCAAACAGACAGTACAGTAATAGTCCTTAATAGGATACATAACAACACTAAACACTCTGATCATGTAATAATCAAATTTTTGGTAACAAAATTATCAGTTATCCACTATGAAACCATGGTGAGTCCTCCAAAAAATACACATTTATAGAGTTGATAAACACAAGTTACTATTAAAGAGTAAACTATGTAATTTCAAATTTGTTCATTAACAAAGGGGAGAAACAAGAAACAAGAGAAAGGGGGGGTCAAGGCTTTGCAAGTTACTTTAGAAAATAATTGCAGTTTTTAATGGCGTTAAGAATTTCAAATGTTACGCATCTTTATGATTTTATAGCAAGTGTATCTATTAGTTTTCATCTAATAGAATCATAGCTTTCTCAAATCTCAACTACGTACAGAAGAACCCCACAACTTCAAATTCTAAATTCTCATACTGATAACTCATCCATAGATATGGGATGAGCCTACTGGCAAGGGCCCTTACTTCACAATTGGAGGTCAAAAGTTCTAATTTTCTTGGGGTCACCTCCCATAGTGTGTCCTGCTATGTGCAGATTGGAGGTTCCAAACATACCTTTGGGACACCCCAAATATAAAATAAATGAAGTTTTTTTCACTTTAATACAATACTAATTCTTGATTTTAGACTTAAATACAATTGTAATTATAAATTAGACTTTGCCCAAAATCGTTAAAAAAATCGGAAGTGTAACTGACACGTGACTTTTTTCAATTAAAAGAATTAAAAATAAAAATAAATATCTGGAGAGATGAAAAAAAAAATAGAATGCCAAATGTTCAAACTTCCACCCACGAACCTCCCCCCACATTGCCGCCACCACCCCCTCCCTGCCCCCAACCCCCCAGCCACCACCCCCTGCCAGCCCCCAAACCACCCAACTCTCTCACCACCTCCTCTTCCCTCAACCCATCTCAACCCTTCTTCATTCACCACCAACCACCTTCATCACCCCCACACCAGTCGACCACCCTCCATTCTTCACCACCATCGCTCCCACAGAGCCACCAGCAAAATTCTCACATCCTCTTCACCACCATCTTCATTAAACGTTCAAACATATCAGATTTCAAGTCTCTGAATAGAAACCCAAATCCCATTTCAATCTAAATCAAAAACATCCAACTACTCTTCCAAATCGATATCAAAAAACGATTGCAAATCGAATCCAAACCCTCAAATCTGCTTTTTATCAAATTAAAACCTCCAAATCAAGACCCAAATATGATTTCAAATCGAATTAAAAACCTTATATATGCTTTCAAATCAAACCCATTTGCAAATCTGAACCCATGTATATATATAGAGAGTGGTGATGGGTCTGGGACGGGGAGGGGTGGGGACGGCAGTGGAGGGGTTAGGGGGGGCGTTATGGGGAAGATAAAGTGATCTGCCAATGGGAGGGGATGTTTGGCACACTGTTTTTTATTTTATTTTTTTTCCAGATATTTTTTTATTTTTTAATTCATTTAAATTCTTTTAATTGAAAAAAGTCATGTGTCAGTTACACTTAACAATTTTGGGAAAAGTCTAATTTTTAATTAAAATTGTATTTAAGTCTAAAATCGAGAATCAGTAATGTATTATAATAAAAAAAACATAAAATAAAATAAATAGATACTAGATGAGCTTCAAAGGGGTAGTTGCTAACTACCTCTAAAAAAAGTTAAAAATTAAAATTGATAGTTATAAACGGGGGTAGAGTGTCCTTGTGTCCTATTCAACTTCCATGTCAAACCTAAAGAAGGGCAGCCTTGGTGGTTGTCCGGCGTTTATGTGGTCGTGCAAGTATAAATATAGAATTTTGAGGAAGAATTAGCAGCATTAAATAGGTTGTAAAGGGGTATATGGGTATTGATTAACGATTTAATGACAAAGGTTCATGGAAGAAAAAATTGAAATCGAACAAGAATAACCAAAAACATGAAACTCTTTGATCAATTTATTAACGAAAATGCAGTTGAGAGACATTTGCTTAAACAATGCTCAATTCACATGGTCTAATCTAAGGGAGAATTCGTCATGTTCCAAAGGGTACAAGTTCACAGGGATATGTTCACTACTGTAAGACAAAGCCTCAGATAGCCCTGATCACTGCCCCATCATTTTGGATTCAAACCCAATTAGGTGGACCAGGGACCATCTCCCTTTATATTTGAGGACATGTAGAAACATAAGAACTGCAAGCGTAATTTTAAATCTTGGTGGGAGTCTAGTGAGGTACGAGGTTAGGAAGGGTACAAGTTCAAGAAGAAATTAAAAGACATGAAAAACAAGGTAAGTGTGGAATATGGAGGTCCTTGGGATGTTATAATGGAGAAGGGCCCGATAAAGGGAAATAATAATGAAAATGATGAGATAGAGGGGAGTATAACTAATAGAGCGGAGAATTCACTAAGAAATCAACTTCAAGGATATAGTATTGGAAGAAGAAATTTCTTTGAACCAAAAATCAGAAGTCAAGTGGATCAAAAAATGAGATAACAACTCTACTTTATTCACAGGATAGCAAGTGGAAGAACAAACAAATTCGTATAAAAAATAGAATTGAAAAACGAGGTCATTTTGAAGGATGAGGAGGAAATTGTAAGGGAAGTACTTAATTTATTTAATTTTTTTTTTCTGAGAACCTATAGGGCATGAGGGAAGAAGTAAGTTTTGGTATAGAATGTTTAGAGTAGTGTACCATTTATGGAGAGAAAAATGAGCTGTTGGAAAAACTTTTTGATGTAGAGGTTTGGAAGGCCCTTTTTTAGTGTAAAGGGGGGGGGGGGGGGGGGGGGGGGGTAAAGCGGCTATTCCATGGCAATTTTGCAAGAGAGTTGAAATATAATCTGATGTAAATAATAGTGGGGGGTATATTTGCAATTTTCCTTTCTTGTCTTTTGTCACACTTAACATATAGTGTTTAGATAATTTAATTAAAATAGAAGCTTCTAGAAGGTTTTATTAGTGTTGTCATGGATGACACCGCATGACATCTCATGCCAATTCATCTCATGACAACTCATACTTGGCTAGCACCTTCTAGAAGCCTCTCCAAATGCCTATAAATGCAAACATTCCCCATTGGAAAGAGATACCTTTGCTTCTTAATAACGAATCAGAGTTGTGTTCGTATTTTTCTCTCTTCTTTGGATCCAAATTTTGGTGTTTGCATCAAATTGGTACAGACTGAGGTGCGCTCCTAGGTGGGCGGGCTGGTGAGTTGGTGTCCCCGCATGCATCACCATTGATGGGTTCATGGAACATGATTCACACGGTTGTATGAAGACTTGTTGCGTAGGCTAGACACCGTTCCATGAGTTCGGAGTCATCGTTGTCATGAACACACCAAATGGTTCGTTGCGAACCAACCAACTGCTATCACACAACTACCAACCGATGAGTATCTGTTGCAAGCAGTTGCAATGGTCACCGTCCATCATGGTTCAAAGTCAAGGCCGATACCGCAACGATACGGCCGAGTTGACTAGGTATCGGTGCCCACCGATCCGATTCCGAGTTACGAGTTGAGTTTTCAATTATTGATATGAATCGACCCTATATCAGTAATTTCTCGGTAGTATCGGTGATATAGCGGTATAATCGCCCATATCGATGATATCACTATAGAATCGGCCCATATCGGCGATATCATGATGGAAACGGCCCATATCGACGATATCACAATTGGAAACGGCCCATATCGGTGATATATCGGTCGAGATGGTATAAGTTACTAAGCATCTCTCTCTCTCTCTCTCTCTCTCTCTCTCTCTCTCTCTCTCTCTCTCTGTCTCTCTCTCTCTCCTGTGTTATGTTGGTAAGCGTGGTTTTTTGGGGGGGTATGAAATGCTAATTGTTTTTTTAATTTAGTGTGTTGTGTGTGTGGGTTATTTGGTCATCGTGTGGGTTTAATTTAGTGCGTTGTATATGTGCCATTTTTTTTTTTTTAAAGAATGCAAATGATCCAAATGTTATTTGTTATTATTTTTCATAATAATGTTCCCAATGTTATTTTTTAATATGTTATTATTTACAAAAAAACGTAAATATTATTCTTTTACAAACAAATATACAATTGTAATTATTGTAAAGATAATATTTATATCCTCTAAACATTTGTAAAAATAATATTTGCATCCTTTATGTAAAAATAACATTTGCAACACAAGAAAAAAAAAATTGCATCCTCTTTGTAAAAAAATAACATTTCCATCAATTAAAAAAAAACATTTGCAACCCAACGACATAGTTGTCAAAATCGTCCGATTCGCGATTCGAATCGGACGATTCGATTCGATTCACTACCAAAACGATTCGAATCAACCTTAGAATCGCAAATGTCTAAAGAATCGGACCGAATCGGCGATTCACGATTCCAATCTTCCGATTCGGGTCCGATTCAGTTTTTTTTTTTTTTTTTTTTTTTTTTTTTTTTTTTTTTTCGCGGTTTTTTTACATTAAATTAATATATAAGCTCTTTATGATATATATATATATATATTTGTTTTATGTAGGGTGTTTTAAATTAATATGTAGGCTGTTTTATGATATATTTTTGTTTTTTACATTTTTAAGCTTAAAATGAATGAGAACATGTGCTACGGTTAATTTTTGTGATATATTTTGGTATATTATCATGTGCTACGATTAGTTTTTTTGTCATATTACGCTTAATTACCAATTCTATAGTGTTAAATTCCATTTACATATGTTTTACTACGTTTTTATCGTTTGGTTCCGATTCGACCGATACGATTCACGATTCGATTCACGATTCGCGATTCGGGGGGTAAACGATTCACGATACGATTCGCGATTTGACAACTATGCCCAACG
Source organism: Sambucus nigra (assembly GCA_949130495.1). NCBI lineage: Eukaryota > Viridiplantae > Streptophyta > Magnoliopsida > Dipsacales > Adoxaceae > Sambucus > Sambucus nigra. The sequence continues at coordinate 120,829,801 of OX422208.1, forward strand.
ACCAAAAAAAAATTTGCATCATTTTTTGTAGGAAAATAACATTTGCATACTTTTTGTAAAAAACGATTGTAAAAAAATGTAGTGTTTTGTCAAAATCACTATTTGTATCCTCTTTGTAAAAAAATAACAATACTAAAAAAGAAACATTTCTATCCTTTTTAGAAAAATATAACATACTTAAAAAACACATTTGTATCCTCTTACTAAAAATAATACTAAGGATATAATAGTTGAATCCTCTTTGTAAAAATAAATAAATTATCCTCTTACTAAAAAAGTAACATTTGTTTTTCTTTGTAAAAACATTATATTTGTATCCTATGTGAAAAAAAAATATTGATTTATCATGGAACATTGAATCTAGCAAGCTCGCAGCACGTCAATATAATCTATTGTACAATGTTATGCATATTAAAGGATAGTTTTAAACTTATCTGATTGGTCCACATTGTTAATCGTATTTTTTCTAAATTTTCTAAATTTTTTTCGGAATTTTTTGCGCTCTCTAAATAGTGTATCTTTGCGTATCGCCCGATACCGTAACCGATACCGCAACCGAGTTAAAAATCGAGGGGCCGATACCGGGACCGATACCGAGACTTTGAACCATACCGTCCATACCAGTGGCTACCAGAGACTCCTCCACCATTACATCACGTAGTGGCCCTAATCGCACCAAAACATAGGTCAGTGACCCTCCCTATTATGAACCCTAGCTCTCGTCAACCTCTTTTTGAGGTCGTGACCCTCCCTCCAAGGTGCGCAACAACATGAAATCCAAACCCCAAACTACGAAAATTAAACCCCACCCCTGCCATCAGATCCAAAACCATTGTGATTGACCTTCCGTATACTAAAGAAACCAAGTCGGTTAATGAAGCGATCCAAAAGGGCGATTGTTGTTAGCTTCGAAGGTGAGGATCGAGAGACGATGCTCGATCGTTGAGTTCCAAGATAAATTGACAGAGAAGAGAAGATTTTAGTTGAGAAGGAGATTGAAAATGAAAACTCTAATCGTAAAAGATTTTAGTTGAGAAGGAGATTGAAAATGAAAACTCTAATCGTAAAAGATATGCCACCATCGAAACTATCAGAATGGAAAACGACCTTGCCATCAACGCTGCCGTTTTTAAAAAAGTGGTCGATCGCAATCAAAGAAGCAACGAGTTGCACGGGAGAGGGTCAATAATGACGGGTAGATTCTGCAGCGATATTGCGGGGTTATTTGTTTCTAAATCCAACTATGGATTTGATGAAAATTTAAGTTTGTTTGGATATGAGAAAGAGGCCATGATGGGTTTCTTTTTAATGGATTAAATGAAAGAAATTAAGTGGTGTGTAGGTCTTCGCAATTGGGCATCGAATTTAAAAGGGTTAGTCATGCCCTGTTGGGTGCTGTAAAAGAAATGGGTCAGTCATTTAAATTGGGCGGCATCTTTAACAACTTGGCGCAAAAGTTTGGGCTTATTTTGGGTAAAAAAGACTGGAGCAATGGACTTCATTTAGAAAAAATCTAATAAGTTTGCTTTTATTGGGCTTGATGATATTGTACAACCTCCATTTTTTAAGGACTCGGAAATATTGTAATCGGCCCCCAAAATGTTGAAGAACATTATTTTGAGTCCTAATTTAAGAAGAAGAAAAATGTTTTCCAAATATTTGTTCATGTGGCATAATTGATCAAAATTTTGCCAAGACTTGTTCGTGCGACTTGAGAGGACCCAATTTGTCATTTCAAGTTTGAGGAAGAACTTTTTTAAAGAGGGGAGACTAATGGAAATAATAGTGGGGGGGTATAATTGTAATTTTCCTTGTTTTTTGTCACACTTGTCATATTTTAGTTTTTAGATATTATAGTTAGGTTTGAAACTTTTTGAAGGTTTCACTAGTATTGTCATGGATGACAACTCATGACAACTCATCTCATGACAATTCATCTCCCAATGACTAAATGTGATCATTCCCCATTGGGAAGAGATATCTTTGGCTTCTTAATAAAAAATAATATTTGTGCTTGTGTTTTTCTCTCTTCTTTGAATCCAATTTTTGGTGTTTGCATCATAGTCAAATCAATTTAAGGTGGGTTTTCAAGAACTTCACCACAATGTGGTAATCAATGCTCGTACTAATTCCCCTTATATATTCTTGATTCCAAATTTATATATATATATATATATATATATATATATATATATATATATATATATAAACGATTTCCATCCCATTAATTTGCAGTCAAGTTTGTACAAAGTGTTGGCTAAGTTTCTTGCTTTGATATTGAGAGAAGTAATACAACAATTCCCCTTCTCCAAGAGCATTTGTGAGAGGTAGACAAATCATTGATCTAGTGCTCATTGCTAATGAGATAGTAAAAAAAATGGAGCAGCGAGAAAAACGGGGAATTGGTCTTTAAAATTGATTTTAAAAAATCTTATAATCACATCGAAATGGGATTTCTTGATTATGCGTGAGAACAAAAAGGATTTGAATTGAGGTGTCGAGCCTGGAATGAGGGATGTTTGAGTCTGAATTTTTTTTAATCATGATCAATGGAAGATCTAAGGAAATTCTTTGCATCTAGGGGCATCATCTCTCCCCTTTTCTTTTTATCATAGTAGCACATTGAGTCACCTCGTAGAACAACCCAAGGAATAACAATTGATTGAAGGCTTTGTTATGGAAGGATAACACGTTATGTCTACCTTACAATTGTGGACGACACTATTATCTTTGCCAATAGGGATGAAGGAAAATTAGCTAACCTTGTACGGCTATTAGGGTTTTTCAGGAAAGTTACAGAATTGAAATTGAACATGTTCAAAAATATCACCGTGGGGATTAATGTTAGTGAGGAAAAACTTCCATGCCCGCTAATAATTGTTGTTGTAAAGTTGGGGCTTGGCCTATAATATATTTGAGAATTGTCAATCAAAGAGCTGGACTGAATTTTGGAAAAAAAATTATAAGAGATTGGATGGATGTAAAAGAGGAAGTCTTTCGAGCTATCTATTTCCTATCTGTTTTCAAGATTCCTGGTTTCATGGCTAAAAGATGAAAAAGAAAAGTAATGCGGGGTTTGTTTTGGGAAGAGAGTAGCAAAGTGAAAGAACATCTTGTTTCGTGGGATATTGATTGCAAAGCCAAAAGAGGAATTCGGTATTGATAACCTGAGGAAAAAGATATCTAGCTCTCATAGGGAAATGGTTATGGTCGTAGAGATTTCTCTTGGAAAAGATTCCTCTTCGGCTCCCATAATTAGAAGAGAATATAGAGTTCATGAGAATGTTTGTGATGCTAGGGTGATTAATAAGGGGTTCCTCCATAGTCAATGGAAATCGATATCTCAAATATTAGATTCATATCTCAAACACATTCGGCCTAGAGTGGGAGACGGCAAAAATATCATTTTAGGAGGATTAAACGATTAGGGATTCCAAACTGTATCATATTTCCTACACTACATCAACTGGCGAACCTCCCTCATTGGGGTCAATGTATCTTTAGTTACATGAAACTTTCCTCTTGATTTCTCATGGTATTTACTTTTTAGGAGGAATATCAATGTATAATACTTCCTCGACTTCATTTCTCTTCTGCGAATTGTTAATGAGGTTCTCTTTCAAAAAAACAATCCCGACAAAAGAAATTGGATAGGTAACGCTTTCAGTCCTCTTCTTATAAATCTTATTTCAATAATTCGAAGAGAAATTGTAGATATTGTGTTACTATGGAATTTCAGAAGTTATAGTTAAAAAAGTTAAGGCAGATTTGAAGATAATATGGACTACTTAACATTGTCTCAGAAATATACTAAACTAGTTTCTACAGGATTTTTATTGTGTTCATCTTCTGATTTTGAAGTTCATAATTGGGTCAAAATATATGTGTTGCTTAACCATAGAAGACATAATAGAAACAAACTAAAAGAGATCAATAGCAAAATGAAAGAGTAAAGCATCATACTATAAACTAATAATGACAATATTGTTTTATGATCTTAAGATCATACTTCTGTTTGTTTATCCAGGAAAAAAAAAGGGGGGGGGGGGGAGGGCTGCTGCTAATTTTGTAAAATAAAATTTTCCACGCGCATGATCGTTGAGTATAACAAACATTAAGTGGAAAAGGTACCAAGCGCAAAGTTAATTAGTAAAAGTTACAACTCAAAATGGGGTAATTATGAAGGTGTTAAAGTAATCCCTCAGCCCCCCCCCCCCACACACACACACACACACACCAGCCCCTGTTCTTCTACTCCACCATCACCTCCCACTGAAATCGATTAAATAAAGCTGATTAAGTCTATTCAAATCGATTACATCAAAACCCTCAATCGACCAGTCAATTCAAACGAAATTGATTTCATCGAAGCCCTAATATCTAAACCATATCGATTTACACGGAAACAATTACTTTGATAGATTCCAATCCTAAATCAATTGAAGAAATGAGTTGCTGTACCAAATGGATTTGATGGCTGAGGGCCAGCGGAGTAGGTTGAAACAGAGGGTGAGTTTTCTGTTTGGTTTTGGTCAGAAATGAGGGGCATGCTGGCGTCGCATTGGAGAGGGGAAGGGGGGATTTGGTACCTTTTACTAATTAACTTTGCGCTTGGTACCTTTTCCACTTTTCCATTAGATGTTTGTTATACTTAACGATCATGCGCGTGGAAAATATTATTTTACAAAATTAGCAAAATAAAAAAATGAAAAAAATAATAGTATAGTCCCTCAGCCACCCCCACCCCCCCACCCCACACACACCACCACCACCCCACAATCTCATTCCTATGACACTCCCCCCCCTCCAAATCCCTCCTTCCCCTCTCCAATGCGCCGCCAGCATGCCCTCATTTCTGACCAAAACCAAACAGAAAACTCACCCTCTGTTTCAACCTACTCCGCCGGGCCTCAGCCATCAAATCCATTTGGTCCAGCAACTCATTTCTTCAATCGATTTAGGATTGGAATCTATCAAAGTAATTGTTTCCGTGTAAATCGATATGGTTTAGATATTAGGGCTTCGATGAAATCAATTTCGTTTGAATCGATTTGGACTAGTCGATTGAGGGTTTTGATGTAATCGATTTGAAAAGACTTAATCGGCTTTATTTAATCGATTTCAGTGGGAGGTGATGGTGGAGTAGAAGAACAGGGGGTGGTGTGTTTGTGCGTGCGTGTGTGTGTGTGTGTGTGTGTGTGTGTGTGAGAGAGAGAGAGAGAGAGAGAGAGAAAGAGAGAGAGGTTGTTGGATGGGGGAGGTGATCGGTGTGGGGTGGGGGATAGGGTGGATGAAGGTGGGGTTGGATGGTGAAGGTGGGGTTAGTTTTTACCACTTTTTAATTCATTTCTGCCATATTCCTAATTTATTAAATTTTTTTCAGAGATCATGTGTCTTGCGCATGACTGTTAAGCATAACGCCTTTCCACTGGAAAAGGTACGGAACACAAAGTCAATAAAGTAAAAGGTACTAAACTCAAAACGGGGTAATTATGGAGGTATTAAAGTCTAAAAAAAACAATCGTACTTTTGTTAATGTAGGCTACAATAGTACAATCTATGGAGGAGTACACAATATAGTTTATGGAGGAGATCAGATTTGGCAATTTTCTAGAGGATATAAGATCAAATAGAATAAATTGTACCAACATGTTTGGAGTAAATTTTAGTGGAAGATAAGAGTGCTAGAAAAAAAATAAAAAATGATTGTGATTGACTTGCATTATTCCTACAGATATTGCATGAAGCATTAAAGAAAATTCAGACCCAAAAATCAAACAGAATTACCTTGAAATTAACACCTTTTAAGATGTGCTTCTCCCCAAATGATTTGTACACATCTCTACACTCAATAAGAACATCAGATTCGTCTTCATGCTCCCGCGTCGCACCCATATTTTCTTGGTTAGATGAATCCTGGTAACAACATTTGGACAAATACATTAGTACAAAAAACTTTTGATTAGCTTCAAGAAAAAATGTCAGAAAATTAAAAATAAATAAAAAATCATTATGACCGCTACCCCAAGCACCCTATCCATCAGCAACAAGTTTTTTTCCAGTCAATACTATACAAGCATTTTTATTTTTTTGATAAGTAATGGGTCAAATATATTAAAGAAAGGTTTGTATGGAGCAAATTCATCAGAAGTCAACAGTCAAAAGGGGAATATATACCTAATTTGGTGGCACGGGCTTCTTCAATCTTCCCTAAATGCTCGCAAACAAGCTTTTTCAAAGGAGGGAAAAATTATGTTTACAGGGGTGATTTGGGATCCCGAATTATTTTATATGTTTTATCATTATTGTTAGTAGCTATTAATTAGGACATTATGTAGGAGCGGAAAGTCTCCTGTAAGGAACACTGTTTAAGGTCAATTCAAGGACCTATGCCCAAAAATAATTTTTTTGAGCTGATTTTTTTTATGAGTTTTAAACATTTCAGTAAACTCCCAAAAAAAAAAAAGTTCAAAATAATTTTTTTTGCTAATTAAAAAAAATCAGCTTAACAGTGCTTAAAACTGACATTTTCACTCAATTTCGTTAAAATAGCAAACAAATTTATTTTGAGTTGATTTTTTTTTTTTTCAAGGGGGGTGGGGAGGGAGGGAGGGGAGGGGGTCCCTGAAATGTTTAAGCATCATATATAAAAAAATCAACTCAGAAAAAATATTTTTTTACTACTTTAAAAATATCCCGTAAATTGACCCTTTAACAGTGTCCCTTACAAGAGCCTGACTCTATTTAGAAGATATTTGAGGAAGTAGATATTGTTTAAGATTATTATTAGATAATAGGATTAGATTAGGATTTATCTATGATTGTTGGTCTACTTCAAATTGAACATAACAATAAAACCAGTGCTTAGTTCGATTATGGCTCATACGTTAGTCAGGTGCGCAAAGCTTCCATTGGTTTAACCATTTTACATTGTTCTAAAAAAACCCGCCTAGGCTTGAGGCTTGGGAGAAACGCCCCGCCTTAAGATTTTGACGCCTTATGCTTGGTAAAACCCTTCAAGCGCATTTTTTCTCCAAAAACAACAATGCTTTAGTGAAACGATATCTCTTTTTAAAGATTTTTTTACAAACCGGACCATTATCTCATCCAAAATTATCAAATAGTATTTTAATATGCAAATATTCAGACATATTTTTATGATATGTACCATTTTAGTGTTTTAATAACCTTGTTATGGTTAAAAAATATTAAAATATATTAAAAAGGCCAAAGCGCCTTTTCACGCCTTTTTACGCCTAAAGCCCGCCTAGGCTTCTAAGGCTTAAGGCTTAGCCTCCACGCCTCGATGATGCCCCGCGTCTTTTAGAACCTTGCCATTTTACGGACGATTCATCGTGGGATTTATTTCGATTATGGCTCCAATCAGGGCACTTATTGGGGTGTCGAACCCTGAGTATTGTTGGACAGGGGTGACTGATAAGGCTCGCCTTATCAAGGCGCAGATGACTACTGCGCGCGAATGTTAGCATTATCGGACGTCACACAGTTATTTGGGCAATTTTACGACGCTTGCAAGACAAGGATTGACGCGATCCTTAGTCAAAACAGGCCTGTTTCAAATTATTCGACATACGAGGTGGAGTTTTATGTTGTCGTCAAGTCCATACACCATTGGCACGAGTGCCTCATTCACCGGGAATTTGTCATTAAATCAACCCATAAGGCGCTGCGATTTGTTACGCGAAGTGGACTAATTTCCTTCAACGATACACTTTCCATCTTACTTATTAGTATAGGTCAGGGGAGAAGAATCAAGTGGCTAACGCTTTGAGTCGTCATTCACATGTGTTGCCTATTCTCCGAGGCTCTATTTTTGGGTTTAATGAGATTCGTGACCTTTCTGCGACCGACGAGCATTTTAAGAATATTATGACTACTTGAGCTCAACATCATGGAGCATCGGGTGAGTTTCTTCTCCAGGAACGGCTTCCTTATTCGTGATACGGCTTTGTGCATTCCGACTTCCTCTTTGTGATATAAGATTATTCGTGAGGTCCATTCTAGAGGTCTAGCTGAGCATATGGGTGTCACCCGCACTTTAGCCACTCTCGCCGACAGATTTTTCTATCCCACCATGCGTCGTGATACGAACACATTTATTCAGAGTTGCTACACATGTTAGATGGCTAATGGATGTCATTCCAATGTCGGACTTTATACACTCTTACCGATTCTGGAGAAGCCATGCAGGATGTTTCTAGGACATATAGTGGGTTTGCCTCATACAATCAAGGATCACAACTCCATTTTTGTGGTAGTTGATCGCTTCTCCAAAATGGAACACTTTATCATGTGTAGCAAAACTTGAGATGCTTCCCATGTGGTGACCTTATACTTCAAGGGGAAATAGTTCGTTTCATGGGGTTCCTCGGAGTATCACTTCCGACCGAGCCGTTCGTTTCACCAGTTATTTATGGTGCTCTCTTTGGCAGTTGCTACGATGCTCCCTTCAGTTCTTTGCAGCATTTCATCCTCAAACGAACGATCTGATAGAAGTTGTCAACCATAGTGTGGGAGATCTTTTGGGGTGTTTAGTGTCGGACAACCCTCGGAGTTGGGATATTGCGGTTACACGGGTTGAGTTTGCAATCAACAATGTTGTCAGTTGATCTACCGGTCATTCTCCCTCTCGGGTCGTGTAGAGTTTTAGTCTCCAAGTACCTATTGACCTCGTAGAGCTTCCCCCCACTCTACTGATTAGTCCCACAGCATCCGACTTTGCGTCTCATATGGCTACCATTCACGCCGATGTTAAACCAGATTGAAATGTATAGCATATATAAGGAGCATGTTAATGGGCACCGTCGTGAGGTGATTTTTCAGCTCGGAGATTTGGTGATGGTTTACCTCCGATGTGAGAGGCGGCACGGGAAGAGTCACAAGTTACAGATGAGACGCTTTGGCCCCTTTCCCGTTATTTGAGCTCATGTTTCGAACACTTATAAGGTTAATCTACCACAAGACTTTTGTATACACCTCAAGTTTAATGTGGTGGATCTCTCATCCTTCCTGAGACATCATGTACCTCCTCTACCGATGTCGGTTGATGACGCGCGGCCTGTTCGGTCTCATGTGGATCATGTGGAAGGCACAGTGTTCTAAAAGGCGCGCATAGGCAACGCCTATGCGTAATGCTTTTTTGAAACGCAACGCACAAGGGGTATGCGTGGGAAAAGACATGGCCAACGCTATTTTAAGGTGGTCAAGTGAGTGATGCACACATAGGCGTGCAATGCGCGCATGAGGCGCGCTTTTTTTATTTTTTTATTGCTGGAATAATTTTTTTCTTATGTTTGAGTTAAAATGACGTCGTTTTAGGTAATAAGCACACAATTTTTTTTCCTTATCTACTATACTAATCTAACCCTAACATAACCCGATCAGACAAAACAAAAGAAGAAAACCCCAAGAACCCTAACTTCTCCCACCGGCCATCAATCTTCTCCCACAGGCCATCAACCCTAACTCTCTGACGCCGACAGACCTTCCCCTCCCTCTCTGAAGCTTTTTTTCATTTTTGTAAGAATTTGTTGTCATTTGTCTCCAAATTTATTCTCTACACATTTTTCATAATGCTCTCCACTGGTCGGATTTGTTTCTTTCCACATTCTTTTTTGTTTGTTCAACTAATAATGTCCTTACTTTTACCTTCAATGTTTTGTAAGTTATGTACAGTATTCATTTTGAAACAAGATGGACTATAATATAGTAATGGGACATATTTTAGGGAGACATTCATATTATATTTTAGTAACGGAAATAAAATTGTCTCTTTCCACCAACAGTGGCAGTATCTAGTTTAACTGCTATAATTTTTTTTGTTGTTATAATATAACTGTTGTAATTTTTTACTTATTCCAATATTTATAAAATAACTGTTGTCCAATGTTTCTGACTTATTCCAAAAGTTATCCTGTAGAAATTTCAAAAAGAGTTTTTGCTGTTATAAAATAACTGCTGTAATTTTTTTTTGCTTTTAGACAAGTATTGTTGTAATTTTTTTTTACAAATATAATTTCAAATTTCAAGGTATGTTTTATTTTATTCGTAATTTTGATTGCATGTTTATGATTATATTTTTTTTATGCAAGTTATGCTTATATTTCTGCTTTTATTATTTTAGAAACCTGGGTATAATTAAAAACTATTTTTTTTTAAAAGGCAAAACGCTTTTTCACGCATAGACTTCGCCTAGGCACGCCTATGCTCCTAATGCTTGATGCTTGACCTCCAAGCATCGCGCCTATTAGAACTTTGGGAAGGGATCATGGTTTCTAAGACTTTTACGTGCCCGATGGGGAGATTGATGCATTTTTTGGTAAATTGTGTTGGTCACCCCGTGTTCGAGGCCTCGAGGATCACTGAGGCTGTGCTCCAATGTATCGATTCCAATTTTAACTCCCGACTTTCTGAGTATATAACTCCCTCTAAAGAAGGGGGGAGTGATGCAGTGGCATAAATGTCTTTTCTTATTTCTTAATGATGTAAAACCCTTAGTCTATAAAAGGATTTTTTTTGTCCCTTTCTAGTATTCCTTCATCTAGCAGGATTAATGAAGGGTAGTTTAAACATTATAGATTTAGCTTGATTAGCAATCTAAACTCATTTCTAAATAGGGCCCTTTATTCTCGTATTGTAATTAGATTTTGGAGGATTGTAAAGAGTGTTAGAGAGAGAATTTCCTCTTCATTTGTTGTTGTTGTGTAGATTAAATTGAATTCGGGCCAGAGGTTATATTTTGTGTTTGTTTTTTGCCTCTTCTTTATGTTGAATAAGAGTCCAATTCAACATTTAATGTTCACAAGTAAGTCCACTATTGAATGCTTAATGATTTTAGTGAAGTCATACCCGTATTATTTTCATCATATGTCTCTAGTATAATCTAATATTCCCCCCCACCCAAATTACGAGTCCATATCTTCTTATACTTTATGTATAGACTAAAAATACACTCAATCAATGCCAAGATCAACACTTATTTATTATCGTGTAATTCGTTAATTATATCCAAAAAAAGGGAAAGTGGACTCTTAATTCGGGTTCAATAAACATTAATAATGGTAAAATGGTGATAATAACTAGTATTCAACATTCAGAACTAGAAACAATATACATTGAGAGGAGGTTAATGAGAAAACAGACTTGTCAACATCCCATGCCTTGGAATTGGAACTCAAATATTTTCAGTTCAAATTTTGAACCCTGAAAAGGTATTAGGGTTGCCAAACACACCGTCATGCAGCATTCACTATTCAAATGTTTAAATTACAATTTCATAATCTGAATTCAGCATTGTTTATAAAGAAAACAGGCAAGCGAGTCTAATCTAAAGGAATCAATTATAGTGAGAAGGTAAAGAAGAAGACAAGTAAGATAAGTATAAATTGAAGAAAGCAAGAGAAATGAGGTGTTAATTACATTGGATTTGGAAGATGAAAAACCATCAGGAGGCCTCAAGTTGGTGGGAGGCGCCATACAAGCACAAACAATCCTCCGTTGAGAGTTAGATATATCGAATGTGTTTGCACCAAATCCAAATCCAAATCCGGTAGTAGAGCGATAAGAGCCTTTGCGGAAATTTAGAGGGAAAAACACCGATCCCACCAATGAACCCATGCTTAATGTCAAATTTTTAGGGTAAAGCAAGTCGATTCATGAAAATCATTCAATTTAAATATAATAATATCAACGAAAACTCTGATTACTTTATCTTGTGTTAAACGAGAAGCTTGTGTTTTTTTCTTTTTTAGAAATGCAGTTGTGATGGCTTACACCATTGTGAATAAAATATTCGTACCATAATTTTCAGGTTTTCATTGGGGGTCCAGCTGGCCGGTGGATAACTCTATTTATAATATAAATTAGGCGCTTTTCTAAATTTAGGAGTTATTATAATATGTATTTTGTAAATAGAATAATAAACATTTTATTTATAGTTTTAATTTCTATTTTTGAATAAAGTCGCTGGCGCGAACCCATATTCATAAAATGTTAATCAATCACAGCATGTCACGTGTCCCTTTAATTTGAAAATAGCGCCTAAAAATGAAAACGAAATGTTTGTTGTCATATATCCTTAATCAACATTATTTTAAGTCCTAAAAGTACATGATCTATATAAATTAAAACATTTTAAAAGACTTTTTCATAAATGTCACATACAAGTGAATATTTATTAAAAGAGTAAATTACATTTTTGGTTATTGAACTATTGGGATAGTTTTTAAATGGTTCATTATCTTATGTTTGACTCGTCTTAGTCCCTCAACTATGTCACTTGTGCCAAATAAAGGATTTCGTCCATTAGTCCGTTAAATGTAGATAACAAATCGACATGTGCTTCTCACATGTCAATTTTCTAAAAGCATTCCCATATTTACCCCCAATGTTTGAAACGGTTGGCATTCTTTGATCATTCACATGCAAAATCCCCAACTCTCTACTGCTCAACCCAACATTGAAATCGTTCGTGGACAAAATGGAGTGGAATTTGCGTCGTGTTCTTTCTGAAGATTTGCTCATCGACCCTCAAACGCTATATGGTATGTGAAATTCCGTATTTTTTCTCTTTAGTTAAGAGTAGATGAATTTATTTAGTTATTCTGCTTGACATTGTCGTGGATCGTTATCTTATACATCAAAAACTCTAATTTTCTTGTAATTTTTGTACTTAATAGATTTATTGTCTGCAATAACCCATTTTTCCTCATCAAAAACCCTTTTTTCAAAACGTACATGCCTCATAAAATTGCATTTTTTTTACCTTTTTTCCATTATGCGTGTGTTATTACATATGAAAGTGAGCCTTATTTCACTATTAAGTTGCACCGTGGTGGCTGTCTTGATGATAAACCAGATAAATCATATGTTGGTGGACTTGTCAACCATTTTGATTTTTGTGATCCAGATAGACTATCACTCCAAGACTTGTATGAAATGCTTAGGGAATTAGGATGTCATAATCCCAACCAATTGTGGTACAAGGATCCAGATTTGGGTTTAAGGTTTGGTTTGTACAAAATAGAAAGTGACATAGATGTGTTGGAAATGTGTAAGTGGGTTCCTACATATATGAAGGTTGATTTGTACATGGATATGCCTAAAGATGATTTGTGCTTTGATCCTAGTGTACTTGGGATAGATTTTGATGAAATAGAAGTAGAACAATTTGAACATGATGGTTCTAGGTCTGAATGTGAAGAAGATACAGAAGAGAATATTAAAGAGGGAGGAGGGGATAAAAATAAGGGAAAAGAAAGGTTGGCTATGGATAAGGATGTGGGAGTCAATGAAGAGAGAGGAGGGGATAAAAATAAGGGAAAGGAAAAGATGGCTATGGATAAGGATGTGGGAGTTAATGAAGATAACTTGGGATTTGTGTCTGAAATAGATGACTCAGATGAGCTTATTAGCTTGGCTTCTTCTGAAGATGAGGGAGGTAATGCTTGTAAATATAGATGGACTGAGTTTAATCCAGAAAAGGATATGGCAAACCCTCAATTTGAACTTGGCCAGAAGTTTACAAGTACTCATGTGTTTAGACAAGCAGTTAGAGAGTATGCAACTCATAACAAAAAGGACATTAGGTTCACAAAGAATGATTATCGAAGGATTATGGCTAATTGTGCCTCACCATGTAAATAGAGGATATATGCTTCAAAAATCAGCGGTAAAGAAACATTTCAAGTGAAAACTTTGTTAGATGTGCACAAGAATTGCAAGGTAGCCTACACAAATACGTTTGTTACATCCTTATGGTTATCAAACAGGTACTTGGACACATTCAAGTCCAACCCTGAAATACCTTTGAATACAATTAGGGAGACTGTTAAAAGGGACCTTACAGTTGGGGTATCAAGAAGCCAAGCATATAAGGCAAAGAAAAAATCTCAAATATTGATTGAGGGATGCTCCAAAGACCAATATGCAAACGTGTGGAGGTATTGTGCTGAAGTGAAAAGGGATATGCCTGATTCCACTATTAAAATTCATGTCAATGAGGCTAGCATTGAAGATGAAAACCCTCAATTTCAGAGAATGTATTATGCTTTGGGGCCACTTAAAAAGGATTTCTTGAAGCTTGTAGACCTATTATTACTCTAGATGGTTGCTTCTTAAAGGGTCCCTACCTTGGTCAACTACTAGCAGCTATTGGTATAGATGCAAATAATGGCATTTGGCCATTTGCTTATGTTGTGGTGGAGAATGAGTGTAAGAGTTCTTGGATGTGGTTTTGGGAGTTGTTATGTGATGATGTTGGGATGGGAAATGAATCTAAATTCACTTTCATATGTGATCAGCAGAAGGTAAACCTCTAAATTTTATTTCATGCAAAATATTTATTAACTTTCATGCAAAATATTCAAAGTAACTAATATTTTATTTTCTTGCAGGGTTTGGTATCAGCTCTTCAAGTTGTTATCCCCCAATGTGAGCTGAGATTTTGTGTTAGGCACCACCATAACAATTTCAAAAAGGAGTTTAGGGGAAAATAATTAAAAGATTTATTTTAAAAATGTGCCAAAGCAAGTACACCAGTATATTTCAGCCAATGCATGGAACAAGTGAAGCAGGTTTTTGAAAAATCATACATATGGATGGATACAATGCTACCACCAAACAATTGGAGTAGGTCACACTTCTCTACCCATCCAAAATGTGATATTCTCATAAACAACCACTATGAAGTATTCAATAATTTCATAGCTGATGCAAGGAATAAACCTATTATCTCAATGATGGAAATAATTAGGGAATTGATAATGAGAAGAATTCAAGTGAATAGAGATAAGATGGTGAAACACCCAGGTGTAATTTGTCCAAGAATTGAGGAAAAAATGGGTTGCTTGCTGAAAGAGTCTGTGGGATTTATTTATGAATGGAATGGAGGATCTCAGTTCCAAGCTAAAAGTCCATTTGTTCAGTTTGTTGTTGATCTGAGGGAGAGGATTTGCTCTTGTAGGGTCTGGAAGTTGAGTGGGTTGCCTTTTGTTCATGGTTTAGGGGCAATTTTATACAAAGGTGATAAACTAGAAAGCTATGTGGATGATTGTTACACCAAAGAAAAGTATCTTCAACAATATGCAAACCTCCTCATGCCCTTAAATGGCAAAGACTTGTGGCCTACCTCTGCAAAGAAACCACTAACACCACCTGATGTTGAGGCACAACCAGGTAGACCAAAGAAAAAGAGGAACAAAAAAGCAAGTGAAACTCATACAACTGGAACTAAGCTTGGGAAACATGGCATTAAGATTAAATGCAGCAGGTGTGGTTACTTTTGCCACAATGTAAGGAGTTAACCGAAAAAGGTTGCAACCAAAAAGAGTAAGAACAAGGTTGTCCCAAAAAAGAAACAAACTCAAAGCCAAAAATAGTTTGAAGTAAAGATTTGGATGTGTTTAGCTTAAGCTTTAGTGTTAGATTTAACTATTTTTTATATGCAACTGATGTGGATGCAACTGGAACTGGTGTTTTTTGTATGCAATTGAAGGTTTAATGTTGCTTCTACTTGTTTTTGGATGTTTTTTGGTGTAATGTTCCATATTTGGAACTGTAATTAATGTTGCATATTTTGAACTCCTTTTATGGTAATGAATATGGTTGCTTCTATACTATTGTTTATGATTTCACAGTTGCAACATTTTCATTCATTAATTGAAAACAATTACAATAACACACATTAATTGAAGCAAAGTATGCATTTCATTCATTGATTCAAACAGTTGCTACAATGACACATACATTTCATTCATCATTTCACTTCACACTTACATTTTTCACCCTCATTTCCAGACAACAAAATCCAAATTACAAACACACACAACAACAACACAATCCATAACAACTTCTCTCTCTTCCGAACTCTATCAACCTTAATAACCCAGTTCAATATGCCTTCCCAGATAAAAAAATCCGCAGCTACATTATTCGGCCAACTTGGACACACTAAAAAGGTTCTACCGGGATTCTGTTGCGTCCACGAGGTACGTCTTTCGACCAAATGCCCGCAATAGCAATAAACCACCATTTTTTCTTTCTTCAGTTTGTGACTTCAAGTGGTGGAATATAGAATTATTAGCGCCAAAATGAAGAACAAATGGTGGGAAATGTTGTTGTTGGCTATTAATGGTGTCAAGTGAGGATAAAAAAGGAATTTGTCATTTTGATGTCTACATTTAACGGGCTAATGGACGGAATCCTTTATTTGGCACAAGTGACATAATTGAGGGACTAAGATGAGTCAAACATAAGACAAGGGACCATTTAAAAACTATCCCAATAGTTCAGTGACCAAAAAGGTAATTTACTCTTATTAAAATTATATATTTTATAACACTTTTTTTTAATATATATTATATCTAGCATTTTTCATTAAAATCATATTAAGGAAACATTCACTAGGAAAAAACAAATTGATCAATGAATTAGTGTTGGGTGTGTTTCATGTTGACTCATTAAAATCTTTGCTAGAAAAGGTCAATGGAAAAAACTTAGTTAAAAGAAAAAGAGTGCATAAAAAATATGTCTTTTTTGTGCAAATATGTCTAATTAAAAGAAAAATGGTACATCATAAAAATGGGAAATCATGAGAAATACGAAAGATAAAAAATGTTGAATCAAACTATAAGCAGCATGATGATACGCAAATATTGCGTATTTCATCCTCCGAACCTACGCATTTTAGCTCCCTAGGGTGCCTTAATCTCTATAATTATGCCCGTTAACTAGACAACCTCGATTTATATTGTTAACATGCTATATGAGGTATAATTGGGCTTTTGTAGGTATTTAGGTACTAAGTATGGAGTTCGGACGCATTCCGGTGAAGTTCCGTACGCAATCGCACGTTTAAGGGCATTTTAGTCTTTTCACAGCTTGGGTACCTGGCCCGACATCTCACGGAAGTTGTAGCCCTCCTCGCTAGCTTCGCGTGGCCGTGAATGGTGCGCGATTTCGATTCATAACGAAGAAGTTACGGCGATTTCAGCGGAGGAAAAACAAGGAAAGCAAAAGAGGAGAAGAGATGGAGAAGGGAAGGATGCAGAAGCTGCTGCTGCATTCTGACCTGCTTGATCGATCGATCGACACTTATGGTCAATCGATCGACCATTCTAAATTGTCGATTTTTGGCCTTGATCGATCGATCGACCCCTGTTTTTCAGCAGATATTTTCATTTCTTTTCTTTCTTCTTTTCTTTTATTCTAACTTACTATAAATACAAATTTGGTTGTAATAAGAACATAGAGCAGTAGATACACGTTTTTAGGTTAGTTTAGCTTAGGGTTTGGGTGATTTGCTTGGTTCTTCTTCAATTCTTCTTGGATTGACACGCTTTTAGGCTTGAATGTTGACTATTCATCATCCTCACCATTAATATAGTTTGTATTTCTTCATTTCTTGCTTTCTAGTTAATTTACAAGCTTTCTAATTTAGGTTTTCTTGCTTTATTTACATGCTTTGATTTACACGCTTTCTAGTATAGATTTACCGCGTTTATTTATCGCTTTCCATTTACCGCGTTTTTAACATGCTTTCTAGGTAATTTAAATTAGGTTGTGTTTGAATTGAACTCACTCGAGTTGACACGTTGCTTTGCTTTGGTGATTGAGTTTACGGGTCTATTTCGAGTGCGTTGTCCTAGTTATTGCGCCTAGAAGATTTGACGGGGCATATCATGTATGTCCCGTGTTTACGACCTTTCGTGCGCAATTTCTGGGATATTTGTTGACGCCAAAATCTTATTAGGCTTTTATGATGATTTAGGGCGTAACAACCCTTGATTTAATTAACTGTCGAAACGAGACGCACTTGTAATAACTCGTCGACCCATGTAACCATTTTATACTAATTAACTCGGGTGAGGGATATTCGACGCAACCTATAGTTTTTTACTCGCTTTCATAATCTAGTTTCAATACATTGCCTAGTTAATAATTTCCCTTTATGCATCTTTTCTTTTAGTTTGTAATCATCTTTTACACTTTTATTTCGGAGTATTAAATCACTTGAATTCTAGCAACTCGTCTCTGTGGATTTTCGATACCCGACTTACCGCTATACTCACCCGTTGAGTGTAGTCGTAATTTAGGTTTTTCTATAGTTCAGGTGAGCCGAATTCAAAACGACCGGCGCGTAGGTGTCTCTCGCGCCGCGGCGAAAACCTTGCCTATCAAATGGCGCCGTTGCCGGGGATGAGTTTATTTTAGACTTTATTTGATTTAGTATTTCATAGTATTTTCTTTCTATTTGTATTATTTGCTAACTTTTTGCAGGACTTTCACATTTGAGCACTTAGAAACGCTCGAATTTTTCCCGCGCGCACCTATTTTGTGGAATTCGCCACTTGAGCCATTTTGGGGGTAAGCATGTCTTATTCCAATTCTTTCGGTAATCCTTGTTATAATTCTCAAAATTCTAGGCCAATGACTTTCGGTGAATACTTAGAATCCCAAAAATTTGTAAATTCAAATATGACTTTGGGCGAGTATAACGAAAGTCAAAACTTAGGTTATTGGAATTTTGATGATGATGACAATGATTTTGGGCCTTTACCTCCTTATAATAGGAATTTTGAAACGAATTGCAATAGTTTTCAAAATTCCTATAATAATGAGTTTTCGTTTAAGTCCGATGGTAATTTTCAAAGTTCCCATTCTAATGCATCCGCACCTCGACCTATGACATTCGGTGAGGGTTTGCGTATGTATGAGAATGCAAAAATTGAAAATCGCTATCGAGAAGAAAATCGTTCGTGGGAACATGAGTTGGATTTATTATTTGAGTCCGACGACGATTTTGCTTCCGAGACTTTCGAAGTCGAGGAATGTTCTGAACCAAATGAGGTACTTTTACCTACTTTGGAACAAGCCATTCTAGACTTTGCCCATCTCGTAATAGATATTGAAAGTGAGGATGATAATGACGTAATATCTATTTGCAATGAAATGATTTCTTCTTTGGCCCCCAAAGAAGAACATTTCATTGAAAATGATATTATTTCCTTTGAAATTCCAACTTCATGCGATGGTGATTCATCTCATGAGTTTGAATTTCTTTCATCCCCATTTTCATTCTCTATTACCCCACCGGAACAAGTACCCGATGATTCGGTTTCGAACTTTAATGTTTTAAACCCTATCGCCGATGAGGAGTACTTGCTCGAGTCGCCCTCCACGATCGCATCTTTGCCTTTGTGTGCGCCGCCTCCCATTCCAACTTCAAAATCCTTGGGAGGATATTCGGCTTTTCTCGGTCCCACTTGTTTTTGTCACTCGTTCAATCCAAACCCCCCATCGTCCCACCAAAACTTTTAATTGGCGATGGTTCATTTCTTCCGCCTTACACATGCCTTCCGTTGTTAAAACGGAATCCATATTTTTCGGAGGGCATGCTTGTATGTGAGGGTACACCGATTATCCTCCAAAGTCAATTCGTTTTTATGGTGGACCCTCAGCTATTTAGACTTCTAGTGTACAGTTAGTGTGAAGTCTAAATAGTAGGTTGTATATAGTTAGCTTTTTATTTTTTTCTTTCCTTGTTAATTTAGTTTAGTGTAATTACTTAACTCTTTGTTATTTGTTTTTGCTATGCTCGGTACTAACTTGTTTTGTAGATTCTTTGGACTTGTTCTTATGGGGATCGCTCCAATTTTGGGTAATATCACTCTTTTCCTCTCTTTGACTTGGTTCTTAATTCACATTGAGGACAATGTCAAGTTTTAAGTTAGGGGGTGTGGGATATTCTATCCATTTCTTTATTTAGTCCATGTTTTTGCTTACATGTTAGTTACTTAGTGTGCTTTTCTTAGAAAAATTAAAAATTTCAAAAAGATTTTCTTTCTTTTTTCTCTTTTTTGGGGGCTTTTTGCCTTTGTTTCCGATGATAAATTTCAATAATTGCCCGATCCAATAGACATCCCAATGATGCATGTTCTCGATTTTAGAAGTTATTAGACTTTAGTCTCACTTATTGATATTAAGAATAACTTCATGAATTAAACTTTAATCCCACGAGCACATGCACTTTTATTGCCTAATTGATTTGGTTTAAGATCTTTATAACTCGGTAATCTTTTGTTGCATTGTATATACTTACACCGAGTAAGCTTTGTACCTTTCGTCGTTTGTGAGTGTATACACTATTCTTTTCTCATTGAAAACGTTGAATTCGTCGGTAATCTCACTATTCTTTCATTTGACCGTTCATTAATTGAGTTCATACTTGAAATGTGTTACTTGAGCATGATTTTCATATATTGTTTTGACTCGAGAATTGCATAAACTTTTGGAAATGGTCATAGGCCATGTTTGTTATATCACCCATATTGACCTTGACCTCACCTTATATGTTTACCCTCGTTAACCCCTTTGAGACTAAATATAGCCTTTCGTTTCACAACCCCAAAATCCCATAACCAACTCCAAATTGGAGTTTTAACCCATATATACACCTTCCATACCTTTGTTTGGAATGTTACTTGGGATTGAATGTTGTTGTTATGATGTCGGTTGTAATTTAGGCATATGAGAGTTTGATAAGTAAAGAAAAGAAAGTAGTGAAAAAAGTGAAGAAAAAGAGAAAGCAAAAAGCAAAAGAAAACAAAAGAAAACATGAAAAAGAAGAAAAGAAAAAGAAAGAGAAGTTTGTATATGTTGTATATAGTTCAATAAGCTTTGATTACTCTTCCCGATGATATATCTAATGCCTTTTTGGAAATCGTTTTCCAATTTTGATATTACCCGCATTAGCCCATTATCCCGAGTTTTCAGTCCGAACACTTTGAATCCGTACATACATTCCTTTCATTTCATACCCTAGCCATACCTACATCATAACCCTATTAAAGTCCTATGTGATCCTAGGTTGATGTAATTTAAAAGTCATAATAGTTTTGATAATCTGCGAAAATACATTTCGCCTCTTTTAGTGTGCGGTATCCTTTCATTGAGATTACAGTTTTTCAATTTATATATAGCGTTCTTCTTTTGTGACATGTATGCGGCCTAGTTTCCATTTACATTTACTCTTTAGCCCATATATTCCGTGTGTTACCTCCCTGTTTCGAGTGAATTCGCTTGATGAGCGTAATGCCCGTGAGGATTGAATATATGCTTGCTTTATTTAGTATCCGGTTTATATAAGTTTTTCGCCAAATCACACTTTGCATGTGCTCACTCCCCTCCCAAATTTTAAGGTTTCAATTCTATGAGGTGCATTCTATAATGTTAATGATTTGGACTTTTGTTTGAATTCATTCACTTTGCTAATAATGCGTATGAAATCCTTTTCGCTATTGTTGGGCTTGTTGCATGTTGGGTTGGGCATATTTTGAGGAAACCATGTGATATTTGTGGGTACCATCCCTGAAAAACCTTCACGATACAACACTCGTCCACTAGGGTGACCTAGGGGTTTAACGGCTTATTGCATACGCTAAATGCAATCGAATCTCCCGCGAAAGTGGCCTTATCTTTCTTTTGCTTTTATTCCATGCTTTTGTACTAGCTCCTGCTTTTGGTTTGCTTGTAGTTCTTGTTGCATCCTATTTCATTGCTCGGGACTAGCAATGTGTAAGTTAGGGGGGGTGATGATACACAAATATTGCGTATTTCATCCTCCGAACCTACGCATTTTAGCCCCCTCGGGTGCCTTAATCTCTATAATTATGCCCGTTAACTAGACAACCTCGGTTTATATTGTTAACATGCTATATGAGGTATAATTGGGCTTTTGTAGGTATTTAGGTACTAAGTATGGAGTTCAGACTCATTCCGGTGAAGTTCCGTACGCAATCGCACGTTTAAGGGCAGTTATTCTTTTCACAGCTTGGGTACCTGGCCCGACATCTCACGGAAGTTGTAGCCCTCCTCGCTAGCCTTGCGTGGCCGCGAATGGTGCGCGATTCCGATTCATAACGAAGAAGTTGCGGCGATTTCAGTGGAGGAAAAACAAGGAAAGCAAAAGAGGAGAAGAGAAGGAGAAGGGAAGGATGCAGAAGCTGCTGCTGCATTCTGACCTGCTTGATCGATTGATATACGCTTATGGTCGATCGATCGACCATTCTAAATTGTCGATTTTTGGCCTTGATCGATCGATCGAACAAAGGGGTCGATCGATCGATCCCCTGTTTTTCAGCAGATATTTTCATTTCTTTTCTTTCTTCTTTTCTTTTATTCTAACTTACTATAAATACAAATTTGGTTGTAATAAGAACATATAGCAGTAGATACACGTTTTTAGGTTAGTTTAGCTTAGGGTTTGGGTGATTTGCTTGGTTCTTCTTCAATTCTTCTTGGATTGACACGCTTTTAGGCTTGAATGTTGACTATTCATCATCCTCACCATTAATATAGTTTGTATTTCTTCATTTCTTGCTTTCTAGTTAATTTACAAGCTTTCTAATTTAGGTTTTCTTGCTTTATTTACATGCTTTGATTTACACGCTTTCTAGTATAGATTTACCGCGTTTATTTATCGCTTTCCATTTATCGCATTTTTAACATGCTTTCTAGGTAATTTAAATTAGGTTGTGTTTGAATTGAACTCACTCGAGTTGACACGTTGCTTTGCTTTGGTGATGGAGTTTACGGATCTATTTCGAGTGCGTTGTCCTAGTTATTGTGCCTAGGAGATTTGACGGGGCATATCATGTATGTCCCGTGCTTACGACCTTTCGTGCGCAATTTCTGGGATATTTGTTGACGCCAAAATCTTATTTGGCTTTTATGATGATTTAGGGCGTAACAACCCTTGATTTAATTAACTGTCGAAACGAGACGCACTTGTAATAACTCGTCGACCCATGTAACCATTTTATACTAATTAACTCGGGTGAGGGATATTCGACGCAACCTATAGTTTTTTACTCGCTTTCATAATCTAGTTTCAATACATTGCCTAGTTAATAATTTCCCTTTATGCATCTTTTCTTTTAGTTTGTAATCATCTTTTACACTTTTATTTCGGAGTATTAAATCACTTGAATTCTAGCAACTCGTCTCTGTGGATTTTCGATACCCGACTTACCGCTATACTCACCCGTTGAGTGTAGTCGTAATTTAGGTTTTTGTATAGTTCAGGTGAGCCGAATTCAAAACGACCGGCGCATAGGTGACTCTCGCGCCGCGGTAAAAACCCTGCCTATCACATCAAACATCTTGTTAAAGAACCATGAAACATGGGAACCATGCGTAAAAAGGGTTTTCAGGTTGTGCAAACTGTGTCGTACGCATGGGAAATTCTAAGCTTATGCACGAAATGAGGAAGTGTGCCTCCAAATCCAACGCAATCAACAGTCATGCGCACGGGGCACTATTGAGACATGCGAACGAACAACAAAGATTTTTGATTAAATTCTCAATAAATCCACCTTGAACACCGCAAAAAACTCTAGAAATGATTCACCAATAATACTCAACCAAAAAAAGATCCCTTGCACTCAACAACATGCTCAAAAATAAAATATCAAATGCCAGCCCAACAAGTAACAAGTAAAGATCGTTATAAGAGATAACCCCAAAAGTAATTCTCACATGCGTGAATCTCGATCGAGATTGACACAAATCGATTAACGGCCTAATTAGTAGAATAAATGAGTCCAACACGATTATGTCTCATGCATATCTATAACTGTAGCCCTCTCCCCAGGGAAAAGGAAACGCGTAACTTCTTATTATTAAATCAAAAAAAGAGTAATTATAAAGAGACCCCCCCCCCCCCCCCCGTGGACGTAGGCCATTGTCGAACTTGAGATTATTTATTTTTTGTTCAGCATTAACTGCTTAGATTTATTATTTGTGAAATAATTGCACACACAGTTGGCATCGTGTGTGGGAAATGACTTTTTTTCCTAAGTTGGTTAAAGCCAGCAAACCAGCAATATCTCTCCCTCACAGTGCACCTCTCTTGGGTAATCAACAAAGTGGATTGCCTCCGCACAGAGTCAAGTATGAGATTCACCTAAACAGGAGCCAGGACACCCCTTGCCCATGATATCGCCCACATAAGCAGCACTCTAAGCAGAGCAATAACTAACTTAAATCTACTCAGATCTTACGGTTGATCAACACATATGAACAGAAGCTCCATCGGCATTTGGAGGCAACATGCCTCCAAATAGAGGAAAATTCGCATCTCCAATAACGCTTAGTAAGAATAGAGCGGGAGCTTCGTGGAGATAAACGCAAGTGTCGTGGTTGGACGCCTAGACCTCGAACAAGCAAAACTCATAGTCGAGGAAGGAGTTCACACCGCGATCAGGAGTACTCTGAGCATGAAAGTCGCCTAGCAAGGAGGAATTAAGAAGACGGACATCGTAGGAACAATATCTGAAGTCTGGTACAAAAGGAGATGAGTCAACACCCTTCCAATTGTGAGGTTAAATCCACTAAAGAATTGGCCATAAGATCTCTCATTACTCAAATACAATCCCCTTTTTAAGGGAAATTGAGGATTAAGAGCCCCTAAGAAGTTTACAACCCCAAGGTTCAAAGTGTATGATGGAAAGATCGACTCATTAATCACGTGCTCCAGTACCCATAGGATATGACCCTATGAAACCATAACGACGCCCTTATGTGCCGCATATTCCCCTCCAACTTGGGAGATGGCGTGCAAAAGTGGTTTGAAATGTTGCCACACCGGTCATCAATGATTTCAAGTCAGTCGCTAAAGCCTTTAAAGCTCGCTTCATTACAAGTAGCTCCCATCCGAAGAGAATGGATTATCTCCTCACGATAAGGAAGAAACACCTAGAGACCTTGCGAGGCAGTAACTGGAAACCTATAATGAACTTGAATATTACTCAGAGCAGGTCATAGTGGCCTCATTCAAGATACGACTGACCCATAACTCCACGTTACACCGGTCCCTAACCAAGAAGGAGGCAGATGCTATCGATAATCTTATATCACACATGGAGAAATATGCCAAGGGATAAATTCCCCCTCGACATCATTCGAGCTCGGCTCCTGTAGTTATGTTGGGATTGCGTCTATTGGGATCCAGCAATCATTCCTTCTGAATGGATTTGGAATCAAAGATGAGGGCGTAATCTTGTGCCTATACCAAAGAACGAAGTTCCCGAGCACTTATAACTCCGTAAGGGCACTCAACCCCCCTCTGATAAAGGATAGCTCCTTGACCTCCTTTAACCTTATGGGAGTGTCTGTCCAGCCCTGGTCATACCCATCTTCCCACACCTACCGAGGACCTTTCTTGAATAAGTGCCTCATGAGGGTGACATCCCTTTGAAGCCCATCAGCTATCACGCACGCCCTATGAACATCTCCCCGCAGTTCGATAATTTCCCCAGCTAAACCATTGTCATTAGGCCTAACCCGCTGACTAGTTGATAAAGAAGAACCTCGTATGACTTGAGGGGCCATGCTCGATGCATTCTTCCTAAGGCCTGCGACTTCCCTCCTTGAAGCATCATTCTCTTGTTGCAGAATTTCTCCAACTTGATTCATCTTAGAGGCATCCAAGAGCTTAGCCTTCAGCACATCCATTTCTTCTTGAAAAGAGGCGCCGACCTCCTCCATCTCTTCAAATCTATCTTTCAGCTTGGCAACCAACTCGAACTGGTCTTTGTAGTCCTGGTTCCTTGATCTGAGAGACTTGTAAATTTTTACAAAGACACGACGAACTTAGTCGCTCACGTTGGTACCAAGAATTTAGCCTAGGCAAGAGCTACCAGGAATATACTCGTCAAGGTCAACAAACTACAAATTATAAAGGCACGAAGAGTAAACATATTAGCAGGTGCAAAAATCTAAAATGTTAACTCTTCGTGCCATTATAATTTATATTTTGTTGACCTTGACGAGTATATTCCTGGTACCTCTTAGCAGACACATCTTCTATAACTGGTTTGGGACCTTGATCGTGCTCGTCAAAAAAAGGGGAATCAGTAGCCACCTTGGCAGCAAGCAGAGCCTTGCCTAACCTTTTTTGAAGTTGGAACGACTAATGTAACCAATTTGAACTTTGGCATATTCGTACGCCGCCACCCATCCATCTTTATAAGCACTCTCCTTGATGGATGAAGCCTCAAACTTCAGCTTTTCCACCTCCTCGGTGAGCACCTTGTTCTTTGCGGTGACTACCAGTTTGCTCGTCACAACCAGGACATAAGATTCTCGCAACTCTGAAAGTTCCTTGGCTGCTGCTTCTTTCTCCTTGTCAAAAGAGGCCTTAGCCTCTATAAGGCCATGATTAGGCATAAATTCTTCCCAATTTATCCCCTAATTTTGGTACTTTAATCACCTCGAACAACGTAATTGGATTGACTTTATCTCATAATCTTGCTATTGACTTATCCTAACAAGTACACCGAGTTTCTGGTATTTCGTTATGATTTTACAGGTATCTAATGTCATGAAATGGAAGAAGGAAACCGGAAGAATAGAGAAAGTCAATGAGAAAAGTCTAAAGGGCAAAATAGTCATTTCTACCCAGAATCCGGATGAGGTACCTAAAGAGAAGTTGAAGGTATCATCCTCACAAGCACCTAATAAGAAACGGCACCTCAATCGGATACCCGGAGCAAAAGATATGGGCAGTCAAAGTTTAAAGGAAAAGTCAAATAGGCAGACCGGTCCGCCCTCAATCCGGACCGGTCCGCTGTGCAAACTCCAGAGGACTGCGAACCGAAGGCGAACCGAAGAGCACAAAAAATAAAAGAACCGATCCGCACCCGGACCGGTCCGCTTGGAAAATAAAAGAACCGATCCGCTTTAGAAGCGGACCGATCCGCCTAAGGGTCGGACCGGTCCGCCCATCGAGATTTTGTTTTCTGATTCTCCTCTAAAGACTCCGACTTATACTCAACTTCTTGGAATTTCATGTAGGGTATAAAAACCCGAATTATTTTGATTGTAAAAAAGGAGGGAAGAACGGAGAGGATTAGTTTAATCTCTCTTATTCTTCCATAAACCCTAATTGTAGATACCATTTTCCAGTTTTATTCAAGGATTGAAGGTTTATTCAAAGTTGTGTGATTACCAGTTTTATTTATTGCTGCGATTATTCCTTGGGTAATTTTAGTAAGTTGTTTCTTCTTTGTGATTTTATTCTACAGTATTCCATCAATTGTCATTAGCTTAATCATGAACTCTTGCATGTTAAACACTGTTTTCATCACTTTCGATATGTCCGGCTAGATTTCCAAGGTCGGGTTACATGAACCCAACCTGATGTGGTCATTGCACGTATAAAGTTAATAATCTGAATTTAGTAATTAATTGCGATCGTATTGCATAGGGACACAACAATTATAGATCTAAATATCTCGTTTGCCCCTGGGTAACCGGGATGATTGAGAATATAATTCGAGTGTCACTATCGTGATACTGATTTACTCATCCTTTGATTAAGTATGACGCGGGCTTGAACCTCGTATACGTAATGCTTGGGAGTACTAAATTCTGGGTCAAATTAATTAGATAAATTTACGATTAATATTATAACTGCAATACACTAGGGTTGGGGGATTGTATTCCCGTCCTATTTTTCCATCATCTCATTTAAAAGTTCAATTCAATCCTTCATTCTTAATCTAGGTCATTTAGTTAGCTGCATTTTTCACCATACTTTCATAATTGCATTTAATGTAATCGAATCCCAAAAACCAAATCAATCTTTTCTTTTCTTCTTAGAGTCAACGTTAGGATTCCTCAGTCTTATTCCGTCGTTACAACTCTTGTTGTCCTTTTTCCCTGAGGATCGATACCCGACTTGTCGGATTATTACTTGAACGACAGGCTTGCACTTGAGCCTAGAGAGTACACACTTTAGAAACACATTCTGAGTCGTGTCAAGTTTTTGGCGCCGTTGCCGGGGAACTAGGTAGACTTAGGATTAGATCGAGTCAATCCAAAGCCTTGACCAAAAATTCAAAAAAATCCAAAAAACATAAAAAAAAATATATATATATATATATATAAAAAGCACAAAAAGATTCACCACCATCTCTCACAAGCTTGATGCAAAATTCTGAAACCACTCCCACACCCCATAATACTCCAACCAGCATTCACGAAAATCCACTTGTTGAGTATAATCCTGATAGCCCCCACACTCCACAAGCCCCACAGTTCTGGATCCCACCTCCCACACCGTCACACTCAATCTCTAGCAACACTCCCTTCTCCTTCGTAGGACACACGTCGTGCACACCCTGTGAGAGCGCCGAGTCGTCAAGTGAGAGAGAGATGTCGCAGCACAGTAACGCAACTACCGGTGAGGAAGAGCCTCCGTACCGCCCATTGAGAGAATTCTTATATCCCGAGCGCACTGTCACTCCGGGATGCATTATACTCCCGTATAATGCCGGGCAGTTCTGATTCAAAAATGGGATGATCCAGATGCTACCACACTATCACGGTATGGATTCTGAAAAGGCATAACTGCATATAAGGGAATTTGAGGACGTGTGTGATACCCTCAACGATCAAACTTGCACACAAGAGGTGATTCGCCTCAAACTCTTCCCATTCTCGTTAAAAGATAAAGCTAAGACCTGGCTATGGTCTTTACCTCCGAGCTCGATTCCATCTTGGAACGAGTTACAATCCAGATTTCTCAAGAAGTTCTTTCCACCACATCGAACAATCTCCATAAAGGCTCAGATTCAATCGTTCAGGCAATTGGATAATGAGCCATTCCATCGATGTTATGAGCGTTTCAATGAGTTAACTGCTTCGTGCCCCCATCATGGATTTGATACAGCTCAAATCATTTCCTTCCTCTATAATGGGTTGAACATTAACTCCAAGCAACTCATTGAAACCATGGGTAGTGGTCCGTTTATCGAGCTAGATTGCCACGATGCTGAGCTTCACCTGAGGTATGTCGCCGAGACTACCCAATCATGGGATATTTCTGATCCTAATGCTCAGAATCGAAATCGTCAAGCGACCACCACTCCATTGGCGTCCGGCCTACACCATGTAGATAAGACCTCTATGTCGGACTGTCGGTTGGACACCCTTGAGAAAGGATTTCGAGATTTATGCGAGGTAGTTGGATCTATCAAGAATCCCATCGAAAAGGTGTGTGCGATTTGTGAGGCGGGACATTCAACTGAGGAATGCCCGACGATACCCGCCTGCAAAGTAATGTTGCAGGAGCAAGTTAGTGGTATAGGAGGCTTTAAGGGTAATTTCGGTGCCCCTCACGGGAATTCATACAACCCTTCGTGGAAAAATCATCCCGGATTTAGCTACGGGCAACAACATGCCGCAATGAACCCTCCTTCGCATGTTGCCCCTCCTCCTCCACAACAATTTCAACAAGCTCCACACATGCAAGGTCATGTGCAAGCACCGCCACCCCATGAAAATTATATCCCGCCACAGCGGAGAACTCTCGAGGATACGATGAATCAATTCATCACTAGCCAGACCGCAAACAATGCCAAATATGATCGTCTAATTGGCGACATAAATGCGAACCTGTCCAAAATTCAATCCTCGTTGAGCGTTCAAGAGAAGGGCAAGTTTCCTGCCCAGGGCCAAAGACCTCCTCAAGGTCAAACTAGTGTTAGCTCCACTTCTACTGATCATCAGGAGCAATGTCAAGCTGTGACCACTCTTCGTAGTGGGAGAGTCGTTGATTTATCAACTCCCCCACACGACACAACCAAAGACAAGGTGATTTCGCCCGGCACGAAAGAGGCCGAAGATGTCCCCTCGAATGAGAGTGATAAAGATGACACTAGTGAGCCCGAGGTAATAGTGAAACCACCCTCCGCGGCACCGTTTCCTCAAAGGTTGATTCCTTCCCAGAAAGGAAACCCACGTGATGACGTGCTAGAAATACTAAAGCAGGTAAAGCTGAATTTACCATTCCTCGATGCCATCAAATAAATTCCAGCTTATGCAAAAGTCATTAAAGATTTGTTGACGGTAAAAAGGAAGATGAAAGTAAAGAAGAATGTCTTCCTAGCACAGAACGTGAGCTCCATCCTACTCAATGAGCTCCCTCCTAAATTCAAAGATCCCGGTGCACCCACCATTTCCTGCATCATTGGAGAGAACAAAATTGAAAAAGCCTTACTAGACTTGGGAGCAAGTGTCAATATCCTCCCTTACTCCATTTATAGGCAACTTGATTTGGGTGACCTCAAGCCCACAAGAATCACTCTCCAACTAGCGGATCGAACTGTGAAGGTCCCACGAGGTGTAGTAGAGGACGTGATCGTTCAAGTTGACACTTTCTACTTCCCGGTAGACTTTGTCATTTGGGACACGGAGCCTTCATTAATCTCGACCAATCATGTTCCCATCATTCTCGGGCGCCCATTTTTAGCGACAGCCAACGCTATTATTAACACAAGGAATGGGCGAATGCATCTCACTTTTGGGAATATGACATTAGAGACCAACATCTTCAACATAGCCCAACATACGGGAGAGGAAGATGATATTCACGCGGTGAGTCTCATAGATGAGATAGTAGAGGAGTACATTGAGGAGAATTGTTGTGGCGATGCCTTAGGATCCTGTCTGGTTTCGAGCAATGAGAGTGAGGGGACGTATACTGAGTACGAGAGGGAGATTGGAGAGTTAAGAGAGTTACTCGATGAGAGAGCGTCGGACGAGGACGCGAGAGATGTGAATTGGGTTTCTAAATTCGAGGAGTTACCACCACGGGATACACGCGTTGTTCCCTCCGACGAAAAGTTTCCAACTCTTGAATTAAAGAAACTCCCCTCCCATATCAAATATGCATACTTAGGAGAGGATGAGACATTTCCTGTTGTTATCTCCTCTAGCCTAGATGACGAGCAGGAGGGTAAGTTGCTAAAAATTTTGAGGAAGCACTTAAGTGCTTTTGGTTGGTGTATAGCTGATTTGAAGGGGATAAGTCCTCTAATTTGCACCCACAAGATTCACCTCGAAGAGGATGTCAAGCCCTATAGAGAAATGCAAAGAAGACTGAACCCCAACATGAAAGAAGTTGTGAGAACCGAGATCATTAAACTATTAGATGCCGGGATTATCTACCCAATCTCGGATAGAAAATGGGTGAGCCCTATTCAAGTCGTCCCGAAGAAGTCGGGTATGACTGTGATTGAGAATGCTAAGGGAGAGCTTGTTCCCCAACGCACCACCACCGGTTGGCGTGTTTGCATTGATTATCGGAAACTCAATGCGGGAACAAGAAAAGATCATTTCCCCTTGCCATTCATTGATCAAATGCTTGAGAGAGTTGCAGGCCACCCTTATTATTGCTTCCTTGATGGTTATTCCGGATATAACCAGATTGAGGTAGATGTACTTGACCAAGAGAAGACAACCTTCACTTGCCCTTTTGGTACGTTTGCCTACAAACGTATGCCATTCGGCTTGTGTAATGCACCCGCGACCTTTCAAAGGTGCATGTTGAGCCTATTTAGTGACATGGTCGAAAGAGGACTTGAGGTGTTCATGGACGATTTCAGCGTTTTTGGCACCTCTTTCGATCTTTGTCTAGCAAAATTGGAACAAGTACTTGCTCGATGTGTGGAGAAGAACTTAGTGCTGAATTGGGAGAAATGCCACTTCATGGTCACTGAAGGAATAGTTCTCGGCCACATAGTATCATCTAAAGGCATAGAGGTTGATAGGGCTAAGATAGATGTCATAGCTGACCTTCCCCCACCGAGATCGCTTAAAGACGTGCGCTCATTCTTGGGTCATGCCGGGTTTTATCGAAGGTTCATTAAGGATTTTAGTGCTATCGCTAGACCCTTAAGCAACCTTCTCATGAAGGATAACCCGTTTGAGTGAACCGAGGCATGCCAAAGCTCCTTTGACAAATGAAAGAATATGCTTGTGTCCGCTCCCATCATGCAAGTTCCGGATTGGTCCCTACCATTCGAACTTATGTGTGATGCAAGTGATTACGCGATTGGGGCCGTTTTGGGCCAACGTCAAGATAAACAATCTCATGTCATCTACTACGCTAGCCGGACCCTTACCGGACCTCAACTCAACTACTCTACCACGGAGAAGGAATTGCTAGCAGTAGTCTTTGCCCTTGACAAGTTCAGATCGTATCTCATTGGTTCTCCTATAATTGTCTTCACCGACCACGCGGCTTTAAAGTATCTACTTGCGAAGAAAGACGCCAAGCCGCGCCTCATAAGGTGGATCCTACTCCTACAAGAGTTCAATCTCTCTACCAAGGATAAGAAAGGAGTAGAAAACGTCGTTGCCGACCATTTGTCTCGGCTTTCGTCCGACGTACCTAGTGATCCCATTCCCATAGACGAATACTTTCCGGATGAGCAACTTTTTGCTACCTCTTCTTTACCTTGGTTTGCGGATATAGTAAACTACCTTGTCACGGGAGCCGTCCCTCCCGACTGGACACCGCAAGATAAGAAGAGGTTTCTTACTTGGTCGCGCATGTTCTTCTACGATGATCCATTCTTATTTAAATATTGTGCCGACCAAATCATCCGACGATGTGTACAGGATGACGAGATCCCGAAAGTCATCCAGTTTTGTCATTCGGAAGCGTGTGGAGGCCACTTTTCCACGAAAAAGACGACCGCTAAAATTCTGCAATGCGGTCTATATTGGCCCACATTATTCCGGGATGTGAACAATACTTGCAAATCTTGCAATAGGTGCCAACGGATGGGAGCCATTACTCGACGAGACATGATGCCTCTTACCCCCATACTCATCATTGAGACCTTCGACTGTTGGGGTATTGACTTCATGGGTCCCTTTCCCCCTTCCTTTGGTTTCCTATACATCCTTATTGCGGTAGATTATGTTTCTAAATGGGTAGAAGCGATAGCTACCAAAACAAATGACAACAAGGTGGTGATAAAGTTCCTACAGGAACACATACTTTCCCGCTTCGGTGCTCCGAAAGCGATAATTAGTGATAATGGCAAGCACTTTTGCAATTGGCCATTCGGGAAGCTTATGAGAAAGTATGGCGTCGTTCACAAGGTTGGAACGACGTATCACCCACAAACAAATGGGCAGGCCGAACTAGCGAATCGTGAGATCAAGAACATTCTCGAGAAGACTGTCAATCCTAACCGAAAAGATTGGTCAATTAGACTTAACGATTCGCTATGGGCCTATCGCACCGCATACAAAAATCAGCTTGGCATGTCCCCTTTCCGCTTCGTGTATGGAAAACCTTGCCATCTCCCCGTGGAGTTAAAACACAAAGCGTATTGGGCAATTAAGGAGCTCAATTATGCCATGGATAAAGCCGGTGAAGCTCGCAAGCTTCAAATAAATGAGTTAGAGGAGATACGCAATGATGCGTATGAGAATGCCAAAATTGCCAAAGAAAGGATGAAACTCGCTCACGATAGCATCATTCGACGCAAAGAGTTTCTTCCCGGGCAAAAAGTTCTTCTTTATAACTCTCGACTTCATCTATTTCCGGGCAAGTTGCGGTCGCGATGGTCTGGCCCGTTTGTTGTCAAGAATGTTTTCCCCCACGGAGCTGTCGAATTAGAAGATTTAAAAGGGGGAAATACATTCAAAGTGAATGGCCAACGCCTAAAACCATATCTTGAGGCGTGCAAAGAGGAAGTCGACACCGTTTGGTTGTCGGACCCCGTTTACGGGGTAGAGTGAACAGTTTCAGTTAGGTCGTCGCACCCCCGACGCGTATGGGGTGAGAGTCGTGTGTGTCGTGTGCGTTAGTGAGTGTCGTTAGGATTTTGGTACATTCGGGTTTAGCATGTGCATGTTCGAGAATTGGGTCAATTCGGGTGACCGGTGATATTGAGAGGTCCTTAGTCTATATTTGGTGAGGAACGCGTTTTTAAAGTGCAATATTTCGCGGAAGAGAGGTTGAAATCCAGTTTCGGGGAAATTCCAGTCCAAAATCTCCAATCCGGACCGGTTCCTTTAATTTTAGGCCGGACCGGTCCGCCTGTCGAATTTTCTGGAAATTCAAGAACCGGACCGGTCCGCCTTCTGCAGATTCATTTAATCCTTCCCTCCCATTCACCCCCCCTTCCCCCCAATTGCCATCCTTCCCTCCAATTCGGTTTCCCACCTCCCCATACACCTTTTCCCTCCATCCCCATACATTTTTTCCCTCCAAATCCTTTCCCCCTCCACTATAAATTCAACCCTACCCCTCCCCTTTCTCTTCACACCTCAAACCAAATTCCTCTCCTCTCCCTCTCCATATTTTTGTGAGTTCTATCCTCTCTGTCTCCATGGCCCCCCGTGCTGACCCTACCAAATACGCATCCACCGACATCTTACACTCCGGGAGCAACGAGTTCCGCTCCCGCCAAGAGGAGCGATGGTGCACCAACTTCTTCGGGTCAAACCGCAAACTACATATGGAGCGCGCTGCTCAATTCTGTCACGACCCTCTTCATGGCCCGGGGGTGGTGTCGTTTCCTCAACGAACCCCATGACGCCGTGTGGGCTTCCGAGGTCCGGTTATTCTATGGCACGCTTGTGCGGACGGACCAATTTGACGCCCAAGCTTACGTTGATGGAACGGTCGTTCCTTTTTCCTTAGCCCTCCTCACGGCCAAATTGGCCACCTTTGGTGTCCCGGACCCCCAAGACTTCACATATCCTAGGAACGTTCCTCCGATCGCTAAGCACGTCATCATGGCGCGCATTGCTCCAAACGTGGCTTGGGCGGGCCAAACCGTCGTTGTTGGACGACTCAACGAAACGGCGCGCCTCACTTTCCAAATTGTATGCGCCAACATTCTTCAAACGTCCAACGATTCCGCCATGAGGCCTCGGCAAGCCACCTTGACCTACCATCTCTTCGACCCCCAAACCTCCATCCATTTGGCCAGCACATTGTATGCCGACATCATCGCCGCTTCTTTGGATGAGAAGGGTACCGCCCCTTTGCCCTATGCCCGTTTGATCACGTCTATCCTCCAAGACGCCGGCATTGAGGTCCCTGTCGACCGCACCCGGATTCCCGGTCCCTTTGGACAGGGCACTCACTAAGAGTGCCAAACAACTCGCCATAATCCGGGCACGGCGGGAGCATGATAGCGAGGAAGAGGCTGCCTCGAAAGAGAGCGCGGATGAGGAGGCCGCCGAAGCGGACGTTGAATTGGGTGACGTCGGTGCTGACGACGAGTCGGCGGACAAGGAGGACGACCCGGACTTTGAATGGGCGGGTACCGATATCTCGACCCGGTTGTCCACCCTTGAGAACCGATTCGAGACCTTTATGATCGACTACCATCGAGATCAAAGTCGGGCAGCTCGAAGTCAAGCAGATATCTACCGACGCCTAGGGGATCCTTATGAGCCACTCCCTTCACATTTTCATGACCCCTATGGCCCCGACGCGCCCAACTCATCCCATTTCCCTTCCCCGTGATGTTTTGTTAATTATGGACTGTTTTGATGTATTCCTTCTCATGTCGCACATATGCTATATTCCTGTTTGTACCACAGTCTTATGATATAAAAAGTTGCATTTTTCTATATTTGTTTGTTTTAATTATTGCACTTATTATTTTGCCTTATTTAGATTTTAGTCCTTTTTGCTTGAGGACAATGCAAAAGTCTAAGTTAGGGGGGGTCACAAGTGCATATTTCTAAAACTTCACAAATTTTCCAAAAATGCCCAAAATTCCAAAAAAAAAAAAAAAAAAAAAAAATCCAAAAATATTTTCGTTCAAAATAAATAAAAATTGGAATTCAATTTTTTCAAAAATATCATTAAAAGTCAAATTGGAGTCTCAAAGTGTAAAAAGTCAACATACACAAAGCCGAAATTGACCAAAGATGGAAATTGTGCGAAAATTGACGACTTAACGAGTAAATGTGGAGATTAACAAACCCGGTGAGATTCGAGCCTATCACGTTTTGCGAGATTTTAAATCAATCCGAGTTAATTGTTAACTCAAAGTTCTTTTTAGCGCGTAATAAGTTGTCAAGGATCTTAATTCTTTCATTTTGATCGGTTTTGAAAAATGTGTGCAATATTGCCTTGAAAAACGTGCCAAAGTAGTCCCCAAACTTAAATTCATCTCGAAACGCATATAGTAACGCAATTAGCATTTTGGACAATGAAGTAAGCCCTCGTTTGTCACCCAAAAAGATTGGCCAGAAAAAGTAGCGAAAAATTACCCTTTGCAACCCAAATTGAGCCGAATAATTTTCCCGTTCATTTGACAACCCGAAAAACCCAAATGGCCCGGAATTGTGAAAATGGATAAATCCCATAATTTGAGTCCGAAGAGTGCATAAAAAGGGGCAAGAAAAAAAAAATTAGATATGCTCAACAAAAATAATAGAAAAAAAAGAAGAAGAAAAAGATGAGCAATAGCCCGGAAAAGGCACAAATGGACATCACGAATGACTTTTCCAATTCCAACTTTCCTTACCTCCTTCATTTTACCCAATACAACCGTAAACCCGAAAAAGTCCTAACCGAGTCCAAATTGCAAAAATTGAGTACCGCGTGGAGAGCTAATACACCAAAAGATAATATAAGAAGCTAAATGCGCGAAATAGAGGCGATGTTCCCGTTTTTAAAACCGTAATCCGTTGATGAGATCCTTTCACCATGAAATTTCCGTCTTTCTAATTGTATGCGTGATTTTGCGTCCATTATATTTACTCTTATTATCACGCATACCGAGCGAAAAGCCATATTCCGAGTGGTTCGTTTGAGAGAGCTTCCCGTGAGAATTTGAAATCAAAACGAATTTTCGGATAAGTAACGTAATGATTAATCGGTGGAAATTGGCGGTTATATTTCTGGCTTCGCACACACGCACTACAGTTTGAGACTTGTAGACATGACTTAATGACGACTATTTTCTGGAAAAGTTTGAATTATACAATTTTTGGTTATTTTGAAGTTCTTTGAGTCGAATTTTGTGGGTATATTCTCTGCAAACCCTCACGAGACACAACTCGTCCCACTAGGGTAACCTAGGGGTTTAAAGGCTTGTTGCATACGCTAAATGCAATCGCGTGCCCGCGAAAGAGGTATTTTATCCCAATAAAATGTTTTTCAAAAGTTGAGCCTTGCTAGAATTCTTTTACATTGCTCGGGACGCGCAAAGTTCTAAGTTAGGGGGGTTTGATTAGGCATAAATTCTTCCCAATTTATCCCCTAATTTCGGTACTTTAATCACCTCGAACAACGTAATTGGATTGACTTTATCTCATAATCTTGCTATTGACTTATCCCAACAAGTACACCGAGTTTCTGGTATTTCGTTATGATTTTACAGGTATCTAATGTCATGAAATGGAAGAAGGAAACCGAAAGAATAGAGAAAGTCAATGAGAAAAGTCAAAAGGGCAAAATAGTCATTTCTACCCAGAATCCGGATGAGGTACCTAAAGAGAAGTTGAAGGTATCATCCTCATAAGAACCTAGGAAGAAACGGCACCTCAATCGGATACCCGGAGCAAAAGATATGGGCAGTCAAAGTTTAAAGGAAAAGTCAAATAGGCAGACCGGTCCGCCCTCAATCCGGACCGGTCCGCTGTGCAAACTCCAGAGGACTGCGAACCGAAGGCGAACCGAAGAGCACAAAAAATAAAAGAACCGATCCGCACCCGGACCGGTCCGCTTGGAAAATAAAAGAACCGATCCGCACCCGGACCGGTCCGCTTGGAAAATAAAAGAACCGATCCGCTTTAGAAGCGGACCGATCCGCCTAAGGGTCGGACCGGTCCGCCCATCGAGATTTTGTTTTCTGATTCTCCTCTAAAGACTCCGACTTATACTCAACTTCTTGGAATTTCATGTAGGGTATAAAAACCCGAATTATTTTGATTGTAAAAAAGGAGGGAAGAACGGAGAGGATTAGTTTAATCTCTCTTATTCTTCCATAAACCCTAATTGTAGATACCATTTTCCAGTTTTATTCAAGGATTGAAGGTTTATTCAAAGTTGTGTGATTACCAGTTTTATTTATTGCTGCGATTATTCCTTGGGTAATTTTAGTAAGTTGTTTCTTCTTTGTGATTTTATTCTACAGTATTCCATCAATTGTCCTTAGCTTAATCATGAACTCTTGCATGTTAAACACTGTTTTCATCACTTTCGATATGTCCGGCTAGATTTCCAAGGTCGGGTTACATGAACCCAACCTGATGTGGTCATTGCACGTATAAAGTTAATCCTCTGAATTTAGTAATTAATTGC
Source organism: Sambucus nigra (assembly GCA_949130495.1). NCBI lineage: Eukaryota > Viridiplantae > Streptophyta > Magnoliopsida > Dipsacales > Adoxaceae > Sambucus > Sambucus nigra. Next base: position 120,867,956 of record OX422208.1, read on the forward strand.
GACCGTATTGCGTAGGGACACAACAATTATAGATCTAAATATCTCGTTTGCCCCTGGGTAACCGGGATGATTGAGAATATAATTCGAGTGTCACTATCGTGATACTGATTTACTCATCCTTTGATTAAGTATGACGTGGGATTGAACCTCGTATACGTAATGCTTGGGAGTACTAAATTCCGGGTCAAATTAATTAGATAAATTTACGATTAATATTATAATTGCAATACACTAGGGTTGGGGGATTGTATTCCCGTCCTATTTTTCCATCATCTCATTTAAAGTTCAATTCAATCCTTCATTCTTAATCTAGGTCATTTAGTTAGCTGCATTTTTCACCATACTTTCATAATTGCATTTAATGTAATCGAATCCCAAAAACCAAATCAATCTTTTCTTTTCTTCTTAGAGTCAACGTTAGGATTCCTCAGTCTTATTCCGTCGTCACAACTCTTGTTGTCCTTTTTCCCTGAGGATCGATACCCGACTTGTCGGATTATTACTTGAACGACAGGCTTGCACTTGAGCCTAGAGAGTACACACTTTAGAAACACATTCTGAGTCGTGTCAGGCCACGCTCAGAGGATTCCGAGCCTCACTGGAAACTTTCAAGCTCGCCTCAAGCTCATAATTCCTCCTCGCTAGCTCGTCACGGCTGCGGTCGAGAACGATGTAGTCAGAAAATAACTACAGAGAAAGATGGAATACGAGTAAAAAGAATATAAGAGGAACTATAAAAAACAGAGGAAAGAATGAATAGACTTACCAATGCAAGCCCCTGACTTGCCTTCAGGGCTAATTGGTCAAGTCCCATTTTTTATGACCGCTCACAGTCCATTGGCATAACTGTCGTCTCGATCATTGCAGGAGCGAGCTGAGGGGACAAAGCCATAGAGGCTCCCTCAGTTGGGACATACACAGGGACGAGAACAACCTGTGCCTTTTTTGTCCTCGCCTCCTCTCTTCCTCTCTCTCCTTCTTCTCAGCCTCCCTTCTTTTTCTCTCTTCTTCTCTTTTTCTCTCATCAACTCATCAACTTTCTTTTTCCTCTCTTTTTTACGCGCTGCGATCTGGGAACAACTAACAGTATCCCCAGACCCAGGCTTTTGTATCTTTAACTTGCACGACAACAGAACATCATCATAATCATCATCAATGATTAGATTTTTCCTCCTTGGGGATTCCATGTCCTCCTTGCTCGAGCTATCTGAACTTTATTCCGAGCTAGAGGTTCCCTTGACTAGGTCTGTCAATGGATCAAATTTTATCCGAATCCGATGCGTTTAAGCGGATATGGATCATGTCTAAAATTCGATTATTCGATTACCTGATTACTCGTTTAATAAATGGAGCGGATCTGGATTCATATACTCCGATCCGTTAATAATCCGATCCGATTAATATATTTAATATATATATATAAATTATATATAATATATTTTTAGTCAATATATATTGTATTTATTAATATTTTAAATATTTATTATAATCGCTCTTTATTTCATTATGTGTTTTTTTTGGAACATTTGCAAAATAAATTAATGAAATAAGAGTTGAAAATAAAAATGTTACAAATCAAGTTGAACATAAACGGATAATCGGATTGGATCCGAATTCGTTTAACATAAACAGATATGGATTTGGATTTGCCTAATCCGATCCGATTAATAAACGGATCGGATCCGAATCCGTTTAACATACACTGATATATGGATTTGGATTTGCCTGATCCGGTTCTAATCTGATCCGTTTACAGGCCTACCCTCGACTGACCTTCCACCACCTGAACCCTCCTCGTTGGACTCCCCCTCACTAGATCCTGCCTCATCACCACCTCTAGCAGGACCAGACTCTGAACTTCTCTCCTCGTCTTCGTCTAGGTCGATAGGTTGAAGAGCACCTTCTTCCTCCTCTTCTTCCTCTGAGATGTCAAGCTGAGGAATAGAGTCAACTAGGCGGGTGATGAAGCTGGAGGTAGTGTTCTTATATTCCAGTAAAAAGGCATCCGGTCTCGGATGTTCGCCTTCTACAATGGAGTCTCCTATATTCCAAGCCTTGAGTAACTCAGCAGCACGGATCTCTTGGAGAGCAGGCTCCTGATTCTTGGACTTTGCTGTAAAGAAAAAAAGGAAAGCATTAAAGAAAAACACATGGTAGCAGCAATGAAAAGACAAAGAGATTGAACCTCAACCTATATATTCGTCCCCATAGGTATAAATTCGAGGTCCCATGTACCTCGCACCTCCTACTTGAGGAGGGAACTGCCAATTCCTAGCTATGAATCCTTCAGCCCAATAATCTTTATGGGAATCAGGTAGATTAACTACCAATACCCTATCCGGACTCCTCGCTTTCAGATAAAGAAGACCAGAACTGGTATGAGAAAAGGAGTAACAAAAATAAATTTCAACCAAGCCTAACCTAGTGCCATAGAGTTAGCTTATTCTATGAACACCATTGACAATCTTCCAAACGTTTGGAGAGCATTGGGCTCAGACTATATTGAAATATTGAAAGAAATGTAAGAAAAGACGATTTGGGGGAAAAGTCAAACCCCTTTGGGACAGCAAAAGAACTTGAATCCAATGCCCATCCTCTACGTCTCGAACGTTACGAGGAATGGGGGCACACTCAATATCCACCCAGTTGGGGATATTATAACATTTCCTGAATTCAGCTAGAGACTTGTTGTCTATCTTCGCCATAGACAAACCCTAATCACGATAGAAAAGAAAGAAAGCCAGAAGAAGAAGAGGATTATAAACTTACACGACAAAGGTCAACCTGAAATGATGCGAATCCACAAGTAAGTGAAGATGAGGGACATAAATTAGCTTGAAGACGATGAAGAACGGGCTTAAGGATAAGAAGAAGCTTAGAGAGAAAGAGACAATTTGAGATGGAAAGAGTTTGAAGCGACGATGATGATCGTCCAGCTCAACAGTTTAAACCTTTCAATGATGGTGCACTCTGATCGAAGAGGATTTGCAGCCTGAATCTCTTGTAAAGATACGTTTCACACCCTAAATTTTTTATAATTCACAATAATGCCATCTGAAAGGAATCAGAATCAATGTTTGAAATTTTTTAGCTCAATTTGTGACCCTAAAATTTTAGGGGCAATTGTGGGTACCTTCTTTGTCTTTTAGGACCATAAGAGTAGCTGGACAAAGCCCAATTAAAAATAAAAGATGTCCGACCCAAATTATGGGACGCTCTAAATAACGGTTAGAATCGAGAATTTGACCCATTATATCCTCAAAAATCTCGAAGGAGATATTAAGGGGATAGTGGTCTAGATGGGTAGTTATCAACGCCCCCTTTCTCTTTTATGGAGTATATATTGTACCCATGTACCGGTACAAGGGGCATATAGAAAAACTTCTCTAGAGAGATACTTAATAGAATAGTAGACCTCTTCGTGGATGCAGGCAATTTGTCGAACCACGTACATCTTTGTGTTGTGTTGTGTGATTGTGATCTTTATTATTCTTCTTTTCCTGGTGATTATCTTTCATTATTATTTGTGTTGAGATATTTGTCACCACAATAAGGTATTCGTTATTGAAATGAGAGCACATTTTCTTATTTAATCGAGTTGGACGAAAACACAAGAAAGTCATAATTAGTAACTATCCCAACAAGTAAAATTGAAAGTACGAAGAAAAGAGACAAAGTTAACCTATATCCCTTCCTCTCTCAGGGCATAAAACCCCTCAATATTCTTTACCCTCGAAAAGGGGTGTGTGTTACCAATTTCTGGAAATAAAGCCGTGATCCTAATATCCCTTGTTAGAATCAGGAAGGTAAAAGTACCTAATTTCTGGGATCCCTGTATGGGTCCCATACAATTCATTGATCTTGTGAACGCTATTGACAATTCACAAAGTGTTTAGGGCACATTGGGCAAGAACTACTTCGAAGAATCCGCATAACTCCAAAAATAATTAATTTGGGGGAAAGGTTATGTAACACCCCGTATTTTTTGGCATTAAATGTTTTATTAATTCGATAAATTTAAATTACAAACGTATCGTAATTTAATTTAATTAATTATTATGCATATATTTAAATATTAATCGGAAGAGATAATGATTAATATAATGGAATAAAATTTACTAAGTGTGTAGTAAACAATACGTGACTATTATTATACGTCGTAATGAGTTAAACAACGGGATTTTATTGTATCTCAACCAGGAGTCGGGTATAGACTATATTAAGGTCGTGATGGAGACTTTTAGTACAATTATTCAGATGATGATTCTAAGCGTATGGTTGATTCCGGATGGATCGAGATAGTCAGAATAGAGTACCCGGGGGGTTGTAATTGGGTCTCGGAATATTTTTAGACATAACCGTGCCCGTACGATTATCGTGGGAACTAGATAAAGAGGAATTGTGTATGTTCTTCATCAATTCATCTTTTGTCTCAAAGGAATAAGACTCCAAGAATCTAATCAGGCAAGTGGTTAACTTGATTTTAATATAATTTGCAGTATTTTGATTCATTTCATAGTAGGTGTGATTGCAAATTCATTTTTTGGGAGGTTATCACATAAGCATGGGTTTTTGTATAAATATGACACTTTGTTTAGATAAAAAGTGCAATTTATGATGTTGAATGATTCAGTAAGGATGGAATTCAAATTATATTAAAAAAACCCAGAAGATTGATGTTGTTTGATTTCGAATTTTAGAATCAAATTGTAGAAATCGATTTGACGAAACCTTTGAAAACCAATTTGGGAATTAGTGATTTTGATGAGAATCAATGATGAATAAAGGTTATTATGATGGTTTGAACTTGTTTTGGATGGGTATTACATCTTACTTTGGATAGGGATTGAGTCTATAGTGAGATTTAAAATCTTGGGATCGTAACAATGGTAGAATAAAGCCACATATAAGAGACCTGTTTATAGTGAATCGATTCGGTTCCTAAGCCGTATCGATTCGATAAGGAAAATCAATTTGGAATAAGGCTGAATCGATTTGGTTGCCCAAAAAGAAAGGAATTGTTGTGTTTTTTCCCTAAATACAAAATTAATTATCGAAACTTTTAAGTTGTTTCTAAAATATATGGAGGAACCTATTTAATTCCAGTAGGCTATAGTATGGGAGTTTTTTTTAGCCAAATTAAGAGAAATACAAGGCTAGGTTCTTTATGTGCATATTACTAAATAGAGATAATTTTGGATTTGGGGATAAGATTTCAGATAGAGTGAGTAAACCCAAATTGTGAACCAGTATAATAAAGAAAAATAAGAGTCAGGTAGATAGACTCGGTTATCATAGGCTAGTGCCAGGAGAGTTAGGCACATGTTAACTGGACTTAATTAATTTTAATTATATATATATACGTGTGTGTGTGTGTGTGTGTGTGTGTGTGTGCTTATTATAGATATCGGTGTGAATGATATTTATAGGAATACATACCCCTCTAGTGCTATCATAGGAGGTTGCGCGATGTGGGTGAATCTCCTGGCTCATGAAAGCAGGGAGAGTATAATCCCCAAGTCATAGTGTCTGGTATATTATGTTGTGATTCTTTTCAGGGTGAGACGTCTTGGGTATGATTCGGTCTCACACTCGGGGAACTATGACCACCTCCATTGCGCTTATTATTTTTTGCGCGACTCGATGTGAGTTAACCTGATTGAGTGTACCTCGGATGATAGCATTTTAAAGAAATCATCCAGTGAGGTATTACTCGAGAGGATGGATATTATATACGATAGGTTTGTGAATGTTGTAGTATAATTATACATATATAATAGTGTGAATATTTATATACGGGTAAAATGCATAAAGTGAAATTGTATTATTTATATAACTAGTGAAAACGTCATATAATTTTATATGACTTGAATAAAAGAGTTACTGGGTGAAATAACTTAATAATCAATAGTAATTTTACTCGGTCTAGAGTAGTGGATAAGGAAGGGTTCATAACAAGGCTAGTTAGACGGGGTAGTACAACTAGGTGGGTTATGAAGAAAGTGGCAGGTGTGCACAATAGTTGAGGGGTAAGGATTATCTCAAGGAAGTGCGACACTAGCTTAAATATGAAAAGTATTCATGCATTTTAATTACTGCAAACTTAATCACTTGCGATTGTTTTTCATATTTTTTGGGTTCTAACCCTTGCCAAAAGTATTTTCAAAACCTTTTAGGTGTCTAGCCACAGGGACGCCAGACTTGATTATCTATTTCAGGGATGCGCAGCCGTAGCATATGTGGATGCATGCAGGATTTGGACAAGACGCCTCAATTGTTCATTTCTAGATTAGGATTTCCTTATCTCAATATTTTATTTTTGGGCATGTTTCCCCTACAACACTTTATTCAGTTTAGACGTGTATTAAAATTTATTTATTATCTGTTGGATTTATCTTTTGGATTTGGAATTTGTAGTCGATGGTTTATTCGGTAAGACACTTATTTATTTATTTATTTATTTATTTATATCCTATGATGGTTTAGACTCTATTATTGTGTGAATGGGTTAATCTGATTCCATATATTGTTATCTATTAAATGAAAAGATAAAATTTGATACATACTTAACTAACTAATAGGTGATTAGTAATTAATGATTTTAGACAGTGATGCTACGAATGAACCAAATTGGGATCATATTTTAATTTAATAAAGGATTGATCACCCAGTATTTAATTAGACGGGGTGTCACTGATGGTATCAGAGCATCAGATTTTAGTGCCCATAGAATCTGTATGGCTTACTACGATTTTAGTTTAGCGTTCTTTTGATATAGAACCTTATTGTTAGGATTGTTGCTTTTATATTTGCGTGTCTGAGATATCATGCTTCTGCTATTAAATTTTGTATTGAGTGTGAATTCATACAACTTGTTTTAAATTTCAGATGCCGCCTAAGAGAGGTAGATCGGATAGAGCGGCAACGACAGATGAGGTGAGAAAGGTTCATCAGGAGCTAGAGGTACTGCAGTCACAGCCACCACCGGGGTTAGTGACGAATGCATAGGTGGCCGAGATAGTGGTTCAGGCAGTTAAGGCAGCCATGACTACCATGGCCATCCATTTTCCATTGACATATCCATAACCACCAGTGGCACTAGTGATTCAGGCCCAACCAGGGCCATTGTCTTGGCAGAAAGTTTGGGAGGCTTTTTAGAAAGGCTACCCACCAGAGTTTCCGGGGAGTTCAGATGTTATAATAGCATGTCAGTGGAAGAAGGACTTACAATGTCACCTACGTATGATTGAGTGCAACGACACTCAGAAATATGCTTTCCACGTTCAGACTTGTGGGAGTCTTACTGTTGTGGTGGGAGTCTATTACCACCTCAGAGGAGAGGGAGACAATGCCGATAGCAGAGTTTTGGGAACAGTTCGATCGCACGTACTTCCCATCAACTGTTCAGATGGAGATGAGGAGGAAATTTAATGACGTTACGTAGGGTGATCAATTAGTGTCTGAATATGAGGATGAGTTCACCCGTTTGGCTAACTTTGTGCCAGACGAGGTAAACATTGAAGAGAAGAAGAAAATTAAGTTTATGGACGGGCTGTCCTGAAGGATCAGGCAACATTTACTTGGTAACCCAACATTACAGACCTATATAAAAGTTATTATTACTACACTTTTGCACTGCCAATACCACCGTTTCCACCTGAAGGGAAGCAAGAGGGCGGGTGAGCCGAGCCAGTCAGGTAGGACAGGAAGGAATCGTGTTAGTGGGGAACCTCAACAATAGGTGGTGAGACAACATGGGTAGGATTTCTGACAGGGGGATCATGCCAAGAGGTTTAGACTAGGAGGCTACCGACCGGAGGGTCAGGGTTTCAGATAGTGCAAGTAGGTTCTTAATCAGCAGCAACAGGTTCCCTAAGGCCGCCAGGACCAAGGGAACAACGGAGGAGGCTAATAGGGCAGGGCCACCAGGGCCAGTATCAGGGGCAATATCGTCAGGGCCAGAGATTGGGGGACTTTTAGGGGCGTTGCTTCTGTAAAACCATATGTGTGATACCGATTTAAATAGATTCACAAGTTTCAATCATAAACTTATTTAATCAAAGTCAATTTATGAATTAAATCAATTCAAGCTTTAAACACAATCAACTACGTGCGTGCATGTGTCAAACCAACATAAGTAAAATATGCGACACAAATTTCAGGAAAAAATCCCCTCAGGGTAAAACCTATTTATTTTACTATAATTGTAAATCGCAACTTACACAGTTACAATGAAATACAACAGTTTGACACTTGAATACCCGCATGCATTGGTTAATATCGTCAGCAATAAGTCCACACGCAGCGAACATATATGAATCGCAGTCCAGTCTTCAACCCAGGAACACCGCAACACTCCCTAATGAGACACAATCAGTCTTCGGTCTAGTACCTCTAATGGAACTTAGATCAGCAGCATGAAATTTAGCAAAATATATGTTGGGTTCCACAAAACAACTCACACAAAAGCAATTAGGATTGTGAATTGAAAACACAAAAGTTATGAACCCTCAAACGGTTGGAGAATAATAGAAAAATGTATTCTGTCAAAAACAGTTTTTCTCCACACGAAAAAAAGTAGTCTGACACCCTATATATAATAAAATTTAAGGCGGTGACATGTCAGCATAAACAACCTGTCGTTCGAATGAGACATGATCTCGTTTGAATGAAAACACCATCGTTTGAATGAAAATCACTGATCCCCAGAAAAATAACTTTAGACTTTTAAATAACTTGGAAACCTCAAAAGTTAAAACTGTTCACGGGATCAGGAAACATTTATCCAAAATGTTTATGATAAAATGTTTTTGAAAAATAAAAACCATTTATTAAAATTTTAAAAACCATTTTAACTTTCATAAAAAATATCTCAACACCTTTAATATGAGATGTAAATGGAACTTTACCATAATTTACCAAATTCATCCTTGTTGGGCTTGAATGTTGAAGTCTTCTTGTAATTCGAATTCATCTCTTGTAGATGTAATCTTATTAATCCTTCGACGACTTGTAGCGATATACGACATATTAAATTGTGATGGACAATTTCCTTACAAATCTCCCCCTATGTCTATGCCGATACAAAGTAAAAATATCTGAATTATCAAACTAAAAAATGACCTATACAAATCTACCCGCCCATAAACTCAAAAGTGAAAAGATAATCTGTCAAGTTTTCAAACTTTTCTTCAACAGTCAACTTTTCAAAACTTCAAGCTTTTCTCATCACGGTGTGCAATCCATAAATCTTCAATTGTACCTACACACATAAGACAAAGCAAATACCTCGTGACGTATAGAGTTTGAAATGATATAAAGCATAAACATGAAAGCATAATCAATTCTCCCCCATACATAAACTCCCCTATAAAATCATAATTCATTTCCCCCCTTTTTATTTGTCCGAAATAGACAAGGAAAAGAAGAAATCACATAAAACAAATCGGGGTGTCACAGGTAACCAAGGCAAATAAACTATTTTTTATTTTTCAGAAAAAAAAATGCAAAAATGATGTTAAAAAAAATCACACACCATGAATTTATACTAAGATAACCAAGTCATGGATACAGAATGAATGGGTGTGAACAAATTTGGTAGGAAAATCGACTCAATCATGACGTGTGCACGATACATACGTGTACTCCTAACGAATGAACATCAAAATAGTCCTTAGGTGTAAAAATTATTGAATTTATATGACATCGTCTTAATCATATCAACGAATCAAAGTATAAATTATTTCCACACCAATAACGTCCAAAACTATGTAATGCTTTTTCATGACTTTCAAGGACGTGCAAACTGTTGAAAATTCCATCCAAACTCCCTCATTAAAAGATAATGCTTTTTATTTTTCTCTTATGAGGTGATGAAACTAAAATCTATTGGCCCATTTTTGACATATATTTCTTTTTATTGCCTTTTAATTTTTTCGTGCTCTTTTAAACCTCATTGGACCCCGGATAATTTTCAATTACTCAGTTTTTTAGGTCCATTTAAACGGTGGCTTTATCGCAAAGGAAAAAATAAAATACCTTTCGCATCCCTTTTCCGTTTTTCAAAACAAATCACACAAACTCATAAATGATTTATATAATGCACTACTTTGTGTCAAGTTTTATCGCATTTGGTTCGTTGTAGAGACAAAATTGAGATGGAAACACTCAATCAACATGTGATAGATAAGAACAAAAGTAAAAAATATCCGTGCATGAGTGCAATAAAGGAAAAATGAGTTAAACATGTAGGTAGAAACACTATATATCATCTCAAAGACTACAAACTTTGTGAAGCACATGAATGACACAACATATTGTCTAAAAACACTATCAAATATTCACATGAATATGGAATGAAATTGTGACTCGATCATCCTAAGTGTTCATTCGTATACGGTGCAACAAAATACAAAATACTTTTTGGATTTTTCAAAAAATTTATATAAAAAAACCTTTTTGTATTTTTTAAACACTGTTCAGAATCATCCCAGCAGTACTAAAAGATATAGCAATATGAACAAGGGGACTACAAATAGAAGAGACAAAAATCTCCAGGGGTCGCTCGAACGAAGTGCCATGTATCTTGAACGATAAGGGATCTCGCGAGAAGTAGCTCCACGCGACATCATAAGTCGCTCGAACTAAAGTCAACTCGTTTGAACGACAAAACAAAATTTTCATAGTTTCCCAGAATGTCAGGCAGTTTTGTCCAGTGAGAAAATTTTGTGAAAACAGTTCCTGGAATGGGCAAACAGATCCAAAACAGTGCTAAAATAATAGCAAAAAATAAGAAAACAATGTAAACTACACAATGATACATACTAGCAATTGGCACAAAATGTCATCATGTAAATTATCCTATGCTAGCAAAAAGTCTAGACCTCATCGAGTAGGTGCGGTGGAGTTTCCTAAAGAAGGTGACATCTTTTGAGACAACTCCATCAAGTCACGTGAACTCTTTACCAAAAACTTTACTTGCTCTCGAATATATGCAAACTCTCTATCATTATGTGCAAGCAAAGTATCATGGGTGGGTGCATGTGTGCAAAAATGTGTAGAGGAAAAGCGTGACACATTACCTAACTTAAAACAAAATTCCCTAAGGTGCCCTATCCTTTTGCAATGGGAGCAAACAAAAACAGGCATAGGTACACCTCTCTCAAAATGTCTCCTACGTTCTTTGCTAAAAGGTACGGGACACCTAGGTGGGTCGGGTCAAGCGTCATGTGAATCTAACTCTAAAGTAGAAACCGACTCGGATGCAACAAAAGAAGTAGACGAACCGTGATGACTTATTCCTAAACTCTCACCACTCCCCAAAACAGGATTGAGAACCAACTTTCCCACCTTCTTAGATGCGTTCTCCAAAGTGACTTTAGCCTCCGGGGCGTGCTTAAGATCTGTCTCTAATTGTGACACACGGGATATAAGTTCACTCTTTTCCCTATTCAAAACAATCAACTGCTCACTCAAAGAAACCTTCACTTGATCGATTTGACTTGCTTTTGACTCAAACTCCTTCAAACTCTCAATCTCTCTCTCCAAATCTTTCACCTTGAGACCCAACTTGTTATTTAATTTTTTAGTCTTTAAGGTCTCAACATACAACTCTTGAAAGGAAATCTGGAGCTCACTCTCATCATCACTAGGACACTTGCTCTCAGACTTGCTATAAACACTCAAAACCTCCTCGGGGTATCACGTGCACAAGTGTCTTCATCGGGTGGGACAAAGTGTATGTGCTCTCGTGACTGGCTAAAAAGGCAACACACATACCATGGGCTTTTTCATCATCGGTATCATTAACCTCATCCTCACTGTCACTTAGGGTGGATGGCATAACAACTTTATTTCCCTCTCTCCTAAGTCTAGTGGGACACTCAAATAACTTATTCCCTCTCCCCTTACGCTCAAAACATTTCACATTTTTAAAATTTTCTTCCAAAAATTAGGAGTGTTCGGGGTCCGGTCCGATTCGATTTTTAGGATTTTTAAGGATCGGACCGATTAAATCGGTCCTTCAAAATAGGAACCAAGATCGAATCGATTATACCGGTCTTTCGAGCCTAGTCGGTCCGGGTTTTTATAGGGTCGATACGGTCTAACTTGTCGGTCATAATCTTATTAAAATAAGCATTTTAAAAATTAAAATTACCTTTAAAAATTCCCAACCTGTGTACAAAGTAGAGTATATAAAGCAGGGATAATAACATGTCGTAGAATTATATTTGGCGTAATCTCAATGTAATTGCTGAAATTATAAATTCCTCAAGCTCAAATGCTTTTGAAATGGGGAATTTCTGAGAAGTGATGTGTGTATAATCATCTAAGTTATATGTTTACTGTTATTGTGAATATATAAACATGTTGCACAAAGTTGCAAAATAATAAAATAAAATATACAAGACAAGAATACATAATAGAATGTATTGCAGTTTGGCCCCAGAAAGGAACCTGCGTCCAGTTTGGGAATAATTGTTTGCACTACATCAATCAATGAAGGTAAATTTAAAGACTCAAAATCTATAGACAGAATAACATTACCTTGTAGAAGAGATGCCAACAGGAAACAACCAGCGGCGATACCAGCGAAGATATAAACCAGCGGCGTAGATAGGAGAAATGGCGGAGAAGAGAACCCGTGAAGAGGACAAACAGCAGCGGCAGACCAAAAATGGCAGGGATAGACCAAAAACGGCAGCACCCCTGCCTTCTTCTAGGAGAGAAATGTCGTAGAGTAGGGGGAGAAATGATAGAAAAATGGCAGATCAAAAAACAAAAGAAGGATATAAGTCTTCTTCAAGTGCGCGTGTTTAAGACTAGTTTTTTTTTTAAATGAGGAGCATACCCTGCTTTCTTTATTTAAGTTATTTTTAATGAGAAAATATGTATTAATATGTACAATTGGTTCGGGTCAGTACAAACAGGTTATTTAATGGGGCGGACAGAGGACCGGACCGACTAGACCGATCTGAAAAAAAAAAATTAGATCGGATCGGTGATTAAAAAAATCGATAAAAATAGGTCGGTTTGGTTCGGTCCGCCGGTCCAATTGATTTTTTGTACACCCCTACCAAAAATCTTTTACTGGAAGAATTTTGTTTCGAAAACTGGAGAATTTTTTAAAAATTCTTTGCAAGCAGGGCCATGTCAAAATTAGACTCGTCCTCAGACTAGTACTCAAAAAAATTCACTTTTTTTTCTTAGATTGGGCTTTAAGCGCTATCCCTCCATCCTTAGGTTTGACAGTGTCGGGAAACATGTCAATTTCGTACGTTTGTAGGTCTCCTACAAACTCTTCTAATTTCAGACGATTCAAATTTCCTAAGGTATTCAAAATAGTCACTTTAGGGATAAATTGTTTAGGCAGCGATCTTAAAATCTTTTTAACCACTCGTGCATCAGGTATAGGCTAACCTAGGTTAAAACTAGTGTTGACAATATCAGAAAAATGTGCATAAAACTCGTCCAAACACTCAGTCTCTAACATAGTGATTGTCTCAAATTGAGTGGTCAAATTTTGAATTTTAGGCTCTTTGACCCCGTTAGTTCCCTCGTGGGTGAGTTGCAAAATATCTCATGCTTCTTTAGACGTGGTGCATGTCATAATACGTCGAAACTCATCAGGGGCGACGTGTCCAGAAATTGCACTAAGCCCACATGAATTATAAGTGCTCCACCTAAACTCATCCTCAGTCCAGTTTGACACTGGTTTTAAATTTGCGACATTATTTACGGTGACAATGGGAGGATTCCAACCTCTTTCAAAAATGACCCAAACTCTTTCATCGATTGCTTTTAAATGGGATTTAATTCGGGCTTTCGAGTAAGCATAATTAGACCCGTCAAAAATTGGCAACCTATTATATAAGTTTTCTCTTGGAAACATCGCGACAAATTTAAAAATATGATTTTTCAAAAGAAATCAATATCACATAATTTCGCGAAAAATAGGAATACGCGATAAATTAGCGTAACCTGCTTTGATACCACTTTGTAAAACTTTATGTGTGATACCGATTTAAATAGATTCACAAGTTTTAATCCTAAACTTATTTAATCAAAGTCAATTTATTTATTAAATCAATTCAACCCTTATACACAATCAACTACGTGTGTGCATGTGTCAAACCAACATAAGTAAAATATGCGACCAATAATTTCAGGAAAAAATCCCCTCAGGGCAAAACCTATTTATTTCACTATAATTATAAATCGCAACTTACACGGTTACAATGTAATACAATAGTTTGACACTCGAATACCCGCAGGCATTGGTCGATGTCATCAGTAATAAGTCCACACGCAGTGAACTTATATGAACCGAAGTCCAGTCTTTAATCGAGGAACATCACAGCACTCCCTAATGACACGCAGTCAGTCTTCGGTCTAGTACTTCTAATGGCACTTTGATCAACAGCATGAAATTCAGCAAAATATATTTTGGGTTCCACAAAATAACTCACACAAAAGCAATTGGGATTGTGAATTGAAAACACAAAAATTATGAACTCTCAAATGGTTGGATAATAATAGAAAAATGTTTTCTGTTAAAAGCATTTTTTCTCCACACGAAAATCAGTAGTCTGACTCCCTATATATAATAAAATTTAAGGCGATGACGTGTCAGCATAAACAACCTTTCGTTCGAACGAGACACAGCGTCGTTCGAGCTAGACATGATCTCGTTTGAACGAGAACGTTGTCGTTTGAATGACAGTCACTGATCCCAAGAAAAAATAACTTTAGACTTTTAAATAACTTGGAAACCTCATAACTTAAAATTGTTCACGGGATCAGGAATCATTTATCCAAAACTTTTATGATTAAATGTTTTTGAAAAATAAAAAATATTTATAAAAATTTCAAAAACCGTTTTAACTTTTTTAAAAAATATCCCAACACCTTTAATATGAAATGTAAACAAAACTTAAACATAATTTACCAAATTCATCTTTGTTGGGCTTGAATGTTGAAGTCTTCTTATAATTCGGATTCATCTCATGTAGATGTAATCTTCTCAATCCTTCAATGACTTGTAGTAGTTACGACATACTAAATTATGATAGACAATGTCCTTACAGCTTC
The DNA here is from genome assembly GCA_949130495.1 of Sambucus nigra. Classification (NCBI taxonomy): domain Eukaryota; kingdom Viridiplantae; phylum Streptophyta; class Magnoliopsida; order Dipsacales; family Adoxaceae; genus Sambucus; species Sambucus nigra. The sequence continues at coordinate 120,883,046 of OX422208.1, forward strand.
GTTTATGGCCAGACAGGGCATATGAAGAGAGAGTGTCGACAGAGAGTTAGAGGTCAACAGTAGGGTGCCTAACAGGGGCAGTAGGTGCAGATGCCTCCGGCAGCACCAGCTCCACCACCCCCACAATAATAGGGGCAGATGCATTACGAGGGTGTGTATAATGCCCGCGATGTAGCCATACCACCAGTACCTCAGGCGCCACCAAAAAGTGGGGGTACATTTCCTATTCATCGGCATGAGGGTAGGATTATTTTTATACGGGGGCATCGCATTCCTTTATTTCCACTAGATTTGCGCGAGCGGTCGGTCTTTTAGAGACAACCTGCACTCGCTTTATGTGTGTAGAGCCACCATTGGGTAGTGGGTCACTTATGCACTCGATATGTAAAAGGGTAGACATCATTACTGGGAGACTGATCTTAGCAGCAGACCTTCTTGTGTTAGATATGGAGAGGTATGATGTCAGTATGGGTATGAATTTATTGGTGGGTTACAGAGCGATGATAGACTATTATGAGAGGACCATAATGTTCTCCATTCTAGGGCAAGGGATGTTCTTAGTGGCGATGCCTCTTCCCGAGGGAGGGTCGCACACACTTATACTACATTGAGGAGGAGACTTCACATGAGGTAGTTATCCCGTTAAACTCGATTCCAATTGTGAGAGATTTCGAGGATGTACTTCAGGAGATACCAGGGTTGCCACCCAATAGGGAGATCAAGTTTATTGTCTACTTAGCATCGGGTACGAGACTAATTACCCGAGCACTGTATCACATGGCTCCTTCAAAGATGCGAGAATTGAGGGAGCAGATTTTGAAGCTCTTAGGGCATGGTTTTATTAGATGGAGTACATCACTATGGGGTGGTGTGCCAGTGTTATTCGTGTAGAAGAGGGATGGTCTACTTTGCTTGTGAGTAGACTACAGGGAGCTAAATAAGGTCATAATATGAAATAAGTATTCGTTACCGATGATCGATGACCTGTTTGACCAGTTAAGAGGATCTACATACTTATCCACGATTGATTTAAGGTCGGGATATCACCAGTTGCACATTTGAGAGGAGGACATTCCTAATATCGCTTTTCTGTCATGGTATGGGTCGTACGAGTTCAGGGTGATGCCGTTTTGGTCTCACCAATGCGCCAACAGTGTTCATGGATCTCATGAATAGGGTATTCAGGGAGTTTTGTACAAGTTCGTTATCGTGTTTATAGACGAGATTGTGTCTTACTCTCATACTGAGGAGGAGCACGTAGAGTATCTGCATAGGGTTCTGTAGACACTACGGGATCACCAGTTATATTCTAAATTTGATAAATGTGGATTTTGGCTATGGGAGGTGAAGTTTCTAGGCTACTCCGTGTATGACAGGGGCATTGTTGTTGATTCGAGTAAGGTATCGGTCGTGCGGGAGTGGGGACTGCCTAAGACACTGACTTAGATTCACAGCTTCTTGGGGTTGGCCGGTTATTATCGTCGCTTCATTAAGGGGTTATTGAAGATTTTCAGTTCGTTGATAAATCTGACTCGCAAGGGGGTATCGTTTGTGTGGAGTGATCACTATCAGTTAGCTTTTGATGAGCTAAAGAACAAATTGACATCAATACCTATACTCGCATTGCCTAGGGGAGGGGTAGAGTATCGAGTTTATACGAATGCATCCTGGTAGGGACTTGGGGGTGTATTGCAGCAGGAGGAGAGGGCTATAACTTATGCATCTCGTAAGCTTAAGCCCCATGAGAAGAGTTAGCCCACACACGACCTTGAGTTAGCAGCAGTTGTGTTTACTTTGAGGATATGGAGGCATTATCTTCTAGGGGAGCAGTTTATTCTATTCATGAACCACAAATTGCTTAAGTATCTCTTCACCCAGAAGGATCTGAATATGAGACAGAGGAGGTGGCTCGAGTTCGTGAAAAACTATCAGTATGACGTTCAATATCATTCTAGTAAGGCTAATGTGGTGGCAGATGCATTGAGTCGATGACCTACGAGGGAGTTATCGGAGGTCTGGAAGGCGAGGTGGAGAGAGCTTCGACATGATGATGAGATCGCTAGAGCATACATGTTAGTTCCAGCTATCACTCCCGAGATTATTATGCGTGTAGTGAAAGCACATGCAGAGGATCAATTCTGCCAGGTAGGGGTGTTCAAAAAATCGATTGGACTGGCGGACCGAACCGAACCAAATCGATTCGCCCTATTTTTATCGGGTTTTTTTACTAGTCCAGTCCAGTTTTTTTTGTAGACCGATTTAGTCTGTTCGATCCTCAGTCCGTCGCATTAAATAACCAGTTTGGACCGACCTGAACCGATTATACATATTAATATATATTTTAATTATATTTTTACATAAAAAATAACTCAAATAAATAAAGTAAGGGGAAGGGTATGCTCGTCAATTAGAAAAAAAAACTAATATAACAATACAACATACACGCACATTAACCTTAAGGTTTAAAACTTTTTCATCTTTCTTATCTTCCATTCCATCCGTCGTTTCTCTCTTCCTCCTCAACCAAGTCCAACACAACTACGTTGCTGCTGTTTCTCTCGCCGCTGGTTGGTTCGTCACTGGTTGGTTCTCAGGTAAGGATGATTCTCTACTTCTCTACGTTGTAACTTTTTTCTTATTCTCTGCTTATCTTTACTGCTTCTTATCGCTGCTCGCTTCTCTATGCTGGTTGGTTATTTTCACACACAAGGATGAATATCACCCATGTCCATGTGTTCATTTGTTGTTTGAATTTTCTTATTCTCAGGTGAGGATGAGATTAAACCAATATTAATATTTAGGGTTTATTTCATCCTAAACAATATTTTTAGAACAATATCTCATCCCATTTTCTGAATTCGAACAATATTTCTTATTCTTTGTTTCTCTATGCTTCCAGAGACAAAGATTAAACCAACATTAATTTTTAGAGTTTAATTTGTAAGGTAGATTGGTAGTATTAATTTGTTTAAATAGCAAGTAATAATGTTTAAATAGCAGGTCGATTGGACATTTTTAAAGACGATTTTCATTTTTAAAATGATTAATTTAATAAGATTAGGATCGACAAGTTAGACTGAACCGACCCTATAAAAAATAAGATTGACTAGGGTCTGGTGGCCGATACAATCGGTTTGGTCTTGGTCTATTTTTTTAGGACTAGCTTAATCAGTCCGATCCTTAAAAAATCTAAAAATCGAACTGGACTGAACCGCAAACACCCCTACTGCCAGCACAGGGTACACCAGTTATTAGCTGAGGGTGCAAAATCTTACTCGATCAGCTCTGAGGGAGGCCTAAGTTTTAATCGAAAACTTGTTGTAATAGAGGATGAGGACTTGAGGCATGCGGTTATGACTGAGTCTCACGATTTGAGATTTACGCTACATCCCGGTGGGAATAAGATGTACCAAAACATGAGGAGACAATATTGGTGGGCAGGGATAAAGCGGGACATAACAGAGTTTGTCTCAAAGTGTGTTACTTGTCAGTTAGTTAAGGTATACCACCAGAGGCCTTCAAGGATGCTACAACCACTAGAGATTCCCATGTGTAAATGGGGGAGTATTTCGATGGGTTTCCTTACAGGTCTGCCAACATTACAGAGTGGTCATGACTCAATTTGTGTGATAATAGACCGGCTTACCAAACTAACCCATATCTTTCCAGTTCACACTGATTTCGAGATAATACAGTATCGCAGTTGTTTATTGAAAAGATATTTAAGCTACACAGGATACCGATTAACATCATGTCTGATAGAGATAAGATCTTTGTGTCTCATTTTTGGCAGAGTTTTCAGGAGACTATGGGCACAGACTTGTGATTGAGTACCGCATATCATCCGCAGATAGACGGACATACTGAGAGGGTCAATCAGATGCTCGGGGGCATATTGAGGACGTGTATACTTGATTTCGAAATAGGATATAAGAGATACCTTCCATTGGTAGAGTTTGCGTATAATAACTCTTACCAGTTCACCATCGGCATGACACCGTTTGAGGGACTTTATGGGAGACCTTGTCGTTTGCCTGATTGCTGGTTAGAGGTGGGGTACAACAAGTTATTAGGGCCAGAGATGATATAGAAGACTACTGTCAAGATTGTGATGATTCTACAGTATATTCGAATAGCTCAGGACTGTTAGAAGAGTTATGCCGATGCAAATCGGAGACACATTGAGTTAGAGGTTGGTGACCAAGTGTTAGTGCGAGTGTCTCCCATGAATGGGGTCATGAGGATCGATAAGAAGGGGAAACTAGAACCTAGATATGGGGGAGCCTTCACTATTATCCAGAGAGGGGGACCAATAGCACATAGACTGGGTTTATTAGAGCATTTACAACGGATACACGATGTGTTCCACGTGGCATCGCTAAAGAAGTATCGGAGGAGCGAGAGAGATTTTTGGCACATTCCACTCGAAGAGATCGATTTACATCCAGACGTATCATATGAGGAGAGACCCGTGGCTAGCGTAAGCTACGGTCTAAGGTGGTACCATTAGTCAAAGTTCATAAGGGACACCACAATATTGACGATTCGACATGGGAACGGGAGGATAACATGCGAGAGCAGTATCCAGATTTATTTGCCACATTTATGACTTAATTTTGGGGATGAAATTCCTTTGTAAGGGGGAAGTATGTAATACCCTGTATTTTTTATCATTAAATAATTAATTAATTCGGATAAATTTAAATTATAAGTGTGCCGTAATTTAATTGAATTAATTATTATGTGTGTATTTAAATATTAATTGGGAGAGATAATGATTAATATAAACAAAATAAGATTTACTAAGTCTGTAGTAAATAGTACGTGACTATTATTATGCGTCGTAGCGAGTTAAACGATAGGATTTTATTGTATCTCAACCAGGAGTTGGGTGTAGACTATATTAAGGTCGAGATGGAAAATTTTATTAAAGTGACTCGAATGATGATTCTGAGTGCACGGTTGATTCCGAATAGATCAAGATAGTCAGAATAAAGTATCCAGGGGTAGTAATTGGGTCTCGAAATATTTTTAGGCATAATTGGGCCCACACAGGGATGTTTGGGTCATTTAGACCGGTCCCATAAGCCTAATTTCGGGTTTAGTATTATTTAACCTAAATCTAAGAGGGTTGAACAACATTTAATCACATTCTAACTCTAAGAACTTGAGAGAAGAAAAGTGAAAGGAAGTGTGAAGATTTTAGGAGCCAAATCAAGAGGAATTGGGTGCGTTCTTCATCAATTCATCTTCTACCTCAAAGGAATTAGACTCTATGAATCTAATCAGGCAAGTGGTTAACGTTTTTTAATCTAATTTGTAGTATTTCGATTCATACCACAGTGGTTGTGATTGCAAATTCATTTTTGGGGTGGGTTATCACATAAACATGTTTTTTTTTTCCTGAATATGACAGTTTGTGTAGATAAAAAGTGCAATCTATGATGTTGTATGATTCACTAAGGATGAAATTCGAATTATATTGCAAAAAAATTGAAGATTGATGTATTTTGATTTTGGATTTTAAAATCGAATTGTATAAATCGATTTCATGAAACCTTTTAAACCAATTTGGGAATTAATGATTTAAATGAGAATCAATGATGAATAAAGGTTATTATGATGGTCTGGACTTGTTTTAGATGGGTATTACATCTTAATTTGGATTGGGATTGAGTTTATAGAGAGATTTAAAAGCTTGGGTGAGTAACAATGGCAGAACGAAGCCGCGGAGAAGAGACTTGTTCACAGCGAATTGATTCAGAATAAGGCCGAATCGATTCGGCTGCCCAGAAAGAGGGGAATTGTTGTGTTTTTTACCTAAATACAAAATTAGTTATCGAGAAATTTTTGGGTTGTTTCTAAAATATATGAAGGGACCTTTTTAATTCCATAAGGCTACAGTAAGGGAGTTATTTAGCCAAATTGAGAGAAATTCAAGGCTAGGGTCTTTATGTGCATATTATGAAATAGAGAGAATTTCGGATATTGGGATGAGATTTTAGGTAGAGTGAGTAAACTAAAATTGTGAACCAGTATAATAAAGAAAAATTAGAGTCAGGTAGATAGACTCGGTTATCATAGGCTAGTGGCAAGAGAGTTAGGCACGGGTTAGCCGGACTTAATTAACTTTAATTATATATATATATATATATACGCGTGTGTGCGCGCGCGCTTATTATAGATATCAGCGTGAATGATATTTATAGGAATACTTACCCCTATAATGCTAGCATAGGAGGTTGCTCGATGTGGGTGAACCCCTGGCTTGTTAAAGCAGGGATAGTATAATCCCCAGGTCATAACCTCCATTATATTATGTTGTGATTCTTTTCGGGGTGAGACATTTTAGGTTTGATTCGGTCTCACACTCAAAGAACTATGACCGCCTCCACTACACTTATTATTTTTGCTTGATTCGATGTGAGTTAACCGTCTCGTGGCATACGGGTTGGATTGAGTATACTTGGGGTGATAGCATTTTAGAGAAAGCACCTGGTGAGTTATTACTCGGGAGGATGGATATTATATACGACAGGTGTGTGAATGTTATAGTATAATTATACGTATATAATAGTGTGAATATTTATATAGTGGTAAAATACATGAAGTGAAATTGTATTATTAATATTACTAGTGAAAACGTTATATGATTTTATATGACTTGATTAAAAGATATACTGGGTGAAATAACTTTATAATCAATAGTAATATTTCTCGCCTTGAAGTAGTGGATAAGGAAGGGTTCATAACTAGGCTAGTTAGATGGGGTAGTACAACTAGGTCGGTTATGAAGAAAGCGGTAGACGTGCACAATAGTTGAGGGGTGAGGATTATCTCAAGGAAGTGCGACACTAGCTTAAATATGAAAAGTATTCATACATTTTAATTACTGCAAACTTAATCACTTGCGATTGTTTTTCATATTTTTTGGGTTCTAACCCTTGCCAAAAGTATTTTCAAAACCTTTTAAGTGTCTAGTCACAGGGACGCCAGACTTGATTATTTATTCCAGGGATGCGCAGCCATAGCATATGTGGATGCATGCAGGATTTGGATTAAACGCTTCAGTTGTTAATTTATAAATTAGGATTTCCTTATCTCAGTATGTCATTTTTGGGCGTGTTACCCCTACATCAGTTTATTCAGTTTGGCAGTGTATTGAGATTTATTTATTATCTATTGGATTTGGGATTTGTAGTCGATGGTTTATTTAGCAAGACACTTATTTATTTATTTATATCATGTGATGGTTTAGACTCTATTATTGTGTGAATGGGTTAATATAGTTTCCATATATTGTTATTTGTTAAATGGAAAGATAAATTTTGACACTGGCTTAATTAACTAATTGTTGATTAGTAATTAATGGTTTTCGACAGTGATGCTAAGAATGAGCCAAATGGGAATCATGTTTTAATTTAATAAAGGACTGATCACCCGGTATATAATTAGGTGGGGTGTCACAGGTTATTCCCCCTCAACTACAAAAAGGGTTTGAATCCAGTGTCTGCCCTCAACATAATAACAGTCTGCCAGAACATTAACACATTCAAAAGTCACCCATGAGGGAGTCTAATATGTCTTCTAAAAGTCCCCCATGTTCTTTGCATTGACAAACTACCCCATTTTTCAGATAAAATACCAAGAAAGATAAGGAAACTTGAAGAGAAGAAAACACTGAGAAAAATAGTGAAGAAAAAATAAAAGTTAAAGATGAAGAAGACTTATAGACGAAGTGTGTATAGGTTGAAGCTCCAAGCGTTTATATTGAATGAAGTGAAATATGGAAATGACAGTAAAAACTTTGGATTAAACTTGGGACAAAGTCCCAAGCGTCTAATCATAGGGGAATAGAGACCGAGTCTCATTAAATGTAATCGAGGGTTCATTTTTGAAATATTACTAGCATACCCTTTATCAATTGAAAAAATTATGGACGTGTCCTTTCAAGACTCAACGGTCAGAATACAGCCGAACAGTTCACATTCTTTCTAGAAAAATTTCCCAAGTGGGATGCAATATCTGATGATGATCAACCACACTGACCAACTATCTAAGCCGACCAACCTATCAAACCTCTTTGACCCATCAAAGTCGAAGAACTTTAGTGGCAATTGTGGAGTATAAACTGAGCGGCCCAAATAGTCCCGGTCCAGATGATGGACAGCTCAATATGTAACAGGTAAAGATCATTATAAGAGATAACCCCAAAGATAAAGCCCACATGCATGGAACTCGATGGAGATTGACACCAATCGAGCAGCGACCTAATCAGTACAATAAATGAGTCCAACACGACTCTATCTCCCCCATGTCTATAAATGTATCCCTCGCCCCATGGAAAAGGGTAATGTAACTTCTTATAATGATATAAAAAAGGAGTAATAAGAAATAGAGAAACACCCCGTTGACGTAGTCCATTTTTGAACCACATAAATCCTTGCTTTATGAGATTGTTTATTTTTTGTTCGGAATTAACTGCTTAGGTTTATTGATTGTGAATTATTTGCACACATAGTACAAATAAAAAGTGCTAAAATATTATAAAAACCACAAGATCATATCATAAACACCAAATAATTATGAAATTCGTTTACGACCACATAAGCTAGAAGGTAGAGTCCCGAGAGATTTGTCAAATCAAATTTTTCTATGAATGTTGAGTAAATAAAATATTTCAGTTCAAATTTGAAAGACAACAAGAGTAAGATAAGAATCATATTGGATTGTATGTGTATAAAGGTGGAAAATCACTAACATCGTCAAATGATTTCATTTCTGGACACATTTAACAAACTTTTATGAAAAAAATACACTACAATCATGAATGTTTTTTCTAAGATCCACTCTATCTACAAACTCCGTTGGCAGAAATGTTGATCAAATATTTTAAATGCCAAACTAAATAGCAATTTCGTTCTGAAATATGCTAATGCCCTATCTTATTTTTATTGTCTTTTAAGCACTAGGCTTGTGGATTTTTCTAACGCGTTGGATTTTACGTTGATTGGAGTTTCACACACCTAGATGAAACCTACTCAATGATACTTAAATTCAAATCGGGTCTAGTAGCCTTCATCAGTGCATACAAAACGGTCCATTTTAACCTTCGTCATATGAAGATCTCAATAGCTTACAAGTAGACCATGGAGTTCTTAAGAAACTCATGCAAGATTGATTTTTAACTTTTAGTATTCAAATGCTTGTAGAAATGAAAAATTATCAACACCATATGTGAATTCATGCGATGTAATGTGAATATAATCTTTCAATTCATCAAAGTTAAACTAGAGTCAATGTTTGTCATGATATTTTTGAAAAGTTTACTTTGACAAAACACATTCAACAATTACATCAATCAACAAATAATATAAGCAACCAATCTTCAATTTATTCAAACCTATATATTATTCAACATATTAAGCATGGGATTTGACAAAAAATATATAAAATAATAGAAAATATTTGTGTATTTTTATAAGAAAAACACAAAAAGTATGTACATACAAACAAACTCAAATTTGTAAATATGTAAATTGAGATGCACATCACAATCTTAAAGACATAAACTCAATCAATCTTAACCAAACTCAAATAATATTAAAGACAACGTAGATAAGCACAAAACTTAAATCCACCAAAAAAACATGCTTTTGGATTTTTATGAATATATCAAAGCATGTAAATGCAAATGCATAAAAGAGGCAAATCATACATGAATAATAACACATTCTCACACAAAACAAACAAACTCAAATTTTTTTGGGATTTTTCTCAAAATAAGAGACAAGAACAAAACAAAAGATGTAACATGTATATATACACACAATAAATGCAACATATCTCAAACATTAAACTAAACCCTCTCATTGAAACTAAGAATAAGACATTCCTAAATGGATACAAACGCAAGAAAATCAAACCAAATCAACACAACATACTCAGTTAAATAAGGAAAGAATACACTCTCTAAACGAGTATAATTATTATCCACACAAATCACGTCATCACAACAAACTCATGTTTCAAAGAACATAGCATATGGTAAGATATGGAACACAAGATTATAGAATCCTAAATATGACAATCATAAATCAACTCAAGTAGGATGCGGAACCTCTCTTGTATCAATGAGAGGTGGGGGATCACTCGAAGATGACTCACCTTTAGAGGTGGAAACACACATGCCAACATCCAATTTACTTTTCTTTTTCCAAATATCCCTTTAAATGGAATTCTTGGGATTATAAAGAATCATTGTCACATCACGAGGCTTAAAAGTTGCATTGCATCCTTTTTGAAAACTTTCCTTTTTCGTAAAATCCACACTCCTCATAATTTCTTTTGTTACCATGCTTGTGAAGAGAAACCCAAGACAAGTTTTTTTTAAAACCATGTCCATGTGGCTTAAAGTCCAAATTTCTCTTAAAAAATGTTTTCTTTTCCAAATACTCACCATACTCAATTTTTAACTCATTGAATTTTGTTACAAGCATATTCAAATCATTTTTCAAGTTATTAATAAAGTTATGTGAATGTGAACCAACATTAGAATTCCTAAGCATGAAGCAAAAATCTCAAAGGTTTCCAGTTTTATAACAATGAGTGTATACATAAGGTTCATTATAAACCTACTTAGAATGACTTTTAGTAATGAACCTTGACTTTTACTAATTGTTAAACAATTTTCTGCAAAATATTCTCAAATGACCCAATTGTGAGGAAATGTGCAACAATGATCCTTAGAAACATCTTGGTCTTTTTTTCATGTACAAAACACTTGGACAAAATAAACACATTTTCCCTCAAATTTTCATTTTCCTCATTCTTATCTAAAGAGGATTGAACCATTCTTATTTATTCACGTGTTATAGCTCCCTTTTCAACAGGTTTTAGATCGAGAAATAAAAGATATAGCTTTATCAAGACATTTATCAAAACCTTTTTGAATTTGATTCATTTCTGAATTAATTTGTCCAATCCTTTTGAACATTTTCAACACCAATTTCAATTTTTTTTATAACCTTTCCGAATCATGAGAATTTAATGGCTCTGACTTTTGTTGCTTCAATTCACAAGATTACAATCTCACCTTTTGATATACATCCTTAGACTCATTCATGAGAACATAACAATTCACTAGTATTAACACTATTTATCAAATCATCATTTCCTTCTTTTGTCACTAAACATTCACTCTTTAAGAAACTAACAAAATAATCATCCTCATAAAGTTGATTACTGCTAATGAGATTAGCCTTAAGTTCTTCAACATAAAAAACATTATGAAGAATGATGTTTTCCAAAATTATTACCATGCCTATACCACTCACTCTAGACTTTTTTTCCATTGTTGAAAGTAACTAAACCTCCTTCATAGTCTTATAAAGAAGTGGAAAATGATTTTTCCCCCGTCATATGACGTGAACAACCACTATTAAGGTACCACTTTGAAGAATTTAGTGCTTTAAAATTCGAAAAGACCACACAACACATATAACTCTCTTTTAATCCACTTAGGCTTAACTTGATTACCCTTTCTCAATTCACTAACTTATTTTTGAAGTTTCTTCAATTAACTTTCAAGCTCATGTTTATTCCTTGAAAATCATTTCTCATTGAGAACTTGGAGTATGAAAATTGCTCATCTATTTGAAGTTAAAAGAAAAAGTTTTTCAAGTGTCTTCTCATGAAATAATAGGAGCACTTGTACGTTTGAAATGATTTTGGAACAAAGTTCACATTCCTTTTGGGAAAACGTTATTGTTTTAATTTTAAAAACTCTTTCTCTTTTATAGTAATTTTCAAAATGCCTAAAGTGAGAATTTTTTTTGTTAAATACTTTTCTTTAATTATCATGCCTTTGAGGTTCTTGAACAAACTTAAGTTGATGGAGTTGAGAATTCTTCTCAATTTTAGCAACATATACTTTTAATTCTTGTTAAGCAAGACATTATTATCAAGTTCTTTTCCTTTTGATATAACTTCTCTCTCTTTGACTTTAGTATAATCCTCTTATTTAGCATATTTATTATCAAGATAAAAGGAGTAGATGCACCACGAGAAGAATTAAAGTAGTCAATACCAATTCGTTTCATGTCGTTTTGAATCATGGATTTTTCAAAAACCATTTTGTTCCTATTTTTTGATCTTTCCTCTAAAGAAAGTTTCAACTTCAAGGCATTAGACAAATCATCTTTGAGAGACATAACTTCTCCTAGATATTCTTATCTTTTAATTTAAAACATTTTGCGCTCTTTTTTAAGTGTACATTTCATTTCAAGAAATTCGCCTTTTTCTTTTTCCAAAAAAGAATTTTGATCATTCACTCATTTTAACTAATGCTTGAGTTCAAAAATCATTTAATCTTTTTTCTTTCAACAAAATCTTTCCTCTTTAAACTTTTTAATTTTATTTCGCATTTTAATGTTTGATTTCTTTAACTTGAGGGAATCGTGAAACAATTTACTAAAACCATTATTAATTTCACTCATTTCCTCATCATCACTCATCTTATTATCGTTCTTTGCAATTTCTTAGCACACTCACTTAAAGCATGTAAAGCATTTTTAGCTAATGATGAGTGTAAATATGAATGCATGTTCTCAAGACTCACGCCAAAGGCATAAAAATACAAAATCCCTATGAATATTCACAATAACAAATACACACACAAAAGTAAGGTTCTACTCGGGATCTTAAGCCTAATCTAGAAATCGTACTCCGACTAATTAAAAATACAAGTGTGTGAACACTAAAATAACCTAGAGGGGGAGAAGTGAATAGGTTATTTTAAAAAAAAAATTGTCAATTTTAAATTAAAATTCCAAACAAGACCTAGGCCTAAGCCATTTTTCAAATTCCAAAGTGATTTAGATGAATTGCAAGCACACATACACAATTAAGCAATGTAAGCAGTTACACAAAAACACACAACACTAGGTATACATGGAAAACCCCAACCTATGGGTAAAAAACCTCAACGTGATCTAGAATATCATTAGATTTGAAAATTTCGTTTTACGTAATACAAAAAGGCAATTCACTCTCGTGCACTCACAAGAAACTACATATGGATATTATGACTCTCCATCGTTCTAGTAAGAAATCTGATTGAAGCTCCATCTTTCAGATATGAAAATCCACTATTCGTCCTAAATCCATACCATGATCCAACTTTCAATAGATTGAGCACCTCCTTTTAGATCTTGGAGTGTAGATCATGTGGTTGATTTGAAATTAAAATATAAACCAGGCTATATGTAGAGAAAAACCTCTCAATTGAAGATCTCAAACTAGATATAGAAAAATCTCATAAACTCTTAAAAGAGCACTCAATTTGAATTAGGGAGAGAAAGTAGAGCTCCCCACTATAAAAAAACTCCCCAGGAGATGTATTTAGAAGTTAGGGAAAAGTGCTAAATGATTCGGAGGGAAAGACAAATTATATATAGAAATTTTTGAAATTTTATCTCCACCGTTCACATGGTTGAGTTTTTCTATGCGCATAATTTTGGATAGTATGACCCCTGATAAAAAATCATACGGGCCGTGCACACGAGGAAGATCTCAACCTTGCGCATGGTTAGTGTACCAAACTGTACTGGCCATACGAACGATATAAAATCTTATTGTTCGAATGGCTCTCGTCCAAAATCACTTTACAACCATTTCAAATGAGCTTTTGAAAATCAAACATGAATCCTTATTCACAAACAAATACATCACTTGAAGAAATCTTTCAAAAATAAGTTTTTAAGAAAGAAACTCGCTCTTTCTAAAATACGTGAGTGTGTGCAATAGATAAGTGCTTATTGAATATGAAAAAGGATATTCTTTGATAGTAGCTACATAAGGTTTGAAACTTTGAGATGTCTTCGTGTCTTCAAATCACAAGTCTCCATAGGTGATGGACAAAGACACTCTCACTCATCTAAGTGAATCAATCTTTTGAGCTTGACTTTGTGCATGACACAAAAGTTTTGTTATGAGAGATAACCAACTAATATAAAATAAACGATTATATTTTCACGGTCTAATGCATTGTGCTAAGTATAATAACAAACTAATTTCACTTATAGCACGTACTTCTAGACCTAATATTTCCTCACCCTCCTTGTGACACCCCATAATTTTTAATAATTAGGTTGAACAAGTCTATTTATCAAAAGTTACAGTTTATCAAAACAAGTTAAATAACATCCTTAGCATGTAGTAAGAAACAAAGATCAACGATAAAACAAAGTAGAGATCGATAAATACTGATATATAATAAATAAGAGTTAATTACATCACCAAGTAAAAACTAATCCATACTAATTCTCTCAACACCAATTTATCTTTTTCAACTGAATACAAATAGGAAGAAATAAGTAAACCTCACATCTATCAAAGTAAATGAAGTAAATCTAAAAGTAGGTACAACCCCTACATCTTCAAGGCTTAGTAGTGAATGGAATGGAAGACAATGTGCTTGACTAAAAAACTAGGTTGGGTACATGGGATCACCTAACATAGTGCGATGGGTCAGGCCCATTGCAACAAGATAACAATTACGCACTCAAATAGTAAAACTATCTATCACGAATATAAATAATAAGCTATATGATTATTAGTTGTTATGCATTTAAATTTATAATTTATACATATATCGTTACATCCTTATACTTGCTTATATCGAGTATACCAACCATGTCTCGGAGTAGAGCCATACAATATTATTTATAAATTCACAATAGTCCCATAATGTATAACCTAAAAGTATCTAAACGGTGTCTTTAATCCATTAATCATTACACTTTACCTTTACGCATATGGTCAATAATATATATACTATCCACAAAGTCTAACTCAATATTTTGTTTACGTCTAAAATATTTTATATATTACTATTTATAATTATTATTTGTAAAACCCTAATATTTGTTAATAAGTAGAATTTACTGAGTAAAAGGGCACTTCTAAAATTATCATATGGGTTCTTAAAGTTTAACTAACTTACAAAACTCCAATGGGGTCATTCGCACGGGTATAAAATGCATTCGATCGCATGGCGTTGTTCACACGGTAAAAAACATGTCCGTTTGCATGTCACCGTACGCACGGTAAAAACTATGTACATTTGCATGGTGCATTAAAACCGAAGTCATCCATAATCATATATGTACACCTCCTATCCCAAACCCGGAATTCGAATCACCATTTTCTTCTTAAAACGAAGTTCTATGCCCCCATACTCCCAAATATGGTCTATCATAGTTATTAAGATCAATCCTTACTTACAGATCTCAATTTCCCATGTTAAATTGTGAGATTTCAACATTTACATTTCATATCCAATTTATGCATTAACATGTGAAGGGAAATTCCTTAATACATGTAAAGAAGCAGGCAGTCACATGATTCCATATAAGTAAGAATATCATAAAAGGATATACAATTCTCTAACCTAATTAAATTAAACTAAACATAAAATTTCAAAAATTAGGTTCATTCATTTATTTATAAAAATCACAAATTTTCAATTAATCGAATAAACATAATTATCTCTATAAAATTTTAATAATTTAGAAAACCTTATTTAGGTAGAAATCATTATTTACATCATGAGAGGAGAAAGTAGAATTATGTTTGCCTTGAATGATGAATACCAAGTTCCAAAATAAAGATAAGATAAGCACTTTACAAAATCCCTTGCAATTGCTCCTCAAAATCTCCAATTTGTGTAAACAAGCTTCCAATGGCTTTTGAAAAAATAATAGTCGAATTGTTCTTCCAAGATGTCCCAAAAAGTGTTTTTCCAAAACTAAGTTTAGAATTTAAGGATTTTTTAGTTAGAAATTTGTGGATTGAAAGTAGGTATTTTGTGTGAAGTTTGGAAGTTTGATTATAGGTTTTTAGGAGGTGGTAGGGTTTCACGTAAGTTTTTACATTAATTATCCTAAACTCTAGCTTCCTCTTAAAGTATGCTTCAATTCCTTGGTTAACCTTATCCACCTAAGTAATTACATTACGTAGTTTCCAAATAATAATTTAAAAGTTCTTAAATATTTTAAATTTCAGTCTTTTCTCAAATAAAACCCAAATTCCAATTAACTCTAAATTACTTTCAGAGTTTCTTATAAAACTTTATTTCATTTAAAAAAATTAGTTCATTTTTTTAAAATTAAATTAAATCCCAATAATTCGAATTAACTGATTATTTTAATTAATTAAATTCAGTTAAATTTACGGGGTATCACAATCCTGTTTACGACGGTATGGATCTTTCTTTATGTCTAAAGACCGAAAAACCATGGAAGAACTTAGTGGGTGTGATTTGTCAATAATAAATTGTTTCCAGGCCTTTTAAGTATAATTAAATTGATGGCAAAATATTCTGCTAAAATTTCTTGATCTGTAGGCCGAGATAAAATTTTGTTTTTCCTGAGTAGCTCATATCAGATTCATTCATAAAATAATAGAAGTTTTATTGAGCTCTTCTAAAGTCTGAATTAAATTTATATAATCTATCCACATAAACTGCTACCATCATAAATCTCATTGAAGATTTCTTTATAAAGACACGTATACAAATTGGATTGTTTTCATACCCTTTCTTTGAAAAGTAGTTACTAAGATTATTGTACCGTATCCCTCCGAATTTCTTTAAGATGTATAATAAATGTCTTAGTCGAATTGAGTATTTAGTCCTTAGATTTGCTTCACGCAAATAAAATCCTTTTGGGAATACCATATAGATTTTAATGTATAAGTCCCCATATAAATAAGTGATCAAAACATCCATGAGTTTCATATCTAGATATTCGTAGACCGCTCAGCTAATCTGATATCTGAAAATTATTCCATCCATAACGGGGGAATCGGGTTTCTGGAAGAAATCTCGTGTCACAAGTTGTGCCTTATATCGAGTGATTTCATTTTTCTCATTGACCTTTCTTTTAAACACTCATTTGTAACCTACTAGGTTAACATCTTTTGGGGTTGTACTATAGGTCTAAATATACTATGTTTATTTATAGACTCCTTGATAGTAACTTCCCATTTTTATCAATCTTCTCCTTGTTGACATTCATTTTTAGTATGTGGTTTTGAATCATCATCATTGCCCTTTGAAATTTATGTATCTATTACATATGTAAATATGCCGCCAATGATTATTTCATTGCAATCCCTCATTTCTCTTGAAGATGAATAAAATATAAAGATCTCATTACTATTATAAGGTACATTTGCCTCTTTAGGGGGTTGCATAGTCACTTTGGGGATATGTATCTTTTCAATGATGGTAACCTCATCAAGATTTTTTAGCAAATTAATCTTTTATTTATAATCTCTTTTATACCATTATAAGGGAATGATTTATCATTTGATTTCCACTTTTGAAGAGAAGAATCTTTGTAACTTATAGTCATGTCATGCTTGTGGCGTGCAACAAGATCATTTGGTACTTAAAATAAAATTTTCCCTGCTGGAATATCAAATCTAACGCATTTTCCGCGGGCATATGAGACATGGTCACTTTTGCTGCATCATTGAATGCATCAAGATATTTTTTACAATTACTTGAATATATATTATTGATGATGCTGGAAACAGCACCACCCATCAAGGTGTTTGTAAGCTCGAATCAGTAATAACAATGGCAGCACAAGAGTATACTAAATATAAGAGATTGAGATGAGGAGAAGAGGATGAACACCAATATATAAGTGGTTTAGCCAATTAGGCCTATGTCCACTGTGCAAGTGAGTGAGTAAGGTCACTAAAATAAGGCACTAATGGCCATGCATACAATCTCTCAAGATTTCTCTCTCTACTGTATAATTTGACAGAGTTTTTGCCAGGGTTGTCCTTATTCGGCCATGGATACAAGGTTAGGGTTGATCCCTATATATAGTGTTTGGGGGGTGTAATGTACCCCCAAGGATGAAATGATCATGTATGTGATGATCTAGACAATCCAAAGAGGACATCTGTCATTGTCACATGTAGAGAATGATGATGAAATATTCCCTCACGTGGAGGGAATAATTCAGTTATAACAGACCTATCCACGTGTTCCAAGGCATTCATAAGCGCAAATGCTCGGTCATCCTTGAAGAGTAACCATCTCGGCCCAGGTGAGTACGAGGTTGGTGAAGTATGACCTTTGCCTTGATGAGTTGAAATACGATGAGGACCTCGACCAAGGGGTCGAAAGCGGTTGGCCTTGCATATGACGTCGGCCATGGTCGATGTTTGACATTATTAGTGGTACTGGTAACGTCGGCTATGATCGACCTTATAAAAGCTGAGCTTCAAGGTTCTAGATGATCTCGGCTTATTCCAAACCGAGATGAGGTTCGTAGTTGAGGGGGTGTCGGCTGTGGTCGACCTTAGCAGGACGATGTTACTATCGATTATTCTCAAACTTCTATTACCTCGGCTATCATAGAGGCCGAGGTTGAGGTCCTGTATACTTTGGGCATATTAATCACCGCTAGCCCTTAGTTACGTATGTAAATAGGCGACTATGGGGTATGTAGCTTCGAGGC
Organism: Sambucus nigra; assembly: GCA_949130495.1. Lineage (NCBI taxonomy): Eukaryota > Viridiplantae > Streptophyta > Magnoliopsida > Dipsacales > Adoxaceae > Sambucus > Sambucus nigra. The sequence goes on from OX422208.1 coordinate 120,901,585, forward strand.
CTTTCTTCCTGGTGTGCCAATGTTCCCTTGACAAGTGTCAAGTACTGCAGTAGGTAGCGTATTGGGCAAGTGCAATGATGATTGCCTTTTAGGCTCCCAAGGCAATGATGGGCCTTGGGATTTATGCAGCGTGGCTAGGGGGTTTAAACCCCTTTTCTCTCTCCTTCCTTCTCATTTCTCTTAATTTACCTCCTGAGTTTCCTCTGCTCTCTCCCTCTTTAAGAGCCCCTTCGCTGCTGAGATTTTTGAGCTTTCAGTGTCCTTAATCCTCCTATTTCTCATCTCGCACTCCTTCCAGTACTATTTTCATCCCATCTTTCCATTTTCAGCTTTATTTCTCTATTTCTTGCATTTTCCGGTATCAACTTGAGTTTTTTGGTGGTAGTTTAGGTTTTTCGGTGAGCTTTTGAGTTTTTCGGTGGAAAGTTCTTAACTGTTCTTAGTTAGAAATCTTTCAAATAACCACGTTTGATCTTTAGCTTAGATTGTGCCAAGCTATTTATGGTTTAGGGTCCCAAGTGTAGTCTTGTCCTCCTATGCTCGGACCTCTTTACCAGCTCTTAGAAGAATTCCCTTCTCTTAAAGAGAAGACCTTAGAAAAGATTAGGCAAATAGAGTGAGTCCAAGAGGAATCTCGTAGGGATGAGGCCTTCCCCCTTAGGCCAATCTTTCCACCCCCTCTAAGGGTGATATATCCTGAGCCAGTCGAGTCTGCAAGTGTCGAGAAAGCGAGGCCCCATTGGGACCTACTCCAATGTCTGAGTCTGAGTCGTCCACCTCAGACCCTATATTTGTGGATTCTTTTCAAGAGGCCATGGACTTCTCCATTAGGCAGGATCAGGTCCCTGATAAAGCCAAGGTCTCGAGTCGTGTCTCGTCCCACAATGAGTCTAGCTCTTCACAAACCTCTTCAGACGTTGAAGCTATTGGGCCAAGTGTTGCCTTACCTCCACCCATTAGCGCTGTCCCCCTATCGTCTCCTATATGGACTGAGTTTGCTAAGAGGTTCCCTAATGGTGCTCCTACGCCTGCTCAGGCCGACGTTTCCAGAGATGAGGATGATGGTCACGAAAGTGATGTTGACACCTCAGAGTCAGCCGAGATAGAGAGCTCTGTCAATGAATTCGACATCCTAGACTTTAGGCATCTTTATTCCATAGGCTCCTGTATCAAACTTAGGAGACCTCTGAGGGATGAGAGGGCCTTTGGCGGCCGAGATGGTGAAATCTGCCTATATGAGCAGATGTTTAAGTTAAGATTTTGTCTCCCCATTCATCCAATAATTAGGGCCATATTGTCTCACACTAACTTAGCTCCCTCCCAATTACACCCTAATGCTTAGAGGGTGATGATTGGAGCTATCATCTTGTGGAGGGAAGTTCATTATTCAAACCTTCCCGTCCAGGTCTTCACAGGGTGCTATGTGCCCTGCTCTGCTAGGAACCGTCCGAGTTACTACCACTTCCTAGCTAGGAAGTCTAATAAGAAGATGTTGCTAGTTACCCAGACTTCAAACCACAACTGTAAACCACGATACTTTTTCACCTTAGGGGCATGGGAATTTGGTCCCTGCGCAACCTCTTCATCTTTAGAGCTGATAACACCTCTGAGGTGGCGGAAGGTGTCAATGTCTGCCAGGGCCAACCCTGAGTTAAGCCATGATAACCTTCAAAAGTTAAAAGACCTTCAAGATCAGGGGTCCCTTGGTCAGCTGGTCAAGTACGAGCATTTGATGACCCCTTACTACCTCTCTGAGACTGGCCTTGGGGGGATTCCCCTGACTGAGCTTCGTAAGTTACTTTACTTTTTTAACAAGTTGTACTTATGGATTTATTATGTCTCTGATCTTTTAACTCAGACCTTTCTTTTTATAGAATGCCTCTAAGGAATCTCGAACGACCTCTGGAAAATGTCGGTTCCTAGTTTAGTCAGGCTGGTGAAGAAAGCAGGCCTAAATGCACCTCCTCCTGCAACCTCTTCTAAGGCCGATGCTTCAAAGAAGAGAAAATCCACCGCTGTTGCCCCTGAGGATCAGAGGAAGAGCAAAGCCTCTAAGGGAGATCGCGCCATCCCTATTTCAACTGATGACGCTCTAGCTGCTCGTCTAGAGCAGTTAAAAATTAGCGATAGCCTCATAGGCCAAAGTATGAAGGCCATAGATTCCATCGGCTCTGTGATGACCGATGCTGACAAATTCTTCTTCCGTTCTTTGGATACTCCTCTATTAGCCTAGTTTTACCTCTATAGGTCAATCCAGGTAAGAATTTTTGCTTTTATACTCCAAGTGTAACATCGGCCTTGAATTTTATTAGCTCCTGGACTCATGTGTTTGATTCTATTTTGCACGGTATTATCACCATGCACCAGTTTATTGACTGGACTCTAAGAAAGCTGCCCCTCATTGAGAAGGGGAAAGCGGCCCAGAAGGTGTAGGTTTCTTTGAACGCTGAGGTGGAACGTCTGAAGGCTGATTTTGAAGGGTCTGAGACCAAGGTTAAGCAGATGGAAAAGGAGATTACCCAACTCAAGAAGGACCATAGCTCTGCTATGAAGGCCAAGGATGATGCTCTTAAACAAAAGGTTGACGCTGCAGTGAAGGCTGCAGTTAAAAATGCTTCAGGGAAGATCTTGGCTGAATACAAGGTCTCTGAAAAATTTATCAGCTTTGGCTTTGAATACTTTGAAAGAGGTGTTAAGGCCACTAGTAAATGGGCATCCGTGAAGAGAAGGAGTCAGGGAGCTTGGCAGCTTCGGATTTCATTGGTCTGGGCTATGCTGACCCTCAGTTTGCTCAAGCCATATAAGAGGTGGAGGAGGAAGGAGATACTTCCCCTACAGACACTACTCAACCGGAAGTCACAGAGACTGAGGATGTCAACCCCCAAGACGATGGGGCCGAAGTTACCAATATCGGCCAAAATGATCAGGCCGAGATTACCAACCCTATGGCTATAGACCCTTAGGCCATAATTTGTGAAGCTTTATAATTTTTGTTAATCTGTAACTTCATAACTTCTGATAACATTCTCTTGCACATTTTTACTTGTAATTATTAACTTCTTCATGCTATATCATCCTCTGAAGAGGGCTTTGCTTCTTTTGATGTATGTTCCTTGAATGGTTTTATATGTCATGCGATGGTGTTTGTATTAAGATCTGAAGCCTTAATATAATGTTGTCTTCATCACGAAACTATGACGTTACCCTTGTAACTTTTCACCCAATTAATGATGTTGAAGGTCTGAGGTAATCCAAATATGATGTTTCACCTCAGACCTTGTCACCAAATTATGATGTTTAAGGTCTAAGGTCATCAGACTAAGATGTTACCCTAAAAAATTTCTCCAAATTAATGATGTTGAAGGTCGGAGGTCATCCAAATATGATGTTTCACCTCAGACCTTGTCACAAAATTATGACGTTTAAGGTCTGAGGTTATCAGACTAATATATTACCCTCAATAATTTCACCAAATTAATGGTGTTGAAGGCCCGAGGTCATCTAAATATGATGTTTCACCTCAGACTTTGTCACCAAATTATGATGTTTAAGGTCTGAGGTCATTAGACGAAGATGTTACCCTAAAATATTTCACCAAATTAATGATGTTGAAGGTCTGAGGTCATCCAAATATGATGTTTCACCTCAGACCTTATCACCAAATTATGATGTTTAAGGTCTGAGGTCATCAGACTAAGATATTACCCTTAGAAATTTCACCAAATTAATGATGTTGAAGGTCAGAGGTCATCCAAATATGATGTTTCACCTCAGAACTTGTCACCAAATTATGATGTTTAAGGTCTGAGGTCATCAGACTAATATATTACCCTCAATAATTTCACCAAATTAATGGTGTTGAAGGTCTGAGGTCATCCAAATATGATGTTTCACCTCAGACCTTCTCACCAAATTATGATGTTTAAGGCCTGAGGACATCAGACTAAGATGTTTCCCTAAAAAATTTCACCCAATTAATGATGTTGAAGGTCTGAGGTAATCCAAATATGATGTTTCACCTCAGACCTTGTCACCAAATTATGATGTTTAAGGTCTGAGGTCATCAGACTAAGATGTTACCCTAAAAACTTTCACCAAATTAATGATGTTGAAGGTCGGAGGTCATCCAAATATGATGTTTCACCTCAGACCTTGTCACCAAATTATGACGTTTAAGGTCTGAGGTTATCAGACTAATATATTACCCTCAATAATTTCACCAGATTAATGGTGTTAAAGGCCTGAGGTCATCTAAATATGATGTTTCACCTCAGACCTTGTCACCAAATTATGATGTTTAAGGTCTGAGGTCATTAGACGAAGATGTTACCCTAAAATATTTCACCAAATTAATAATGTTGAAGGTCTGAGGTCATACAAATATGATGTTTCACCTCAGACCTTGTCACCAAATTATGATATTTAAGGTCTGAGGTCATCAGACTAAGATGTTACCCTAAAAAATTTCACTAAATTAATGATATTGAAGGTCCGAGGTTATCCAAATATGATGTTTCACCTCAGACCTTATCACTAAATTATGATGTTTAAGGTCTTCACTCTGTGAGTAGGAATTCCTACCTCTGTTAGTATGACGGCTTCTGAGCCATGTGCTAACATAAATGGGGTTTCCCCCGTTAGTGTCCTAGCCATTGTTCTGTAAGCCCATAACACAATATAAACCTCTTCAGTCCATCTCCCCTTAGCTTCTTCCAACCTATTCTTAATCCCGTCGAGGATTGTTCTGTTCGTGACTTCGGTCTGACCGTTTGCCTGAGGTCGACCTGGAGAAGAGAAAAATTGCTTGATCCCAACTCTCTCGTAATACTTCTCCAAGGAAAAAATCTTGAACTGGGTTTCATTGTTTGAGATGAGGGTGTTCGGGAGGCCATGTCTGCATATGATGCTCTTCCAGATAAATTAGAAGGCCTTCTTCTCTGTAATCGTGATCATCAGCTCAGCCTCTACCCACTTAGAGAAGTAATCAATCGCTACTATCAGAAATTGATAATTGTTCGCAGCCCTTGGTAACGGACCCATCAAGTCAATCCCCCATGCTGCGAACTGCCAAGGGGAACTGATTGACATCATAGGTTGATGAGGTTGATGGGGAATAGTGGAGAATCTTTAGCATTTGTCACACTTCTTCACGTAGGCTGCAATGTCTTTAGCCAAGGTCGGCCACCAGTATCCCTGCATAATTATCCTCTTGGCTAAAGGTCTTCCTCCTATGTGACTAGAGCAAGAACCCTCGTATATATCCTGTAAGACGCGGGGGACCTCTATGGGATGGACACATCTGAGGAGAGGCAGTATAAATCCTTTTTATATAGGATATCTCCTATTATTGAGAACTTTACAGCTCTGTACCTCAATTTCCTCCTTTCGAGCTTTGATTTAGACAACTTTCCCTCTCTGATATTTCAGATGAGGGGGCCCATCCATGAGTCTCTTAGGTTCAAGTTAAGGCAAGAGCTGGAAACCTCTTCATCCTCAATGGTCGGTTTGATCAGGATTTCAACTGGTACTTTCCTTCTGATGCCTGTCCTTATTGCTGAAGCCAGACTTGCTAATGCATCTGCATAACTGTTGTCCTATCGAGGGACCCTCTTCATCTTTACCTCTTCGAAGTGTCCTAGCATCATTCTTACCCTCTTCAGGTATTTTTCCATCCTATCATCCTTGGCCTCATATACTCCAAGTATCTGGTTGAGAACTAACCTCGAGTCGCTGTGAAGTGGGAGTCGACCAACTCTAAATGCTTTTGCTAAGGAGAGACCTGCAATTAAGGTCTCATATTCTGACTCATTGTTCGATGCTTTGAAGTTGAACCTTAGTGCATATTCAACGTTAGTACCATCTGGAGTTGTCAGTATCAACCCTGCACCGCTTCCACTTTTAGAAGAAGACCCGTCAACGAAGAGGTTCCACACATCTTCATCTGAAGAGAAGAGACCCTATGACAGAATTCCTTACTTGAAAAGGTACATGTCTTCCTCATTCTCAGCCACTCCTCTTATGGCTCTGCCGGACACAACCTCTTCCGGGTCCCAGAAGACGTTACTGTTTGATTCCTCTGCGATCTCTGGATTATTCTCAACCTCAGCCTCTTCCCATGTGAATTCAACAACGAAGTCTACGAGTGCTTGCCCTTTAATGGACACCCTAGGTTGATAGACAAGGTCATACTCTCCCAACTCAATGGCCCAGGTCATCAATCTGCCTGACTTCTCAAGCTTGTGGAGGATTTGCCTTAGTGAGGAATCAGTGAGGATGACCATAGAGTGGGCTTGGAAATAAGGTTTCATCTTCCTGGAAGCGTGTATAAAAGCATAGGCCAACTTATCCATCTGAGGATAGTTTTGTTCATACCCCTGAAGGGCCTTACTATTTAAGTATACAGGCCTTTGTACCCCAACATCTTCCCGTACTATGGCTGCACTTATAGCTGACTCTGAGACTGCTAGGTAAACATACAACTTCTCCCTCGGAATGGGCCGAGATAAGAGTAGTGGGGATCCGAGGTAGGACTTGAGTTGTTTGAAGTCCTTGTATCACTCTTCATCCCACTCGAAGGCCTTTTTGAGAACCTTGAAAAATGGAAGACACTTGTTCGTAGCTCTAGAAAAAAATATGTTGAGCGCTGCAACTCTTCCGGTGAGCCTCTGAACGTCTTTTATACTTCTCGGTGTCTTCATATCAAGCAAAGCCTTAATCTTCTCGGGGTTAGACTCTATTACCCTTTGATTGACAATGAACCCAAGAAACTTTCCAGCTCCTACTCCGAAGATACACTTTGCGGGATTAAGTTTCATTATGTACAAGTTCTTGGTGTCAAAAGTTCTCTCTAGGTCTGCCACGTGAGTGAAGGACTTCAAGCCCTTCATCAACATATCATCTACATATACCTCCATAGTTTTGCGAATTTGATCTTCAAACATCTTATTTACAAGACGTTGATACGTGGCCCCTGCATTCTTCACGTTGAAGGGCATAACCTTATAACAGTAGGTCCCCTTGTTTATGATGAAGGCTGTCTTCTATGAGTCTTTAGCATCTATAAAGATCTGATTATAGCCTGAATACACATCCATGAAGCTCATAAGATCATGCCCTGCCGTGGCATCTACCATCTGATCAATTCGAGGTAAGGGATAACTGTCTTTTAGGCAAGATTTGTTCAGATCGGTGAAGTCTACGCACATCCTCCATTTTCCAATGCCTTTAGGCACAATGACGACGTTTGATAACCACTCTGGGTATATAACCTCCCTGATAAAATTAGCCTCTTCCAATTTCCTAACCTCTCCCCTTATGACGTCATACTTTTCCTTAGAGTAACTTTTCATCTTTGCTTGATTGGCTTAGCATCTTCTGCAGCGTTAAGTTTATGGCACATAACCTCCGGGTCAATGCCAGGCATGTCTGCGTGGCTCCAAGCGAAGACACTCTGCCTCTTCTTTAAGAATCTTATCAGCTCATCCTTGACTTCTGGTTTTGAGGCTTTGCCGATTTGGACATTTTTTTTTGGTTCGTCCTCATTGAGGACGATGGATTCTACCTCTTCCGCGGCCTCTCCTTTCTTTAACTTTGTTTCATCTCTAGGATTAAGTGTATCAATGTTATACGTGGTAGTGGCCCTTTTATAGGCCTCTCTCTCTTCCGCCGAGTTAAAGTAGCATTCCCGTATTGATGTCTGATACCCATGCACTTCCCCTACCCCATAGGGGGTCGAGAATTTTAGCATTTGGTGGACCGTTGATGGCACCACCTCGAACTCCTTAAAGGCAACTCGTCCTATGATGAGGTTATATATCGAGAAGATATTTTCATCCATAATAAAAAAATTGATCTTTCGGGTCAACCTCTTAGGCCACTCATCTCCCATTCGTACATCTATCTCATACATGCCCAATGGATGGACCTTTTCATCGCTGAAGCCCATCAACGGATGATTATAGGGTACCAACCTTGCTTTAGTAAGGCCTAGGCTCTTAAAATAGGTCCAGAACATCACATCTGTTGAACTTCCTCCATCTACGAGGATTCTTTGCACCTCACATCCATGAACTCTTGTTGTAATTACCAAAGGGTCATCATGCGGAGCTAAGATACCTTTGAAATTGAGTCGGGAGAACCCAACTATAAGAGTGTCCACATCCACCTTCTTTATCTTTTGCCTAGCCTCTGAAGATGCCAAATTCAAAACCTCTACTTTGGTCACTGACCTAGCCTCTGCTATTTGGGGTTTACGGTCGGATACTTGAGAGCCTCCCCTTACAAGTCCTCCACATATGGTGTTAACACCGAAAGAGATCATTCTAACCCTCTTCACCGGGGCATTATCGTCTTTTAGTGGGAGGTCTGGATCGTCTTCACCATCTCCATTCGAGTCATCGTCTCTTCTTGCTAGGGTGTTATCTCGACATCTATTGTTTCTCTTCTTTTTAGTGTTATCTCTTCCCCTCTTAGGGGCCTTACCATCGACTTACTTCCTCAACTTTACGAATTTTAACATCTTCTCGATCTCATCCTTTAAGGCAAAGCACTTGTCTGTCACATGGCTATAGTTTTAGTTGAACTCATACCATAAGTTCTTGTTCCTCTTATGCGAAGGAGCCTTCAGCTACTCCGGCCATCTCAGAGACCGATCATTCTTGATCTCGTTGAGGTTGTGTTCGTAGCTCATAGTTAGAGGAGTATAGTGTGCAAACTTGTCGTCGATTGACCTCTTATTTCCATCTTTCTTTATTTAGAATTTCCCGCTGCCACTTCCATTCTCATCCTCATATTTTGCTGCCATAGCCTCTTCGGAGTTCATGACCTTTCCTGTAGTTGCCAATAGCTCTACCATAGACTTGGGAGGGTCTTTCGCAAGCTTCCATAGAAGCTTCCCCTTCTGGAGTCCTCCAATGAGGGCTGTCATGGCTATATTCTCTTCATAATCCTCAACCTCCAACTTCTCCTTATTGAATCTAGCAATGTAGTCTCTTAGGCTCTCGTTCTTTCCTTTCTTGACATACAACAGATGGGTGGTCTTCTTTTGAGGTCTTACCCCAAACCATAAATTATGGATGAAACGTTCATCCAGGCCCTTAAAGTTCTCAATTGAGTTCTTCGAGAGAGAGGTAAACCAGATGTGTGTAGCTCCTGTCAAAGTCCCAGAGAAGGCCCTGCACTTCATCTCATCTGGTATTGAATAAATGTCTATCGCAGACTGGTACATCTCAATATGATGTACAGGGTTGGTGCTACCATCATACTTGGGAGACACCATAGGTGGTTTGAACTTGGCAGGGGTTGGGAAGCTCACTATCTTAGCCACGAATGGGGAGCCTTCTGAGAAACCTCTTTGCAGTGGGTCTCGGATTTTGATAAGGTCCCCTATCTTCTCTTTAAGACGTTGTATGGAGTCATTTCATGGCTTTACAATGTCGGTCTGGCCGAGGTTGTCCCCAGCCACCTCCAAGGGTTGGACTGAGGGTTCCCCAGCCGCAGTACAACGTCGAATATTGGCCTCCTATTGATACCTGTCTCGGCCTAAATGGGGTCAATCATGATGAGGCCGATGTTCCCCACCTTCCCTTTGTGAGCCTACAACACTTATTGACCTGGATAACCTCTGCCTCAGGTCATTAACTGGGCCGACCCTTTCATAGGTCGACCCCCTACTCAAGCAATCAAAAGCTTATCCTCGTTGTTCCCACAGACGGTGAAGTATGACATTTGCCTTGATGAGTTGAAATACGATGAGGACGTCGACTAAGGGGTTGGTCACGTTGGCCTTGCATATGACGTCGGCTATGGCCGATGTTTAACATTATTGGTGGTACTGGTAACGTCGGCTGTGGATGACCTTATAAAAGCTGAGCTTCAAGGTTCTAGATGATCTCAGCTTATTCCAAGCCGATATGAGGTTCGTAGTTGAGGGGGTGTCGGTTGTGGCCGACTTTAGTAGGACGATGTTGCTGTAGGTTATTCTCGAACTTCTATTACCTCGGCTGTCATAGAGGCCGAGGTTGAGGTCCTGTATACTTTGGGCATATCAATTATCATTCTCACTTCATGCTCACATTAAGTAGTATAAGAATTTAAATGAGACAAAGTGGAAGTATTCCACATCAATTATCGTCGTTCTTCATAAACGAACTATACTTCAAGTATATTCTGTCGCCCCCTTAATGGTGCGAAAAGTGTCTCATCAAAATGGCAATCTGCAAATCTAGCAATAAACAGATCACCTGTCAGTGGGTCAATATAACCAATAATTGAGGTTGAATCATAACCAACATATATTCCCAAACGACACTGGGGACAACTTTTTTGTACGTTGTGGTGGTGAGATGGGCACGTGCACACAACAATAAATTTGTGCAAGTGTTAGATGTTTGAATGATATCTTGACACGAGTTGAGAATAGAGAAAAGGGTGGTAAGAAGTTTTCCAAAGTTGAATTAACATGGTAGTGTGTAGGATGGAATGATCCCAAGTAGAGACTAGGAGTTTAGATTGCATAAGCAAGGGTCGCGTTATCAATTACAAGCGTTTAATCAACGACTCAGCTAAACCATTTTGAATATGAACATGTAAAACTGGGTGCTCAACATCAATTACTACTGATAAACAATGGTAAAAAAATGAGAAGTAAATTCTCATGCATTGTCTAAGCGAATGGATTTAATGTTTTGATTAGGAAAATGTGCTCTAAGTTTCATGACTTGATAAAGAAATTTTGCAAAATCTAAATTTTGAGTGGATAGTAAACAAACACGTGACTAACGAGTGGATGCATCAATTAAAACTATAAAATATTTGAAAGGTCCAATAAAAGGATGGATGGGACCACAAATATCTCCCTGAATACATTATAAGAAAGAAGGTGAATCAGAGACTATTTTGAAAAATGATGGCCCATTGAACAATTTCCCTTGAGTGCAAGGGGTGCAAAAATGATCACAAGGCAGGGTAAGATGATGGCTAGATAAAGAGTGTCCATTTGAGTTATTGATGATCTCGCATAACATGTTGGATCTAGGGTGACCCAAACGGTCATGCCACAATATCAATGTATTAGGATTATTGAGCTTCCGACTCATGACAAAATGTGATTCTATAACACTAAGTGTTGTATGGTATAACCACATGGATAATGTAAGGACTTTTTCTAGTGTGAGCTTCTAGGTTCCAAAACTAGTAGTAATTGAGAAGGTCGTGCGATATCGATTTAAATAAATTCGTAAGTTTCCAATTTAACCTTATTTAATCGGTGACAAAAATCCAACCAAATTAATTTAGCCCCTAAACATGCAGCTACGCGTGTGTGTGTGTGTGTGTGTCAAACCATCACAAATAAAATTGCCAACTCACATAATTCAGGAAAAAATTCCTTTCGGGTAAAACCTTTATTTCATTATAATACTTACAATGAAATCCACAATGAGTTAACTGCATAAAACTCACATAGATCGTAACCTAGAGTCAACAATGATTCAACAATAGAAGATCCACACGAACTTGCAGTCCGAATCAACCCAGGAACACTCACGAGTACTCCTTATCTACACGCAGTCATCGTCAGCCCAATACTCCCCTCAAGAGCACCTACAAGAGAAATTTCAACAAAGATGTGTTCTTGGGTTCCAAAAAAACTCACATAATCTACTGGGATGATATGTGAATTGAAAACAAAGGATTAAAACCCTAAAAGTGAAAAGACAAAGTATCCTGCCAAAGCAGTTTCATATCTGTTAAAAACGCAGGTTTTCTTATGAAAACGGAGTTGGGAGAACTCTATTTATAAAAAAGTGAAGGCGGCGCGTCGCTCGAACGAAACAGGGTCTCGCTCGAAGTAGAAGGTGATGTCGTTAGAAAGACTTCGTGCAATATGAGGATGTTGCTTGAACGAGCTCCTCTGTCGCTCGAATGAGATTTTAAAAACTAATTTTTTAATCTAAAAAATTCGCCTAAAGGTCTTGTAAAATAAATTTTGACGAAACACTCCGCTCCAACACTTATAAAATATTTTGTAAAAATATCCCAACACATTTATATGAACTTTTAAGGGACTTAAACACAACCTTACCAAACTCTATATCGCAAAGGCTTTTCTTGTTGAAGAATTTGATATTCGGATCCGTCTTGAAGTATGAATATTCTTGAATATTCTTTGATGGTTGTAGCGGTATACGACATATTTAATTGATAATGGACAATAAAAATAATGTCCTTGCAAATCTCCCCCTATGTCTATGCCGGTGCAAAATAAAAATATTTGAATTATCAAAAGAAAAATGCCTATACAAATATAATACGCTCCTATGAACCCAAAATTAAAAAGGTACTAAACATGCAAGTCTCAAACTTTTCTTCGAAAATCTTCAACAACAAAACTTTAAGCTTTTATCATCAGGGTGTGCATTATATGATCTTAATTCTTTGTACCTACACACATGAGACATAGCAAATACCTTTGTGACGTATCGAGTTTGAAATGATATAAGAATACATCAGTCAATATAATCACATCTTCCCCCATAATGCAAAAACTCTCCCATAATTCGTTCTCCCCCTTTTTATTTGTCCAAAATAGACAAGGATGCGAATAAGCCAAATAAACATGGAGTTGTCACAATAAATATGCATAGAAAATATGAAGTAAACTACGCTCATGCAAAGAGTAACTCAAAAGCTTCCCCAAACTATTTTTTTTTCAATTTTTCATACAAAATACGAAAATATTTTTTTACAAAAATCACACACCATGAATTTACACTAAGACAACCAAATCATGAAAATGGAATGAACGGGTGTGAATATATTTGAGAATGTCGTGCGATATTGATTTAAATAAATTTGGAAGTTTTCAATTTAACCCTATTTAATCAGTGACAAAACTCAAACCTAACATATGTGCACGGTGAATATGTGTACTCCTAAGGAATGAATCTCAAAATCGTCCTTAGGTGTCAAAAAATGTTGAATTTAAATGACATCGACTCAGCCCATCAACATATCAAAGTCAGGATTGATTCCCATACCAATAACGTCTAAAACTATGTAATACTTTTTCATGACGCTGTCAGGATGTGCAAACTCGTTTTTCATTTCTTTCCATCCAAAGTTCTTGATAAAAAACAATGATTTTATTTTTCATTTGATGTGGCCCCATTTTGGCATATTTATCTTTTTATTGCCTTAAAATTTTTCGGGTCTCTTTTAAACGGTGGCTTTCGCAACTAGTTAATTTTGTACTCTCGCAGCCATTTCCCGTGATTCACTCATCATATTTTGTTGCAATTAAATTCCTCATGGTAAGTGGTTTTTACATGCACTACTTTCGTTATCAAGTTTTATTGCATATGGTTTGTTTTAAAGACAGAATTGAGATAAAAACACTCCGACCAATATGTGATAAACAAGTACAATAATCAAATAAATCCGTGCAAGTGTGCATTAAAGGAGCTTATGAGTCAAACATGTTGGTAGTAATCACAAAGTACATCTCAATGACTCCAAACATTGTAAAGCACAAAATGAAATGATGATGCATATCAAAACACTATCAAATTGTCACATGGATATGGAATGAAACTGTGACTCGATCATTCTAAATTTCTATTCATATACGGTGCAAAACAAAATACAAAACTCTTTTTGTCTTTTTCCAAAAATATTATCAAAATAAAATCTTTTTGGCTTTTTCAAATTTTCCAAAAAAAGTGATTTTTTTTTTGTATTTTTTCAAAAAATTTCAAAAACAAAAATCTAATAGAAAAAAGATACATACTAGAAATAACACAAAAAATATCAACATGCAATTCAACCTATGCTAGAAAACAAGTCTAAAGCTCAACCGTTCGGTGCGGTGGAGTTTACCAAAGGTGGTGACATCCTATGAAAAACCTCCATCAAATCATGTGAAGTCATGACCAAAAAATTTACCTGCTCCCTAATATGTGCAAACTCTCTCGTGTAATTATCCAGAGCGTCAGGTGTGGGTGCATGTGTATGAATATGTGTAGTAGCAAAACGTGACACATAACCCAACTTAAAACAAAATTCCCTAAGGTGTCCTCTTTTCTTGCAGTGTGTGCAAACATAAACAGGCTTAGGTACACCTCTCTCAAAATGTCTCCTATGCACTCTCCTATTAAGTACATAACGCTTAGGTGGGTTGGGTTGAGAGCAATATGGATTAATCATAAATTCAGGAAATGGCTCGAGTGCAACATGGTAAGTGGACGCACCATTATGACCTATTCCTCGACTCTCAACACTATCAAAAACGGGATTGAGAACCATATTTCCAACCTTCTTAGATGCGTTTTTAAAGGGACTTTGACCTCCTGGGCACGTTTGAGATCACTCTCGATTTGGGATACACGTGTCGTCATACTAGACACCGTGTTGGTCAAATCACTCTTTTTTTGATCTAAAGCAATCAACTATTCACTCAAAGAAATCTTTACCTTATCGAGTTGACTTAATTTCGCCTCAAATACCCTCAAACTCTCTCTCCAAATATCTCACCTTAAGACCTAACTACTTATTCAATTTCTTAGTCTTTAAGGTCTCGGCGTATAAATCTCTAAACGCAATTTGGAGTTCATTTTCATCTACACTTTCACTTTCACACTCACTATCACCCTCACTCAAAATAGTCAAACTATCATCCTCCTCGGGGGTCTCACGTGAACAAGTATCCTCATCGTCGTGGGACAAACTTGGTGTGCTCATGTGACTAGCTAAAAAGGCAACAAACTTCCCATATGAAGACTCATCCCCGGAATCTTTCACCTCATCCTCACTATCGCTAAGAGTGGCTAGCATGGCAGTTTTATTGCCCTTTCTCCGTAGCCTAGTGGGACACTCAAAAGCTCTATGCACCCTACCCTCACACTCAAAACACTTCTCTTCTTCCTCGTTCTCACATTATATCTCATAGCTCTCTTTGGCCTCATTTTTATTATTCTCAAAAAATCTTTTATTGGAAGAATTTTGTTTTGAAAATTTGAGAAACTTTTAAAAAATTTCGTAAGCATGGCCATATCAAAATCAACCTCATCTAGAGAGTCGGAATCACAAACTTTCACTTTCTTTTTCTTTTCTCTAGTGGAAACTTCCTCTACCTTCCTAGACTAGAATCTAAGTGATATCTCTCTATCCTTAGGATTGACAGTGTCAGGAAATATGTCAATTTCATATGTCTGGAGATATCCTACCATCTCTTATAATTTTAAATTGCCCAAACCACATAAGGTATTCAAAACAGTCACTTTTGGAATAAAACGTTTAGGCAATGATCTTAATATCTTTTTAACCACTCGTGCATCAGGTACGGGCTCACCAAGATTGAAACTAATGTTGACAATGTTAGACAAACGTGCATAAAAGTCATCAAAATACTCAGTCTCAAGCATGGTAATTGTTTCAAATTGAGTAGTTAAATTTTGAATTTTAGACTCTTTGACCGCATTGGGGCCTTCGTGGGTAAGTTGTAAAATGTCCCATGCTTCTTTTTACGTGGTGCACATCATAATACGTCGAAACTCGTCAGGACTGATGGTACCGAAAATTGCACTCAATCCACTTGAATTATACATTCTCCATTTAAATTCGTCCTCAATCCAGGTAGTCAGAGGTTTTAAAGATGTTACGTTATCTACAGTGACAGTGGGAGGCATCCACCCTCTTTCACAAATTACCTAAGAGAGCTCATCATTGGCCTTTAACTGAGATTTCATACGCGCTTTTCAATAGGCATAATTAGACCCGTAAAAAATGGGCATCCAATTATATAAGTGCTCCATCGAAAAAAGTACGATTTTTCACAAAAAAATTTAAAAAAAATAAATATCACACAATTTTTGGAGAAATATAATACACAATAAATTAGTGTAACCTTCTCTGAAACCAATTTGAGAATGCCGTGCGATATCGATTTAAATAAATTCGCCAGTTTTCAAT
Source organism: Sambucus nigra (assembly GCA_949130495.1). NCBI lineage: Eukaryota > Viridiplantae > Streptophyta > Magnoliopsida > Dipsacales > Adoxaceae > Sambucus > Sambucus nigra. The sequence goes on from OX422208.1 coordinate 120,917,551, forward strand.
TTAACCTTATTTAATCGATGACAAAAACCAAACCAAATTAATTCAGCCCCTAAACATACAACTACGTGTGTGTGTGTCAAACCATCACAAATAAAATTGCTAACTCACAAAATTCAGGAAAAAAATGCTTTCGAGTAAAACCTTATTTCACTATAGTACTTATAATGATTAAAATGAAATCTGCAATGAGTTAACCGCAGAAAACCCACATAGACCGTAACTTAGAGTCAGCAATGAATCAACCGTAGAATATCCACACGAACACGCAGTCCGAATCAACCCAGGAACACCCACGAGTACTCCTTATCGACACGTAGTCGTCGTCAACCTCAAACTCCCCTCAAGAGCACCTAAATCAGCATTAGAGATCTTCTCTACAAGGGAATTTTTAATAAAGATGTGTTCTTGGGTTCCAAAACAACTCACATAAACTACTGGGATGATTTGTGATTTGAAAACAAAGGATTAAAACCCTAAAAGTGAGAAGATAAAGTATTCTGCCAAAGCAGTTTTGTATTTGTTAAAAAACGCAGGTTTTCTTACAAAAAATGGAGTTAGAGAACTCTATTTATAAAAAAAATCAAGGCGGCGCGTCGCTCGAACGAAACAGGGTCTCGCTCGAAGGAGAAGGCGATGTCGTTAGAACAACTTCGCGCGACATGAGGATGGCGCTTGAACGAGCTCCTCTGTTGCTAGAACGAGATTTTAAAAAATAAATTTTTAATCTAAAAAATTCGCATACAGGTCTTGTAAAATAAATTTTGACGAAACACTCCGGTCCAACACTTATAAAATATTTTGTAAAAATATCCCAACACATTTACATGAACCGTTAAGGGATTTAAACACAACCTTACCAAAATCTGTCTCGCGGAGGCTTTTCTTATTGAATAACTTGATATTTGGATCCGTCTTGATGTATGAATGTTTTTGAATATTCTTTGACGGTTGTAGCGGTATACGACATACTTAATTGGTAACGAACAATAAAAATAATATTTTTTATAGTATTGCAAAGTAACTCTTTGTCACCTTTATTACTTATTTCCATATGATTTTTGTTTATTCATATATCTATGAAACTAAGTAATTTTCTTATAAAATTGCTCAAGTATATTGAATTTTGTATGAACAAGTGGGTACCATTATGCAGCACAATGTGGGATTATCTAAAGCCTTCAGTAATTTTTGCAAGACCGTTTACTGTGGAAATAGTTGCCATATTATATACCAAGTGGGGGGAAAATAATTTTTTCACAATAGTATGCCTTTTTCCAATGAGACAAGTGTCATCGCTTTCGTTTATTTTTAGATCCATACCTTTAAGACGAGGAAAATAGTTTAAATTTAATTCACCAACAATACAATCATTGTGAACATATATATAAAACCATATCATTTATTAAAATAACAATTTAAAAAATATGGAGGTTGTTATCATAATGCAAAAATCTTTATTGTAGCAACAATAAATATTGTGGAAACATAGTTATTTAGGTCTTTAGGGCCTTATTAGGGGGTGCACCAATCATGACATTGAATGTATCATTACCATTGGATTTCCATCCTCATATTTGTAAAAATCATAGACATTTAGCCGATCATTATCAATTTTACAATGGTGTTCAAGACCTTCCATAATATGTGTCTCCATCCTACGGTCTTCAAGACCTTCCATAACATTTGTCTCTGCTACCTTTTTTGAGGTTTGGTATTTTTCCACCACTTTTTTGGACGAACGATAAGTACGTGTCCAATGTCCACTACAGTCACATCTATAGCAAATGTCCTTTTTGATTTAGTGAATTTGAGTTCTAGTTTTTTTTTTTGTTGTGGTTATTCCACTTCTGGTGAGTCTTGAAGTTTATACCACAGTTATAGTGGCCACCTCTTTTAGGGTTGCCACGGCCTTGTTGTTATAGATCCAAATGGACGAGATGTATGATTCTTCAATAATAAATCATTATTATGCTCAACGACTAGGAGATGGGATATTAACTTTGAGTACTTTTTAAATCATCTCTCTTGATATTATTGTTGCGAGAGCATATTTGAGGCACTAAAATTGGAGAAAATTTTCTCCATCATATATGTATCTTTCAACTTTTACCCATATATAATTTAAGCTCGGAGGTAATTTTGAACACGGCGTATTAAGACACATTCTTAAGATCCTGAAATCTTAGTTTAAGCCATTCATGGTGTGCACATAGGTGTATGACAGATTTCTGGTGGTTATAACGCTCCTTAAGGGAGTTTCATAAGTCTAGATGATATTTAATAGTCAAGTACTCAGTTTTTAAATCATTGTGGATGTTATGTCTTAAGAAAAATAAGGGTCTCGACTTTGTCCTATCGGAACATAGTATTTTCAATTGTTATTGCATTACCAATATTTTGAGCTTGGAGGTGAAGATTCGCATCTTAAAACCAACTAAGATAATGGTCCCCATAGTTATTCAGTGATCCAAATTCAATTTTAGAAATATTTGACTACTTAAACTATTTGATTGATAAATTACAATTAGAAAAAAATATTGTGGAGTTAAAATAATCACATATAATTTAGATTATACTTCTAATACGATAATATTAGAGATATTATTGCTGAAATGTAATATTATATATTAAAAATGGTGTCCCTGTTTGTATCTCTGCCACGTGGCTAAAATTGTTGTTGCAATTGAGATAAAAACCCCACTTCATTCAATTGGGTACACTTTTGTGGTAAAAAAAAAAAAATCACTGCATCTCCCCATCTCGTCATCTTCTGCCTTATCCCCACCTTTTCATTTCTCCACCACCTAATTCACATTCCCTTGATTCTCCATCAGAACGTAACAACCCTCGGTGTACCAAGAAAGTAATCAACGGTCCGATTATTAAAAAAGGGAGTTTTTTAGTCTCCTTTATATAATTTTGTAGATTGTAGAATACCTTAGAAAATTTCAATTTCCATTTTCCAAACCCATATGGTATGTTCTTCTCAAAACTCTTTTTTACTAATGTCAATTGATATTTTATTTGGATTAATATGTTATTTTTTAGATTGTAGAACACCTCACAAAGTGTCGTTTTTATTATTTAAAACTAGATGGTAAGTTCTCCTCAAACTTTTATACTCAAATCAATTGATATTTTGGTTGGATCAATTATTTTTTATTTTATTTATTATATTAGTTTGATTTAACCTTAAGGTTGATGGTTATTGATCCAAAACACGTCAAGTTGTTACCTTTTTTAGATTAACGCCCTTTCATATTTAAGAAATCGATTTAGTTTTCTCCCCTTTAGATCCCTGCCGTAACACCTCGCATTTCTGTGCATTTAAGATTTAATTAATTCAGATAATTTTAAATTACTTGTGTGTCATAATTTAATTTAATTAATTATGTTAATATTCATTTAAATATTAATCGGGAGAGTATATGGCTAATATTTATGAAATTGAATTACTAAGTGAATAGTAATAATTTATTTACGTCATAACGTTTATTAGTGACGTGGTATCTATTTATCTCAGCCGGGAGTCGAATATAGAATAAGTTGGGTGTGAGATAGGAACTTATAATAAATTAATTTGAATGTCAATTCTAAGCGCACGGTTGAGTCCGGATGGTCTGAGATAGTCGAAAAAGAGTACACAGAGATAGTAAATGGGTCTCGGGACGTTTTTAGGCATAATCGGTCCCACACAGGGGTGTTCGAGTAATTTGGGCGAGGCCCATTAGACTAAAAATGGGATTAGAGTATTAAACCTTAATCTAAGAAGTGTTTAATGGTAGAAAAACACAAAACTAAACCTAAGATTTTGAGAGAAAGCTAAAGGGTTCAATTGGAAGAGCAATTGGGGATCTTTTTGGAGATAAAACAAGGAACAAATGGGGTGTTCTTCATCAAATCTTTCTCTACCTCAACGGATCGGACTCTATGAACTAAAAAGGCAAGTGGTTAACTTGCTGTGATTTTTTATTGTGATAATCAATTCATATTGTAATGGGTGTCTTACAAATCTGTTTTTGGGTTGGTATTCTGGTGAAATTGGGTTTTCGTTGAATGAAATGCTTTGATGAGATTAAGGGTGAAATTAATGGTGTTTAATGATTTTGGAGTGTAAGAGTATGAATCGTATGTTAAATCCAGTAAGAATCTATGTTAAATTTCTGATAATAGAGATGTAAAATTCAATTGGATGTTTGAAACCCGGATAAAACCCGAATCTGGAAAACGTTGGAATTCATGGAAATTGGTTTTTGAATTAAGGTTTCTAGGATAATTAGAACCTGTTTTCATGTGTTAATATTATTGATTATGATCGATGAATACTGAGATTGAAGTTAAAATCTTATTTGGGTTAATAATGGAGGAAACAGACAACTCGGGGAATAAGGGTACCTGATCGATCAATCGATCGACCCAGGGCATCGATCGTTCGACGGTCCCAAAATTTTGGCAGTTCGTCCAGTTTATTATAGAAGGGGAGTTTATTTAAGAATTAAATTCCAAAGTATTTACTTAGGGCAAAATAAATATAAGAATAAATTTTCCTAACAATTATGGGGAATATGATTGGATTAGGGGGTGCTATGTGAGTGACCCATTATGGATGAATTTGGGGAAATAAATTCATAAGTATTAAATTACGAGCAAAGTGAGCGAGTTCGGGTATATTGGTTGAGTGACACCATGGTATTTAATTAACTATTGAGAGGAATAGATTAATTTAGAGTCAGACCATAGACTCGGGAAGGTAATAATTAATTAATGTGTAAATTAATTAAATTAGAGTTAGACCATAGACTCGAAAAAGTATTATATTATTTAATGTGTAATAAATTAGAGTCGGACCATAGACTCAGGAAAATTTTAGATTGGTGCTACGGATCTTGTGCACGGTAAAGTTGGGAACTAATTATTATATATATATACAGTGTGGTGATAGTATATATATATTGTGTGTGCTATTAAATATCAGTGACTAGATATTTAGTTAATGAATAGGCTCTAGTTCTATCAAGGGAGGTTACGCGATGTGGGTGAATCCCCTGGATTGAGGAGCAGGGAGAGTATATCCCTAGGTCATAGCGTCTGTTATATGGGTGAGGGGCTTATCTCACTTTCAGGAAGGGAATATGACCGCATCCATTACGTTTTTATTTAGGTTCCGATTCGGAGGACCATAGTTGTCTTGGAACTAGGTAGGATTGAGTAGCCTAGGTTGATAGAACTTTAGAGAACACATCCGGTGAGTTATTACTCGGGAGGATGGGCTATTATATATTCAATATATGTGTGAATGTTGTAATATGGTTCTACGTATATAATGGGATAAATAATTATAGATGAGTAATTAAATACATGAAGTGAATTGTATTAATGTCATATGGGTTATATATATATATATATATATATATATGTGTGTGTGTGTGTGTGTGTGTGTGTGAATGTTATAATATGGTTTTACGTATATAATGGGATAAATAATTTTATATGGGTAATTTAATACATGGGGAAAATTGTATTATTTATATAACTAGTAAACATTATATGGCTTTCAAGGAAAATGATTAATTAAGTTAAGGGGATAAACAACTTATTAGACATTCTCGGGAAAGAGTAGGGTGTTAGGGAAAAGTTATAACAAGAGATAGTTACGGGATAGATGTAATACCCCGTGATTTTAATGACTTTTAAAATGGGTTATATTTTAGATTAATGGATTAATTGGATTTTATTATTAATTAATACATTTGGGTTTTATCCGAATTGTGGATATTAAAGTGAATGATTCTGAATATTACTTAAAGATATTTAGGTAATATATGAATGTGATGCTATTGATGTGGCTGTGTGATAATAATTCAGTAATTTGAATTTTTAGTCGGACGCGGTATGGGACGTGTCGGGACTAATTTATTAAATTAAAAAAAAAATTTATTTTTACATCAACCTTATAGTCATTTCGACTGCGTCATTGCATCCGAAAGGGTTGAAATAGTCAGAAAAGTCTATTTGGATGTTGGTTTTGGGTTTCGGGTCATTTGGAAATTAAAAGACAACCCAAAAGGGCATTTTGCTCATTTTTACAAGGGGATGAATAGTGATTTCGGATTTTGTCTTATTATAAATATTTGGAGATTAGTTGTACGTGGTTTATTCATCTCTTCTACAAAAAAATTGAGAAGTCATCTTTTGAGAGAAAGTGAAAGGTTGCTTGGGAAGAAAAGAAGTTTGCTTGGAAAGGAGAAGAACCAAAGACCAAAGGTCACCACCACCGAAAGTTGGTCGGAAAAAGGGAGAACCACCTGTGATATACTACACTAAAGGATCAGATCTTCATTAGAGGCAAGTGTTTGATAATTGCAATCTAAGTTTGTATATTGTCCATGTTAGAATAGTTATAAAAAAAATGAGATTTTGCATGTTTGGAAGATGAAAAGATAAAGTTGTTAATGGATTTCTGGATAATGGAGTTATATAGGAATCAAAATCATGTTGTAGGTAGATAGTAATCCACGAAATAATCCTTAAGTTGTTGAAGAAATTCTGAAAATCATTTGGTGTGTTCTTGAAGATATCATGTATATAATTTGCGGGAAAAATAAGATAAATATATGCTTTTAATTCAAACTCTTGATGATGAGATGATGGGAATGATTTATAACCTGCTAGGTGTTAATGGGTATTGATGATGAGGCATTGGGTGTTGAATCTTAGAGGTTTTTAGGTTCATAAATGGTGGAAAAATGCAGAATTCTAGGAAAGGAGATGAACAGTGACATCTTATGCGATCTCGCGTGAAGTCGTTCGAGTGAGATGGCACCTCGCGCGAAGTCCCTCGAACGACATGTGAAAGTCGTTCAAACGACAATCATTCTGGTTCGAGCGACAGAGGAAATTTTTGGAGATTTTATCACAGTCCAGTTTTAAGTTGTCGGTTTATTGGAGTGAGAGAAATGTCCAAATAATAAATTCAAATAGGAAAGAATTTTGGGGAAAGTATATGGGAATTCATACTTTAATTATTTTGGTATAGAGAGAATGTACCTTGGATATAATGGGACTTTGGGAAGATCAGTAAGCCCTAGATAAGAATCAAATTAATGTGATTGGGATTTAATTGATTAAGAATTATGTAAATTAATTTGAAAGAAATTTCGGTTGCTAGATTCATGTGTTGGATTCTAATTTGTATGCATGAGGATTAAGGATAGGTCCAGTAGGTGAGATTTAATATAACACCCGAGTAGACTTATGTAACAACCCGCCCTTTTGGAGACGATTAAATTCCATAATTAAATATAAATTGGCAATTTGGGGAATTTCCCTAAATAGTAAATTTTGGGATTTTCAAGGATTAAATGATTTTCGAAGAATGTTGTGATTATTTTTGGGACTATATAAGTCGAAATATTTTAATTATATGTCGCCGTTAAGTAAAGCGACACGAGGTAAGATTTTTAATTGGAAAACCCGCATTTATTTATTTTGGGTTGGAATAGTGATTTGTGGTCAAGTACCTCGGATGGGAATTTCGACTGCGCCATGATTCTCGGAATGGCCGAGATAGTTGGAAAAGAGTGTCCGATTGTCGTAAATGAGTTTCGGGTAATTTTAGAGGTAAAAGTAACTCGTAATTGGGTAAACGAGTCGTTTTTGGGTTTTAAGGGGTATAACCCTTTTTCTTCTTATATAAAGAGGGGGATAGGGAGAAAAGAAGAAAGAAAGAAAGAAAGAAAGGAGAGAGCAGAAAGAGAGGAGGAGAGAAAAGAGGAGAGAAATGGAGATCTCGAGCCAAACTCCGCCGGATTCGACTCGAGGTCGTCGGATTTTATCCACGAGGCAAGTGTTTACTTGCTTTATTCACTTTTTGCATAAATATCTCATACCATAGTTTGGTATAAACAAACCCTAAAGATTTCGGGTTGGATTTTCGTGGATAAAACGGGTTTTTAGAAGTTAAAACAAATAAACCCCTAAAATTTTCTAATTGGAGATACCTAGAAATTTATTTGAAATTAATTGGTGGTATTGGGTTCTAGGATGTTTAGAACCCTTAATATATGTGTATTTGTAGTTGGTTGAGGTTGTAGGACGTTGGGTGAGGCGACAAAAGCTTGGGAGAAGCTTTAATGGCCGAAATCGTCTCGGAGAAGACGATGAATAGTAACCCGTGACTTTAGGGGGCCATTTTGGCCAGGAAAAGAATTGATTTAGCTCTCGGCCAAAACACGAAAGTTGTAGATATTTTCGATACGGTCATGTGGGCACTGACCGTATATTTTTATGATTTTTTCTTGATTTGATATGATTTTTACAAGATGGCAGCTCCGGGTTGAAATCATCAACTCGGAAATCAAATCGGGAATTGGAAAAATAAAGGCTAGGATTAATCGTGGAGATGTTTTGGATGATTTTTGGGGTAGTTTAGAAACCCTGATAATGAATTTGGGTTGTTGGATAATGTATTTGAGGAATTTAGTTTTGGGGACCTGGTGTGACCGGTCGACCGCGCCCCTAAGGCCGGTCGACCGCGTCAAGGAGAAATGGCCTACTGCTTTGTTTCGTAGGCTTATTTGCAACCCGCGGTCGACAGGGGGTCCAGTACCGGTCGACCGATTTCCTATTTTCAGCTCAAGATTTTGGAGATTATTATTACTTCTCCTTTTTGAGCCTAAAGTTTAAGGCCCCTCTAAATTAGAGTATTATAGAGGGTTATGTCCTAAAGGACTTGAGGAATTGGGAATATATATATATATATATATATATATATATATATATATATATATTCACTTAGAGTGAATTAGTATAATTGGAGATATCCAAATGAATCCGTAGATGGGATTTTGGTATATATTACTTGTTAAAGTAAAAAAATATTTTGGGTTTAGTATCATGCATATATGAACGAATGATTATGATTCTTTGAGAGAATCTTTGGGATTGTTGGTCATCGATAGATGGTTTGGAAAATATGGCCATTTTTATATATTCAGGGAGGAATATATGGTGTCTGTATACTATGTGATTCAAGTATATATATATAATTTGAGATAAAGGATTTTGAAAATAAAATATGAATATTTTCAAAATGGGAAAAAGGTAAATGATTTTCATAATTAATAAATTATGGTTACACACCTCCCTAAATCGCTATCATAAGGGAAGTTGCGCGCGTACGGTGATGCCCCCTGGCTAATGAATGCAGGTTGGCTATAGGCCATATGGGCGATTATTATTTACTGCGCTGGTTAGGGGATTCTGGGTGTGGTCTTGACTTTCCCGTAGGCATATGGCCGCTTCCCGACGTTGGTAGGTTCCCAGGTTGTCTTGTTTGATAGGCCCTGGAAGATGATAGCCATTTAGGGGCGCGTCCAGTGGGGAAACCCGGAGGGCGGTCTTAGTTTTATTAAAGCAATTTATGATAATAAATTGGCTTTATATTTACATTTCCTGAGTATAAAAAGGGAAATGGGATAAATGTTTGGCTTCGGTAACACTCCCGGATGGAAGAAGGGATGTGGAAGCATAATATGATCAAAGCATTTTCATGATAATGAAAATGGCTTTGAATACATTTCCTGAGTGTAAAAAGGGAAATGGGATGACATAAAACGGAAAAGCATTTTTATGATAATAAAACTGGCTTTTAAAAGTATATGATTTGTTAAAGCAATTCATGATAATGAATTGGCTTTTATATTTACATTTCCTGAGTATAAAAAGGGAAATGAGAAGTTTTGAGAAAATGAAAGTATTGATAAATACTTTATATATGAACCCTCAGTCCGGGAGATAGATCCGGATGTTTATGGTAAAATGTATATTTATATATGGATGAATCGAGTATCGAGGGTCTAATGGATCCCGACGATCGACCTTGCTGCATAGTAGTGTATCGGGGGGGTTCCTTGTTTGGATTTCGCTTTGCGAGACACCCCACGTAATAATATGGCAATGTGTTGAGACTGGGGAGAAGTTTAATCCTTAGTGCTCTAATATTATTAGTTCTTATGGTATATATATTTATATATATCTTTCTGTACTGAGGGAAAGCGGATCTCGACGATCGACCGTGACGCGTCGTAGTGTATCGGGGGGGTCCTTGTTTGGATTTCGCTTTGCGAGACACCCCACGCACGAACATGGCATATCGTTGAGACTGGGGTGAAGTTTAACCCTTAGTACATTGCTTGGACTATCTAGGGTTGATAGTGGGTTGGGTGATAGACTAGTTTAGCAGGATAGCTTGACTAGGATGTTTAGAGGGATGCGCTACGAGTGCACTATTAATGGAGAGGTGAGGGATATCTCATGGGAGTGCGATACCAAACTTAAATATGAGATAAAACATATTTTTAAAAATAAAGCATTTATGCACTTGCAAAATATTTTCAAAACTCGGGCTCTGACCCGTTTATATACTTTTCCTTTCTTGCTATATTATATATATATATATATATATATATATATATATATATAGGTGTCCAGGCACAGGGACGCCTGGATGGCACTTCTTTCGAGTCAGACGTCTCCTGCAGCAGCTGTGGATGCATGCAGGATTCTCGATAGACACTTCTATCCTTGTACTCTAGATAGGAGGTATTGTATAAAAATTTGGGTTAATAACCCAACAACATTTATTTATTCTTTGAGTACATCATTCGATATGGTTGTATATTTTGACCGAGTGTTCGGTTATTTTATTTCATTTCAGTTTCATTTACGCAAAACTGTGTGGATGTTTTAATCATTGTCGTTTAAAAAGAGTAGTTAAGTAAAAATTTTAACGCTCGCCTAATAGGATATTAGTAATTAAATGGATTTTCGACAGTGATGCTAAGAATGATCCATATGTGACTCCCGTTTTAATTTGATATAGGAGTGATCGCCCGGTATCCCATTAGGCGGGTTGTTACAGATGGTATCAGAGCATCAGGTTCTAGTGTCCTTAGGAATCTGTGCGGACGGACTACGCTTTCAGAGTTGCTCTCATTTGTTATAGAGCCTCAGGATTAGGATTGTTGATTTCTCTTATGAGATTTCGTTCTCCTGCCATGTTAGAAGATTATAGAAATCTTTTACGCGCTCGTTTGAGAATCGTGTGCGGGGCTTGGATGGCAGCAGGAGGTGAGGCTTAGCTGGAGCAGCTGGTGGAAGTTGGGGACGAGGGCCTTAGTAGAGGTCACTCTCCTTATGGTAATTGTTAAGGATTTTGGCGGCAACTACTAAAGAATGGTAGTTAGGAGTACCACAGTACCCCTGAAGTTGATAGTGGTACTAAAGTTGAATTCCTCATTGAAGTTGAGGGTTCGAAAGGGATCTTACGGATAGTCTTAACCGTGAGTCCCCACGATTTCGTCGGAATGAGAAGGATGTTGTTATGAGCTTTACCTCAATCGAGGAGGTATAATTGCCGTGGCTAGATAAAGTCGCGGTGTTTGTTAGACCTAGACTCGTGTGTGTATTTTGAGTTTTGTGGAGGTCTCGATAACATTATATCATGTATGTCTATGTGTTGTCCGCGGTAGCGGAGTTTTATTTTTCTTCATTCGCCATAGAGGCGGGTGTTGATATATATATATATATATATATATATATATCTGGTTTGGGATGCTCGTTTTATATGTCTATACGAGTATGGTGATATGATGTATATAACACATTATGGTGTATTTTCGGAGCGATAGGAGGCTAAGAATGGCAAGTCTATCGTGTCCATGGTTCCAGGGTGGAACGGGTTGTTGTTGCGGTGTCTCACCTAGATATAGGTTAAGTTCACCTTATTTATTGTGGGTATACGAAACTTCGATGAGCAGAGGTTTCATTATCATGATTTTGAGTATATGGCGACCTTATATATATGATTTAAGGCCGCAAGATTACTGTTGAGCTGAAGATAAAGCTCATTATTGTTTGCACAAGGACTTAAAAATAGTGCGAGCGCAGGGTGGTATGACTCTTAGTTAGAGATAGGAGTTCAGACCACCTTTTTGTTGGATTAGGGGATAGGGATATTCCGGTTGCATGTTGAAATAACGGAACTCCATAAACGACGAAGTCAAGTGTCAATGTGTGGAGGGGTTCCTTCTTTGGATTTCTCTTTGCGAGACACTCCACACATGACTCTTAACGGCGTCGGGAGTGGAGAGCTGTTATAGGATGCAAGGATGTTGGTTTTGTGGAAAGGTCTTATACTGTGGATGAACCACTATAGGTTATGAGCCACATGATGTTGATATACTATGGAAATATTGTGCCATAGAAAAGCACTAAAGTGCTCCTCTTGCCACAAGTGGGTGGTTGGAGTAGGATTTAGAGCAATTGATTTGAAGATTTTGGCTAGGCCTTAATGAAAAGGCAAATTTTGATGGAATATGTTTTAGGTATGATGTTCGTAGTGCTTCACAAGATTGGTCCCTTCGATTGGTTAGGTTTCCTTCCGTATGGGCGGAAGGATAAGATAGTAGAAACGCTTTCGTAGGTTAGCATACGTAGGATTTAGGACGCCTCGCTTGTGTGCCTTGGGTCGCTATATCTCGATGACCGACTACGCGAGGGAGTAGTGTAACGGGAGGTTTCCTTGTTTGGATTTCGCCTTGGCGAGACGTCCCACGCATGAAACCAAGAAATTATCGGGAGTTGAGAGAGGCCTTGGGCACTAGGGATATATTTAGGAACATCCTCGTCTCGCGTAGGTAGAGTAACGCATAGATTGTAGCATTTGTTAGGATGTAGGTTTGATAGAGTTAGTGACGCCGAGGTAAGGAGAATGAATTTCGAGGGCTGGGAGGACCCATAGGTGAGTATTACACCGAGGAAAGGAGACCCTTATTGGGAGAGAGTGTTACGTGTCAGACGTTCACTACGAATGTTCAGATGTGCATAAGTTAGAAAGGTGTATGGGCACCTTGGTAAGATGGTTTTGTATACCGCCTAAGATGGGATGGACGTAGTATATAAAGTTGAAGTTTATGCCGTGAAGCGCTATAGATGATGGGTACTATGTGACGTATTAGAGTCACTTTATGATTTCGGTAGCCGCATAGTGTATGGTTGGGAGCCGTTGGGTTAGTATCCTTTCCCTTGAGGTATTAGGATTTGGTGGTGTAGGTTATGCCTGAATTTCGAGGACGAAATTCCGTTGTAAGGGGGGGGGGGAGTATGTAACAACCCGCCCTTTTGGAGACGATTAAATTCCATATTTAAATATAAATTGGCAATTTGGGGAACTTCCCTAAATAGTAATTTTTGGGATTTTCGAGGATTAAATGATTTTCGAAGGATGTTGTGATTATTTTTGGGACTATATAGGTCGAAATATTTTAATTATATGTCGTCGTTGAGTAAAGCGACACGAGGTAAGATTTTTAATTGGAAAACCCGCATTTATTTATTTTGGGTTGGAATAGTGATTTGTGGTCAAGTACCTCGGATGGGAATTTAGACTGCGCCATGATTCTCGGAATGGCCAAGATAGTCGGAAAAGAGTGTCCGATTGTCGAAAATAAGTTCCGGGTAATTTTAGAGGTAAAAGTAACTCGTAATTGGGTAAACGATTCGTTTTTGGGTTTTAAGGGGTATAACCCTTTTTCTTCTTATATAAAGAGGGGGATAGGGAGAAAAGAAGAAAGAAAGAAAGAAAAGAGAGAGAAGAAAGTGAGGAGGAGAGAAAAGAGGAGAGAAATGGAGATCTCGGGCCAAACTCCGCCGGATTCGACTCGAGGTCGTCGGATTTTATTAACGATTCAAGTTTTTACTTGCTTTATTTACTTTTTGCATAAATATCTCATACCGTAGTTTGGTATAAACAAACCCTAAAGATTTCGGGTTGGATTTTCGTGGATAAAACGGGTTTTTGGAAGCTAAAACAAATAAACCACTAAAATTTTCTAATTGGAGATACCTAGAAATTTATTTGAAATTAATTGGTGGTTTTGGGTTCTAGGATGTTTAGAACCCTTAATATATGTGTATTTGTAGTTGGTTGAGGTTGTAGGACGTTGGGTGAGGCGACAAAAGCTTGGGAGAAGCTTTAATGGCCGAAATCGTCTCGGAGAAGACGATGAATAGTAACCTGTGACTTTAGGGGGCCATTTTGGCCAGGAAAAGAATTGATTTAGTTCTCGGCTCAAACACAAAAGTTGTAGATATTTTCGATACGGTCACGTGGGCGCCGACCGTATATTTTTCTGATTTTTTCTTGATTTGATATGATTTTTACAAGATAGCAGCTCCGGGTTGAAATCATCAACTCGGAAATCAAATCGGTAATTGGAAAAATAAAGGCTAGGATTAATCGTGTAGATGTTTTGGATGATTTTTGGGGTAGTTTAGAAACCCCGATAATGAATTTGGGTTGTTGGATAATGTATTTGAGGAATTTAGTTTTGGGAACCTGGTGTGACCGGTCGACCGCGCCCCTAAGGCCGGTCGACCGCGTCAAGGAGAAAGGGCCTACTGCTTTGTTTCGTAGGCTTATTTGCAACCCGCGGTCGACCGGGGGTCCAGGACCGGTCGACCGGTGTCCTATTTTCAGCCCCAGATTTTGGAGATTATTATTACTTCTCCTTTTTGAGCCTAAAGTTTAAGGGCCCTCTAAATTAGAGTATTATAGAGGGTTATGTCCTAAAGGACTTGAGGAATTGGGAATATATATATATATATATATATATGTGTGTGTGTGTGTGTGTGTGTGTATATTCACTTAGAGTGAATTAGTATAATTGGAGATATCCAAATGAATCCGTAGATGGGATTTTGGTATATATTACTTGTTAAAGTAAAAAAATATTTTGGGTTTAGTATCATGCATATATGAACGAATGATTATGATTCTTTGAGAGAATATTTGCGATTGTTGGTCATCATTAGATGGTTTGGAAAATATGGACATTTTTATATATTCAGGGAGGAATATATGGTGTAGGTATACTATGTGATTCAAGTATATATATATAATTTGAGATAAAGGATTTTGAAAATAAAATATGAATATATTCAAAATGGGAAAAAGGTAAATGATTTTCGTAATTAATAAATTATGGTTACACACCTCCCTAAATCGCTATCATAAGGGAAGTTGCGCGCGTACGGTGATGCCCCCTGGCTAATGAATGTAGGTTGGCTATAGGCCATATGGGCGATTATTATTTACTGCGCTGGTTAGGGGATTCTGGGTGTGGTCTTGACTTTCCCGTAGGCATATGGCCGCTTCCCGACGTTGGTAGGTTCCCAGGTTGTCTTATTTTATAGGCCCTGGAAGATGATAGCCATTTAGGGGCGCGTCCAGTGGGGAAACCCGGAGGGGCGGTCTTAGTTTTATTAAAGCAATTTATGATAATAAATTGGCTTTATATTTACATTTCCTGAGTATAAAAAGGGAAATGGGATAAAGGTTTGGCTTCGGTAACACTCCCGGATGGAAGAAAGGATGTGGAAGCATAATATGATCAAAGCATTTTCATGATAATGAAAATGGCTTTGAATACATTTCCCGAGTGTAAAAAGGTAAATAAGATGACATAAAATGGAAAAGCATTTTTATGATAATAAAACTGGCTTTTAAAAGTATATGATTTGTTAAAGCAATTCATGATAATGAATTGGATTTTATATTTACATTTCCTGAGTATAAAAAGGGAAATGGGAAGTTTTGAGAAAATGAAAGTATTGATAAATACTTTATATATGAACCCTCAGTCCGGGAGATAGATCCGGATGTTTATGGTAAAATGTATATGTATATATGGATGAATCGAGTACCGAGAGTTTAATGGATCCCGACGATCGACCTTGCCGCATAGTAGTGTATCGGGGGGGGGGGTTCCTTATTTGGATTTCGCTTTGCGAGACACCCCACGCACGAATATGACAATGTGTTGAGACTGGGGAGAAGTTTAATCCTTAGTGCTCTAATATTATTAGTTCTTATGGTATATATATTTATATATATCTTTCTGTACTGAGGGACTAGCGGATCTCGATGATCGACCATGCCGCGTAGTAGTGTATCGGGGGGGTGGGGGGTCCTTATTTTGATTTCGTTTTGCGAGACACCCCACACACGAACATGGCATAGCGTTGAGACTGGGGCGAAGTTTAGCCCTTAGTACATTGCTTGGACTATCTAGGGTTGATAGTGGGTTGGGTGATTGACTAGTTTAGCAGGATAGCTTGTCTAGGATGTTTAGAGGGATGCGCTAGGAGTGCTCTATTTGTGGAGAGGTGAGGGGTATCTCATGGGAGTGCGATACCAAACTTAAATATGAGATAAAACATATTT
The DNA here is from genome assembly GCA_949130495.1 of Sambucus nigra. Classification (NCBI taxonomy): domain Eukaryota; kingdom Viridiplantae; phylum Streptophyta; class Magnoliopsida; order Dipsacales; family Adoxaceae; genus Sambucus; species Sambucus nigra. The sequence goes on from OX422208.1 coordinate 120,933,836, forward strand.
TTAAAAATAAAGCATTTATGCACTTGCAAAATATTTTCAAAACTCGGGCTCTGACCCGTTTATCTACTTTTCCTTTCTTGCTGTATTATATATATATATATATAGGTGTCCAGACACAGGGACGCCTGGATGGCACTTCTTTTGAGTCAAACGTCTGCTGCAGCAGGTGTGGATGCATGCAGGATTCTCGATAGACGCTTCTATCCTTGTACTCTAGAGAGGAGGTATTGTATAAACATTCGGATTAATAACCCAACAACATTTATTTATTCTTTGAGTACATCATTCGATATGGTTGTATATTTTGACCGAGTGTTCGGTTATTTTATTTCATTTCAGTTTCATTTACGCAAAACTGTGTGGATGTTTTAATCATTGTCGTTTAAAAAGAGTAGTTAAGTAAAAATTTTAACGGTCGCCTAATAGGATATTAGTAATTAAATGGATTTTCGACAGTGATGCTAAGAATGATCCATATGTGACTCCTGTTTTAATTTGATATAGGAGTGATCGCCCGGTATCCCATTAGGTGGGTTGTTACAACTTAGAGTTACAATTTGAACATCAAGGTGTGAGTTTAAGCTCATTATTGAGTGCGCAAGGACTGAGTATAATACAAGCGCTTAGTGGTATGGCTCCTGGATAGAGATGGGAGTTCAGACCACATTTGGTTAAAAGAGGGCATGAGGTTATCTCGATCGCGTATTTGAAGTTGACGGACCTCCTCGATCGACAAAGTTAAGTAGTAGTGTATTGGAGGGGTTCCTTGTTTGATCTCGCTTGCGAGACACCCCACGCATGAAACTAATAAACGTTGGGAGTTGAAATAAGTTAGGTCTTTGGGATATGAGTTTATAACCTTTGCAATAAATCAGAGTATTTTGTGGGTAATCATATCCATAATATAATGGAAGTTGTACGATGGGGTGTATGGGCGCCCTAGATAGTTCGATTGTAGTATTTTTCATAATTGTGAAAGAGTAAGTAGTTGTGACTTGAGGATTTACTTGTTTATTAAGTGAGGATAATTTTTTCCAAACTTTGTCACGAGGATGGTATAGGGAGGATTGCGTAAAGTTTAAATTCGATTCAGTTGAAACTATATGGTGAGACTTGGTGTAACATCAATGGGGATTTTCGTTAATGTACTTTATGGGTGGTACAACATAGATTACTTGCGATGTGAGATTTATACTCAGAGTTGACCTTACCAGTATGTCATATCATTCTGAATTTCGGGACGAAATTCTGTTATAAGGGGGGAAGTATGTAATACCCCGTGATTTTAATGACTTTTAAAATGGGTTATATTTTAGATTAATGGATTAATTGGATTTTATTATTAATTAATTCATTTGGGTTTTATCCGAATTGTGGATATTAAAGTGAATGATTCTGAATATTACTTAAAGATATTTAGGTAATATATGAATGTGATGCTATTGATGTGGCTGTGTGATACTAATTCAGTAATTTGAATTTTTAGTCGGATGCGGTATGGGATGTGTCGGGACTAATTTATTAAATTAAAAAGGAAACTTATTTTAACATTAACCTTACAGTCATTTCGACTGCGTCATTGCATCCGAAAGGGTTGAAATAGTCAGAAAAGTCTATTTGGATGTTGGTTTTGGGTCTCGGGTCATTTGGAAATGAAAAGACAACCCAAAAGGGCATTTTGCTCATTTTTACAAGGGGATAAATAGTGATTTCGGATTTTGTCTTATTATAAATATTTGGAGATTAGTTGTACGTGGTTTATTCATCTCTTCTATAAAAAAATTGAGAGGTCATCTTTTGAGAGAAAGTGAAGGGTTGCTTGGGAAGAAAAGAAGTTTGCTTGGAAAGGAGAAGAACCAAAGACCAAAGGTCACCACCATCAACCACCACCGGAAGTTGGCTGGAAAAAGGGAGAACCACCTGTGATATACTACACCAAAGGATCCGATCTTCATTAGTGGCAAGTGTTTCATAATTGCAATCTAAGTTTGTATATTGTCCATGTTGAAATAGTTATAAAAAAAATGAGATTTTGCGTGTTTGGAAGATGAAAAGATAAAGTTGTTAATGGATTTCTGGATAATGGAGTTATATAGGAATCAAAATCATGTTGTAGGTAGATAGTAATCCACGAAATAATCCTTAAGTTGTTGAAGAAATTCTAAAAATCATTTGGTGTGTTCTTGAAGATATCATGTATATAATTTGCGAGAAAAATAAGATAAATATATGTTTTTAATTCAAACTCTTGATGATGAGATGATGGGAATGTTTTATAACCTGCTAGGTGTTAATGGGTATTGATGATGAGGCATTGGGTGTTGAATCTTAGAGGTTTTTAGGTTCATAAATGGTGGAAAAATGCAAAATTCTAGGAAAGGAGATGAACAGTGACATCTCGCGCGATCTCGAGCAAAGTCGTTCGAGCGAGATGGCACCTCGTGCGAAGTCCCTCGAACGACACGTGGAAGTCGTTCAAACGACAATCATTCTGGTTCAAGCGACAGAGGAATTTTTTGGAGATTTTATCACAGTCCATTTTTAAGTTGTCGGTTTATTGGAGTGAATGTCCAAATAATAAATTCAAATAGGAAAGAATTTTGGGAAAAGTATATGGGAATTCATACTTTAATTATTTTGGTATAGAGAGAATGTACCTGGGTTATAATGGGACTTAGGGAAGATCAGTAAGCCCTAGATAAGAATCAAATTAATGCGATTGGGATTTAATTGATTAAGAATTATGTAAATTAAATTGAAAGAAATTTTGGTTGCTAGATTCATGTGTTGGATTCTAATTTGTATGCATGAGGATTAAGTATAGGTCAAGTAGGTGAGATTTAATATAACACCTGAGTAGACTTAGAGTTACAATTTTAACATCAAGGTGTCAGTTTAAGATCATTATTGAGTGCGCAAGGACTGAGTATAATACAAGCGCTTAGTGGTATGACTCCTAAATAGAGATGGGAGTTCAGACCACATTTGGTTTAAAGTGGGGATGAGGTTATCTCGATCACGTATTTGAAGTTGACGGACCTCCTCAATCGACAAAGTTAAGTAGTAGTGTATTGGAGGGGTTCCTTGTATGGATTTCGCTTTGCGAGACGCTCCGCGCATGAACCTTAACGACGTAGGGAGTGGAGAGATGTTATAGGATGCGAGGATGTTGATTTTGTTGATAAGTCATATAGTGTGAATGAAACACTATAGACTATGAGCCATGTGATGATGGTATTCAATCCTAGTTGATAGAAGATGTGTTTATAAGAGATTAGAAACAATCGATTATAACCCTAATTAAAGGGGGGTTTAACTCGTAGTAATTCGGGAGATAAGTTGATATGGATCAGTAGGATATTAGTGATTTCTTACTAAATAAATATCTTGAGGAAAAACCTATTTAAACCTTGGGTAATGAGTGAGACTCTGGAATAATTAAATTAAAGAAGTAAAGTCATGATATTTTAATACGTAGGATTTGAGAGATATAATGCTACATATGGAAATTATCTTAGGGTAATGTGAGTACCTTGTTGATATAATATTATAGGTATGATAATGCCTATTTGATTGATTGATGATTTATGTGTATGACATACCTAGCTTACTTGCTGTCGATGGGGAGGTTTGCGCGTGAGGGCAGTCATATCCTGATGAATCCATGGGATCTTTGATTTGTCGCTCAAGAACATAGGTCTATGAAAGACTTATCGGTAAGTTGATAAGTCCGCTGACTATGGGTACATAGGTATGTGCGTGACCCATGGATACGAGAACTTTGTTCGCCTCCAATTTATGTGTTGATATTTGTGGTTCGAGGAATCCTTATCGAACCTTTAGTCCCCTATTCGGCTACCGGCGATATTGGGACGTGATAGCAGAGTAATGCATTGCACCGCAGCTGTGACTCGGGGTGCCGTATTATATATGTATATATATATGTATAATGAATTAAATGTATGTATGTAAAGTGGTTGGATCAACCTACTGTGTGATAATTGTAAATGAAGGTGAATTGAGAAAAGAATTGAAATAAGTTAATGAATGTTTATTCTTATAGAATTGAAAAGCTTAATTCATATTAATGAGAAACGATTCATATTAATGAGAAACAATTCATGTTAATGAGAAAAGTATATGAATGATTATACGACGTATGGTATGGGACATACGGGGTTATGATATGGGACGGAATCATAATATGGAAACTAGTGAAGAGGAACCATTAACTAGGAGGTTAATAGGAAACGTTAAGTGTGCACTCTGGTTGAGAGGTGAGAATACCAAGTGAGAGTTTGGATACTAACATGTACATAATAAATGCTTTATTGCACTTGTTAAATACTTGCTGTTTTCAAAATCATTTTCACATCGGGCTCTGACCCGTTTCCTTGCATATTTTCTTTTCTATTGTACCTTCTATATCAGGTGTCCAGCAGTAGGGACGCCAACCTTAGTGGATTATTACGGGCTATGGAGCTATGGAGTATTGCTTAGACGCCTATCTTCATTTGATTCACAGTATTCTTTTAGTTAGGGCATGTCTCCCAAAAGGAACTCAGTTATCTTATTTTCTATCGGAGTCAAATAGTCTTGTACTCGTGTCATTTTAATACATTTACTATTGTGGGGATTACTGTATTGGATAATTATTTGGGAATGTTTATTCCAATTGCATTTAAATTCTTTTGTGTTATCTATTCGGTTATTAGTGTTATAGAATAATATGTGTTGTGTTATTGGTAAAAGTAAAATGGATTTTGTTGAAATTAAAATTTGGAAAGTTTTTAACACCAGCTTAATTGGGTATTGGGTGATTAGTTAATGTTTTCGACAGTGATGCTAAGAATGAGCCAACTGTATATTCTGTTTTAATTTGGTATGGGACTGGCCACCCGATATTTAATTAGGCGGGGTGTTACAATAGAAAACTAGGAAAGTTATAGAGAAAGCTGTAGGAGTGCACATTAGTTGAAAGGGTGAGTATGACCTCAAGAGAGAGTGCGACACTAACATAAATACTAAGCACATTCATGCATTTCTAATTACTGAAAGTTAATCATTTGCTAAATATTTTCAAAATGTTTTGGGTTCTAACCCTTGCTATTAAATATTTTCAAAACCTTTTAGGTGTCCAGCCAGAGGGACGCCAAGCTTGATTTCATCCCTGGGATTCGCTGTTGCAGTATGTGTGGATATTGTAGGATTTGGATAGATGCTTCTTTCATTCTATTACTAGTTTAGGAATGTAATATCAGTTTTTTTCGAGCATGTTGCTCATAGTACTTTCAGTTTATTTCATTTCAGATTGTATGGGATATATTACTCTCTGTTAATTTATTTTGGTTTGGATTTTAGCCAATAGTTTATTCGACAAGTCTTTTATTAATTATTCTGTTCGTTCAGTTCGAGATGGTGTGATTGGTTTAGTTTATATTTTCGAATGTTGGGTTGTTTAATTAAAAAGATAAAATTTGACACTAGATTTTTGAATACTAGGTGGTTAGAAATGTTTTAAAAAGTTTTTCGACAGTGATGCTAAGAATGAACCAGATGAGATTCCTGTTTAATTTGGGATAGCACTGATCACTCGGTATTTTATTAGACGGGGTGCCACAGTTGGTATCAGAGCATCAGGTTCTAGTGTCCTTAGGATCTGTGCGGCTTTTTACGTTCCATCTTAGCGTTCTTTGATGTAGAGCCTTATGATAGGAATGTTGGATTCCTTTATGTACATGCATTTATGTTCTCCTACTATTAAGTATAGTTGAGGTGATTTATATACGAGTTCGATCGGGCTTCGTACACAGAATATCATGGACGATCAGCGAGGGCCGTTAGAAGGATTGCATGAGGAGTGGCTCAACAGAAGACGTGGAGTATTCTAGAAATAGTGATTATGATAGGAGCCACTATGATTATTGTTCAGGGAGGTAACAATATGATGATCGCTTAAGAACAATAGAATTCTAAACACCGTAGTAGATAACGGTGGTGTATTTCAGACTCACCCCGCGAAGTCGACAAAAGGGGGGGGGGGGGGGGAAGTCAGAGGGACTATTTCGAAGAGCTATTGAAGGGATTCAAGGAAGAGAGGAAGTGTGATGAGCCAACGAAAAGAGAGAATTCAAAGGCAATCGTGTAGGGTGGAGTGCAGCGACACCCAGTATTAAATTTTAGGTGAAATTGTTTTCTCATAAAAGAAGCGTTGATTGACGAGGGTCAGTCACCCCACATTGAGAAATATGTGTGGAATGGAACAAAAATTTGGGTACGGTCTGATCAGGAGACCTTCCATTTGCTGTTTAGATAGATATGCGAATGAAATTTCAAAACTTATCATTAGTGGGCAAGATAAAGGCCGATCATAATAGATAAGTTGGCTAGTTTAGTAAAATTTATACCCAACGAAGGGGACAAAGAATATAATGGAGTCTGTAAGTGGATGATGGACTAATGGGTAGAATATATAGGCATGGATGGAAAATCCAGCCAGGGTGACTAGTGTCGATTGTCATCAGGAGTCTTATGTCTATGAGTTTACATCAAAGCTTCCATAAATGAGGAGCCAAGAATATTGGGGGATCTATCCAAAGGGAAGAACTGGATTTAATGGTGCTAGTGAGACACCATAGGGGGGAATACCCGGTAAAGGGTCTATTTTTATGATTGAGGTCAATAGAATTTCTACCAAGTGACGGTGGATTCAAGTAAGGTCGTCAATGCCAACAACGAGTCCTAAAGGGCCAAAAAAGTCGATGGAATAATTGGAGTGCCAATCTGGGTCAAGATTTCCTGATTCGGGGGAAGGACAATTTCAACATGGCCAGTGGGGATAGATAAAGGGGAATGACATAGAGAGGTGTCTAATGTGAAAGTGGGAACACATGTTCATAGTAGAGTAAGTACATGAGTGGGATGCCCGGAAAGGGCAACACTTATCAAAATTTTGGTTTGTTTTGGACGAGAGTGTTATGTTCAGGAACAATTCTAACCATCAGTGTATTGATGAGGGAAAGTATAAGTTTTATCCTCGAGTAAATGGGTTAAATTCTGTGTGATACGGGTGAATCACATAAATTTTTATGTAACACTATATTCGAGCAGGAGATGGGTCTAGTGCGTGTATCGTTAGTGTTACTATGATTTGTATATGTTTATCGTTGGGTAGTGGGGCTCTCTTTAGTCCCATATGCAGGGGTGGATGCAGACACTGAGAGGGTAAAAGCAGTACGAGGTCAGCTCATTTTGAGAGTGCTATGCGAGCATCATTTTATCTTGGGTACAAACTGGTTAGCGATGGGTAAGCAATGGTGGGCGGATACAACAAGACTATTGTATTCGCTATTCCAGGGTAGGATGTATATTTTTACGATATTCCACCTAAAAGAGGGTCGGTATCGCGATAAATTTTGGGGTGAAGTGGACTTCAGAGGCTACAGTTGTCTAGTTATATTGGATCCTGATGCGTAGGAACTTTTACTGATGTAATTTAGGGCGTGGCAAATTGACCATGGAGTGAAGAGATTCAGATCGTTAGTGACTTATCACTGAGGACTTAGTGGTAGTGCGAGCACAACATTATATGAACCCTTTAGAGATGCGGGAGACGATAATTGGACCAATTAGTATAAGGACAAAGCTTTGAATGTTTCGGTTATATACTTGGGTCTACAAAAATCAGTGAACGACAATGCTAGTATTTAATGCATTGGGGAAAGTTCTTTTGGGCGAGTTTGTGAAGAGCATAAGCCCAAATGAGCGTCGGTAGTGGAGAGACGTTATTTGATGCTAAGACACCAATTTAAATGGAGATTATTGGACGTGAGGAGAAATCACTTTGAACTGAGATCTATTGCCCTATAAAGCCAGTACAGTCGGGAAGTGCGACGAAAGGACCACCGAGAAAAATTTTGCACCACAAATTAATGGGTGGGGCAACATCGAGAAGAATTAGAGTGTAAATATGCACGGGATATAGGGTGTATGGGCGCCCTAGTTAGTGTGATTTCAGAGTCATCTTAAATAAAGGGATGTGTAAATAAACATATTGAATGTATGCCTGCAGGGCAGTCAGAAAATAAGTGGAAAAGTGTAGTGAACTGAAATCCGTTTGAGAAAGGAAATGGTCTGACTATATGTATATCAAAGAGAACTACCTCCACCGTAGGGAGTAGAAAGGCGTGGGAGGCCTATGTAATAAGATATCCCTAGGCAAGGGAGAAACCCATATTTTTGGGAAAATATAAAAGAGTATCACTTAGTCATATGCCTATAGTGGTTTTACGCATAGACAAGGTGTAGATTCCTACCTGACGAAAACTGCGCGAGGAATAGAGTTCTTGAGCATGGGAATTGGTGTTGAATGAGACATAGTGAATTTGTCTCCAGGTAGACCATTTAAGGATGGAAAACGGTTGATTTGAGGGTATCAACCAAGAAATTTTTGAAATTTTATAGTTCTAGTGATGGAATTAATGCTCAAGTTGGCAAAATTCATACTCGGGTGATTAAAAAATAATCATGAAGGGGTCAAGGTTTCCATCGGGTTGCTGAATGGATTGACCTGAATAAGAATTGTTATTATGGAATGGGTTATACTATCGAGTAGTATGCCCAACTCTACTATTAACGAGAATGAGTGAAACGGAAAAAGGTGTCGTCTCATATTGTTGGGAATTTGGGTGAGATCTTTCAGTCCCACCTATGGTAAAAAGTGTCAGGAGGTGATAGGGACAAAGTTACATATTGGATTGAACGTGTCACCCATAATTCACTGGGTAAACGAAAAGTGAGGATTGTGCATTCTAGATTTTTGGGTAATTCCAGAGTAGTAATTACCATAGGTAGAGTAACGTGTGATGCCTCGTAACGGTTTAGTATTTGCGTGGAACCTTGGGAGACTTTATGGGAAAAGTTTCATTATCCACCTTTGGTTGATAAGCGGTGGGGAAATAACAAGCTGCTAGGACCAAAAATGGGTTATGGTCCATCAGTGGGAATTGAGCAAGTTGTATCCTTTCGTATAGTTCAGGGACGTAAGGAGGGGTACGTCACCATGGGTAGTCAGGGATCATTGCGGGTACTTGATAAGCACCCAAAAGTATACATTTTATACCTCAAATAAACGATTTTTAGTTACTAATTCTTGGCAAATTGGGTCTTATATGCGTAAATATTTAATGTGAAGGTTTGATTGCAGTTACGGTGTCAAAAGTGTTATTTTAAGGCAAATTCTATTAAGAATGGAGCTAATACCCTGTTCAGTAACCTTATCCGAGCCTAAACCAGTCCCTAAACCGACCCCAAAGCCCGCGTGTGTTTAGTTTATGCCTTTTTAATTTTGTAGATTTTAATTTTGTGCTGTTTTTATTTTTAGGATTTATTTTAGATTTATTTAGGATTTTTAGAATTTATTTGCATATTTTTCTATTTCTTTTTATTTAGTGTAGTTTTATTTGATTTTGATTTTGATTAGTTTTTATTTGATTTTGATTTTTTCTTATTTTATTAAGGTTAGTTTTTAAGAGTTTATTTTTATTTTTATTATATTTTACTTTTTTTAGGCCTTTAGTTTTATATTTTTATTAGATTTTTAGTGTTTATTTTTTTAATTTTATTATTTGAGTTTTTTTTTAGATTAGGATTTTATATTTATTTAATTTTATTTTTTAGTTTGTTAGTTTTATTTTGAGTTAGTTAGTTAGTTTTATTTTGAGTTGGTTAGTTAGGTGTCCAAATTAAACAAACACACACAAACCCCTCTTACACCCATTTACACCAAATCTAAACCTCCACTCACACACCCTACCTCCATACACACCATTCACACCCAAACACACCTTCACCCTCACACTAAACTCTATACACCCTCACCCACACAATCACCCCTACTTCTTCTTCAACCTCACACCAACTTATCTCACTCTGTTTCCTACCCAACCTCCATTAACAAAACCACCACTAAAAACCCACCTTATACCTCCCACAAACCACCATTTCCATCACCACCATTAATTCCTCCCTCTCTCTCATCCTCATACCCAAAAGCCACAACCCATTTTCGTCCCATACCCGGAGCTGCCCCAACCCGCGGCCATATCCAGCCGACCCACCTGCTACCCCTCGCCTTAGCCGTGAACCCGCGAACCGACGTCGACCCAAGCCAACCCGGAATATCAACTGACCTGCTACCGGAGCCCCCACCCGACCTGCTCATTTCCGACCTTACACCGAAGATTCTAACCCCATCGCCGGCGCCCTAACCCAAAACCCGCGGCCACCTCCATACCCATTTTCATCCAATCTTATCCCTCCATGGAAACCAAACCAAGACCCAATATTGTCCTCAACCCAAATACCCGTTTCCCATTTTTAAGCCACAAGCCAAATCGCCTGTTAACAAGCGAAAACCAAAAAAAGACCAAGTCATAAACCCACATGTGTTTTAAACCACCCTTAACCCCAATACCCATTTTAACCCAAACTAACTCATTTTGTCCCAATACCCAAATTACCCTTTTAAATAAATCTGATTTTTATTCCCTCACCCCTCACTCACATGACCTCACATAATCCATGCACATGTGTGCATTTCCCCATTTTAACCCCAACTTATCCTCACACCCCTCATGCCCATTTAATCCCTATCCAATTTACCCTTAGATCCATGCCTACTATTTAAATAAGATGAAGACCATTTTTAGAAGGGATCAATTTTGGAGAGAAGAAAATTTTAGAGAGAAACACCATTTTAGTTTTTTTAGGTTAGAATAAATTAAGGAAATATTTGGTAAATAGTTTTTATTTTTATTTTTAGAGATTTCTGAGGATAAATTGTGAGCAATTCAATTGAGTATTATAATGAATTGATTATTGTTGGATTCTCATATTGGATGGATGGTGCTTGATTTCAAGGAAATAAGAGTTCAATTTCATTTCAAGAGATTGGGTTTGATTGTTCACTTCTCTTCTATTTTATTTTATTAGCCTTTGATTATTTGATTATCATGTTTAATATGATGTTAGGCTAAATCCCCTTTCAAGGGGTGGGGTGAAACCTTATTTGATGTTATTTTGATTTAATTAGTTTGATTAATTGAAAATTCCATTTGAATGTTAATTTTAATCCCTCACCCTTAAATTTACGTCTCGAGAGAGGGTAAATGATTTTCGAGAGAAAATCGAAATTCTAGTTATAATACCACTTTTTTATTCGAACTAGAGATAGGGGTTTCTTAAGTGTGGTATTATTACTTGAATTTCAATTCTATTTTCATTTTCTAAGATGTACATAAATTTTGATGAATCGATCCTAGAGGGTGATTAATTAAAAGGAGTGTAGATCTATTTTTTTAGAGTTGTTGAGGGTTACACTTAATTTTCTAAAAGATTACTATTAAAATTACACTTGCAACGAGAGTTGGTTTGTAATTTTAATATTAATTTGGGAGAATTCAAATTATTAAATTAATTAGTTAGAATAGCTAAAATTTGTGGTGTAATCCCATTCCTTGATTGTTCTCATATTTACTTCCTCACTTATTCTCTTATTTTAATGTTAGACTTTGTTCATTATTTTTAGTCACTTTTTAGTTTATTCTTTACATCTTTGATTTAGTTAGTGATATTTCACATCCTCACCCAAATTGTTTTAATATTGAAAAAAACATTAAAAAAATAGAAAAAGTAAAAATTCCTAAAAGAAAATATAAGTGAATTACAATTGCTTTCCCCTCGCTTTGCCCCCTTGATGTGGATTGATGCCCTTACTTACCACTTTACACTAGTTTTATTATCATTTTTGTAGGTAATTGAGGTTTTGATTAACTTGGCTTCAACAACGACTACACACGAAAGTCTAGTTATCAAATGGCGCCGCGGATTTGATCTTGTAGTTCGTTTCTTTTTCGCACATTGTTATTTGATCTTGTATTGAGGTGCATAGAGATACCATTTATTTTTTATTTAAATTTGTAATAAATAGAAGATAAGCGTGATAACGAAACCTCACAAGGTAGAGAGAGGGCGTCCAAAGGCGAGGAAAATAAGCCTATCTTCTTTGGGTTAGTAGGACTCCCGGGGCCGACTGAGATTGGCGTAATCTCCCCCTGGTTGACTCAAATTTTTCAGCACCCCACGACGTTAAAACTGAGGGAGGTACATTCCTTAAACCCTCGCTCCTCTCCTGTTAGCGACTCCATTATTGTGTGTGCTTGTGTGCTCTTATTTGATTTTATTCTCGCATTTATTTTTGAATGTGTGTGATGAATTAATCAATTAAGACCTACACCCGGTCATTCACGAGAAGAGATTTCATCACCTGAGTCACTCGCTTACCATTGTGTGCTACCCTATCCATCATTAAATTGAAAATCAATCAACTAGGTAGCCCAATAGGAGAATATTTTTGCAAAGGCGATCACTTAGAAAATTTCGTGAATTTTTATCGCCCGCGGACTTAATTAAAATTTGATTTACCTTTTCACTAAATTTAAAGATAAAAATTGCCTATGTGCTAGTTAGGAAATTCTCCTTGACTTGTGTTTGTCCAATTCATTTTTCGGTAGTCGATTTTAGTGAGTTCGTCAAAATTCAAAGAGTCCAAATAATTTTCCCACTCTTTTCTTCCAAAAAATCCAAAAATATTTTCTTTCTCTACTTTTATTATAAAAAAATCCAAAAATGTTTTCTTCCTTTATTTTTCTAAAAATACAAAAATATTTTCTTTCTTTCATTTTTAGAAAAATTCAAATATATTTTCTTTCTTTTTGAAAAACTTCAAAAAATCCAAAAAAACATTTCTCACGTCATGGCCGACGAACGTCCCTTACGGGACTACTTTGGCCATTTTTCATTGGCACGCGACACGGGTGAGAGTGATCCCGAGCCGTCTTTTTATGATATTCTTAGTGGTTTCACCTCTCTCACGAGTACCATTGATACTCTTGACCCATCTATGCACGCACCTCATATTCCATCCCCCTCGGTGACAAGTCTCGACATGTCGTGTCCTTTGTCATGCACCCATTGTTCTTATGCCGATCACTTGTCCCATGAGTGCCCGTACTTTTCACATCCATACGAAACCACCATGGAACATGTGTATCCATATGACACTGTTTCGAAACCCACCTCGGCCTATTATCCCGATGTATCCAATCCCGGGTGGTGTGAGTACCCAAGCTATTCGTGGAGATCTGATCACCCTTCTACGTAATACGAATCCCAACCCGATGTTGTGGATCCTCACACGTTCCAACAGTCATCATGTCAACCTTATGCACCCATTCATGATCAGTTCCCTCACTATGCACCCACTGAATCTCAACCATTTGTTCATCACGAAGGCGATCCTTTCGTGTATGATGAACTTGGCCCCACTCCACACACTTCATATGAGTATTCTCTATATAGTCATGATAGTAGCGAGTTATTTCCACCTCAACCACCTCCACTACCCATCACTTCACCACCATCATCCACCTCCGCTCTTGAAGCACTCTTGTAATAATTTATCATCGAGCAAGAGCAAGCCACTCAAATTCAAAATCAAGTTCTCCAAAGGTTTGAACAATGCCTAAATGAATTTGAGTGTGCGAGAGAGTCAGACATCCCCATGGATCCACCAATTATTGCACCCGAGTGTGATGATGATGTGTCATCTTGTGCCACTGACTTTGAGTGTGACCAACCCTATCCTCTCGAGAATCTCGAAGTTGAGACCATTCCATGGTCCGGGCCTCCAGTTAACAATTGTGTTGACTTACCTTTCATTAGTGAGCCTGATCTGATCCCGTCATATCCAAATGAACCCACCCTTGAGGTTCATACTTCCATTCCCTCCGTATTCAAAAATATGGCCGAGCTTTTACCTTATGCCCATATCTTCTAGGTTAGCTCTGGCTATGAGTGGTCACCATTTTCCCTGGGATAGAATCCGTGATAGTTCCTACCTATTTGGATATGGATGATGTCCCACCATGCATGGCTCCCATTGAGCCTGATATTTCTAATAATTCCTCAATCTCCGATCTTGGTGCCTTGTTTGAACCACCGATCACATTTATTGATGATGTTCTTGTGGAGAAACTGACCACTCCATCTTTAGATACCACGCTTCCTCCTGCGAGTTCCCTTAAGGATCACTCTGCGCCTCATGAGGAGTGTGTGTCTCCCACTCTTTAGTTGGATCATCTTCCTCTACCATTTATCCCACTCGACCTACCCATTGTCCCGTCCACCCCACCAACCGGTTTGGATCTTGATTTTACACATTTCAAGTTTCCATCCATATTTTTAGATCCTCACCTAATACCAACCTCCACCTTCCACGAGAGTATTTGTGGTGCTACTCTCCACTTCCGTGACATCGATCTTGTTACCCTATGTCTGCCACTCTCTTGTGGTGTTGATTTTTTCCTGCGACAGCTCCTTGGCGTGTCACGGAGCGACCATTATCATCATCCATTCATAGAATGATCGTGTGATTTTTATGAGGCCCACCCCATTCCATTTTCCCCACCATTTTGCCTCCCTCAGCAACTAGAGCACCATTCTTATTAGGGCCTCGTTGCCCTCACCTTTCGGCTCAATAAAGTCTGTGACCGATGCCTCTTCACCCTTACCCTAATACCCACCCGCCCTTGGTCCATCGATGCTTTGCATCGTGTGATGTACTTTTCCATACAACTGCATTGACTATTTTTAGCCTTTATCCAGCTAGACTGACAATTCAATCTTGTTTGGGGGTGGAACTCATCACCCAATTTTTCTGCCACCCCGAGCTCTCCTAGTTCCTATCTTTAGGGTGAGATTCCATCAGTCTGGCTGAAGACATTAAACTTAGCGTTATCAGGAGGCAGCCCATTGTTCTGTATGAGTCTCATCTTGTTTGGGGGTGGTGTTTCACATCACCATATGCTTTCCATGTTTATAGACTTGTACACATTTTTCTTTTATCACTTATTCAGGTTCATTTTGGCTACATATGTTCATTTTATTAGCGGTTGATTCTGGTAATCTCTTTCCTAACTTATGCTCTTAATTTTAAAATCATTTAATTTAACATCGAGGAAGATGTTCCTTTTTGTTTGGGGGTGGAGAATTTTATCAAAATCGTACCTTTTTGGAAAAATTTTAATTTTTAAACCTGATTTTTAAAATTTCATGCAGTTTCTTTCATCTCATTTATTGATGTGAATTTTCAATCATCCATCTTTCAAAGTCTAGGAATCAAGCTAGAGGATATTTTTTCTAAATAGCTTATGTAATACATAACAAGGCATGTTGCACCATGAATTTATAGACTCAACAAAATTTGCGCACTTATCACGTCTCTACAGTTTAGAGTTGAAGAGTACTATAATTCTCAAGAGAACCTTAAGGATCGCTAGTAGAGACTTTAGCTTGTGAGATTTGTGCTTTTCACCCCTTGAGAGTGTTTTACTCAATCTCCGAGTCACAAGTTGATTCAACTTCGTTTGGGTCCGCATTAAATTGTTGTATGATCTCATTATTCTTCAATTTTTGGCTTAATCACTAAGAATGTCATCACTTTCGAGTTATAAGAAATGCGTGTTTTGAAATTTGTCCCAATCACTTGATTTTCACCCATTCACTTCACTTCACTTATTACATTCTCATATTCTTCCACATTCACATCCATTCCCCTCATCATCGATACACATTCTCCACTCCATTTATATATCATCCATCATCATTTTGAAAAAAAAAAAGAGAGTGTTTTTCAAATGTGAAATGTCTTCAGTGTTGAGAGTATAAAAAAAGAAGAGAGAAAAACAAAATAAAAAATTAAAAATAGCAAAAGAAAAGAAAAAGAAGAAAAAGAAAATTCGAAAAAAAAAGAAGAAGAGAGAAAAGAGAAGTTAGTTTTATGTTATAAAGACATTTGTCTTCATGTATAGAACACTCTTCTATCGCATCCATGTTCTTGCATATCCATGACTCATCCATCATCCATCATATCACCTATCATATCCTACTTCACCTCATACCATCCTTTCCATATCATTTCCCCTCACCCATAAACATCCATATTTTCCCTAGGTGGCAAATGAAAGTCAACGTGGTGCATAAATCGACGTTCTCATTATAGTGATTAGCATTCTTTCATGAGATCATTTTCTTTCTTAATGTACGTTCTTTCTTATGTGTGTGTGAGACGTTTGAACTTGCTTACATTTACCCACTTCCTCACACACAAGAGCGATACGCTAACCCTAATCTCGAGAGTTCATTTGAGAGACATATATCCATGAGATTTGAAGTTGAAGTGTTGATTACAAGCGGCTATCTAGGAATTACTCTTATTATACTCGACTCATTTTGACGGATTCACACTACACACGTTGAGTTCTAGGAAGGATGTGCCTTCTGTATTCATATAGCTAATTTTTTATGCACTTCTAGCTTGTATTTCCTAAAATATTTATCTTGTGATGGATTGTGCGATGATTCTATGTCTAATAAGAGATTGACTGTCGTTGCAAATAAAGAATTTTGTGGGTATATTCCATGCAAACCCTCACAAGACACAACTCGTCCTGTAGGGCAACCTATAGTTTAAAGGCTTGTTGCACATGCTAAGTGCAATTGCAAGTGGCCGCGAAAGTGGTATACTTTTGGTTTCTTATCTTTCTCTTTCCCTCTATCTTATTGCTCGAGGACTGGCAACGCTCTATTTGGGGGTGGTGTGATAAGCACCCCAAAGTGTACATTTTATACCTCGAATATATGATTTTTAGTTGTTAATTCTCGACAAATTGGGTCTTATATGCATAAATATTTAATGTGCAGGCTTGATTGCAGTTGCGGTATCAAAAGTGTTAATTCAACGCAAATTGCATAAAAAATGGAGCTAATACCCTGTCCTGTAACCTTACCCGAGCCTAAACCAGTCCCTAAACCTACCCCGAAGCCTGTGTGTTTAATTTATGCCTTTTTATTTTTTATATTTTTATTTTGTGTCATTTTTATTTTTAGGATTTATTTAGAATTTTTTGAATTTATTTGCATATTTTTCTATTTCTTTTTATTTAGTGTAGTTTTATTTGATTTTGATTTTTATTAGTTTTTAGTTTTTATTTTATTTTGTCTTATTTTATTAAGATTAGTTTTTAAGAGTTTATTTTTAGTTTTATTATATTTCTCTTTTTTTAGGCCTTTCGTTTTATATTTTTATTAGATTTTTAGTGTTTATTTTTTTATTTGAGTTTTCTTTAGATTAAGATTTTATATTTAGTTAATTTTATTTTTTAGTTAATTTTATTTTTTAGTTTGTTAGTTTTATTTTGAGTTAGTTAGTTAGTTTTATTTTGAGTTAGTTAGGTGTCCAAATTAAACACACACACACAAACCCCTCTTACACCCATTTACACCAAATCTAAACCTCCACTCACACACCCTACCTCCATACAGACCATTTACACCCAAACACACCCTAACCCCCACACTAAACTCTATAAACCCTCACCCACACTATCACCCCTACTTCTTCTTCAACCTCACACCCACTCATATCACTCTCTTTCCTACCCAATCTCCATTAACAAAACCACCACTAAAAACCCACCTTATACCTCCCACAAACCACCATTGCCATCACTACCATTAATTCCTCCCTCTCTCTCATCCTCATACCCAAAAGCCACAACCCATTTTCGTCCCATACCCGGAGCTGCCCCAACCCGCGGCCATATCCAGCCGACCCACCTGCTACCCCTCGCCTTAGCCCCGAACCCGCGAACCGGCATCGACCCAAGCCAACCCGAAATCTCAACCGACCCACTACCGAACCCCCCATCCGACCTGCTCATTTCCGACCTTACCCAGAAGATTCGAACCCCATCGCCGGCGCCCCAACCCAAAACTCGCGGCCACCTCCATACCCATTTTCATCCAACCTTATCCCTCCATGGAAACCAAACCAAGACCCAATATTTTCCTCAACCTAAATACCCATTTCCCATTTTTAAGCCACAAGCCAAATCGATTCTATCACCTGTTAACAAACCAAAACCAAAACAAAGATCAAGTCGTAAACCCACATGTGTTTTAAACCACCCTTAACCCCAATACCCATTTTACCCTCAACTAACTCATTTTACCCCAATATCCAAATTGCCCTCTTAAACAAATCTAATTTTTATTCCCTCACCCCTCATTCACATAACCTCACACAATCCATGCATATGTGTGCATTTCCCCATTTTAACCCCAACTTATCCTCACACCCCTCATTCCCATTTAATCCCTACCCAATTTACCCTTAGATCCATGTCTACTATTTAAAGAAGATGAAGACCATTTTTAGAAGGGATCAATTTTGGAGAAAAGAAAATTTTAGAGAGAAACACCATTTTAGCTTTTTTAGGTTAGAATAAATTAGGGAAATATTTTGTAAATAGTTTTTATTTTTATTTTTAGAGATTTGTGAGGATAAATTGTGAGTAATTCAATTGAGTATTATAATGAATTGATTATTGTTGGATTCTCATATTGGATGGATGGTGCTTGATTTCAAGGAAATAAGAGTTCAATTTCACTTCAAGAGATTGGGTTTGATTGTTCTCTTCTCTTATATTTTATTTTATTAGCCTTTGATTATTTAATTATCATGTTTAGTATGATGTTATGCTAAATCCCCTTTTAAGGGGTGGGGTGAACCCTTATTTGATGTTATTTTGATTTAATTAGTTTGATTAATTAAAAATTCCCTTTGAATGTTAATTTTAATCCCTCACCCTTAAATTTACGCCTCGAGAGAGGGTAAATGATTTTCGAGAGAAAATCTAAATTCTAGTTATAATACCACTTTTAGATTCGAACTAGAGATAGGGGTTTCTTAAGTGTGGTATCATTACTGAATTTCAACTATATTTTCATTTTCTAAGATGTACATAAATTTTGATGAATCGATCCTAGCGGGTGATTAATTAAAAGGAGTGTAGACCTATTTTCTAGAGTTGTGTGGGGTTAAACTTAATTTTCTAAAAGATTACTATTAAAATAACACTTGCAACGAGAGTTGGTTTGTGATTTTGATATTAATTTGAGAGAATTCAAATAATTAAATTAATTAGTTAGAATAGCTAAAATTTTTGTTGTAATCTGATTCCTTGATTGTTCTCATATTTACTTCTTCACTTATTCTCTTATTTTAGTGTTAGACGTTGTTCATTATTTTTAGCCACTTTTTAGTTTGTTCTTTACATCTTTGGTTTAGTTAGTGATATTTCACATCCTCACCCAAATTGTTTTAATATTGAAAAAAGAATAAAAAAAATAGAAAAAGTAAAAATCCCAAAAAGAAAATATAAGTGAATTAAAATTGTTTTCCCCTCGCTTTACCCCCTTGATGTGGATTGATACCCGTACTTACCACTCTACACTAGTTTTATTTTCATTTTTGTAGGTAATTGAGGTTTTGATTAACTTGGCTTCAACAACGACTACACACAAAAAGTTAAGTTATCAATACTTACCCTGGAGGAAGTCACGCATTTGACAACAAGAAAATTGGCACCCATGCAGGAAGGAAATTTCCAAACATAGAGACAGTTGAGCAGATGGAGTATAGACTCATCTTTTGAGGCACTATATGGTCATGGGCCATCAAGTTTGAGATTTGTGACCAGGTATTGGTTCGGATATCTTCTATGAAAGGAGTGATGCGGTTCGAAAAGAAAAGGAAGCTAGCACCGAGGTATGTGGGTCCTTTCTTTATTATTGAGAGGGTAGGACCGGTAACTTATAGACTGGGTTTGCCAGAGCATCTTCAGCGGATACACGATATGTTCCACGTGGCATCATTGAAGAAATATCGAAAAAGCGGGAGGGGTTTCTGGCACATTCAACTTGAGGAGATTTACTTGCAGCCAGAAATCCTATATGAGGAGAGACTGGTAGCTATTCTGGATCGTAGTGAGCGTAAGCTGCGGTCTAAGGTTGTGACACTAGTGAGAGTGCAGTGGGGTCATCACAGCGTTAACGAGTCTACGTGGGAGTGGGAGGAGGATATGCGATCGCAGTATCCGAGTTATACGCCACAAGTATGGCCTAATTTCGGGGACAAAATTCTTTTGTAAGGGGGGAAGTACGTAACACCCCATATTTCTGTGCATTTAAGATTTAATTAATTCGGATAATTTTAAATTACTTATGTGTCGTAATTTAGTTAAATTAATTATGTTAATATCCATTTAAATATTAATCAGGAGAGTATATGGTTAATATTTATGAAATTGAATTACTAAGTTAATAGTAATAATCTATTTACGTCATAACGTGTATTAGTGACGTGGTATATATTTATCTCAGCCGGGAGTTGGATATAGACAAAGTTGGGTGTGAGATAGGAACTTATAATAAATTAATTCAGATAACAATTCTGAGCACACGGTTGAGTTCAGATGGGACGAGACAGTCGAAAATGAGTGCCCGGGGGTAGTAAATGGGTCTCGGGACGTTTTTAGGCATAATCGGACCCACACGGGGGTGTTTGGGTCACTTGGGCGTGGCCCGATAGACTAAAAACGGGATTAGAATATTAAAACTAAATGTAAGAAGTGTTGAACGACAGAAAAACACAGAACTAAACCTAAGAGTTTAAGAGAAAGCTAGAGGGATCAATTGGAGGAGCAATCGGGGATCTTTTTGGAGATAAAACAAGGAATAAATTGGGTGTTCTTCATCAAACCTTTCTCTACCTCAACGAATCAGACTCTATGAACCCAAAAGGCAAGTGGTTAACTTGCTGGAATTTTTAATTGTGATAATCAATTCATATTGTAGTGGGTGTATTACAAATCCGTTTTCGGGTGGGTATTCTGGTAAAATTGGGTTTTCGGTGAATGAAATACTTTGATGAGATTAAGGGTGATATTAATGGTGTTTAATGATTCTGGAGTGTAAGAGTATGAATCGTAGGTTAAATCCAGTAAGAATAGATGTTAAATTTATGATAATAGAGATGTAAAATTCTATTGGATGTTTGAAACCCGGATAAAACCCGAATCTGGAAAACGTTGGAATTCATGGAAATTAGTTTTTGAATTAAGGTTTCTAGGATAATTAGAACCTGTTTTCACGTGTTAATATTATTGATTATGATCGATTAATACTGAGATTGAAGTTAAAACCTTATTTGGGTTAATAATGGAGGAAACAGACAACTCGGGGAATAAGGGTACCTGATCGATCAATTGATCGACCCATGGCATCGATCGTTCGACGGTCCCAAAATTTTGGCAGTTCGTCCAGTTTATTATAGAAGGGGAATTTATTTAAGAATTAAATTTCGAAGTATTTACTTAGGAAAAAATAAATATAAGAATAAATTTTCCTAACAATTATGGGGAATATGATTGGATTAGGGGGTGCTATGTGGGTGACACATTATGGATGAATTTTGGAAAATAAATTCATAAGTATTAAATTACGGGCCAAGTGAGCGAGTTCGGGTATATTGGTCTAGTGACCCAAGGTATTTAATTAACTATTGAGAGGAATATATCAATTTAGAGTCAGACCATAAACTCTGGAAGGTAATAATTAATTAATGTGTAAATTAATTAAATTAGAGTCGGACCATAGACTTGGAAAAGTATTATATTAATTGATGTGAAAAAAATTAGAGTCGGACCACAGACTCAAGAATATTTTAGGGCTGGTGCTACGGATCTTGTGCATGGTAAAGCCGGGAACTAATTATTATATATTTACGATGTGGTGATAGTATATATATATATTGTGTGTGCTATTAAATATCAATGACGAGATATTTAGTTAATTTATATGCTCTAGTGCTATCAAGGGAGGTTGCGCGATGTGGGTGAATCCCCTGGCTTGAGGAGCAGGGAGAGTATATCCCCAAGCCATAGCGTCCGTTATATGGGTGAGGAGCTTATCTGACTTTCAGGAAGGGAATATGACCGCCTCCATTACATTTTTATTTAGTTTTTGATTTGGCGGACCATAGTTGTCTCGGAACTCTAGGTGGGACTGAGTAGCTTGGGTTGATAGCACGTTAGAGAACACATCCGGTGAGTCATTACTCGGGAGGATGGGCTATTATATATTCAACATATATGTGAATGTTATAATATGGTTCTACGTATATAATGGGATAAATAATTATATACGGGTAATTAAATACATTAAGTGAATTGTATTAATGTCATATGGGTTATATATATACATATTCAACATATGTGTGAATGTTGTAATATGGTTTTACGTATATAATGGGATAAATAATTATGTACGTGTAATTTAATACATGGGGAAAATTGTATTATTTATATAACTAGTGAACATTATATGGCTTTCAAGAAAAATGATTAATTAAGTTAAGGTGAGAAACAACTTATAATTCATTTATTAAACATACTCGGGATAGAGTAGGGTGTCAGGGAAAAGTTATAACAAGATCTAATTATGGGATAGATAACTAGGGAAGTTATAGAGAAAGCGTTCGGTGTGCACATTAGTTGAGGGGTGAGTATGACCTCAAGAGAGAGTGTGACACTAAGTTAAATATGAAGCGCATTCATGCATTTCTAAGTACTGCAAGTTAATCATTTGCTAAATATTTTCAAAATGTTTTGGGTTCTAACACTTGCTATCAAATATTTTCAAAACCTTTTAGGTGTCCATCCACAGGGACGCCAAGCTTGATTTTATTCCAGGGATTCGCAGCTGCAGTATGTGTGGATATTGCAGGATTTGGATAGATGCTTCGCTCTTTCTATTCCTAGTTTTGGAATGTAATAGCAGTTTGTTTCGAGCATGTTTCTCATAGTACTTTCAGTTTATTTCATTTCAGATTGTATGGGATTTACTACTCTCTGTTAATTTATTTGGTTTGGATTTTAGCCGATAGTTTATGCGACAAGTCTTTTATTAATTATTTCGTTCGTTCAGTTCCAGATGGTGTGATTGGTTTAGTTCATATTTTTGAATGTTGTGTTGTTTAATTAAAAAGATAAAATTTGACACCAACTTTTTGAATGCTAGGTGGTTATAAATTTTTTAAAAAGTTTTTCGACAATGATGCTAAGAATGAACAAGATGAGATTCCTGTTTAATTTGGTATAAGACTGATCACCCGGTATTTTTTAGGCGGGGTGTCACTCCTGCTTATTCTATTATATGATTGGTTGTTCTTAAATGAGTTTTGATTTTGTTGTTATCAATAGATTGTACTCAAAGTATGGGGTGTCACTCCTGCTTATTCTATTATATGATTGGTTGAATTCGAAAAAATGGGTCAACGTAAGTCATACGACAAGCTCGAGCTCCCCATACTTTTTCTTAAAAGGTTGAGTACATTATTTAAGTTTCATGCCAGATGTTTGATGAAATGCATTATCAAAATTGATTTTTGCTTGGCATGTGTGATTGACTTTCACATTTTGCTAATTTCTATATTATGTTGGATTTCAAGTTTTTGGTTTATTTCATTACTTTCAGACCATTCTATATTTATGCTTCATTTCTTATTACTTTTTTACCTCAACCTTTTGGCTTTCATTTTAGGTGTTTGACAATATTCCAATTCTACTACATATTTGGTGTAAAGTGTGACACCCCGCTTATAATAATAACGGGTGGCTAGCCTTACACTATGATAAAACAGGAATCTCAGGTGGATCATTCTTAGCATTAATTGCTCAAAATATTTAAAAAGTAACTAACCACCCAATAAAAAAATAAACAGATGTCAAATATTTTAAAACAAATATAACATTCAAACCATAAACAACAACAAAATGTGATCATCAATATACAACATGCACAACAAAAGAATATATATACCCGAATAAGTTGTCGGTCAACAGACTATACAATGTAACAACTCTCTAAAATGTATAAGATATACAGCACTACAACCTTTGGGTAAACACCAGAATTACAATTTTGGATCCTTAACTATCTTTACAAGAATGAGACGCGGCTACAACTAAAGTCCTGCAACAATCCGCACATGCTACAACTCCATAAACATAGGAATGGAAGACTCGGTATTGGCGTCCTTGCGGTGGGACACCTATAATGGAATAAATAAAAGAAATAGAGAGAATATAAACGGGCCAGAGCCCGAGGTTTGAAAATAGTTTAGCAAGTGAATTAAAATTCATAATAATTCTGAATGCACGATTTCATAATATAAAGTGGTAACGCACTCTCTTGAGATTCAACCTTACCCCTAAACTATAATGCGCACCCTAACGTATGCATTTTAATCTTAATCAAGCTACCCAACTCGTCTAGGGATGACTCAACCTCAAGTCTACGCATTTACCCCACTCGCGTATCTAGTTTACCCAAAACGTGATCATTTAAATCTCATCCCAAATGATTATATAACAATTCATTTCTTAACAACTTTCACTAGTTATTATCATAACATCTTACACATTATCTTCAAGTCTGTATAATATCAGTCTCACTATTATACGAGATAAATCATCCCTATCAAGTACACATACATAACACAGATAACATATGCATACTAACCATCCCACGGAGTTTTAACTCAATCGATGCAGTCTCTACAATGCTATCATCTTCCAGGGAATTACTCACATACCATCCTGGGTTACCAGCGGTCGGACGCTCACATCGACTTGGTAAAAACCAAATCATAAATGCAGGGGAAACGACCATAGTTCCTCATCAGAAATAAGACAAATCATACCCAAGGCGTCTTACCCTTGATAAATGCCACACAATAAATAAATGGACGCTATGACCTGGGGACTATAGGCTCCCTGCTCCTCAAGCCAGGGGCCTCACCCACATCGCGCAACTTCCCATGATAGCACTATAAGGGTATGTCCACGCAATAGATATATACCATACACACAAGATATATATACACATAATATATACAAACCATCTCTTATCCGAATGTATATATTTAATAATCCCGAATACAAGTACATACCACACCTTACATAGCCGATAATCCACATAATTATTTCCAATATACTTTATTATTCAATCACTCACTTGAACCTTGATCATCAATCACACATATGATATAAATAATCATCACTAATTTAACACCTCGTAAAACCCACGACCTTTCTCAACTAGCCTGTATCCATACTTCAGAAAATTCCTATCACTAGGAGAATTTACAAAAGGATTCGGCATAACAAAATTTTGACTATGCCTCCATAATTGACCTGATGTCTCCCCAACCATCATGCCATAATATTTTCCCACATTTTTACTCATAAACATGTTTATCATATTATTTTAGAGTGTTTCCAAGCACCAAACCCAATTGGAAAGGAGTTACAGATGAGTTAAAAGTCTGTCGCGATCGAATTGAACCGAAGGTTCCAAAAAATGAACCGGTCCGCTACACCGAGAGTGGCGAACCGAACTGAAGACCTTTAAAAATTAACGGGTCCGCTGTTAAAATGAACCGATCCGAGGATCAGAACCAAACCGATCCGTCTTGTTCAGATTTTGTTCCTACGAGATTTTTCCCTTACATCTCAGGAACCCATTTCTACTAAATTTTAACATCATAGATCAACCTAAATATAATCCCAACCTTTTTTACACCATCAAACCCATACATACTCATAAAATGCTAGATTTCAACACAATATCTAAGGCTTATCATAGATATTCAACATCACCATAATTTATCCACAAATTATGAAATAAATCACACACATAAGCATTTAGCAAGTTTAATCACTTGCCTCAACTTCGTAGGGTCTGAATCTTCCTCAAAGTCACGGATTTCACCGAAAATTTCCAAAGCTCCAAGGTTTTGTCCTATTTTCTCTTCTTTCTCAAGTCTCTCTTTCTCTCTCTCTCAAACGTTTTTTTCTCCTCACAATGAGATTGCCTAATAACCTATTTTCTATTTACCGCAACTTTAAATGTTAATACATACTTAAAATGACTGGTATACCCCAATTCGAGTCAAAATAGCAAAAAAAAAATTGGAACCCAAATAAAAACCCTGGGCAGTCATTTTGACTATCTCTACGAGAACAACCGTGCCCTTCAATTTATCATCCGAGACTCCGAACTAAAAATCATCACCCAACCTCATAACTCACTCAAATATGCCCCGGTTGAGAATTAACAAATTTTCGTCGCTAATACACGCATGCGACGTAATAGCATGCCACATAATTATATTTACCTTATCACACTAGTAAATATACAATTCACATAGATATTAATCATTCTACCCGAATTAATATTCATGTTAAATTTTCGTTTTGATTCTCAATTATATTAAATCACACACACACAAGGTAATTTAATATAAAAATGTAAATACAAAAAAGTAAGGGGTATTACATAAAGCATTTCTTGATACAAGATGTCAATTAACTCTCGATTTTCCCAAATGTAGCTGAAATGATTCAACTACCATTTGGTAGGCTTCATATTCGAGTATAAATAGGACCATCCTCAAGGTTCAGCTATCGTATTCGAGGAAGACGAACCAAACTTCATGGGCTCATTTTACTCCTACTCAAAGGCCAATGTAAGCCTTGCAGAATCCAATTTTTCATATATGCGCGCTCTCATAATTTTAATGTAGTGCTTAAGACATCGACATAATTCTGACTTACCACACAATTTTTTTAAAATTATTGTACATTTTGCTTAAAATAGGATACATATAGTGCTAGATAGTTGGAATTTGGTGGGATATTACAAAGTAGTAGGGAGAAATGGAGAAATGGATGACAAAGTTGCTTGTTGATTACTTTTGAATTAGGATGAGGTATGAAAATAGGTTAATGGAATGCTTTATGTTTATATATCTAAACATATTACTATTACTATTAATAGTCATTTTCTTTGGTGCATAATACTAATAATCTAATATTAATATACGCATAGAGCTGTTGATATATATTCGTTGGAGATTTTGGAGACAAAAGATGAATTTCAAGCGATACTCTATCGCAACGCAATATCTGCATTGCCACCATGACTGAATGATAATATGTCATCTTTGTCATTTTGTCCATTTAAAGAGTCTAGGACTATGACTTCAATAATTGCAAGTATATCCATTATCGCACTAAAGCAACTAACTTCAGAACTATGAAATTTTATAACCTCGCGCAGTCTCAAACGCTTTCACAAACATAATACTTTGATTAATGTATAGTTTTCTAAAACAATTTATAAATTCTGAACGTTAACATTGCTTTATAAAAATATTTTTTCTTAAAAAAATTGTATTTGCATTTATAGAACAACCTTTTAAAACACATTTTATATACAAAAAAATGAAGTTAAAAACTATAGTTTTTAGTAAACTACATTATAGAAATACAATTTTTATATATAATAAAATATTTTATACTTATCTTTATAAAATTAGGTTTTATTAAAAAAATTATAAAAAAGTGTTAAAACAATATTATTATAAAACAATGATTATATATTTATATTTTTATAAAAATAGTATTGTTTAAAAAAATAAATTATATTTATAAACATCTTTTAATATATATATATATATATATATATATATATATATATATATATATATATATATATATATATATACGCGCGTTCTATTCTTTTTTGTTTTTTTAATTTCCCCTACTTTATCACTAATTGTTCTCCTTTTTGCATTTCAATTTCACAAGCAAGTATTTGTTTGGCATCAAATATTATATTAATGAAATACATATATTTGTTATCCTTTTATAATTTTTTTCTCTATTTACAGCATGTATCACACAAATGTGTAATAAGACTTTTAACCTTAATTATTTTACCTCTATTGTATGTGTGTGTTTGCATTGCATTGTGTAATATGAACTACAAAGCACTCGCGCATAACGCGGGACTAAAAACTAGTCTTATAATTAATATTTACACCGTAAAATGTGAGTTCAAATCATTTAAGGGCCCGTTTGGTTCTCTATTCTGAAAACTCAATTTAAATGCTATTTTTAATTACAGTTTTAAATTCAGTTTTTGTGTTTATAATTATTGATGTGTGTTTGGTAAAATAGTTTTTAAATACAGTTTTTTGAAATTTTGACAAAATTGGCAAACATGTATATTTATATTATACATGTATGTATATATATATATATAAACACATACATAAAACTTTCATATATACATGATACATGAATGTGTATATACATACGTACATACATACATACATACATACATACATACATACATACATACATACATACATACATACATACATACATACATACATACATACATACATACATCATACATTATATACATATACCTTTAATATCATGTATTTTTATGTATATTTAATGAGGTATGTTGGGGAGTTTAACTATATATATATATATATATATATTGCATGTATACTTCCCAATAAAATTTTATACATACATGAATTGATAATATTTTTTAATACATATGTAGTATATGTATATTTTATATTATTCCATACATGTATAATACATGTATAAAACTATATATAAGTATCATGTATCTATTCATATTATTATTTAACATATAGATCTTACTATATTATATAATTTTTTAATATAATTATACGTAATTTATTACGTGTACATATATATTTTTTATTTATATGAATTGCACATCTATTAATGTATTATGTATGTATATCATATATGAAGGTAAAAATGCATTAAAATATTAAGAATGAATAATTCTGAGTTGGAAAATAAAAAATAGAAGTTATAAAACACCCCTTTGCTGTTTTCTGAAAAACACAGAAATATTGTAATTTAGTGTTTAAAAACAAGTTGTCAAACACAAATTTTTATCAGAATTGTATTTAAACACAGAAAACAGAATTATAGTTGCAAACCAAACAAGCCCTCGGTGTTTAAAAACAGGTTGCCAAATGCAAATTATTATCAGAATTATATTTAAACACAGAAAACAAAATTATAGTTGCAAACCAAACAGGCCCTTACTCTCTCTCAAGAAATGCTCAATTTCTTCTAAATCAACGCACCCACCTTTTTCCCTTCAACTACCCTATGTTCCTCCATTCCTCTCTTTTTGTAATTAAATATGTTTAGATCAACTTCAAAGGTCTCCTGTAAAAACAAATGACACCAAGTATGAGAGCCCTATCATCACCTTACCCTTTTTCCATGCCTTAACCCACATGCACCCATACCGGAGTACACCCAGCTGAACTATTAGTATGGAAAGGTCAGATGGGGTCAGTTTTAATAGTGGGTGCTCTACCAACTTTGATTGATTTGAAATATGCACCGACAACAGTTTCAGATTTCTATTGAAACTCTTGTGGTTATTTCTATTCTTCTAGAGGTTTGAGTGATTCTTTCTTTATGACCGCCACTTTCTATGGATTTGTTTTATACCCACCGATATAAAAAAATTCATCTGCGTTTCTTAAAAAATGGGCTCATTAGGATAAGACTGTCCACGACACGTAAACCTCTCATGATAACAAGTAGCCTAAGTATGTTTACACATAAGACCATACATAATAGGCATCCACAAATCCTATATATATATATATATATATATATACCTACTCACTCCATTGGATTATTTCAGTAATTCAATTATTATTCTATCGATGATCCGGTCATATATTCACTTGCACCTTTCGTGACCCCAATCTAATTTACGAACAAACATTTAAAGGTCAAACTAAGCCCCGTGGTTCACTCGTATTTATGATAATTTTTTTTATGGAATTAACTATGAGATATATCACATACTTTGCTAACCAAAATTCTCTTCACTTGGAAAGAAATTATGAACTCAAACCTATCAAAATTGAACAAAACCGATATTCTTTAATGTCAGGTCCCCCGAATCGATTTATGGGGACATGCGAACCGATTCGAGGGTACAGCCGAACCAATTTGAGGGGACAGGCAAACCGATTCGTTGTAGTGTTCACTTCTTCCTGCTACGGGTTTTCACCATTGTTATACCTCCAAACCAACATTACCCTATCCCGAATTCCTAACATTATAGTAAAATGTATCAGCGATTTTTAATGTACAAGAATCATTAAATCTTTACAAAAAAACCTCAAATCATATTTAATCAAAATCTTTAAACCCTAGATTATTATTCATGTTCAAGAACCTCAAAAAAATTCCATATTTATCCCAAATTTCATTATATTTCTCATCAAATTCATCCTATATGTATAAGGGATCAAGTATATTATCATTCCTACCTATAAGAATATGTTTATGTCTCTAATTTTAAGGTCAAAGTTCATGAATTTCATAAAGTAACCATCCTATTCTAACATGGATGGTATATCAAATCAGAAATTAGCAAGATAAACACTTGCCTTAATTTGGAAGTTTGATTTATGCAGAATTGGTGGTGAGATTTGTGTTCTCTTCTTCCCGATCTATAATCGAGTTGTGGTGGTGGTGGTGCAAGAAGGTGTTTTTTTGCCTTGGAACCCTAGGAACAACTCTCCTTCTCCTTCCTCCGACTCTCCCTTTGGTTTGGTAACTGATAACTCTAACTCCCTTTACGTGATAGCAGATATAATCCTCTAATTTTCGTGGGTTTATTTTCTCTAAAATTTCAAAATACTGAAATACTCTTTTGGGGTGTCGACCTGGCCTAAAAATGCCCAAGACCCAAACTACTTTTCTGACTATTTCGACCCTTCCGGACACACTGGCACACTCGAAGTGACCATATGGAATATCAACAGTAAAATTATATTTTATTTTCCAAATTAAGTTGCGACACGACTGACATGCGTATCCCGGTTAAATTTATCATAACTACCGTATTTCTCAGTTTTGACAATTATAAATATTTCCTTATCATTATTATTACTCATTCACCAAGTAATATTCAATATAAATAAATATTAACCCTTATCTCGATAATTAATATTTATTTTACCGGATTAATTTTCCAAATATTATTTAATTAATCCTAATTAATTCCCAATATAAAAATCAATAAAATCACGAGGTGTTACATTCCTAACCTTTTTATTGCCAAAATGGCCACTCTTTATTTTGTATACTACTTATTCACCATCAAAAATATTAAGCACAACATATTTATTTACACTATTAATTATTATCTATTTATATTATTAAAACTATTTAAAATAAATTTTAAGTAGTTTTTTTTTATAAAACCCCTGCGCATTGCGTGAGGTTCATACTAGTAATTCAATAATAATTGGAACTTCACCTTCATAATTGGTACTTTAAGTCCATAATCTATAACTTTAAGTTCTTGTTATTTATTTATTTATTTGTGAGAATTTATGGTTCTACGCATAAAATAAATATAACTTTGGGTTCAATTTTATTAATATTTAGGGACTTTGAAGTCCTTATCATATCGTATCAAAAATTCAAGATTAGTAAGGCGTAAAATTATTTGAAACTTTAGATCCATGCTATAAATAGTCATTATGGGACTTGTAATGTTCGTACCCATATTATATAAATAATCAAAACTTATAACTTGATTAGAAGGACACAAAAATGTTGGTACTCTAGGTTCAAATTATAAATAATTGTTAGGTAACTTTTAGTTTCCCTTTTCCTATTATACAAATAATCAAAACTTCAGGTTTGAATTCAGGGCATACTTTATTCTAACTTCATGTCCAAAATTTAAATAGCAAGTAGGTACTTCAGGTTTCAATTTTTAAATGATTTAGGAACTTATGGTCCAAATTTAAATAGTAATGGGAAACTTTAGACCCCAGTTTTTAATTAATAATAATTGATATTTGATTATACGCATTATAACCATTACATAACATGTGGTAATAAGGTAAAGTATTATGTATTGCTTAATCTCACAAAAATAGGAACTAAATTAATACATGTATGGTGCTACAAATTATTAATACTATTTAATTGAAATTTATCTTATTGATGGTTGACTACTCAAATATTCTCAAAACGATTCTTAAATCATGATCATGCTAAGTATTTAATTGGATCACAAAAAACCATTCCTATTGTTAGATACTTTAAGTAAATAAGAATACAAAAAAAATCCTATGTATAAGACGAGAAGGAAAACTAAAACAGAAACAAGTAATGTCAAGTAGCAAAAGTTTTAGCCACAACTTAAATGCTTAGGGATTTTTTTAATCTAAAATATTAAAGCAAAGGTTCCCATCAATTTGTCTTTTTAAAAAAAAAAACTAATTACCCATCAAACTATTGTTTGTGATTTCTAACATCAAAGCTTTACGTTTATGATAAGCAAAATGAAATAATGTCATATCTTATTTGTAAGGACACAAATTTCCAATTGAGTCTTATGTAGTGTTGACTTAATCCCGGACAAAATAATTTGAGTCATAGGATTGAAGTTGTTTCCATCCAAGCCTATGACATGTTTGAGTTGGAGATGTAGCGGCCAAGATTTCAAACTCACTCCTTTGCCAAGTTTAGTGCTTCGTTTCTACAACAACAACTATTGGATTTCATTGTCTCCAAAAGGTATGAATGCATTTAATATATATAGGAGACTTGGAATATTTATTATGGGTGTAGTCTTTGTAATTTTGTCTAAAATGACTTTTTATTTTTCAGAAATTGATTTTAGGACTTTATATAAAAGTTTGGACTTAAAATGAAAATTTTGAGAAATTTATGTTTTTTTGTTCGAAGAGTCATTTGAACGAGAATGTCGTTCGAACAAGAATTCGAACGAATTTTGCCAACGAGTTTCCCAAAAACTCTCTATTTTTTTGTCATAAGTTCCGGTCTAACGACCTCGTTCGAAAGGTTTTTCCAACGAGATTTTAGCCTATTTTCCCTCTAAAATCTCGTTCGAACAATGTCGTTCGAACGACCTGAGAAAGTCGCTCGAACGACTTTGGCGGGAAGGCTAAAATTCTGCCTGTTTTTGGTAACCTCCCACTAACCCACTTTTTGTACCTTCTTTTAACCATTTCGTGGGATCGTTTCTTAGCAGAACTTTTGGGAGTTTTTCACCTACATTGAGAGCACATCTTTCTTTACCAAAAGTTTCCTTTTGTGTTTTGATGTCTAACTGATTTTATTTCATAAAAACACATACACACCCATAGTTTTGTTTAATTCCAAGTTTCCATATATATATATATATATTGCTTGGAGTTTGGTTTGACACCTCTGGTTTTCTCTACAACATCAAAGAAGAGAGTTTGGATTTTATTCTCTACCCACAAAGGAGAGTAATAATTTGTTGTGGTGTACTCATTCGAAGAAAGGCTTCACATGAGGGTGACGGAGACCAAAAGCCTCATCGATGGATTCCAAAACTGTGGAGGAGTTCATGGTTGTCAACTAGGCGGAGGTAGTTATAAGAAGACGCGACAAGGCTTGGACGGACTCAAGTCGTGTGTAGTAAGTCATCTATCTTGTAATCATAAAACCATACTTAGTGGAGTTAAGGATAGGGTTGTTTGAGGTTTTTTCCATTTGGATTTTCGTCGTACATCGGCGTGTAGTGTGATTGGTTTATCTTTATCTTGCAAAAATTACTTAGAACGTATGCTTAGGATAACTCAAGATAAAATTTGTTTAATTATCACACTAATATAATTTGGTGCTAAAAATTAGTTTGGGTGAAGTTTTACTTAATTTAATTCAAGTCTAGATTATTTAATTTGATAAAATTTGGTTTGTCCTATTTAGAAAAATGAATTCATCATGTTGGGAAAATTTTATGACTTGGGATTAAATTAAATTTATTCAAGTGAATATTTATGTTGGATTAATTTTAGTTCACTTTAGTTTAGTTTAATTTTAATTTGAAAAAAATTAAAATTTATTGTGTGTGTGTGTTGTGTTGAACCATCGTATTCCGCACTTTAAGGAAATTCATATATTATTTTAAAAGAAGATTTTTTTTTAAATTCTGGGGGCCTCATTATTTATTATCCTGATTATATACGGATATAAAAGACACTTATGAGACGATAGTTTGAAAATTAATTTCCACCAACTTCATTGGAAGTAACGAATTTGATGTTCGTATTCTCATTGGTAACGTGTTATGAGATCAAGGGACAAAGAAATTTTTTAAAAAGAGGAAATTTTTTTCATTTTATTATGTAAATACAAAATAGGCAGCACCTATTAATAGTACAAACTAAGGCATCCCAAAAGACTATCATAACTAAAATGACATATTTTACATGTTTTCAACTTGATTTTTTATCATAATATAAGATTGGGTCTTTAATTTACAATTTTGGAAGATGGGGTATGTAAGAGGATATATATGCTCAAGTGTCATTGGCTTTTTAGATTTCCTTATTTAATTTTCAAACCCACTTTGAAATTTTTACCCAATTTGGATTAAAGAAAAATATTTACTTTTAATTAGAAATCATTTTAGTTCGGTAGATATAGTCAAGAGCTACACACTCACAATTGGTTTTAGAGTGGGTCCCCTTATATTTAGGTTTTATCATATGGGGTAGGTATTTTTGTGGAAATAAAGGGAAGTTCTTTGAATCGGCAACAATTTTCGATGGTGGTAACTATTTATATTGAAAAGCTATAATGAGGAATCACTTACCATCCATGGATGAAATAGTTAAAATCGGGTTTCGAATTACCTGTTGTTGTCGATGGAACAAAAAAGAAAAATAATAAATTTATCTAAGACGACAATGACATAAAAATAGTGGGTGGAATACTATAAGAGCATAAGTATGCTCAAAAGCTACATATACGTTGAGTTATTTTCTAAGTAGTCCCACAAAGCTTCATGATCAAGACTATGAGATCGAACTTCTTTGTCGTCATCCAAAAATTTACAAGATAAAAGACTTAGAATGAATTAGTTTCACTACCCTTGTTTTAACATAACTCAAATTAGATTTTCTTAAATTGGAAAATGTGTTAAAACTTGTGTGTGAGTTGATTTGGACAATTTGAACAAATACACTATGCAATATACGTTTCTTATAGAAAAACTATATTCATAAAGATTGCATTCTTATGTGTGAATTTTAAGTACGAGTGTTATGGTTTGTGGACAAACACACTCAGACTGTTTGCCAAAACTCATTTAAACTTTTGAATTGTAAATATCGGTTCGAAATCTCTAGATAAAGCCATGACCTGCCTCGCTGCAGAGCCACTACAATGAAGAGTTTGTTTGCTACAATGAAGGTTCTTCACTGGTACTTCTGTCCAACTCTAAGTTCACTGGATTATTGTACGACCTGGCTTCACTGTAGGTTTACAACAATGAAGCTTTTCCTCATTGTTGCCAAGCTCTAGTGATAACTTTACATCTGGAGTAAAAGGGTAATTTTTCTTAAAGATTGTAATTAAAATGTGAAGATTATCTTTTACAACCATATCTTTTGTTGTGTCCAAGAAGAAATCTATTTTGTGTGGACAAGAATGACTTAGAGGGGTTGAGAGTTTCTATCCACAAATTTTAAAACACTTATTTAATTCATCTTCTTCTCCATAACAAAATAAGGTTAAGATTTTTAGAAAAAAAGTTTTCATTGTTTATCAAGCTAAAGAAATCAGATTTTCTTAAGAGAAAAAACCTTTTTTATATTTTTGAGATATCCATTGTTATCATTCTAGCTTAAAGTTATTTGAATTTTGACTACTTATTTTAAAAACTTGAACAAAATACTTTGTAAAATTTATTCGTAAGAAAATTTAAATATTATCGTTATCTCAAAAATAGTTTGTGAGTTTATTTTGATTAGATAGAGACTTTTTAAACATCCCTTAACCTTTAGGACTCTCACATCCTTAGAAGTTAGATCTACATTAGTTATTTTTCACTTGTTCCTTTGGAACAAAAAATTTCTTTGACTTTAAAGAAGATTTGAATATTTGGTGCAAACGCGTCATTATCAATGAAAGTTGACACCAGCGATATAGCAAGTAGTTGGAGAGGGATTCGTTCTTGATATTCCATATAGAAGATGGAAAAAGTTTCTTGTGAAGGTTGTGTATTATTGAGTCTAGGATATGTTTAAGTTTGAAGTCATTTATCCCTTTTGTAAGACTTTACCTATATAGTGGAAGGTGTAAATTTAGCCAAAAATTTCTTCCGCAAGAATTTTTCCATCGTATAAATCCCAGTCTCAAGTGCGTGATTTAATATTCCGCATTTTGATTTATCTTATATGCTTCATGAACATATATTGTTAAGTTAATCAATTAGAAAATCACTAATTTATTACTCAGACGCTAGGATTGACTTTTGCCCAAATTTTAATTAAAAGCAAATATTACCTTCTTTTTGGTAATGATTTTTAATTTAGGTAGTTTCTCTCTACACACATAGTACTTCAATTGGTTTCAGGGCTAAACCATTTTTTTGTTAGGTTTAATCACCAAGAGGTAGATCTTGTGTGTATATAAATACCATTTAGGTTAGATTTTTAAGGATTTGCCTAATAGTACATCCAATACTTCTTATCACAAACTTCATTCTCAGTCCACCTTTACCTATCGTCCATCACCCGAAAATAAATATAAATATAGTGAGGATAATAATTATAATATTGATTTCTTGACTCTTTAATCCAAATATGATAAATAGTATGACGAGTCCTTAATTTTTTTAAAGAGAATAATTTATTGTCCTCCAAACTCAAAGAATATAAAAATGAGAATAACGATTTATAACTTAAAGCATCTATGGTTGATCAACTTCAAGCTAACTGTCCTCGCATGTGTGAGAAGATTAAGTTGTTAGTGGAAGAGCCACCAATTATTGATTTTAGTTCAACAAAAGTTTAAAAGAAAAAAATAGAGCTGTTAAAAAAAAGGTCAAAACTTTTGAAAGATCAAATTTAGAGTTTTGTTTTAAGCTTGCGCTTTTAAAAGATGAAAATGAATTTTTAGGCAATTTGGAGGCTCAATATCCTTTTCTCTTTAAAAATCTTAAATGTGTTGATGTTTCTTTTTTGGATCTTTTAGACTTTCAGGATGAGTTAAAAGAGAAGAATATTATTTCAAAAGAAGAGGATTAATTTTTTTTTATCAATTTTGAAGAAGAAAGAAAATATTTTTCTACATCTCTTGAAAAATTGAAAATGGATCTTATTTTGTGTAAAAGGTCCAAAATCGTTTTGGAAAAGAAAATTGAAAGTCTTCAAACTGAT
This sequence comes from Sambucus nigra, assembly GCA_949130495.1. NCBI lineage: Eukaryota > Viridiplantae > Streptophyta > Magnoliopsida > Dipsacales > Adoxaceae > Sambucus > Sambucus nigra. The sequence goes on from OX422208.1 coordinate 120,970,968, forward strand.
TTGATCTCGGCCAAAACTGTGACAATAAATCTAGCGACGAGATCATAAAAACATGGCCCTATGAGGAAATGATAAAATATGGTTAGGTTTTCACAAGTTTAATATTTTGGCTTCCACTAGTGAAATAATTTTTATACAGGATTTTTCTCAAAATAAAATAACAAATAATAAATAACTTCCTTTGAAAACTCAAGATAAAAAAGAAAAGGTTGAAAATAATTTTAAAAAGAAGATAAACTTTTTCATCCCATGTTTTATAACAAAAGTCATGTGCTTAATTATAGAATACCTAAAAAGCGCTTTGTTTGTTCTCATTTTTATAAGAAAGGTCAACAATTTTTTTTTTATTATAAGTTGATAAAATTCAAAATTTTGAAAAGGTTGTTCTCAAAACTCAAATGACTAAACCAAAATCGTTCAAATGTGATCATTGTCACAAAGTTGGTCATTTAAAAAAATTACTTTTTACTAAAAACTTTACTTTGAACCTTAGTAAGAATGATAAGAATTTTATACAGAACAACAAGGGTAAAAAAAATTATGATTCTAGGAAATTTGCATCTAAACCTGTTAAAAGACAAATTTAGGTTAAGAAGAGTTAAAACACTTTTGATCGAGTGGGCAAAGTAAGGATAGGTAGAGAAAAAAAATGTGCTTAATGCCCCAATTGAATCCGACGCTCCTCATGTGAGTCATTTGTGGGTTAAGAAGAAAATTTCGAATGGAATTAAAGTTGATAAAAAAAATCGAAATTGGTTCCCTCTACCTCTAAACGCTAGAGGTTATTTTGTTTTTGGTCATAGCATTTGTTAACATTCCACTTCATATATCTTATGTTAGCATATCAATTTTTATTTCATATGTGAGTTTATGCTTATATTTATCATTTGTGATAAATCATATGTGGTTTTTTGTCTTCTTCTTGATTTATCTCTTGATTGAATTGAAAAGATTTTATTTTTAGAATAATTTATTTTGGTTTGAAAAAATATATATAGGATTGTCATATCAAGTTGATATTTTATTAATCCATGCATGTTATATTCTTATTCGTATAAAAGTATATTTATTCTATCTTGGATATGTACTCTTTATTTGTATTTGTTATCCCTGGATTTTGCCTAGTCTTGTACTTAGGCATTACATGATTTCTTAACCTTGACCTTGTTTTTATCTAGATTGATTATCTTAGGATTTCATTGGTTATTTTTTTTGATAATTTAAGCTTGTTGGAATATGTTTATGATTATGTGCTCCATGTATATCTTTTGATCCTATTTCATGCTTTTCTTGGTTGCACATGTTTTTCAACGAAAAATTCAAAATGATTTTTGGTACAATCATGTTTTACCTTTTACTCCAAGCCATATTTTCATATATCAAAATGAATTATTTGATCATTTTTTCGTTTGTTTGGGAATATGACATGTGCTTCACGAGATGAATTCGAATTTTTCTTTTGAGTCTTATAAACTTTGAGAAAATTTAGATTTTGAGAATACATTATCATATCTCGTTTTACTTTACACATTGAGTTTGTGCCATGTTATGAGGAATGCAATAGATTTTAGATCTTATATAAAGCGTTCAAATTTTTAAATGACTTGTGAAGGCGTGTATAATTCATGTATGTGTATGTCAGAATTTTCGTTCATGATTTGAAGAATGTTGAAAAAATCTTATGCTATATAAAAATCACGAGTGAAGATGTGGTTAAGGCTAAAAAATATATTAGATGATGTTACCTTTAAAAATTATAAATAGTATCCCATCTATGTACTTGAGTTAAAGTCGCCACTTGCAAAACAATTTGAACACAATAATGTCTCAAAAAATTTCATATATATAAAATTGGGTAACACCAAAAATATGGGACAAAAGGTTTTAACTAACGGTTAATTAAGGGGGAAAAGTGGTTATTAAAAATGATCCAAAATAGGGTGTATCAGATTTCACTTGAGTCGAATCTTTGCGCTCTTCGTTTTATGATTCATTATCTTAATTGAACTTGAGGTTGGACCTTTCTATCAATGGTGTTCATTTTATTGTTTGCTTTGCACAATCGAGATATGATCTTATGTTCTTGGTTAAATCTTTCATCATGTTATTAGCCTTTTATGGATAATCTTTTATTGATTATGAGCATTGGACATAATACCCGAATTTTAGTAAATGCAATAATATTGTCTATATTTTTACTTATAAAGAATGGGTCTTAATGTTGTTCTCTTATTGCATAAATATTGATTATTCCTTGTAAAACCCTTTATTTGAGATAAGTTGTTAGATTGTTATCCATGATATTACCCATGCTTCACCATTGGATTTTGTGAACATATTTCATAGATACTTACCTTCTCACATGTTTTGGTGTACCAAAATTGTGTTTATATATTTTGAGTTTTAGGATTGGTCTAAAAATTGATTTTTACCAATATCTTGTATATCCTATACTCATATCTCATTTGTGATTCATATTTTGTTCAGTACATTGTGATTATTCCCTCCTAAAATCTTGATGATGGTTTCTATATACTTGGATTACTATGTAATTATTGATCTATTATGCCTTTATATCTTATATCATATGATTCATATATCATATTACTCTATGCTCTTATTATGCTCACTTAGCATGTCCTTCATATCTTAAAACTTATTTTCTCTAATCATCTCAAATAACTATGTTGCTTATGTCCATTTTCTTATATTTCTTGGTCACATCGTCATTACTTTGCAAAAAAAAGGTACATCAAAGGAGAGAAAACTTTACTAAGGAATAATGAATTTGTGATAAAATAAAGTTAGCTATAATAAAGGAAGAGATATAATTTATAATATTAGATAAAGGTAGAGCTGTATTAGGGAGAGTTTAGTATTTGATAAATAAACTATTTAGATATTATTAAAATATATATTTGCCCCACTTTTGACTGAGTTGTATATTGTTATCATATAATCATATCCTATCTAAACTTACATCTCAATTACATAATGTCATATATTAGTTTCAATCCTTATATTATCTCTAATTAATTCACTTTTCTAAAGATTTATTCGTTATGTTCTCAATGATGCTAGTTCTTGATTATATTATCCTTGCCTTTGTCCATTCCATGACAAATATAGGGAGAATGATTCTCCTTCATATAAAAGGAATGTTGATAATACGTTTCCTTCCTATAAAAGCAATGTCGACAATAAGTTCCCTTTATGTGAGGAATATTTCCTTGAAAATTATTTTCTTTGGGGAGAGACTTATTTAAGGGGAAGAAAACTCCCTAAACGAGAGATATGATTATCAAATTTTAGTATCATTATGTGATATTATGACATAGTTTATTGAAATGAAATGGTAATATAAAACGTATGGAATGAAGTATATATATTACATATTATTGAGATATTAGCTAAACTTGGTATATGTTCCTTAGTAATTACATGAACCATGTTTACATTGATTATATCTTGTACTCATCTTATTACTTTTTTTCTCTTGTTAGTTATTTGTGCATTGGTATCTTGATGTATTTGTAAGTTTTTGAAAAGAAAGTAGGTTACAAGAGTTACGAATGATTGTGTCATTTATATCCTTATGTGCCTTTGGCTGAACAAGTCCTGTCATAGGTGATAGATTTGATTCATTTATGTGTAATGTTTTATTTTGAGTATTTTGTAATAGAATAGAAAAAAGGAGACATTGTAAGAGCACAAGTATGCTCAAAATATCCATAGTATGTGATTATCTTATCCCCTTCCAAAACACATTGACTCATTAATTAAGTGGTCCTGAAAAACTTCATGATCAAGACTACAAGACCGAGCTTCTTTATTTTCATCCAAAAAACTACCTCATGCCATGAACAATTGATTCTTGCTTTAGGATAAAGGTAAACAACTTAAAATGACTTAGTTTCACCACCCTTATTTAAATAGAAACCGAATTAAATTTTCTTAAATTGGAAAATATGTTGAAACTTGTGTGTGAGTTGGTTTGGATAATTTTAACAGAATACACCATGCATTATACATTTCTTATAGAAATAATTATGTTTATAAAAAAATCATTCTTATGTATGTATTTTAGTTATGACTGTTCTGGGTTGTGAACAAATATAGTTGGAGTATTTGCCAAAATTCTTTCAAACTTTTGGATGGAAAATACTCGTTCAAAATATCAGGACAAAGCCGCTACCTACCTCGCCACAAACTTGCTTCAACGAAGAGTTTTTTTGTTGGTACTTACAAGTTATCTATATTATTACCCGAATTGTCTTTGCTGCAGGTTTTCTGCAGCGAAGCAATTTCTCATTGCAATGAAGCTCTAACGACAACTTCAGATCTGGCCCAAAAAGACAATCTTTCTTAAATATTGCATTGTAAAACATGACGATTCTCTTTTGCAGCCATATATGTTGTTGCATTCAAGAAACAGCCTATTTTTTGTGGACAATAATGACTTAGAGGGTTTTATATCTTGTGTCCACAAGTTTGAAAACATGTATTTTATTCATCTTCTTTTCCATAATAAATAAGGTTAAGATTTTTAGAAAAAAAGGTTTTCATTGTTTATTAGGCTAAAGAAATCAAATTTACTTAAGAATTTTTTTTTTTTTAAGATATCCATTGTTATTATTCTAGTTTATAGTTATTTGAAGTTCGATTACATCTTCTAAAGATTTAAAAAAAATATCTTGTAAAAATTTTTCTTGAGAAATTTTAAATATTTTTAAATCTTAAAAATACTTTGTGAGTTTATCTTGATTCGCCAGAAACTTTTTGAAACATCCCTCAACCTTTAGGACTCTCACATCCTAGGAAGTTAAATTTACATTAGTGATTTTTCACTTGTTCCTTTGTAATAAAAAGTTTTCTTCAACTTTAAAAACGATTTGAAGATTTGGTGCAAATGTAGCATTATCAACGAAAGTTGACACCGGCGACGTGATGAGCGGTCGGAGAGCGATTCGTGCTTGTTATTCCAAATAGAAGGCGAAAAAACTGTCTTGTATAGGTTGTGCGTTATTGAGTCTAGGATATGCTCAATATAAAAGTCATTTATCCCTTTTGTAAAACCTTACCTATATAATGGAAGGTGTCGATTTGGCTCGCCAACAAGGTTTTTTCCCTCGTATAAATCCTCATCTCAGGTGCATGATTTACTATTCCACATTTTGATTTATTTTATATTCTTCACGAACATATATTATTAAGTTAAGTCAACTTGTAAATAACTATTTTGTTATTTAGACACTAGGATTAACTTTTGCCCAAATTAGGATTAAAATCAAACATTACCTTCTTTTTGGTAATAATTTTTAATTTGGGTAGTAGCTATCTATATGCACATTCCTTAAAATACTAAAGTATTAAATGTTATATTCGAAGCTGTTAGTATTGGTGAGTTTAGATGTACAACAAAATGTACAATGTCTAAGTAATCATGGGATGTTTTGGAAAAAAACCATCGTAATACCCCGTATTTTTGTAGCATTTATTTATTACGTATTGATTCAGGAATAAATTAATAAATGGGATTAATTATTACATGTGTGAAATGGTCATAATAAATTGAATAATTTATATCATAATTAAATTTTGCATGTAATGTTATTTTGTGTTGCATATTATAAATAATTAATTGGTGATATTAATTATATGAGATTCGGCTATGTGTGGCTAAGCGTAAAATAATTAAGTTGTGTATTTTATTTTACGCTGTGAGGTATTACCATGTGCTACGAGGTATTACAATTTGAACAAGACTCTAGAGTGATACAAAGGCTTAGAGATGTATTTTTAATGCTTTAGATTGGGCCCATGGATATATATAGTTTTGGTCCAAGTTTTGGATTAATTTGGATAGTGGTTTGGGTTCATATGGAGGACCAAAATTAGGTCTATTAACAACATGTGGGATTAAGATTATTTAAGGGGTGTTAATCGTCATTAATTAAATACTTTACTGTAAGGACACAAATTTCCAATTGAGTCCTTTGTAGTTTTGGCACAATTTTGGACAAAAATGTTTGAGTCATAGGATAGAGATCTTGACCATCCTTTAAGCCTATGACATACTAGAGTTGAAGACGTAGCGACCAAGATTATAAAGCTTCATCAAATGCCGTGTTTATTGTGCCTCGTTTCTACATCAACAACATTTGTTCCGTTTACTCCCAAGGTACGAATGCATTACATATTTATATAGGAGCTTGGAATAATTTGTATTGGGTGTAAGTTTTGTTTAAATTGTTGTTTATTTTCAGAAAGTTACTTTAAAACTTTAAAATAAATTTTCTGGGTTAAAATCGAATTTTTAGGCTTTTTGGATTTTCATTCGATATTGTTGTTCGAACGAGTTTTTCGTTCGAACGAGAATATCGTTCGAACGAGGTTTGCCAATGAATTGCCTCTGGAACTTCATTCGATATTGTCGTTCGAACGAGTTGGTTTATTCAAACGAGAATGTCGTTCGAACGAGTTTGGCAACGGGATTTCCCATCAGGCCACTGGAACTTCGTTAGAATGGTCATTCGAACGAGACTTCGTTCGAACGAGATTTCAGGCGGGAAATTTCTTTGGCAATTTTGAGCTGTTTTTTCCACTTTTTCCACTACTCTTCCCCCACTAACTTTTAACAGACTTATCAAGTGCGGGAACCATCTTTGGAAAACCAACTTTTTCATTCCCTTCCATCTCCAAGAGAGAGTTTGAGAGCAAAATTCAAAGAATAAAAAGTTCATGTTTGAGTGTTCATTTTTCAAAGAAAAATATTTAAAACACTTTTGTTTTACACCCATAGTTTGTTTATTCCAAGCTTCCATATAAATATCTTGCTTGGAGTGTTTGGCACCAGTTTATCTCTACACCTCAAAGAAGAGAATTTTGGGTTTACTTCTACATCCCTCAAAGAAGAAGTTCGTTGTTTTGCTGCGGCATTCTCACATGGTGAAAGGCACCATGTGTGGTTGACGGTGTACCTAAAGTCTCATTGGTGAATTCCAAGATTTCGGTGGAGCTCCGGGGTTGTCGACTAGGCGGAGGTGTTTACAAGAAGATGCGTCAAGGCCTGAAAGGCGTCGAGTCGAGGAAGTAAGTCACATGTCTTGTAATTGTAAAACCGTACTTAGTGGACTTAAGGCTAGGGCCGTCCGACGTTTTTTCCCGTTGTGGGTTTTTCCTCGTACATCGCGGCATAGTGGTTTATTTATTTATTTTATCTTTTTGGAAAAATCACCTAGAACGCATGCTTAGGTAAAAAGATAAAATCTGGTTTAAATCATTACTTATTTAATTTGGTGCTACATAATTATTTGGGTAAATATTAATTTGATTCAAGTCATTCATTTAATTTGTTAAAATGGGTTTGGCCTAAATTGGTAATGTTGAAAATATAACTTAGGCAAATTTCTAGGACTTGGATTGAATTATGTTGTTAAAGTCAAAAAGTCTCTTGTTGATTAATTTAATTTCACTTTGAACTTTGTTTAATTTTAATTTGGAAAGAAATTAAACTGAGTTAATTTGTTTAATTGAACCATCTCGCTTCCGCATCTCTTTGTAAAGGAAATTAAAATTACTTTTTGTGTAAAATCTAAAAATTGGGGGACTCGTGTTCCAACATTTACATCCAAACATAAACCCTAGTAGCCTAAGAGGATTTGGAGAGCTTAAGGAGACCTTTGGATATGAACAACAAGATCAAAGAAAATAGATCATTCGTCCTTATTGTTCAGACAAGAAATCTATTGCTTTATCATCATATAATTTGTAACTTGTTTATTATTTGAATGCGATTAAACTTATTTTGGGATTAGAGGCATGTTTAGCATATAAATATGTTATTTAATCATGTTGGTATTTAGTTAATAAGGGTTAATGTTCTATAATATCAATGGGTTTAGTAATCTGATTTCTAATTTTGACATTATGCAGAGTATTTTCGTAATTTTATAATAGAAACTTTAGATTTGTAATGTAGGCATAATAATCTTCAAAAGCCCTATATAAGTGTGAGAAATTGACTTCAAATCGAATATTAGTTTGACCCATTAGAATAAACCAGATGAAGTTAGGTTTAGATTGATATTATATAGATTTGAATCCTTAACCATGTTCGGATCACTTTAATTTATACAGAAACATGTTAGGAACATTAATCCACAACCTATATGTTTGAAGGATGGTATTTGGTACTTGTTTAGAGGATTTAGGATGAATTTTGGGTGTTTTTAATGGCTATTAATGAACTGGAGACGAACATAGAAAACTATACCCATCGAATCAATTTGGACCAAAATCGGATCGATCCAGATCTGCTTATCGATCTGGTTTGGGGCGAATTGATCCGATCCTATAGACTCGGTGAATTTAGGTTATTGTAGGGATATTCTAATCTGAATATATATAAAAAGGTTGGGTTTTAATAAAGGTTGGATAGTAATAAACCTTTAACTAAATTTTTTTAAATTTGGTGATGGGTATTTGGATGGTTTCGATTATGCGTGAGAGTATGCGATATCCTATATTTATATATATTGTTTTATATATAGAGAATAATTTTGTTTTGATGTGAACATACCATATTTGGCTCATGGGGAATCTATTGGTAGGGGTTGTGATTTAAATGGATTCGAAACTGTGTAACGTACTCCTAGCTGATGAGCAGGTTTGAGGGAGGGCGTTATATATTTGGCTATACGTTCATTTGGTCACCGACTCGCAACGAGGAAACGTGGATGACTTGATCCATCAAACGAGTTTTTGTATGGTACTAGCCGATGGTGTGATTGTGTAGTGACCCCCTGTTCTTTGTTGTATGCATGTTTGAATTCCATTCGATGAGGGACTCTTATGGATTTACCGACAGGGGCGCACAAAGGTACCTTAAGGTTGATACCTTCATGTGGTTTTTATGAAACTTACAAATATTTAATATCGTCCAGTGATGGACACTTTAATTACTGAACACCAGGTCACGTTAATCTGTTGTGTTGTGAGATCGTGTGTATCTTACTTTTCATGTGACATGAGTGGGGATTGGTAATGGGTTGTATTCTTTACACATGTAACTAGTTGCATCCCAATGTAGTGTATTAATTTTGAGATAGTATTATTAGTTTAGTGAATGACACTTTATATTAGTTAAGCCTTGGGTTGGGACACTCATTTAGTTATTTCACTTATGATTGGGGTTGAGCTATCTCTTGCATATTAGCGTCGACAAGATGATATGTTTATCGTAAATGAGCCGCATGATTATTAGTGCAAAGATATAGTGAAATATTTCTTACAACTTTCTAGGCTCTGACCCAGAACATATAAATATTTTTCAGGCATTCATAGACAGGAGCAACAGGGTTAAGGAGTTCATACTTTCCATTTCATCACTATCGAGTCGTTCTTTTGCATTTCTAGATTAGTTTTTTTCCTTTCAATCATTCAGTTTAAAACTTTTATTCAGAGTTTGTATGGACCATGTTGGTCCCGTTTATTTCTTTAGTTGAGTTTATTTATAGGAGTAGGGACCATATTATTTTATTATGTCGGATGTTGAGATAGTTGATTATCCTAGTATTTATTTATTTCGTCTTATGTTGTGGATGGTTTAAATTCAAGACACTTATCATTATTATTAATAATAATTATAATAATAATTACTGACAAGGATATAATTTGATTAACGTGACTGATTAGCGAAGTATCGAAATGGTCATCCGGCATGTGAGAAAATATGGGGTTGTTACAATTGGTATTAGAGTATCCCATGTACTAGTGTATTAGGTTAGTTGGTAATCCCGTTACATTTTGCGTTGAGTTATTTGACTTATTGGAGACGTATGTTTAGATATCATTATAATCTTAGTCGAATCGTTAGCTAATACGAATCTTGGTTTGTTCTCAATTGAAAAACACATGAGGAAGGAGAGGACAATCATCTGCCAAAAGGGATACTGATAAGGACGCTCAGCAAGAGTAGTAGCCACAACAGTGTCAGGTACCACAAGCACCACCCACAGTGGACATAGCCACCATTATTTCTCAAGTAGTCACCTCAAGGATGGCCTCAATGTTACAACACATTAAGATGCTACAACCACTATAATCGCATGTGGTAGTGCTAACCCAACCACATATTTCTACTTAGGAGAGGGCACGTGGGGTCTTTGCTAAAGGTAACCCACTCGAGTTTGCAGGGACCATTGATATTCTTGTAGCACGTCAGTAGAGGAAGGAGATATAGAGGAACATGAGGATGATTAAGTGTACATATGTTAAGATGTAGATGTTTATTAACTTTAAGTTGGTAGGAGAGGCTTTGAAGTGGTGGGAACCAATTACCACCTTAAAGCAGGGGAGTACTGTGACCATTAGCGAGTTTTGGTTCAAGTTAGATGATAAGTATTTTCCACCAGCCGCCAGAAGAAAAGAGAGTTCTTGGATATGACACAGGGGAGCCGTACTGTTGCAGATTGTGAGCAAGATTTTACCAAACTCTCTTTATTTGCACCAGAGGAGGTAAATACTGAGGAGAAAAAGATGGAGCATTTCATCCTTGGGTTAACATGGAAGATTAGGCAAGCATCTAACTTAATTTTCACTTCATATACACAAGTAGTGAGCACCACGTTATCACACTTAAAGGATTACGAAGAATTATAGAGGGAAAAAGGCAAAAAGAGGCCCAATGAATATTCATCTAGCTAATAGGGCAAGACAGGTGGATGCAACATTCAAGGGACCAACAGTCTAAGATCCCTTATATTGGAGATCTTCCTCATAATAATCACAAAGGTTATAATGATCGTAACCATCACAAAAATCAAGGCCAGGGGTAGTAGTCCTACTAGGGTCAGTAGGTCCAAGGCCATCAGGGTCAGCAACAGGCACAAGATTTTTCTTAACACTTGTTTTGCATGTGGTGAGGTGGGGAATATAGATAATAAGTGTCCTCGGTCAGAGGGGTAGTAACGGTTGTAGTATGTGTATCACATCTCACCCAGAGATGGACATGCACTAACCTAGATAGTAGAGGGTACATTTCCTATCTATGGGAATGTTGGACGTATTTTATTTGATATTAGTGCATCATATTCTTTTCTTAGTAGAGATTTTGCTCAGTCATCAGGGATAATATAATTAACATCAAACACGTTATTGAATATTGGTTCACTGGTAGGTAGAGGTTTGCGTATTCATTCCATATGTAGTGGGATAGGTGTGGATAGTGGGAGACAATAATTTGTAGTTGATTTATTGATATTAGATAGGTTTGAGCATAAATTTATCCTTGGGAAGGATTGGTTAACTAATTATTATCCATGTGTGGATTACTTTAGGAGGTCCACCGTCTTTGCCATTCTGGGGTAGGATGTGTACTTGGTTACAATGTTGCGTACCAAGGGAGGTTCGAGCAAGCATTTGTATTAGATTGATGAGGACACTTCTAAGGGATTCATTGTGTCATTGGACTCTATTCCGATAATTATCTAGTTTGTAGACACATTTAAAGAGATTATGGGTTTATCGTCGAGTGGGGATATTGAGCTTGTGATTATTTTGGCTCCGGTGACGAGACCAATAGCTCACATACCTTATTGTATGGATTGGTCGGATATGAGAGAGTCGAGAGAACAAATTTATATAATTACTTGGTTAGGGGTTCATTCAAAGGATTACTTCACCACGTGGAGCTTCGGTCCTTTTTGTGAAGAAGAAGAATGGATCGTTAGGCTTTGTGTATTTTAATGGGAGTTGAACAGGATCATAGTATGTAACAAGTATATGTCATCTAGTATTGATAGCTTGTTTGACTAATTAAGGGGGCATTACATACTTCTCGAAGATTGATTAAAGGTCGGGGTACCACCAGTTGAGGATACGAGATAAGGATGTCCTAAAGACAACATTCTTGACGTGATATGGATCTTTTTAGTTTACCGTTATGGCATTTGGGAAAACCAATGCACGAGGTTTATTCATGGACTTAGTGAATCGAGTGTTCAAAGAGTATTTAGATCAGTTTGTCATCGTGTTCGTAGATGGCATCCTAATTTATTATTGAACCATAAAGGATCATGCTCAGTACTTACGAGTTATCTTACATATGTTGCGAGACCACCATATCTATGCTAAATTTGAGAAATGTGGTTTATAGTTATGAAAGGTGAAGTTTTTGGGTCACATTATGATAGAGGAAGGGATCTCAGGGAACCCAAGTAAGGTGTTGATAAGGTTAAGCTGGAGACAATCCATGACACCTATGGAGGTGCATAATTTTCTTGGATTGGATGGGTAATATCATCAGTTTATCCATGGCTTCTCGAAGATAGACGAGCCTTTAATGAATTTTAGGAAGAAAAGGGTACCATTTTCTTAGGATGATTTTTCTCAGCAGGCTTTTCATAAGATGATGGCAAGTTAACTTCATCTCCGGTACTCACTTTACCTCGCAGTGGGGTGGCTTACATCATTTATACCAATTCCTCGCTACAAGGACTTGAGGGTGTATTGATGCAAGAGGAGAGACCTATAGCTTATGCTTATGAAAAAATTAATCCTCATGAAAGGAATTACCTCACCCATGATTTGGATCTGGTAGTATTAGATTTTTGCTACAACTGTTGAGGTACTACATTTTGAGGGAGAGGTTTCATCTGTTCACGGATCATAAGAGATTTCACTATTTATTAACGCAGAGGGAGTTGAACATGGGACAATGCCAATGACTAGAGTTTGTGAAAGACTACCAATTTGATATTCAATATAACCCGGGCAATCCCAATAAACATTCGCCTTGAGCTGTAGGTTGATAATGACATTCGATTATTTGGAAGTTGAAGTGGGGTTCTCTTCGCACAACAAATGAGTTAGCGAATGCCTCTGTGAAAGTTCTTACAATCACATCAGCGACCGACAGGTTTGATGCAGCCGTTGGAGATTCCAGTGTGGAAATGGGAAAGCATTTCGATGGACTTTATTACGAGCTTACCTAGATCACAGAGGGGTTATGATTCTATTTGGGTGATTGTCGATCGCTTGACTAAATTGGCACACTTCTTGCCCGTGCGTGCGGATTTTGATATTGCTCGATATGCCCAACTGTTCATTGAGGAGGTCGTTAGGCTTCATGGGGTACCTTTAAATATTATTTTCGACCGAGATAAAATATTTGTGTCCCACTTTTGGCGAAGTTTCCAAGAGGCGATGGGGACCGAATTGAAGTTAAGCTCTTCCTATCATCCTCAAATAGATGGCCAAACTGAAAGGGTAAACCAGATGTTGGAGGATATGCTCCGTATGTGCATGCTTGATTTCAAGGGCGATTGGGAACAATACCTCCCATTGGTTGAGTTCGCTTATAACAACTCATACCAATTTACTATTGGAATGGCGCCTTATGAAGCTCTTTATGGCCGTCCATGTAGGTCTCCCGCTTATTGGTTGGAAGTGGGTGATAACAAATTCCTTGGACCTAAAATGATCCAAGACACTTCTTCAAAAATTAAACTCATTCGAAATCGCATCCGGATAGCCCAAGATCGTCAAAAAAGTTATGCCGATGCAAGTAGAAGACACATGGAATTGGGTATTTGAGACCAAGTTTTGGTGCAAGTGTCACCAATGAAGGGCATTAAGCGTTTCGGGAAGAAAGGGAAGCTTGCGCCGCGTTTTGTTGGACCTTTCCCAATTATTGCGAAAGTTGGCCCCGTGGCGTACCAACTTGCCTTGCCGGAGCCTTTGCAACAAATCCACGATGTATTCCATGTCTCCTCTTTGAACAAGTATAGAAGATGTGAAGGTGCCCTTTGGCACATTCCTTTCGAGGATATTGACTTGCAACCCGACATTTCATATGAAGAACAACCGGTTGCTATTCTTGAGTATGGGGAGCGCAAGTTGAGGTCTCGTGTGGTGCCCTTGGTGAAAGTCCAATGGAGTCACCACAATGATAAAGAATCAACGTGGGAACGTGAGGGCGACATGCGGGAGAAGTATCCACATCTCTTCTTCCAAGGTACGTTTCAATTTTGGGGACAAAATTCCCTCATAAGGGGGGGAGTATGTAATAACCCTCGCTTATGAGAACATATTTTATATTTATTTACTAGGTATGGTAATTAGATATAAAATGTTGGGATATGGATTGAGTATTAATTTAACGAAGAAAATTTAATATTTACTATAAGGTTGCATATTTACCGTAACTATAGGTGAATATTACCATGTTGTGTTTTAAAATGTCATATGAATTAAAACGATATTTGGCTTAATAATGGGACCGGAACTTAAAATGAATTATAAATTGTCCAAATGAAAATTTGGAGGCCGCAGCTGATTCCGGAACGTGCGAGATAGTCGAATATTGTGCCATATTGTATTTTGAAGTTTTTGGCACTTTTGACTGATTATACCTTAAATATGTAGTTGCGTGTTATTTTATCGCAATATTGATCAATTAAGTTGGGATTTTGACTAATGGCACGACTTAGTCTTACTAAGTCTTCTATTTTCCCTAATTTTATTTCCTAAACCTAGACAGAGCTTGAGAGAGGAAGAGAAAGAGTAGAGAAAGGAGAAAAGATTGAAGATTGAGGAGGAATTCTTGCTACTACACAAAGAAAATCTGCATTTTCTAGATTGAGGCAAGTTTCCTACTTGCTATTTGTGGTTTAAGATAAATGATTAGTAGTGATAATGGTGTATTGATCATGGTTTCACTAGTTTAGGATTTTTTGTGAAATTGTTGGTTTTGAATCATTAAAGAATAAATTGGATGATTATTGATGGTCGTGGTAGTAGTTAGTAGAATTTATGTTATGTTGGTGACAATAAATGAGTTGGTTTGAATGGATTTGAGTTGGGGATAAATTTGGAGTCCAAGACTCCATAAGCAAAAACTAGGAATTTCTGCAGAACCGAATCGATTCGGCCCGGCCGAATCGATTCGCTGTGAGACAGTTTCCAGGGTTGGGTGAACCGAATCGATTCGACCGGGTCCGAATCGATTCGACAATTATGCAGAAACCACATTTCCCTGACCGAATCGATTCGGAAGGTACGAATCGATTCGACAATTATGCAGTAAGCCATGATTTCTGTCCGAATCGATTCGGCTAGGCCGAATCGATTCGGAAATCCCACATTTTAAATTTTGTTTTCTTTTTCTTTTTAACCCCTTTTCTCTAGTTTTAGGACATAGGAACCTTCTTATATGAAGTCAACTTAGAGTCCTAGAGTTCTAGGTGGGTTAGTTATTGCCTTAGGTAAAAATAGGTAAATTTGGGGACTTATGTCGGGGTGAGTGAAGTGATGTTTAGGCATTACTTTCTTTTATTATTCGTAGGTCTTCAGGAGAGTACTAAGTGCGCTTGGAGAATCTAGAAGTTAATTTGAAGTATGATGGTTTATTATAAAGTCCAAAAAGGTACATTTGGGAGAAATAACTTGGGAGTTTAAATATTCTTCGAGGTTATTATGATGATGTGAAGTACATAACCATAATGCTTTTGATAAAAGGTAAAATGGACAAAGTAAAAGATAATTTACTAAATCATGAAATGGAAACTAATGAAATTGATTAAACACACCTCTCTAAATACCATCTTAAGGGAAGTTCGTGCGTGAGGTGAAGCCCCCTGGCTAATGAATGTAGGGTGGATATAGTCCTAGGCCATATGAGCGCTTGTTTTATATTTTTCTGCGATGGGTAGGAGATTCCGGGTGTGGTCTTGACTACCCCGCAGGCATATGGACGCTTCCCGACGTTTCGATAGGATCCCAGGTTGTCAAATGATAGGCCCTGCAAGATGATGGTTATTTAGGGGCGCGCACAGTGGGGAAACCCGGACGGGCGGTCTTAGAATCGTTATATATATATATATACTTATAACTATTTTGATTATCGAGTTGGACTCGATGGAACATTAATGCCACAAAGAGAAAAGTATATGCCACAAAGAGCATACAATTGAGATAAGTGCCATAAAGAGCACATGATAACTATTGCATTTCTAATAAGGAATGAAAAGATAAGATGAAATGGTGAAAGATGAAAAAGGCTTACGATTACTTTTATTCTCTTTTATAATTGAATTTCACTTTAATAATTATTCAACTGTCTTAGCTCATTATATGATGTTATTCATGCTAGAATGTTATCTTTATCACACATGTTTAATTATTTCATCATTGTCATACTTGTCATTTATCTGGTGATCATATAAAGTCGGGCTCTGATTGGTTCTTCTTTCTTGTTGTGCATATATATATTATATCCGCTCAGGTGTTCCACCGCAAGGTCGCCCGTAATGACCTTCCTATTTCGGTGTCTTTTGAGGAGCCGTGACATTTTGCGGATATCACGGGACATTTGGTGTAGACGCCTCCCTTATTGTTTTCTAGTTATGATCAGTCCTTATTCGGGCGTGTGGCCCAAACTGTCGTAATTGTATAATGGATGTATTATGTAACACATGGAACTTATTGTATATTGTACGAATTCTATTGACCGACGTTTTATTCGGTCCTTTACTTATTATTGTTGGTATATATATATGCTTGTGGGAGTTTCCACCTTTCTTTTCTGTTATGGGTTGTTAAAAATGCCTTCTTTAAATTACAAAACTAAAATTTTTGATAACCCGTTTTCTGAAATATTGTGTGGTTATCCCATATACTCTTTATGTTGTTATGATGCTGAGAATGATTTCCATCCATGGCTCCTTTGTTATTGGAGTATCGGGCTGGCCACCCCTTATTTCGAATACCGGGTTGTCACAGATGGTATCAGAGCATCAGGTTCTAGAGTCTTTAGGATCTATGCGGACTTGTCACGTTCTACCGTAGCGTTCATTGATATAGAGCTTAATGTTAGGACTATTTTGTTGCTTATGTTTGCGATCTGCTGCAAGATAGATCATTTTATATGATATTCTAACCCTATCGTTTCTCTATCTCAGATGCAGCCTAAGAGAGGACGTCCCGCACGACGTAATAGAGTTGTGGAGGATGAGGTTGGTCCTCCACCGCCACCACCGAGGAATATCAGTGCCGCGGATGTGGCAAACATAGTGGCCCAAGCAGTCAATGCAGCGATGACTGCAGTGGTACAACAAATGCCACAAGCTCAACCGAGGGGGCAAGAGGCACAAGTTCCTACGGGACCTTCTCCGTGGGAAAGAGTTAGAGAGTCTTTCTTAAAAGGCCATCCCCCAAAATTCGATGGAGGTTCGGACGTTATACGGGCAAATCAGTGGAAGAGAGACATGCAACGCCATCTTCGAATGGTAGAATGTAGTGAGGAGAAAAAGCAAATCCTTGTTACTTTCAAGCTTGTCAGATCGACCTTACATTGGTGGGAATCGATGACTACTCCCGAGCAAAGGGATACGATGTCAATCACTGATTTTTGGGCCTTGTTTGACGGAAAATACTTCCCTCCCACAGTTCAAAGGAAGATGCAAAGGAAGCTTCAAGATGTAGTTCAGGGGGAGAGATTTGTTGCAGAGTATGAAGAGGAATTCACCCGGTTGGCAAGTTTTGTACCGGATGAAGTGACTCCAGAAGCGAAGAGAATCTCCAAATTTGTGGGAGGTTTACATTGGCGAATAAAACAACACTTGCTTGGAAACCCGGATTTACTAACCTTTGGGGATGTGATGAATGATGATCTACTTCATTGTCAAGAGCATAGAATATTTGTGTAAAATAATAAGAAGGCTGCAGCGATGGGGCAAGTGGGAAAACCTGTAGGTAATGGGATTGGAGGGGGAACATCTTCTTCGTCCCAATCTTCGGGGAGTAAGCAAAGAGAGAGGGACCCCCAGCAAGGGGATTTGTCTAAACGCCAACGCTTTGGTGGGTTTGATGAGGTGTAATCCCGGTTTTTAAATAATTTATCTCGATTAAAAATATTTAATTTCCTTTTTGTGTAAACACAATAGATGATGCGGAAGCGTTATAAAGGTGATGGTTCAACTTCCAAAAATTAGCAACAAGTTTTTAATTAACACAAGTCCTTGAATTTGCCTAAGTCATAATTTTCAATTATCCAAAGTTAGGCGAAACCAATTTTAGCAAATGACTTGAATAAACCAAATTTACCCAATATTTAATTTAGTCCCAAATTAAATGAGTGTGATAATTAAACCAAATTTTATCTTGAAATTATCCTAAGCATGGATTCTAAATTATTGTGCAAGATAAAATAAACAATATCACACTACGCCGAGATGTACGAGGAAAAACCCAAGACGGGAAACAACCTCGGACGGCCCTAGCCACAAGTCCACTAGATATGGAATTACAATTACAAGACAGATAGACTTACAACGACTAACTCGATCCCTCTCAAGCCTCGACGCTTCTTCTCGTAGAAACCTCTTCCTAGCGAACAACCTCGGAACACCACAGCGGTCTCGGAATCCACCGATGGGACTTTATATGGTCACCGTCACCCAAGCATGGAGCCTTTCTCCGTGTGGGTAGAATCTCAACAAAAAGTCTTCTTTGTGATGGGGTGTAGAAGCAAAACCCGAAACGTCTCTTCTTGAATTCGGTAGAGAAAACCGGTGCCAAAAACTCCAAGTAAAGATATGTATATAGAACTTGGATAAACACAACTATTGGGTGTAAACACTAGAGTGGTATATGAATTTTTCTTTGAAAAACAACGCTCAAAACTTGAACATTTTCCTAAACTATTTTTTCTCTTCAAACTCTCTCTAGGAGATAAACAAGGTTGGAAAAGTTAATTAGAAAAATGTGTTTCCCGTCCTTAATAAGTCTTGAAAAAGTTGGTTAAAAAATAAGTGGGGAAAGTGGGTGAAAACTGCCAAAAACTGCTCAAAATTGTTCCCGCCCTGGCATCTCGTTCGAACGAACTTGACTCTCGTTCGAACGAGACTTCTAACCAGCGACCAGACTGGGCTCGTTAGATACCTCGTTAGAACGAACAAACTCATTCGAACGACATATCGAACGACTGACCAGTTTAGGGTCGTTGGCAAACTCGTTCGAACGAAACCTGGTTCGAACGAAAAACTCGTTCGAACGAAACCTGGTTCGAACGAAAAAAACTCGTTCGAACGACATTTCTAACGAACGACCAGAAAGTTTGTAAAATTCGATTCTGGCCCAGAAACTTTTATATACTTATTTTAAAGTTCTAATAGATTCTTTCTGAAAATAAAATGCAGTTTTTATTACACCTAACACCCAATAAATATTGTGCCAAGCTCCTATATAAATATAATTACATTCATACCTTGGGAGCATGGAACCTTAGATGATGACGTAGAAACGAGGCACGCAAACCGACATTTTGATGAAGCTTTATATTCTTTGCCGCTACGTCTTCAACACACACTTCATAGGCTTGAGAGTATTACAATAAATTACTAACCTATGAATAAATGTTTTTGTCCGGAATTGAGCCAAAACTATATATGGACTCAATTGGAAATTTGTGTCCTTACAAATCTCCCCCTTTGGCTATTCCGGGACAAAAACTAAAACAAAAATCCTAAAGGGCCGTCAAGCTCACTAGACTCAAAACATAACCCACCCAAACTTGATTTAACCCAAGGATTAAACTCTTTGCCTTTTAAAGATGCCGCTTTAGTAGAATGCCTGCACACTTAAGCAAACTCATCAAATGCATAGGGAATATCAAAATATTAAATGCAATTAAATAATTACTCCCCCTAAAATAATTCTCCCCTTTATCAAACAAATGACATTTACTTCTTAGAAAGACGTCTCCCCCTAAGATAAATCTCCCCCAAACTAAGATACAATAATAATAGGTTTAGATACCATTTCTCCTTTAGATACCATTTCTCCCCCTATCATCATTCTCCCCCTTTTTGTTCAGGAATAGGCAAAGGATAAAGAACTAATAAACAGCTTAAAGTGATAAGAAATGAAAGCATATGGGCAATAAAAGCAAGGCAAAGACAAACAAATATCATATATATATATACTTTAAATATACCAATAAATACGTGCATATATAGATAGATATAAACACACACATGACACAAAATACAATAAGTTTGCACACTCGTATGGCAAAGATGTGTCATATGGAAACGGAAGTGTAGGGGTGTGTACTAGCAACAATTAAATTTAGACCCAAACACTTAAGAAACGTTCATGGAGTTCTTATTTGATTGCAAACTTCATCACAGTTAAATATAACCTCATGTGACAATATAGATTGAACTCAATGAACAAACATACACAATGCATACAAGCCTAGCATGATGATGATTCTACAAACCAAATAGAGTCATGACATTAAAGACAACTAGGATAAACGGACATTGTGCAAACCGTTGATATACCATCCAATTCTCCCTCAATTAGCATATATTTTCTTTTATTTTTGAATGAATATATCAAACAAACATAGGCCTTGGCAGTTGTTTTCTTTTTAATGCCAAATATTCTATTTTTAGGCCTTTGGATCACGTATTTCTTTTAGATCCAATAAACGGTGGCTTACAATCGCAAAGGATTTAATTCATCCTTTCGGAGCCCTTCCCCGTGCACATTTTTATTTATCATGTTTTTATTTTCACACAAATCTCACATGCAACGGATTTTGACATGCACTTGTCCTCCTAGGTCATAGATATGTAGATGACTAGATTGGTAGGAGAACACCTCAAAAAGCTCAAATATAACATGTGACATTAAGATTTCAAAAGAGCTCGTGCATGTGTGAATAGAGGCATATAGAAATAGAATCCATTTAAAAAACACAAAATCCAACTACTCCATATAAAGCATGGTAAAGAACATTTTAAGGATTGAAAATCTAAACCAAAAGTTCTAGCCACGTGGGAGCGTAAACGATGGGATTCAAACACAAATATATGCCACTTAAAGTGTGTCAAACTAAAATACACACAAAACAAAATCTTTTTGAGTTTTTAACATATTTAATCAAAAGTAAATATTTACTCAAAAGGATAAACAAAAATCATTTGTATTTTTCATTAAGCTTAAATGAAATAAATAAAACACAAATGATAAACAAAACTCTTTTTATATTTTCAATTAAATCAAACACAAAATATAATACAAAAAGATAAACAAGTCATAATTTCTAGCATGGGATATGAAATAAGGCTATGACTAGAAAATGACTAAACAAGCATACATTTAGCATGTGAATATAGCATGAAGTACAAACGATAAAGTATGCAAACACTAACACATTCATCCTTTAGATTTAGCAAGGAAGGAAGCATGTGAAAGTGAATGAGAATCAACAACCCTATTTTGTAAGGCAACCAAGTCGGATTTCCTAACCCAAATTAATGAGGAATGACTATCTTGGAGTGTAGGAACGTTAACTACCGTGGTTACTTTACTATGGGGTTTTCTAGGAATTCGTTTAAGATCTAAACAAAATTTCCTAAGATGACCTTGTCGACCACAATGTGTACAAGTGAGAACATGTCGAAAAGATTTACTTAAGGAGTGATCTTTAAAAGAATTCCTAGTTGATTCTCCTAAAACATTGGTTTGGGCATTATGAGTAAATTCATTACAAGGATTGAAGCCTAAACCACAAGTGTCATTTTTAATTTGGACCGTTCCTAACATTTTATCTAGTTTTTCTGAACGACATTCCAAATCAAATTTGGCATTACTAGAATCTTTTAATTTATTTTCCAATTCTACAATGTTAGATTCTAGTAAAACATTTCGCTCTTCAAAAGTAAGAAGCTCCTTTTTCAAGGATTCCATTAAACCCCTAAGGCTATCTCTTTCGCCTTCTACATATTCAAGCTTCTCTTGAAGAGTCCTCACATGTGTCCTAAGGTCTTCTATTAAATCATTTTCATCAACGACCTTGACACTCTCTCTTAAACTAGCTTCTAACTTCAAATTAGCCCTTTTCAATTTAATAGATTCGGTATACAGTTCTTGAAAAGCATTTTGAAGTTCACTCATATCAACCTCATCTTCATTTTCACTCTCTCTTTCTTCTTCACTCTCACTATCATTAAAAATAAGAGAATCATGTACAATGACCTTGGAAGTGGCATGTGCTATCGTTTCATCAATCGATGAGTTCTCACTGTCACTCACATGACTAGCCATAAAAGCCACAAAATTTTTCTTAGTGGGGGAATCGGGCTTCTCTTCCTTATCACTATCACTAAGGGTTGCATTATATGAAATGGGTCGCTTACCATCTTTCCTAAGTTTAGTGGGGCACTCATAAGCCCTATGGCCATAACCTTCACAACCAAAACATTTATTAGACTCGTCCCTATCTAAATTGTCATTGCTAGGTTTAGGGATTTTCTCGGCTTTAGAAATCTTCTCGCTTTTATCATGTTTAGAAGTATCAAATTTCTTAAAATCATTTTTAAATTTATCTTTGTTAAATTTAAGAAATTTTCTAAATTTACGAGCAAATAAAGCCATGTCTTCCGAGTCACTATCACTATCGCTCTCTACTACTTGTTTGACCTCTTTTCGGGCTTTTAATTCAACGCCCTTTTCGATTTTCTTTTCAGTTTTAGAGGGAAACATATCAAGTTCATAGGTTTGTAAATCACCTACAAGCTCTTCTAATTTTGTAGAGGCTAAAGTGGGTAAAGAATTTAAAACGGTCACCTTAGGAATAAATCTATCGGGTAGGGACCTCAAAATTTTCTTTACAACACGGTCGTCAGGTATTTTCTCTCCCAAGTTAAAGGATGAATTAACAATATCAGAAAGTCTAGCATAAAATTTATCAAAAGTTTCTTTTTCATCCATTTTGATAGTTTCAAATTGAGTGGTGAGGTTTTGGAGTTTAGAAGCTTTAACGACACTCGTTCCTTCATGAGTTAATTGTAAAATATCCCAAGCTTCTTTAGCGGTCTCACACGTCATAATGCGTCGGAATTCATCTGGTGTGACAGCTCTAAATAAAGCATTTAAACCACGGGAATTAAAATTTGCTAGCTTAAACTCATTTTCAGTCCATCTATCGACGGGTTTGGGAACATGTTCATTTTCAATTAAATGTGTTGGTGGGGTCCAACCGTTAACAACAGACATCCAAACACGTTCATCGATAGATTTAAGTGCCGATTTCATTCGCGCTTTCCAATACGCGTAGTTTGAACCATCAAAAATAGGAAATTTTGAAAATGGGGAAAAATCCATTTTAGCCAAAAATTAAAAGATCTTAACGAAATAATTTATCGTTTTTTTCTCTGATACCAATTGTTGGAACTTGAGGGTCCCCAGATTTTAAAACTTTCTTCAATTAAAATCAAACTAGTAATTTCCTTTTTGTAAAAACTTAATTTAAATGCGGAAGCGTAAACGGTGTGATGGTTCAACAAAACAAATACTAAAATTCCAAATTTTAGTTAACTCAAAAAAAAACAATTAATATTTACTTAAACCGATTAAGTCCAATTAAATAGATCCAAGCCCTAGAATTTGCCTAAGTCATGATTGTTCATATTATCCAAAGTTAGGCGAAACCAATTTTAGCAAATGACTTGAATAAACCAAATTTACCCAATATTTAATTTAGTCCCAAATTAAATGAGTGTGATAATTAAACCAAATTTTATCTTGAAATTATCCTAAGCATGGATTCTAAATTATTGTGCAAGATAAAATAAACAATATCACACTACGCCGAGATGTACGAGGAAAAACCCAAGACGGGAAACAACCTCGGACGTCCCTAGCCACAAGTCCACTAGATATGGAATTACAATTACAAGACAGATAGACTTACAACGACTGACTCGATCCCTCTCAAGCCTCGACGCTTCTTCTAGTAGAAACCTCTTCCTAGCGAACAACCTCGGAACACCACCGCGGTCTCGGAATCCACCGATGGGACTTTATATGGTCACCGTCACCCAAGAATGGAGCCTTTCTCCGTGTGGGTAGAATCTCATCAAAAAGTCTTCTTTGTGATGTGGTGTAGAAGCAAAACCCAAAACGTCTCTTCTTGAATTCGGTAGAGAAAACCGGTGCCAAAAACTCCAAGTAAAGATATGTATATAGAACTTGGATAAACACAACTATTGGGTGTAAACACTAGAGTGGTATATGAATTTTTCTTTGAAAAACAACACTCAAAACTTGAACATTTTCCTAAACTATTTTTGCTCTTCAAACCCTCTCTAGGAGATAAACAAGGTTGGAAAAGTTAATTAGAAAAATGTGTTTCCCATCCTTAATAAGTCTTGAAAAAGTTGGTTAAAAAACAAGTGGGGAAAGTGGGTGAAAACTGCCAAAAACTGCTCAAAACTGTTCCCGCCCTGGCATCTCGTTCGAACGAACTTGACTCTCGTTCAAACGAGACTTCTAACCAGCGACCAGACTGGGCTCGTTAGAAACTCGTTAGATACCTCGTTAGAACGAACAAACTCGTTCGAACGACATATCGAACGACTGACCAGTTTAGGGTCGTTGGCAAACTCGTTCGAACGAAACCTGGTTCGAACGAAAAACTCGTTCGAACGAAACCTGGTTCGAACGAAAAAAACTCGTTCGAACGACATTTCTAACGAACGACCAGAAAGTTTGTAAAATTCGATTCTGGCCCAGAAACTTTTATATACTTATTTTAAAGTTCTAATAGATTCTTTCTGAAAATAAAATGCAGTTTTTATTACACCTAACACCCAATAAATATTGTTCCAAGCTCCTATATAAATATAATTACATTCATACCTTGGGAGCATGGAACCTTAGATGATGACGTAGAAACGAGGCACGCAAACCGGCATTTTGATGAAGCTTTATATTCTTTGCCGCTACGTCTTCAACACACACTTCATAGGCTTGAGAGTATTACAATAAATTACTAACCTATGAATAAATGTTTTTGTCCGGAATTGAGCCAAAACTATATATGGACTCAATTGGAAATTTGTGTCCTTACAGGGTTTAATGCGGGTGGCAATAACAACAGACCGGGTCAAGGCGGACCGCCACAACAATAAGGAGGTAGAGGTGGGAATGGAGGCAGAGGCCAGTAGGGACGAGGTTCGGGGCAATTTCGAAACAATCAAGGAAGGAACCAGGAGAATGTGGTGAATAAATGCTTTCAGTGTGGAGAGTTGGGCCATTATAAGAGGTCGTGTCCTCAGCTGATTGGAGGGCATCTTCCTAGGGCTCCACAACAACCATATGTTCAATTTCCGTCGTAGGCACCGAATCCGGTTGTTCCTCCACAACAGGGGCAACTGCAGTATGGACGGGTCTATCATATTTAGGAGGCTATGCTTCCTCCAGCCCCTCCGGCACCGCCAGCGATCGAGGGTAAGTTTATCATCCAAGGACATATGGGTCGGGTACTATTTGATACGGGCGCTACACACTCTTTCATTTCTAGGAGCTTTGCTCAAACTACAGATTTGATAAAGTCTGCTGAGAGTACTTTCACTAGCGTTGAATCCTCTGTGGGTGATGGTTCATTGATTTTCTTTATTTGTAAAAACATAGGGATTACTCTTGGTAACTTGTGCTTTGAGGCCGATTTACTCGTCCTTGATATGGTCGGGTATGATGTAATATTGGGTATGGATTGGCTAGTGAAGTACCGTGTGATAGTGAATTGTTACAGGAAGAGTATAGTTTTCGCAGTTTCGGGACAAGAAATGTTCTTGGTTGTTATGCCTTGTATGGAAAGAGGTACGAGTGCTTATTTATATTGTATTGCGAAGGATGCATCTAGGGATGTAGTTGTTCCCCTGAATTCTCTTCCGATTGTTAGAGATTTTGAAGATGTTTTACGGGAAATACCGGGATTACCTCCAAGTCGGGAGATTGAGTTTGTGATAGATTTAGCACCGGAAACTCGACCGATTGTGAAAGCTCCATATCGTATGGCTTCTGTGGAGATAATGGAGTTGAGAGATCAAATTCAGCAGTTATTGGAGCAGGTATTGACTACCCCGCAGGCATATGGCCGCTTCTCGACGTTTCGATAGGATCCCAAGTTGTCTTATGATGGGCCCTGGAAGATGATGGTTATTTAGGGGTGCGCACAGTGGGGAAACCCGGATGGGCGGTCTTAGAATCGTTATATATATATATACTTATAACTATTTTGATTATCGAGTTGGACTCGATGGAACATTAATGCCACAAAGAGCAAAGTATATGCCACAAAAAGCATACAATTGAGATAAGTGCCATAAAGAGCACATGATAACTATTGCATTTCTGATAAGGAATGAAAAGATAAGATGAAATGGTGAAAGATGAAAAAGGCTTATCATTACTTTTATTCTCTTTTATAATTGAATTTCACTTTAATAATTATTCAACTGTCTTAGCTCATTATATGATGTTATTCATGCTAGAATGTCATCTTTATCACACATGTTTAATAATTTCATCATTGTCATACTTGTCATTTATCTGGTGAGCATATAAAACCGGGCTCTGACCGGTTCTTCTTTCTTGTTGTGCATATATATATTATATCCGCTCAGGTGTTCCACCGCAAGGTCGCCCGTAATGACCTTCCTATTTCGGTGTCTTTTGAGGAGCCGTGACATTTTGCGGATATCACGGGACATTTGGTGTAGACGCCTCCCTTATTATTTTCTAGTTATGATCAGTCCTTATTCGGGCGTGTGGCCCAAACTGTTGTAATTGTATAATGGATGTATTATGTAACACATGGAACTTATTGTATATTGTATGAATTCTATTGACCGACATTTTATTCGGTCCTTTCCTTATTATTGTTGGTATATATATATGCTTGTGGGAGTTTCCACCGTTCTTTTCTGTTATGGGTTGTTAAAAATGCCTTCTTTAAATTACAAAACTAAAATTTTTGATAACCCGTTTTTTGAAATATTGTGTGGTTATCCCATATACTCTTTATGTTGTTATGATGCTGAGAATGATTTCCATCCATGACTTCTTTGTTATTGGAGTATCGGGCTGGCCACCCCTTATTTTGGATACCGGGTTGTCACAACCAGGTGTTCTATAGCCTCTTGAAATTACGGTATGAAAATTGTAGATCATTTCTATGTAATTTATCACGAAGTTTCCTACGTCACAATAGGGACATGATTCCATTTTGGTGATCGTGGACTCTTTGACTAAGCTAAATCACCTTCTATAATTTTGAACAAACTTCACTTTGGATCAGTATGCTAGGATTTTCATATATGAGATTATGAAATTACATGGCTTACCACTTGATATTAAATCCCAAAAGTACAAGAAGTTTGTTTCCCTTTTTTGGAGGAGTTTCAAGCATGCATTGTGGATTGATTTGCGATTGAGTACCTCGTACCACCCATAAACGGATGGAAAAACTAAGCGGGTGAACTATGAGAGTGCATGTGCTCGAAATAGAGACAGATGAAAGATACCTAATTAAAATCTATTATCAAATTGTTAACAAGTTTAAGTTATATAATAAATTATTTGCCAAATATATTGCGCCAAATTTTATCTTCAAAATTTAGGTGACTTAATCTAAGTGTGGAAAGATAAACAATATAGCATAACACCAACGCGTATGAGGAAAAACCCATAACCAACAAAAAACTATAGGCCGACAGAACAAAAAATTTACTATGGTTGAGTTTTACAACTAAAAGAAATAGAATTACAACCCTCACGACACTATAACCTACTAAATACTCTTTTCCACCATATCCCCTGTAGATATTGCCAACATCTAGAAAACGCTAAATAACCGTGACCGATTTTGGTACGCTAAGAATGTCGTCAATACCTCGTGCTAAAACTATCTTCTTCAAAGTAAAAGAAACTTTTTAATTTTTAGTTTGAAGAGAACTATGTGTTCCACTTCTTGGAACAAAGATGATAAGCTTCCTTGGAGTGTAGTACCACTTTCTAGGTGTGTGTTGACCTAAGGTGAAAGTGTTTTCTAAAAATAATGGCTTAACTCACAAAATATATCTTTGATATATATGAAGAATGCAAAACAACTAAATAACAAATTATAAAGAGATTTGTTTAAGGTTATGAACATATCTTAAACAAAACAAGTTTACTTTAAAATATTTCTATATTTTAAACTTATTTAAACTTAAAATATCTCAAGAATATATAGAAAAGAAAAAGAAGACTTAAAACTTGGATGAATACTAGATTTAATAAGAAGTTTTTATTAAAATATTTTTCTCTCTTAAAAAGATTCTCGTGACAAGAAAGATTTGTCAAAAATATTTTGTCGACAAAGAAACATGAGGAAGCTAATGCCCTAGGTTTTGTATGAAAACATAACCAATTTTAATTTTCATAATTTTAGAAAACTAAGCACTCATTTAAAACCACAAATGTTGTGTTAAATAGTTTACCTTTTTTGTCTTTGCCTAAGCATGCATCTAGGTGAGTGTAAGTAATAATAAAATAAATATCAAACCATAACATGACGATGTACGAAGAAAATCCACAACGGTAAAAATCTCGGATGGCCCAGCCACACAAGTACGCTACAATATAGGTCTGTATACAAGGATAAATTAGACTAACTCACATAGTCGACTTCTTTGATGCGCTTCTTCGTCCCTTGTCACATTCTTCGCAACCACTATCGGATGTCTTTCAATAGCCACACAACGTAGGCACTTTTCTATATCTCGGTATCCCATCGATCTTACTTATCTCGTGACTAGTTCAGCCACTGTACAACACAAACATGATGTCCATCGCTAGAAACTCTCTTCAAAGATAGAGAAAATCATCATGATGTAGCACAAAATAGTTCTCAAATAGAAATATGGATATATGATTGTTGGACCTCAAACTTGGGTGTAAACTAGGGTTTCGATTTGAAAAACTTGATCTTAAAAGATCACATAAACATGGAGAGATTTTTAAAATGTTTTGTGACGCAAGAGGCATGAAAAACTTCGATTAGAACTACTGCTCCGCAACCCTATTTATACTAGCTTTTCTAAAAATGAGATGAGGATGAAAAACTGAATGAAAATATTTTTTTATTAAAAATGCGTCAGGTCGTTCAGACGACGCATCAAGTCTGTGGAACGAAGATACCAATCTCGTTGGAACGACCTCCTAACGAGGTATCTAACGAGAAAATAGTATAGGCAAAATTTGCCTCATTTGAAAGTCGTTGGATCCTGGTTCTAACAACATGTCCTAGCTCATTCAAACGACATAGCTAATGTCGTTAGAATGACTTGCACAAAAATTTCTAAAATCATTTTAAAAACAATTTATACCAAAAAAGACACAAACACATAATCTTTACACACTATAATAGTATTAACGTGTTTAAACAAAGGTGGTACAGAGTGAAGTGGCATGAACTAGTAACAAGAGAAAATGACTTAGTTACTTAAAAATGTCCAAGTAGTTCTATTTGACCGCAATAATTTATCAACGTTCGAATTAACCTCACATGTCGAATAATGAACTCAAAATGGCAAACAAACACAATGCACACTAGCCTAGATATTTTGACACACCCATTGATCTTCAACTAAACACCCTAATAAATAAAAATATATTTTTTCTCTCATTTTCTTTTGAAGATACCTATTTTTAAAGAATCAACGCAAAAATTTGGGCCTTGGCAATATAATCTTTTATTTTATGCTCTTGCCAATAGTATCCTTTCTTGCAAAGGATATTACTCCTTTTGTAGACCTTTCCCATGCACACTCATATCTTTTAATAAACCTAAAAACCCATGGGCAGTAATTTTTACAGGCACAACTCCCCCACAGTAAAAAAATTATCTTTTTGACAAAATTGATGGGAGAACACCTCACTTAGCTCATGTGATATATGAAGTTAAAATTCAAAAGATGTCGTGCAAAGTGTGTGCGGAGGCATATATAAATTGAATCCATCATGAAAATCAAATTCAAACTAATCCATGCAAGCATGATTAAGAACAATCCTAAGCATTGAAAATCATAATCAAATGTCCTAGTCACATGAATACATGGAAGGAAGTGGATTCAAACACACCAATATGCCACATACAAAGTGTAAAATGAAACTAAACATAAAACAAAATATCTTTGAGTTTTAAAACATTTATAAAAGAGCAAAATTTACAACTGTTCCTTTTATTTTTATTTGGCTTATCCAGTTACACCCCACTGCACCTTCATGACCGTTCTCAAGTTTTCAAAAGAAGAATCGTTAGTGACCATATGAAAAGATTGAAGACCATCCATCGCTACTTTAACCCAGAAGAGTTTATTTTCCAAAATGTTTTAAAACGATTTTAAGAGTTTTTAAAAATCTCGTTAGTTCGTTAGAACGATTTGAAATATTGTTCGAATGAGTTTTTGCAAGTGACTAGAAGGAGTCCATGTCGTTCGAATGAATTCTAAAGTGTAGTCTTTTTGGTCAGCTCTTGAATATCGTTACAAGTGTGTTCGGATCCTGTTCGAACTTTGAACGAAAGCAATTAGTTCATTCGAAGGAGATGGCAGCTCGTTCAAATGAGTACGCGTGTTTTTGTTTTTAAAAAAAATCAAATGCAATCTTTTATCCTATCTCCTTGTAACCATTTTCCCTATAATTCTAGTTGCGGGGATGCATTTATTTTCAAGCCTTTTTAAAGTGCTATTTGTGATTACACTCTATAATTTATTCATCCAAGCCCCTTAAATCTTTTAAGATCACTATTCCATACCATGAAGAACATAATCTGAGTTCAAAACCCTTATAGACATTTTTTTCTACTGCTGATTTGTAGAGTCGAGGCTCTACGGTTAAAGAAAAAAGGAATTGTGAATTCCTGAGGCTGATCGATGGATACCAAGACAAGATCTTCTTGCTATGGGCAGTGATGGATTGCATCATTTTTTGTTTAAGATTCTGAAACATTACTACGTTAGCTCTAAGTTGTCTAAGTCTGTCGTGGTCTATTGAGTTTTAAACAGTGCTGAAAAAAGGTTTTACCCGAAAGGGATTATTTCTCTATCTTCTTCTCATTTTATTTTGGTTTGGTTATTTGGTTTGGATATTAGATTCACAATTTATCTTGCATGCTCACTAAAGTTTATGCAAGATAAAATTTGATAGAAAGGAATTTTGTGTGTGACCGAATATATACGAGCTATCCATGTAACCTTACATTTTCAAATTGGGATCAGAGCAGGTTATACTAAATTATTGTGTGATTCTTATTTTAAGTGAAATTTCTTTATATACTAATTTTTTATTAATTAGTATCGGAGCAGGTTACACTAAATTATCGTGTAGATATTTGTTTCGTGTTGTTTATGGTGTTTTTATAGGACATAATTTACATAGTCCTACTTTTTCATTTAGTATGTCGTATACCGCTACAACCGTCGAGAAAAAATCAAGATCCTTTGTTCAAGTCGAAGGATCCGAATATCAAGTTTCTTCAACAACGGACATCTATGAGATTGAATTTGGTAAGAATTGTGTTTAAGTTTCGAATTTGGTTTACGATTGCATTGGGATATTTTTCGAAATTGTTTTTAATCAAAATAAGGAATTTTTATACGTAAAAATAATTTTTGGAAAACCTATGGGAGAGTTTTTTAAAATATTATATTTTCGCTTCTGTCATTTCAAACAACGGGGAAATGTCGTTCAAATGACATTGACATATTGTTCAAACGACCCCTTCTAGCGACATCACATGTCATTTAATAGGTCGTGAGATAGGTCATCCCTTTATTGCTTCAAACGGCCACGTACTGTTTTGTGTTTTTATAGGTTGTTACTAACGACATTGAGAAGTCATCCGAACAACCTCCGTCGCCTCAAATGTTTTGTTTTGCTATAAACACCTGTTTTGTAAGACTTTTTCATTAAGACTTTTGCCAAATGAAAACTGCAAATCTGCAGAATTTTAGTCTTGACTTTTAGGTTACAAAACCTTATTTTTTATTCACACAATAGATACCATATACGTTTGTGAATCGTTTGGAACCCAAAACCACTTCTTGTCGAAGTTTTTCTTGTAGAGAAGTATTTCTCTACTGCTGGATTGATAGTTCTTGCAGGGACTATTTACTGACGACTGGGGTCATTGGGGATACTCGAGGATATTATTTTTCGTGCTAGGTTGCGGTCTATGTTGATTTTCTGTTGGAGATTCATTGCAAATTTTGCTAAGTAATTGTAAGTTCCGATTTATGTTAGATAGTCGAATAAAAGGTTTTACTCAAAAGAATTTTTTTCCTGATTCTTGTTTGTCGCTTGATTTATGATTGCATGTCTGATTTATCTACATAGAGGCATGATTAGGGTTTAATAACATTTGGATTGAAGATTGACTCAAATTAAATAAGTTTTAAATTGGAAATTTGTGAATTAAATAAATAATCGGTACCACGCATTCTCATTTGTTCTCTTTCTCGTATTTGTTTTGTTTGTTTTCTCTCAATGAGTCATCAATGTGATAGTTTATCTATTCATTTAGCGATGAAGATGACTTTGATATTCGAGATGAGTATAACAAGCTTCATATACGTGCCGAAACATTAGGTCTTCTTAATGTGAAGTTTGCAAAAAGAATTAAAATTCTTAGAAAAGAAAATTCTCTTTTTAAAGTTGAAACTAAATTTTTGGAATATATTCATATTCAAAGATATATCCTTTGCGAGAAGCTTGTGGACATAATTTGTGATTTAAAAAAGATAAAAGTATCAAAGAAAGAGAGTGACGATAGAGTCCAGTGTTTAGAAAAAGAATTAGAGGAATCTAAAATTTCTAGAGTTAAGTCTCGTGCCAATGAGGATAATGATAATTTGATTAATGATTTGAGGGCATGTGAGAAGACTCTTAGGGATAAGTTTGCTTGCATTGAGGAGGATCAAGATAACCTTCTAAGAATACTTAAAAATTTAAAGGAGTTCCAAATGTTTGAAGAGTCTAATTCCTAGCTTGAGCCTAGGATTTTGAGGTTAAAAGATGATTTGAGAGACTTAAGTAGTATTGGTAGTGATGGTACTAGCTTCCATAATTCTAATGATTTTGTTGCTAAAGCTAAAATTGTTCTTTGTTTTAGAGGGTCAACCATATCCTAGGGTGTTATAAAAGGGAAACCCAACCATATCCCAAGGTGTTATATAAGGTCAACCATATCCCAGGGTGTTATAAAGGGTCAACCATGTTGCTATCTTTTACCCCTATTAGTAGATGGTATTTTATGGTTATATATGCTTTTATTTTGATAAATCTTAAAAAATAAAAAATATTTTCTTTTCTTTTAGAAAAAGTGTGAAAATTTCCAAAAAGATTTTATTTTTGATAAAATTTTGAAAAAGTAAAAAATATTTTTGTATTTTGTCTTTCTACTATATATGGATGTGAATTTAAGATGTTCGAATCACTACTACATTCCATCCATTCATGTGAATTTTCATGGTATTTTGATACATGGCTTCTTTATTTAGTGTGCTTAATAATGTGTGCCTAGTATTTTGTTGTTTGTTGATGATTACTGTCTCCATGCTAGACTTTTTATCACCTTTATTGCACACATGCACGGACTTAGTGAACATTGTGCTAGCTTGTCATATGTCGAATAGGGTGTTCTCATCTTAATAATGTTTAATAACGAACCAAATGTACCAGATATAAGTTGTGCTTGTAAGAACCATTGCTCGAATTTCTTTTTCCAAAAAATTAATTTTATGTTAAGCAATGGAAAAGGGCTACGAAAGAGAAAATTCTCTTTACGTTAAAATCTACCATTGAAAAGAGTCTAAAAGATTAACGACACACAAAAACATAAGTTCCAAGGCTAATTTTTGTTCATTGATGATTCGCTATGCGTGAGCATTATGATATATTTAAGTATTTAAGAGTGAATTCTTAAATATGTGAGATTTTGAGGGTGTTATAAAGTATAAAATCAATAGGTTTCCACAATGGACTCTTTTGAAAAATATTAAATAGTTTTGCGTTATTGATTTGAGAAGCATTTAAATTCTTGTCATGTTGCATAAATCGAGTCAAATTCATTTGTGTTCAACATTATTACACCTAAGGTTGAAATTGATTTCCTTCTTTAGAAGTACCTCTTTGCCTTCGTGCACCTTTGTTATGAATGCTTATATTTATTTGCCTATGAAATTTGTACACATAATTACGTTCCACTTTCATGATTCAAATATTTTAGTGCTATTATATGGTACCTATTGATTTTTTTATATATATACTTTTTATACTTGAGAAAATTGAAAATTTTCAAAAATAGTTGGTATGCTTCTTCGAAATTTCATCGCATGTGCTTATTGTATAATCTTTGTGATGTTATTTCATTTGAATTCGGGTGATTATGGTATTTTGTGCGTAGTTTTTAACCCATTGTCTTTATTTTTCTTTACTCTCGTATGCATCACGGTATTTCTTTTTCTTTATGTGTGTAGGTCATCCGCCTCGATGATGATCTTTTGGACTACACAAGAAGAAGACTTTCATTTCAGGACAAAGACATTTATGCTTTTTCCTTTCTTGATTTGGGAGGGAATTAATTATATTAGTCTTAGGAGTCAATTTGGCTTTGGTTTGTGCTTTGTATTGGAATAAGAGCAATATTTATAATTTCCCATTTTATTTTTATTTGGCTTATCCGGTTACACCCCACTGCACCTTCATGATCGTTCTCAAGTCTTCAAGAGAAGAATTAATAGTGACCGTTTGCAAAGATTGGAGATTATTCATCGCTACTTTACCCGAGAAGAGTTATGATGTGGGTTTGGTAAACTTAAATTATTTATGGGTCTTTTTTAAAAGAGTTTATTTTTACAAAAAAAATTTAAAATATTTTAAAATGAATTTATAAGTTTTTTGAAAATCTCACTAGTTCGTTCGAACGACTTGAAATTCCGTTCGAACGAATTCTGCAGGTCGTTAGAACGAGTCCATGTCGTTCGAACGAATTCTGAAGCGTCGCCTTTTTGGGAAGCTTTGATTGTCATTGGATCCTGTTCAAACGAAAACAGGTACTTCGTTCGAACGAGTACGCTTGTTTTTATTTTTCAAAATAAATCAAATGCAATCTTTTATCCCTATCTCCTTATAACATCTTTTCCTATAAATAGATATGCGGGGATGCATTTGTTTCCAAGCCTTTTTTGAGTTCTATTTATGATGACACTCTATAACTTTTTCACCTAGACCCCTTGGATATCTTAGGATCATTTTTCCAAACCAAGAAGACCACAATCTGAGTTCTAAACCTTTGTAGATATTTCTCTCTACTATAGATTTGTGGAGTCGAGGATCTACGGCTAAAGAAGAAAGGAATTGTAAATTCCTGGGGTTGATCGGTGGATATTGAAGCAAGATCTTCTTATTGTGGAAAGTGATGGACTCCATCATTTTCTATTGAAGATTCAGATACATTATTGTGTTAAACTTAGTGGAGATCTAAGTTGTTTGTAAGTCTATCATGGTCTCTTAAGTTTTAAACATTGTTGAATATAGGTTTATCCCAAAAGGGATTTTTCCTCTATATTTTTCTCATTCTATTTTAGTTTGGATATTGTCTTCACAATTTGTCATGCATGCTCACTAAAGTTTAATAAAGATTAAATTTAATAAAATGGAATTTTGTGTGTGACCTAATATATACGAACTATCCATATCCCTGTATTTTCAATATTTTTTTAAAATGACCCAAAAGAAAAATAAAATCCTTTTGTATTTTTCTCAATAATACAAAAAAATCAAAAATCAAAATACAAAAGATAAACATCATACAACTAGAAAAATCATATAACATCAAGCACAAAAGCTAGTGTATGAAAGTGAGCAACCATAATCACTCATAAGATATAACATGTGAAGAATCATGTGATAGCATGCGATAATCAACGAGCCTACCATTAAGTGCCTCTAAATCGAATCTCCTAAACCATGTAGGTGTAACGTGACGATGTAAGGTTTGGGGAACCTTGTTGACACTACTCTTAGACTTCC
The DNA here is from genome assembly GCA_949130495.1 of Sambucus nigra. Lineage (NCBI taxonomy): Eukaryota > Viridiplantae > Streptophyta > Magnoliopsida > Dipsacales > Adoxaceae > Sambucus > Sambucus nigra. Next base: position 121,006,902 of record OX422208.1, read on the forward strand.
TAAGACCTTTTTCTAAGATCAAAACAAAAACTCCTTAGGTGACCTTTCCTACAACAATGTGTGCAAGTGTAGACATGAGTAATGTTACATTTAGATTGAACTTTTCTAACGTCCCTAGCAACGGTTGACTCTCTCAAAATATAGGTCTTGTCTTTAGTAGTAGAAGTATTTGTATCATCAAAGCCAATTTCGAAATTGACATATTTGACTTGGACAGTTCCTAACATCTTATCTAGTTTCTTCGACCTAGATTCAGAATAACATTTGAAATGACTTGAGTCTCTTACTTTCTTCTTTAACTTTGTAATCCTAGATTCAAGTAAACGCTTAGATCTTCTAACTCAAGGGACTCCTTCAAAACTTCCATCAAAACATGAAGGTTATCTCTCTTGCCCTTAACATACTCTACTTCTCCATAAGAGTCTTCTCATATGCCCTTAACTCCTTAATTAATTTAGCATCATCATTTCTTACAGAACGTTCCTTCATCTTAGATTCTAAATGTAAGATGGCCTTCTTCAACTCTAACGACTCGATGTACAACTCTCAAAAGTCCAATTGAAACTCAGTTTACTCATATTCATTATCCTCTTCTTATTCTTTTTCTTCTTCTTCTTCTTCTTCTTCTTCTTCTTCTTCTTCTTCTTCGCTTCTCAATTGGGAATCACAAGATAGGAACTCAGAACAGTCATGCAAATGATCATCTTCAATGACATAAGACTTTTCATCTAAATCCACATGACTAGCCGTGAACGCGGTGTAGTTATGCTCAACAAGGGAATCATAATCCTCTTTTGAATCACTATCACTAAAGGTTGTATTTTACGCCTTCAATTTTTATTAATTCCTCCTTAGTTTAGTGGGACACTCACGAGAATAATGCCTAAAATCTTGGCACTCAAAGCACTTATCTCGATCATCCACCTTCCTAGGATCATTCCTCTTCTACCTATAATGGTAATTAAAGTTCTTAGATTTCTTCTCAAAACTATTATCTTCTTTAAGCTTTAGAAACTTCTTTAACTTCCTAGCCAACATAGCTATCTCTTCAGCATCAAGCTCATCGTCACTATCAAAATCCGGCACATCATCCTTTTAGGATTTCAAAGAAATACCCTTATCTTTATTTTTGTATTTTTTTCTTCGAAGGACACAAGTCCATCTCATAGATTTGAAGATCACCTATAAGTTCTTGGTCTCTCATAGTTTTGATACCACCTAGGGAATCTAGGACCGTGACTTTGACATTAAATCTTTCAGGCAATGACCTTAATATTTTTCGTATAACTTTAGGCTTAGGTATAGGCTCACCTAAGTTAAATGAGGAATCGACAATATCTAACAACCTGGTACAGAATCATCAAAAGACTAATTCTCTAACATCTTGGTCATCTCAAACTTAGTCGTAAAATTTTATAACTTAAAAACCCCAAAATTAGTGGTACCCTCGTATGTGAATCATAAAATATACCAAGCGTCCTTCGTGATCTTAAAAGTCATAATTCTTCTAAACTCTTCGGGGGCCACACCATAAAAAATAGAATTTACACCCTTCGAACTAAAAGTCGAGGCATTATTTTCATCCATTGTCCAAGGGTTAAACACTTTTAGAGCACCACCTTCGGTAGGAGGAGTCCATCAAAACTCAATTGAGTACCAATTGTTCTTGTAGATCAATTTCAAGAAAAATCACATCTTTGCCTTCCAATAGGGATAGTTTGTCCCATAAAATAATGGAGGTCGGGAAACGGAACTCCTCTCTCAATTAAAATAAATCTAAACCCGAAATGTGAATAAAAAATAGGGATTTACACGATATCTTAGTGTTCTTACTCTGATACCAATTTGAGGAAGCTATCGCCCTAGGGTTTGTAAGACAACACCACCAATTTTAATTTTCATAATTTTTATATACTTTGCACCAATTTAAAATCACAAGTGTTGTGCTAAACAGTTTATCAGTTTTAAACTTGACCTAAGCATGCATCTTTGTGAGTTTAAGCGAGAATAAAATAACACCAAAACATAACATAACGATGTACAAGGAAAACCCACAACGGGAAAAAATCTCGAGCGACCCAACCACAAAAGTCCACTACGATATAGGTATATATACAAGTACAAATTAGACTTAATCACATACTCAAAGCCTTTAAGACTTGATGCGCCTCATCGTACCATGTCACCTTCTTTGCAGCCACCATTGGACATCTTCCAACAGTCACACAACACAGACACTTCCCCACGTCTCAGTATTCCACAGATCTTACTTTTCTTGTAACTAGTCTAGTTGTCGTAAAATATAAACATAATGTCCACCGCAAGGAACACTCTTCAAACAAAGAGCAAACCACTTTAATGCAGCACAAAAGAGATCTCAAATAGATATATGAGTGTATAATTCTTAGATCTCAAACTTGGGTGTAAACTAGGGGTTGGTTTTAAAAACTTGATCACAAAAGATCATATAAACATGGAGAGATTTTTTAAAGAGTTTTGTGACTCAAGAGGCATGAAAAAGCTTCAATTAAAAAAGATGCTCCACAACCCTCTTTATACTAGATTTTCAAAAAATGAGATAAGGGTGAAAAATTACACAAAAAATCTATATTTTTTAAAAAACGTATCGGCTCATTTCGAACAAAGTTAGGCTCGTTCGAACGATGCACCAAGTCTTATTTGAACTAAATTTTGGTGACCTTTCCAACGAAAAATAAGTGCAGGATAAAAACAAACAGGTCATTTGATTTTCGTTCAAAGTTCATTTGAACGAGGATACAAATCTCATTAGAATAACCTTCTAAAGGGGTATCTAACGAGAAAAAGTATAGGTAAAATTTGCCTTGTTTGATGTTCATCGAATCTTGGTTCTAACGATATGCCTTAGCTCGTTCAAACGACACAGATAATTTCGTTAAAATGACTTGCAAATTTTTTTCTAAAATAGTTTTAAAAACATTTTAAACCATTTTACAAAAACAACACCTAAAACTAAATTCATGGATAAAGCTTATTATGCATCCATACCTCTTTGACATTCCTTTGATGTTGAAGATGAAACTTGGCTTCAAACACGATGCATCACTTTATTTTGGCTGCTACGGTCTTTAATAACACGTCACAAGCTTAAAGGACAAACAACTCAAACCCTATCCTATTACTCAAATAAGTTTTGTCCAAACACGGAATAAAGCCAATACATAGAAATTGTAAAGTTGTCCTTACCAAATCACAAAATCACACTTATGCTCTTGCACAAAATGAAGTCCAACCCACTTATATTTACTCACCCAAGCTTGCAATAGAAGCTACGAGGGTACAAGTAAAAGTATAGACTTCACTAGGTGTAAGAGTAGAAACGATATGGTTAGATTTTTAGTTTTCATGAGTATCAAGAAAGATGTGCACAATCTTAGTTCAAAAAGTAACTTTTGGCGATGTCATACATGTGTATGTGCAAGGTCACTACAGTGAGCTATTTCATCACTACGAAGAACCTCAAGTGATCCAAATCGCACAATAGTTTAGACTTTTTGAATGGGCACATATCGTCGGACTTTTACAACAACTAATTTTGTGTCACTGCGATAAAAATGTTGTGAGGATACAAGGCAAACTAAAGAACAAAATCTTTAGAACAAGGCACGGCCAGTGAGACACTATCGTTGCAGTGAGAGAAAGCCTCGCAGCGGCAAAGGTCTCATGCAAAAAACCTCAACAACCTTTACGAAAAGCAATTTGTAATATTTTTAAATAAAGTTTTTTTGAATTTCATAAATAAGTCCAAAGATCCATATTAACACAAACACACACACACAAATTTATTTTCTAATAAAGAGAACATGTGTGAGTAAAATGTGCATGAGTCCACGTGTACATTTACCTTCCTAATAGTGGTATAAAAAAGATACGTATAAAGGTGAGGATATTAGTTGATGATTTGCATGATGCTTTGTCAGAACGACCTCAAGGACACTACTCCAAGTATAATTGGTAAACGGAATAAGACAATCTAGTCCTATTGGGGATCATGAATAAAATGCATGCTTTTTAAAACTATGTAGTGGAAGATATGCTACAGGATTGCATTATAGAATTCAAGGGTTGTTGGGATAAATTTTTAATGTTGGCAAAATTTTCTTACAACAATAGTTATCAGCATACAATTGGCATGGAACCATTTGAATCATTATATTTTAGGCATTGTAATTCTTTTGTTTTGTTGGATCGATGTGGAGGAGAATAATATTTTTAGCCCGAGTTGATTCACGACACCTTGGAGAAGGTGGAGCTTATCAGAGAGAGGATGAGGACTGCCCAAACAGAGTAGGAAAAAGAGTAATACATATTTGACGATGAGGCATCTAGAGTTTTCAGTTGGGGATCGGGTGTTACTTAAGGTGTCTCCCCCGAAAGAAGTGATGTTGTTTAGGAAAAAGGGAAAACCCAATATGTAGGACCGTTCAACATCATTGATCATATCAGACCAGTTGCATATCGTTTAGCCTTATCGGATCATTTGTAACAAGTGCATGATGTATTACATGTCTTTATGTTATGTAGATTCCTTAGGGACGACTTAGCATACCAAAACATTGATCTCAGTGAGATAGAGCCTCAACCTATTGAGAGTTAGAAGAAGAAGACGATTGCTATCTTGAATCATATGTAGCATACTCTTCGCTCCAAGGTTATTACTTTAATGCGTGTCCAGTGGGGTGACCAAATGAGGCAGAGTCGACATGGAAGAGGGAGAATGATGTACGATAGAAATATTTAAAACATTTCTAGTCAGGTATGTATCAAATTCTAAGGACAAACTTCCTCTATTGAGGGGGGAAGACTATAAAACCCCATATTTTTATGGCATTTATTTATTATTTATTAATTGATAAATAAATTCATAAATAAGATTAGTAATTAATTGTCTGAAATAGCGATAATAAATTGCATAATTTAGATGATAATTAAATTTTTCATGTTATCTGATTTTGTTTTGCATATTATAAATAATTATTTAGTGGTATTACTTATATGAGATTTGCTATGTGAAATTAAGCGTACAATAATTAAGCTGTGCATTTTATTTTATGTTATAAAGTATTACCATGTGCTATGTGTTATTATAATTTGGACAGGATTATAGAGTAATACAAAGTCCCGAAGAAGTATTTTTAATGCTTTGGATTGGGACAAGCAGTAGGTATTCCTTTGGACTAATTTTTTGACTAGTTTGGGTAGTTATTTGGGCTCATATGGAGGCCCAAAATTAGGCATTTTAGGGACCTTAGGGATTAAGTTTATTTTAAGGGGTGTTTACTCTCATTAATTAAACACTTTGCACACAAAACATAAACCCTAGAAGCCAAAGAGGATTGGGAGAGATCGAGGAGACCATTAGAAAGGAACAACGAGATCAAAGAGAGGAGATCATTCATCCAAATTATTTAAGCAATAAATCTCTTGATTTATCATCATATAATCTGTAACTTGTTTAATATTTTAGTGCTATTAAAGTAATTTGGGACTGGAAGCATGTTTAGTATATAAATATGCTATTTAGTCAAGTTGTTATTTGGTTATAGGGGTTAATGTTTTAGACTGTTACTGGGTTTAGTATTCTAATTTCTAATTTGGATATTATGTAGAGAATCCTTATAATTTGATCACGAAAACCTTAGGTTTGTAATGTGCGCGTAATAATCTTCAAAACCCTATATTTATTTGATAAATCCACTTCAAATCGAATGTTAATTTGACCCATTTTAATGAAGAATATTAAGTTATGTTTAAATTGATATTATATAGATTTGAACCTTTAATTATGTTAGAATCATTTTTAATTCTTATTGAAACATGTTAGGAACGTTAATTTGTAGCTTATATGTTTGTAGGAAGTTATTCGGTTGTTGTTTAGAGGCTTTGGGGTGAATTTGGGGTATTTTCAGCCGCTATTGATGAACTTGAGATGAACGCAGCAAACCAAACACATCAGATCGATCCAGACCAAGATCTTATTAATCCGATTTGGGGGCAAATCAATCTGATCCTGTAGACTTTGTGATTATGGGTTATTTTAGGGATTTCTCATCTGGATACACACACACATATATATAAGGTGATAAATTAAGAGAATACAAATGTTGGGTTTCAATTATGGCTGGAGAGCAGTAAACCTTTGTTAAATTTGCAAAATTCGGTGATGGCGATTTGGATGGTTTTGGGTACGCTTGGCAATATATGATATCCTCGGTTATATATATATATATATATATATATATATATATATATATATGTGTGTGTGTGTGTGTGTGTGTGTGTGTGTGTGTGTGTGTGTGTGTGTGTGTGTGTGTGTGCGCGTGCGCATGTGTGCGCGCGTGCTGATGTAACATACCATATTTGGCTCGTCGGGATTCTGTCAGTTGGGGTTGGGGTTTGAATGGATTTGAGACCATGTACCGTACTCCTAGCTAATGAGTAAGTTTGACGGAAGTCATTATATATTTGATCATACGTTCAGTTGGTCATCACCTCGTGACGAGGAGACATAGATGAGTTGATCCATCATATGAGTTTTGGTATGTGACCTGTTGATGGTGTGATTGTGTAGTGATCCCCCATTCGTTGTTATGTGCACGTTTTAAATCCGTTAGCTGAGAGAATCTTACCATTTACTGATGGAGGCATGATAAAATTACCCGAATGTTGATGCCTTCATATGGTTGTTATGATACTTACAAATATAGAATATATTCGAGTGATGGCCATTTTAATAAAAACACTGCAGCATGTTAATGTGTTACGTTATTAGATCGTGTGTATCTTACTTTTCTAGTGATATAAGTGGGGATTGGTACTATATTGTATTCCTTACATGTGTAATTAGTTGAATCCCTCTGTAGTGTATTAATATACGATAGTATTTTTAGTCTAGTGATTGAGACTTGTTATTAATCATGCCTTGGATTGGGACACTTCTTTAGTTATTTCACTTATGATGAGCGGTGAGGTATCTCTTTCATGAGAGTGTCGCCAGAATGAAAGGTTTATCATAAATGACTCTCATAATTATTAGTGCATCGATATAGTGATATATTCTTACAACTTTATGGGCTCTAACCCAAAATATATAAAATATTTTTAGGCATTAAAAGACAGGAGCAGCAAGGGTGTGGAGTTCAGACTTGCCACTTCATCACTATCCAGTCATTATTTTTCATTCCTAGATTAGGTTGTTGTTTCCTTTCAGTTATTTAGTTTCAAACTTTTATTCATATATTATATGGACCATGTTGGTTATGTTTATTTATTTTGGTGAGTTTATTTAATAGATTTAAGACCATATTATTTTATTATGTAGGATGTTGAGACAATTTAATATTCTAGTATTTATTTATTTTGTCGTATGTTGTGGATGATTTAAATTTAGTACAACTATTATTATTATTATTTTTATTATTTATATCCAGAATGATATAAATTAATTAACACGCCCTATCTTTGGCGTATTGTAATAACCAACTATCACGTGAGAAAATAGAGGGTTATTACACCCATGAAGGCACCACAACTGTAAAATATGCTAAACTTCAACGGTTGACCACGTTTTTTGAAATCTTGATCATGAAGACAACAAACGTTTAACAATTCCATGTATATTTGAATTACATAATGAACTCTTCATTTTGCTTGAGAACAAAAATCTCAAAGATAGATGTTGTTAATAAAATTTTATGATCTATACCCAAGAGGTTTAATTGAAAGGTTGATGTCATAGATGACGTGAGAGACACTACCGACATCCCTTTGCATGTGGATGAGCTAGTGGGTCCAATTTAAGTGTATGAGGCAAATTTGGACCGCCAAAAAGGGTTAAAGGGGAAAAAAGAGATTTCTATAGAAGCTAACTCTAACAAGGACTCAATCCATTCCTTTGACTTTGACGAATATGTGACACCTCGCCAACCCTCTACCAAAATAAAATGTTAGTCTCATATGGCTCATTCTTAGCATAATTGTCGAAACATGATTAATTACTACCACCTAATTAATTTAATAAGCAGGGTAAACTTTATCTTCCATTAGCGTACAACGATATTAAGCAATCCACAATACATCCATATACAATAAGCAATATAAATGAAATCACAATATAAAGGCTAAAACTGAGATAAATAAATAACGTTCTCGAATAAACCCTTGGGTAAAAATCCAATACATCCAAATCCAACTAACTAAGATAATCTGAAATACATAAGTCTAAATAAAATGGGAAACACGCCCAACAAATTTTGGAATAGAGAACCTAATCTAGATTGCAATAAATGAAGTGGCTACTCTGAATCCTGTAAGCCTCCACATCAACTGCAGCTACGTGTCCTTGGAAAGAATTCATCCTTTGCGTCCCTATGGATGGACACCCAAAAGTTTTATAAAATAGATTTGATACGGGCCAGAGCCCAAAACCTTTGAAAATATTGTGCAAGTGTATAAGATGAGTAACTAAAAATATTAAAAACTTTTCATATTAATAAACTGGTAGCACACTCTCTCTTGAGTTTCCCCTCACCCCTCATCTAAAGTGCGCACCTAACGTATGCTTCCAACCCGCCTAGCTACACTACCCCTCCTAACTAGCCTTGCCACTAACATCAATACTATACTATATTGGCCCGAGTAAAACATTTAACTTTAGTTTATTAATTAGCTTTCATAATTGCTTAATCAATATTTCCTTCAAATGGCACAATTTAAGATATAACTTTACTCCAGTTATGTATTTCCATAATCGCATTTATAATTTATTACTTTATTTCCAATAATTGTCACCAGTTACTTAAACAGTATTCGCTTACTATTTTAACCCGTATATTTGTCTATACATAAATATACGTAATAATATACTACAACAAACACACATATGTCGCATATAACCGTTATCCCTCAGAGTAATAACTCACTAGATGCGGGTCTCTACAATGCTATCATTATCCAGGGCATTCTCATATCCTCCTGGTTACCGGAGGTCGGACTCTCACACTAACTAGATAAAATCGCAAATGTATTGTAGGCGATCATAGACCTTCGACAGTAAGTCATAACCATACTCACAATTATCTTACTGCGAATATAAATCAAACAAGTATAAACATGGCGCTATGACTTGGGGTCGATACTTAGCATTCTATGATTCGCCAGGGAAGATCACCTACATCGCGCAACCTTCACTGATAACACTAGAGGGGTATATTCACATATTATCATAACTCACATATATATACTTCCCATATTCGTATATATATAATCAAATCAACCAACTAATCCATTCCTATTCCCCGAAGCACAAGTCTAATAACCCGAGTCTATTTACGACTCTTATTTAATTAAATTTGTCTCATAATTAAATGACTTAACATATTTTCTCATCTCTAAGCTTTCTCGGACATTCCCAACCAGCCCTAAATTTATAAATGGAAATACCTTTGTCCCATTCTATATTCTACGTTCTGAGTATTTTATCTTCTAAATATCTTACATGCATGTAAATTGAGCTAATTCTCGTCTACCCAAACTAACCTTACCGATCATATCTCCAGAAGATATAAAAATTATATACTTTACCTCACTCAATTTGCCACTTTCCAAATCTACCCCTCATTCACAATAAAAGATGAATTTGTCCCTCACAGTAGGTCTGAATCGATTCGGGTTCATAGCCAAATTGATTCGCCTATAAAGGGAGAATTGATTCGGGTAGGAGCCCAGATTTGGCACCAAAGTGACGGGTTTTCAATAACAACAAGCCTTCAAATCATATTCCAACCAAACTCAATTTCTTTAATGCACATCTTAATGATCCTAAACATGAACCTAACTATTTTACGTCCATAGATTCATTAATTTAACACAATGCAATCCCGAATTTCATCAATTCATCAATTTCATATATATATATATATATATATATATATATATATATATATATATATATATATATATATATATATATATATATATATATATATATATCAATTTTCCCAAATTTTCTTAATGCAGCATCAAAAACTAATCATCTCAAATCAAAATTTGTCTCAACAATAATTCAGATCACCTAAGACATGCATATCGTTCATCAATTCATTAATTACGATTTTTGTGACACCCTGACTAATTAAATACCGGGTAGCTACTCATTTATCTCATTAATAAAGAATATCAAGTTGGTTCAGATCTAGCATCATTGCCGAAAACATATTAAACAGTCACTAGCCACCTAATATTTAAAAAGCGAGGTGTCAAATTTTATTAAATTAAATTAACATGCAACCAATTAATTAAGCTAACCATACAACATCCACATCATAATCACAATAGAATAAGAATGGAATAAATAAAAATGAGTCTGGAGCAACACTCCCCTGAATAATCTAAATACTGAATAATTCCCAATATAAAAATCTGAATAAATAGATAAATCCAAAACTGAAATAAAACTGAAAGTCTGAGAATGTTATCTCTAAATGGAAATGGGTGACATGCCCTAACAGATGAGTAACCCTGAATAGAATCAAGTGAAGAATGCGAAGGCGTCTAATACCGAGATCCTGTAACTTTCACAGCAGTTACAGCACGTCAATGTAATGAAACTCCTATGCTTGGTGTCCCTGTGGCTGGGCACCTAAAATGTTTTTACAAAAATAGATTTGGAAGCAAACGGGTCAAAGCCCTAGGAGAAAACAATTTTAAAATGTAGCAAGTGTTAAATTGCATTAAACAGTAAATATTATATACATGTTAGTTGCGTACTCTCACATGAGTTTCTCACCTCTCAACTAACGCGCACGCTTAACGTATACCCTTAATCCATCCTAGTTATGCCACTATCTAACTAGTCCGTACTAACCCCTAATTTCACATTCTAATATAAGGTGTCTACTCGTAATACACAAACAAGTTATATTTTATATCTCACATTCACATTCATTAAATTACTTATCACAAGTGTTATTTAAATTCTCATATTCGTAGCCCATTCAAATATCTTAGTTATTCACATCTACTAAAGAACAGTGAACCAGTCACAAGTATATATATAAATCACTCTCAATATATATATACATATATGGCACCCCTAGGCTAAGCTGCGGTGCACGCATACTCTACTATCAAATCCATGTACATCACGTACGTAAGGATCATGCGTTCCAAATCACTCAGGAACCGTCTTAATATAAATCACACATATTGGAGGCGAACATAGTTCACATACCCATGGGCCACGCACATACCTACGCTCCCATGGTCAAATGACTTATCAACTCACAAATATGTCATTCACAGTCCTATGCCCTTAAGTTACCAATCTAAATCACCCCATAGGCACACAAAGATCAGATGGTCCTTTTTCGAAAGCCAACCTCCCATGATAGCATGTATAGTAGGTATGTCATACACATAAGAAATCCATACACTAGGCATTCACACAACCTAAGTAATCATATATCAATATAGGTATTCACACATTCCATCTTATAAGTCTCATACGAAGTAAATTTATCCCGAACATTCTACATAATATATAATTAGCTTGATAACTCTCTCGTCGTATCAATTAACTAACTAAACCTATCCTAAAAGGTTACTAGGTCTCCTATTAGTTTCTAATGTTATCTCCGTAACTTAAAGTCCCTCCATTACTGTTCCTATCCATACATCATCATTCATTCCCATTATAGTCTCAATTCGACCGATTTCTAACCGTACCTCACTCGGTAGACCTCCATAAGTGACAATATTCAATTCCATAGGGTAAACCATTTTTTCGAGCATCAACTAAGACCCTACTGACCTTAACTAAGTCCCACAATACTATATTAATCACCCTAAGAATCATTATAGGTTTGGGATTTATATTAAACTTTAAAGGGGAAAACTCTCAAAAATCAGGAGGGGTCGATCGATCGAAACAGTCGATCGATCGATCAAGCACGTGTTTGCCCAGAAATTCTTTACACAGTTACGGGTTCACCAAATTTACACCCCAAATCTTCCATTACAATGTTCCCAACTCCCAACCAAGTATACTACACATTACACCAACATGTTTCCACAATCTCTAACGTTTTAGAATCATTAAACCATCATGAATTCATAGTTTCTTGGATCAAAAGTCATAAATATTCCTCTAAACCTAGTTCTTCAAAATTTCTTCAAGAACATCGAATTTCTCAACATTAATTATTGAATTTGTACACATGGATTGTGATTTCGTTGTCTCTACATACCAGAAGTTCATCTACATGCAAAACCTACCCATATTCAATGTTTAATTCTCCCAATTTATAAAAGTCTCAATTTTCCAAGTCTAGTCTCCAATTCTAAACTACATGGATAATATATTTTTTGAATCATAACAAGTTAAATCACTTGCCTGGGAATGAAGATTCTGATCCGTTGAAGACGATAAAGGTTGGTTCTCTTTCTTCTTCCCATCACAATTCCAACGATAGTGATGGTGTGTGGTGGTTATGGCCTTGGAAACCCTTGAAACTTCTCCTCTCTTATCAAGTTGCCCACTATTTGGTTTTGACAGATAATGGCCCTAAGGTTGGCTGATAAACAAAACCTAATTTTCGTAGGTCACTATTCATTAAAATTTAAAATGACTAAAATATCCTCCCGAGTTATCGGTTAGGCCTAAAAATGTACCGGGATCCAAACTAAACCCGGCTAGTATATTCTGACTATTTCGACCCTTCTGGACACGTTAACGCACTCAAAATGACCATGATACAATTTTAATTTACTTTTAAATCAATTTAAATTAATTCCTGGCGCGACTGACACACGCGTCCCAACTTAATTTCCGAATTGCCATATATATAACTCGCGATAATATTAATAAATTCGATAATCACATATTACCATAATCACTCAGTAATATTCAACATTATCATCATAATCAAATACTAACTCTCGTCTTACTAGTTATTTAAATCTGAATTAATTTCCAATTAATTATCCCAAATTAATTTAATCAATCCCATAATTCAGGGCAATTTAATTTAATTAATCTCATAATTACAAGCCTTAAAAATATGGGGTATTACAGTTTGTCTCCCCAAACCCACTTTTCATGTGGTAATCCCAAACACAAAATTCAGTTAATTACTACAAATTTTATATGAATGAATACTACATATAAATTAAGAAAGCAAGATATACATTTGCCTTAAACTCGTCGAACTCTGAATTCCTTTGTGTCTAGTTGAAGATGGAAAGAGTCCTCCTCAATTTCCTTCTCCAAATCAAGCCCTTTGGATCTCCTAAGTGGTTTGCCTCCTTCTTTTCTCACAATAACTGTCTCTGTAGGTTTCTATGTGTAAAGTGGCTACCCCTTAAACCTAATTTCATTTCTTAATCCCGGAATTAGGTTAACACTTTTATGTAAAATGACCCATATGTCCCCGAGTGGGTCCCGACTAGTCTAAAAAGCTACCAGTAACCAATCTCTACCCACCGGGTACTTGATTTTGACTATTTTGACCACTACCGAATCAACCATGTACTCGAAATCGCCATCCGAATCACTAAACATATATATCATATCTTAACCCAAAAATAGCCTACCCGTATGCCTCGGTTGAGATGTCGTCAATCCAATTCGTTTCTATTCATTACAACGTACTAACAATTGATCGAATTTAATTTACTTATTCACACTTAGTAAATTTTATTTCCACATAAATATTAATTTTATTCTCACTAATTAATATTTATTAAATATGCAATATTATTACAGGCACACGTGTAATTAAAATGCTAAAATTAATGATTCAAAAATACGGGGTCTTACAGAAGTTTGCCCAAAGTTTTTCCAAGTTAAGGAGAACGAGAAATAAAAAAAAGGGAAATTACAAGTGTCAGTCGTCCAAATTTGATAAAACTCAAAGAAGTGGGGTGAAGAAGGTTGAATTCCCCAACGAATCAACCTGGGGAATCTAATAAAGATTACGAAAATGATTTATTACAAGGATTTTGACAGTTTTCCCAACTCTCAAAATGTATAAATGAAAAGATTACCTAAGAAGGAAACTGGAATCAAACCTTGTTATGAAAAGATCTTTATTGATTCAATAAATTTATTTAAACCCTATATTAAAAAAATCATTACGAGAACACATTTTATAAACCTTAGATGGACAAATTCAAAGTCATTGAGAGACAAAGAAAGAGAGAGATTGGCATACCTAAAGCTATTGGTGGAGGAAGAGAAGCTTATGGAAGTTTTAGAAGCTCATGGTGGAGTGTAATAGGAGCTCAGGATAGGAGAGAGAAGTGAAAATGTGTTATGGGGCGAGCGATATATTTTGGTAGTGCTTGGTTAATGAAAGTTTTAATGTGTTTTATCGGGGATAATTAAAGACTATTTTGTCACGGTTATGAACCGTGCAAAATTTAGCATGGATCTTAATCATCCCAATATAATTACAAATCATGCTAACTGTAGGCACGGTTTCGAACTGTGACAATTTAAAACACAAGAAGCTGCCAATTTTAGTATTTTGGTCAAGTATTACTTCGCCAAAATGTTCATCAAATTATAGAGAACTAAAAATAAAAAATAAGGAAATGATAAGTGTATAACTTGTGGCAAAGAGGACAGGTGTCCCACAAATGCACTTTTGTTCCCATAGAATTTAGAGGTTATATAATATCAAAAACCATAGAATGACACCTATCCAAAAGAGGGTATTTTCGTGGCTTTTATTTCCATGGAAAGTGATAAGCACCCAAAACTATACAATTTATACCCCAAATAGACGTGCTTTTGTTGCTAATTCTCGACAATATGGGTTTTATGTGCTTAAATATTTATTTTGTAGGCCGAATGCAGGTTACGGTGTTCAAATGCGTATTTCAAGGCAATTGTGCATTTTGTGGAGCTAAATACCCTTGTCCCGTAACCTTACCCGAGCCTAAGCCTAGCCTAAACCCACCCTAAATCCCGTGTATGTTTAGGTTGTGCCTTTTTTATATTTTTTATATTTTTAGTTTGAGTCATTTTTATTTTTAGGATTTATTTTTTATTTATTTAGGATTTCTAGGTTTTATTTTTATTTTATTAATATAATTTTATTTTATTTTATTTTGATTGTTATTAGTTTTTAGTTTTATTAGGATTAGTTTTTAGGAGTTTATTTTTAGTTTATTAGATTTTATATTTTTTAGGACTTTAATTTTCATTTAGATTTTAAGTTTTTATTTCGTTTGTTTTATTTTAGTTTTTATATAGCCTAGGATTTTATTCTTTTTAGTTTGTTTTATTTTTAGTTAGATTTTATTTTTTTATTTTAGTTGAGTCTTTTCATTATTTTATTTTTATGGGTCACAATTTAAACACACACATACCCAAGTACCATACACCCTAATACACACAATCACCTCACTAACCCTCACCAAATCTCCTACACCCTACCACACCACATACCCACCAGTTCAACCTCCCATCACCCACCTCTTTCTCTCTCCTCTCTCCAAACTCCATTAACAACCCATAACCTCTTCCCTATCCATCTTCAACCACCATCACCCTCATCTCACATCACCACCATCAAACCATCCCCCAACTGAGACTGCCGGCGCCACTACCACTGATTCGGCCAGCGTCGGCGACAGCCCGGCGACCCAAAATTCCGGTCGCACCTCCAGCACACCACAACCCATGTTCAACCCATTTCCCATTCAAAACCCATTTCTCCCCTTTTCAAGTCTCTTGCACGATTTAGCCACCTGCCAACAACCAAATGCCAACAAAACCCATGTGCCACTTAAACCACTTAAACCATTTTACCAATTTTACCCCCAACTACTCCTTTACCCCAAAACCCCAAAATACCCATAAACCATATCAAATTTTTTATTCCCTCGCCCCTCATTCACATGACCTCACACCATATCCACATGATCCCCTTAGCCATTTACCCAAAATACCCCTTAGCCCCATGTGTGCCATGCATCTACTATATAAGAAGACCATGCTCATTCAAAAAGAATTAAGTTTGGTAGAGAGAATTGTAGAGAGAGAAATTTTAGTTTTGAAATAAATTAGGTAAATTTCATTTTGTAAATAGTTTTTATTTTTCTTTTTTGAGATTATTGAGTGATAAATGTGTGAGGATTAAATTGAGAGAGATTCTTGATGTAATTGTGTTTGAATCATTCAAATTAAGGGATGTGAATTTCAACTCATGGATTGAAGATCAATTAAGCATCAAGAGATTGGGGTTTGATTGTTCTTTTCTCATCTCATTTATTTTATGCCTTTGATTATTAATTTGTCATATTTCATATCATGTTAGGCTAAATCCCCTTTCAAGGGGTGGGGGAAACCCTTATTTGATGTTATTTTATTTTAATTAGTTTAATTACTTGAAAAGTCCCTTTGAATGTTAATTTTGATCCCTCGCCCTTAAATTTACGCGTCGAGAGAGGGTAAATGATTTTCGAGAGAAAATCAAAATTCTAGTGGTAATACCCATTTTAGATTCGAAATAGAGATAGGGGTTTCTTAAGTGGGGTTTTATAACTTGAATTTCAACTCTAAATTTATTTTCTAAGATTTACATAAATTTTAATCGATCGATCCTAGCGGGTGATTAATTAAAAGGAGTGTAGATCTATTTTTCTAGAGTTGTGGGGTGTTAAACTTAATTTTCTAAAAGATTACTATTATAATTACACTTGCAATGAGAGTTGGTTTGTAATTTTGATATTAATTTGGGAGAATTCAAATAATTAAATTCATTAATTAGAATAACTAAAATTTGTGGTGTAATCCCATTCCTTGATCGTTCTCACAATTATTTACCTCACTTTATCTCTTATTTAAGTGTTAGACTTTATTTTCCATTTTAGTCATTTTCTAGTTAGTTGTTTTCATCTCACATTTTAGTTTAGTGTTATTTCACCTCACCTACTTGTTTTAATATTTGAAAAAGATAAAAAAAATAGAAAAAGTAAAAAGCCCAAAAAGAAAATAAAAAGTGAATTACAATTGAATTTTCTCTAGCTTACTCCCTAGGAAGTGGATTGATACCCTTACTTACCTCTACACTTGAGATTATTATATTTTGTAGGTATTTGAGGATTTTTTACTAACTTGGCTTTCAACAACGACACATACACAAAAGTCAACGTTATCAGATAGCCATTTATTTTTTTACGAAGAACGGGTTGATGAGCACACCCAAATTGATGCTTATTCATCCATATCTAGCGATAGTGAAGATGATGATTCTAAGACCATGTAAGATTATCTACTAAGAATGTATCTTGACCTTGGGATAAGAAATTGTGTTCTTTCGACCCAAATATCCCTGATTAAAAAAGAGATGAAAGGATGGTGGATAGCATTTTACTAAGCCAAGTTTTTCCTTAAAAAGATATCCTTATGGATAAACTCATTTATTTGGAGAGTTATAGAAGCACTCTAAATGATGAGAGAGATAATCTATGATGAAAGCGATAATTTTTGTGTTGATTTAGAGAAAACAAAAAAGATGTTAGAAGACTCTATAAAAATTAACAAAGACTTGTATATTAATCTCTCATTTCTTGAAGAATATTTGATCTCAATCGCTACTTTGAAAGTATAGTTGAAATGGAAATTGAATAAGTAAGGGAAGATGTTGATGACACCGACCTAAGGAGCCAACGATAAATCTGGGTTAGGCTTTAACAACTTAGAGGAAAGTAGTTTCAATGTTGCCACAATTTTTGTTAAAGCGTCTTCCACTAACAATTGTAGTCCAGTTCTTACTATTACTTCTACTAAGATTGAAAATGTAAAAAAAAATTAAAGTTTGTAGTTAGAGACCTATCTATGTTTTCTCTTTTTTTAAAAAGAAAGGTCATTTAAAGGAGTTTTTCTTTAAGTTGAAGAGAACTCAACAAAATCCCTATGTTGTTTCTATGACACCACCTAAATTGAACATGCCCAAGCCCTATTCTTGCGCCCATTGCAAACGGGATAAACACTTAATGGAGTTTTGTCAATTTTCTTAGGAAACATATTATATATTTGAATGGTAAGGAGAGAAACAACTTTGACAATGGAAAGGATAAGAAAAATCAAAGAACCTACATAGAGAGGTTCATAAGATTGGAGGAAAAAAAGAAACCCGTTGTACCTCCCATTAAACCAGTCGACCACATCATACATATCCCCAATACCCCTAAGTGACCCGTGAATGGATTAGGAAAGACATTTTGGATAAAATTACTATAAAGACTGAAATGGATCCTACTTTTTCTGTATCTACCGTTATTAGTTAGAGCGTTTTCATGAGTGCCTAAAATATTTTTAGATTGTTTATCGCGTGTCCTTGAGCCTCTTACTATTCCTTTCGGGTTATCTTTTGTGTATTTTTTTGTTGTATGATTTGAAAAACCTAAAAATATTTTGGTTCATCTTTGAAATATCCTTTATTGGAATTTCATATCATATATTTCTTATGCTAGGTCATTTGCTTTTCATTCTTATATGAGTTTTGTATATCATGCTTATCTTTTTCATATCTCATATTTAGGATTATCATGAGAGTGATCTTTTAGTTTCGTTATTACAATCATGAATGTTATATTTATTTGCAAATTAGGGTATTTTTCATGTTTGCATACTTTGTATTTAGGAATTGCATGATCTTTTAGTTTTAATCTTTATGAATTATATAGATTTTATTATCTTAAGGCTTTATTAATTATTTTCATGACTAATTGATCTTCTAGTAACATATCTAGGATTTTGAGATTTTATTGCATATTTTTATATCATATAACTAGTCTTTCGTGGCTGTATTTATCTTTCATTGAAAAATTCAAAAAGATATATATGAAACAATCATTTTATGCCTTTTAGATGTTACACTCCATGACATATTTTTGTATATCAAAATGGTTGGTCTGGTCAATTTTTCTTTTAATTGGGAATATGAATGTTGCTTCATGAGATGAATTATAATTTCTTTTAATATTTTATAAACGTTGAGAAACTTTTTGCTTTGAGAATACATGCTCATATTGTGTTGCACGTTACATTGTATAAACTTTACATGGGATGACAAGTTTGTAAGTCATTTATCCCTTCTTATAATACTTTATCTATACTAGTGAAATTTATCGATTTGGCCCAAAAAAAATTCACTTTGTAGGGTATTTATCGTTTAAATCCTCATCTCAAGTATATCATTTACCCGACTTTTGATTTCTTTATATGCTTAAAGAACATATGTTAACTAAAGAATCAATTTTGTAAATCACATTTTTATCACTTAGACGTTAGGATAAGTTTTAACTCAAGTTTAAAGAAAAATATTTTTTTTAATTAAATATAATTTTAATTAGGTAGCTATCGTCGAGATCTACACATTCTCCGGCTATGTGTTATAATTTTAGTTATTGGGCCCTTAATTTTGCATGTGGTCTATATTTGTCAAGTTATTATAATAGGCGCTCGATTGAATGTGTTTTTTCTTTCACTAATACTCTCATTACGTTGAGGTATATATGGATAAGAGTTTAGATTTCCATAGTAATATGTTTGAAAAAGAATATGGATCTTACAAAAGATTTTGATTTATGTATTAAGTTATTCAATTAAATTGTATCGTGTAAGGTGTGGTAATTTTTTTCTTTCATTTTTTCATATCAACTTCTTGGTGAATTGATGATTCCCGAGGCAATAGTTGTACAAGGGCACTTGTTGCATGTTCATAAAATCAATGAAGTATCAGTTGATTTTCATTGTTTTTGTGTATGCATCCGTTGTGCTGATTTGTTTGTTAATATATGCAACGCGTATAAAGCTTTTTTGTATTTGTTTTTAATTATGTCATTTGCAATCTATTTTAACTGATCGCTTATTTCACATAAGAAGTTTTGTGAATGTCTTCGTTTTGATATGTTTGAAATCATGGCTTGTATCTGTCAGTGAGCTATAAAATGTATATGTTTTATTTTATGCGTGTACTTTTTATAATTTTTATGAATTTATGATTTTGTTTACATTTGGAATACATGTAAATGATAGCATAGCGTGTTCTTTGACATTCTTAGGGAGAGAGGCGCACTCAATCTCTACCCATTCTGGGATATTATAAAACTTCCTGAACTCAGACACTGATCTATTACCTATCTTTGACATTTGTAAACCCTAAATCGCAAATTCAGAGAAAACTCAACAGAGAAAGCACAAAGAGAGAGCAAAAAGGACTTACGAGATGAAAGTTTGACTTGGACGATGCAAGATCACAAGCCCATATGACAAGGGAGACGGAAAGCGAAGAAAATGAAGGCCTGGAGAAGAGGACACAACAGCTAAAACTCGCAGAAGATGAGGGAACACTAAGAAGTTTGAAACGACAACTGTGGAACACTGCTCCAAATAACTTTTAAATGCTCCCAATCATCGCGCACAGGACACGAAGCAACTGTCGCCTAAATCAGTTCTCGACTTTGGGAAGAGTTACACGACTTACAAAAGAGCCATTATGACAAATCATTTAAATTTATTGAGCCCAAATTGTGGCCCAACAACTTTAGGGGCAATTGTGGGTACCCGATTTTTCCATCATGGTCCCGGACGAGTAGCCTAATAAAAACGGCCCAAAGTCCGGACCCCTCGCACCTTAACTAAATTACATTATGACTTAGTCTTCTCCTAGGATCTCGTCTAGAGATATTCCAGGAAAAGAAGATGGACGTGGGCGAGTCCAACACCCCCACTCCCCGAAAATAAACATGTATATAATAAACCCTAAGTCTGGGGCAAGAGACACGCACTGTATTCTCTGTAAACGCTCCCCGGAGTATATAGAAATAATACTAACTGCACCACCGTGGACGTAGGCATTCTTGTTGAACCACATACATACTGTGTTGTGTGATTAGCATTTCATGTTCTTTGTTTTCCTTGGTGATTGTGCTTTTCTCATTTATTTGTGTTGAATATAATTGTCACCACAATTGGCGCCGTCTGTGGGAACGTTTGTCTTCCCTGAGAAAGCCCACACCAAGAAAGAAGTTTGAAATATCTGGTCACAGCAGTAATGCTCCTCAGGCAGGAGATATCAAAGAACAACCTGCTCCTCGCAGGATCACATCTAAAGTTCGGCGTTCAGATCAGAGGGCTCGCCCAGAGAGGCCAGCCTCAGAGGAAAGCCAAGGACCAGCGAGGTCCACGCAAATCTCCAGACTGATTGATGCCTATGAGGCGAGGCTACAAGATCAAAAGGAGTCCGCTCGCAAGAAAGAGGCTGAGAATGCTCGCCTCAAAAGGAAATTAGAAAGGATGGAGAAAGAGATCCATTGCAGCACTAGGCGACGTCCATATCGCACTCCTAGCCCTCAGGCAAGCAAGTCTCGCAGCCGAGGAAGGAGCCCTAGGCATGGATCCCAAAAGAGTGAGAGGCACGAGTCAAGCAATGACTCTCTCGCGCACCAGCGACCAGCTCGCAGCAATGAGAACATACGAAATTTGGTCCGAAGGGAGATGGACCAACACCCAGCACATCGCGGCGCAAGATCGACCAGGGAGCTTGCTAGACGAGCTCTCAAGACCCAGATGAAATCCCTTTTCTCAAGGGAAATAGAAGAAGAGGAAGCCCACAAGAAATTTTTTATTCCAAGATTCAAGATTTATGACGGAAAAACCGATCCCATTGATCATGTTAGGCAGTACAGGCAAGCCATGACCCTCTGTAACCACCGGGATGCACTGATGTGCCGAATTTTTCCCTCGAGCCTGCATGATGTGGCGCAAAAATGGTTCAAAAGGCTCCCTCACAGGTCTATCAGGAGCTTTGAGTCCCTGACCGAGCTCTTTACGGCCCGCTTCATTACTAGCAGCTCCCATCCCAAAAGGATGGATGCTTTGCTAATAATGAAAAAAACACCTCAAGAGAGCCTCCGAGACTACGGGAAGAGGTACTGGGAGTTGTTCAATGAGGTCGAGGACTACTCGGAGCAGGTAGCATTGGCCTCCTTCAAAATTGGGCTACCCATCTCTTGCCTTCTGTACCAATCCCTGATGAAAAAAGAGGCCACGACCATCGACGACCTGATGGCTCGCATCGAGAAGTACGCCAAGGTGGAGGATGTGACCCGCCTCAGCACAGGGGAAAATGGTCGAACTAAGCTCGCTGCCAAAGGCAACGACAAAGTTGAGAACCAGAAGAAAGAAGGAAATAATGGGGGCAAGAATGGCTCCAAGAACGGAGGAAAGAACGATGTGTCAAAAGCATTTCAGGCAGTCAACACTGTCTTCAGAGAACCAATTTACAAGAGTCTCACGAAGATCAAAGACGAGCCATTTATTAAGTGGCCCAGAAAGATGAGAGGAGATCCCTCAAAGAGAAACAACGCGCTGAGATGCGCTTTTCATAAAGAGGGAGGACATAAGACTGAGCACTACAAAGCTCTTAAGTCTCACCTCGAAGAACTGGCCCAGTCTGGGCACCTGAACGAGTTTGTGGAAATGAAGGCAGAGAAAGTTGCTGCCAATGGAGAAACAAGACCCGACAACGTACTCGAAGACGATGTTATCCATGAATTCGCAGTAATTCATGGAGCATTTGATATGAAGCAGATTCAGGGGAATTCAGCTCGGATGGAGGTAGAAAAGCTTACAGCAGTAATGCAAGCTTTTCAGATCGAAGCAGCAAAGACACAATCAGGAAAGCGTCGACGAGCAGATGACGTCGACTATAGCAAACATATCGTGTTCACAGATGAAGATCTGGCGGGAGTAAGAACCCCACACCATGACGCCTTGATCATTACGCTCAGGATTGACAACTATGACGTCGATAAGTTACTCGTCGACCAAGGAAGCTCATCTGAGGTAATGTATCTCGACCTGATCAGAAAATTAAAGTTAAGCGTCGCCGACCTGAAGGAGGCCATTGTCCCTCCAGTTGGCTTCGCTGGAAAAGTGACTATCCTACTAGGAAAGATTGTGCTACCGGTAAGGGCAGGAAGTATCTCCAAGATGATTGAGTTTCTGGTAGTCGACATTGACTCGCCATACCAAGCTATCCTCGACAGAGGATGGCTACATGCAATGAAGGCAGTCCCCCTCGACCTACCATCAGAAACTCAAGTATGTGACCGAGCGAGGAGTAATGGAGATCCATGGCGATCAAGCGATGGCAAGAAGGTGATTCATAGCGGCCATCCGCCCAAAACCATAGAAAAAGGCCGAAAGGCCCAATGAGAAGATCGAGGAACGAGAAGGTATGATACCTTCAAAATAACAGTTAAGGTACGGAAGACCCAGAGTGGAAGAGACCAGGCTCCTCCCCTCTGAGCGGGTCGTCGAAAACCTGGAGAAAGTCACAGCTGGTGGTAGCGAAAAGGACAAGATATTCTTGATTGGAGTTTCCCTCACAGATCAAGAAAAGAAAGAATTGACGATTCTGCTGAGAAGCAACGTAGACGTTTTCGCATGGGAACCATACGAGCTGCCTGGAACTGATTCCAGTGTGGTTTGTCACCGGTTGCATGTTGACCCCGCTTTCAAACCTATCACGCAGAAGGCACGACGAACTGTGCCCGAGAAGGCAAAAGCTGTAGAAAAAGAAGTTGAGAAATTATTGGATGCAGGATCCATACGGGAGGTTTAATTCCCTAAATGGTTATCCAACCCAGTAGTAGTTCCAAAGAATAACGGAAAATGGAGAGTCTGCATCGACTTCACTGACCTTAACAGGGCTTGCCCTAAGGACAGTTTTCCTCTCCCAAAAATCGACCAATTGGTGGACGCCATAGCAGCTCACGAAAGAATGAGTTTTCTGGATGCATATTCGGGGTATCATCAGATCCCTCTGTATACATCAGACCAGGACAAGACAGCATTCATCACCACCGTCGGATTATACTGTTACAAAGTCATGCCCTTCGGGCTCAACAACGCAGGGGCAACCTACCAGCGGCTGATCACCAAGATGTCCAAAGACCAAATGGGAGACACCATGGAAGTCTACATCGATGATATGCTCGTCAAGAGCAGGAATAAAGAAGACCACCTCTCAGACCTATCGAGAACCTTCAAAATCCTCAGGAAGTACCGAATGAAGCTCAACGCGAGCAAGTGTTCTTTCGGTGTTCAGTCAAGAAAATTTCTTGGGTACTTGGTAAGTAAGAGAGGCATCGAGGCTAATCCAGATCAGATCGATGCAATCAACAGGATACAGCCCCTTCGCACAATATGGGACGTACAGAAGCTCACCGGCATGCTCGCTGCCTTGAATCGTTTCATCTCAAAGTCCTCCGAGAGATGCAAACCATTCTTCCAGCTCTTGAAGGGAAACAAGATAGTATAATGGAATCGAGATTGCTCGCAAGCATTGCACGAACTTAAGCATTACCTCAGCTCACCACCCCTGCTCGTCATACCACAAGAAAGAGATTCCTTGTACTTATACCTCATCGTTTCCAACCACACCGTCAGTTCTGCGCTGGTGTGCTAGAAAGCAGGAATCCAGCACCCCGTTTATTACGCAAGCAAGACCTTATTAGAGGCTGAGCAGCGATACCTACCACTAGAGAAGCTCGCCTTTGCACTTGTAGTGGCTTTAAGGAAGTTGAAGCACTACTTTGAAGCTCACGCCATCATCGTCCTTACATCGCACCCCTTTAAAGAAATCCTGAGGAAAACGGATTTGTTGAGCAGACTGACTAAATGGTCAGTCGAGCTCAGACGATTTGACATCCAATTTCAACCAAGGAATGCAATCAAGGGACAAGTCCTTGCTGAATTCACAGGCAAGCATCCTCTAGACCAACTTCAACCCATGAAGTAAGGAGAGAACCACGCAACAGAGGGAGTTTGGCGATTATTTGTTGATGGAGCCTCCAATTCAAAGGGGGCAGGAGTGGGTATTGTACTTGTTACTCCAGAAGATACAATCCTCGAACAGGGAATCAGACTTAGATTTGAAGCCTCCAACAATGAGGCAGAATATGAGGCTTTGATAGCCGGCCTCCAGAAGGCACACACTTTAGGGGCGAAGCAGTTACAGGTGTTCGGTGACTCACAGTTAGTTTCCAATCAGATAAGTGGGGACTACAACGCAAAAGATGAGAGAATGATAGCCTACCTCGCCTTGGCAAAGAGGCTAATGGCCAACTTCGAGGAAATCAGTGTCCAGCAATTTCCCAGAGGACAGAATAGCCATGCTGATGCCCTGGCATCCCTGAGTTCGGCAATTAATTCCGACTTGAAAAGAACGATCCCCATCGACTTCCTCGCTCATCCGAGCATCAACTAGAGCGACGAGCTGTCAGGCCTGGAGCATGTGCTCCAGATTGAGTCAGCACCTAGTTGGATGGACCCTTTAAGGAAATATTTGAAGGATGGCGTACTTCCAAGCGATAGGAAGATCGCTCATCAGATAAGAGTCAAAGTTGATCGCTTTCACTTGTCTCTTGAGGGCAAGCTGTATAAGAGATCGTTCTCTGGCCCTTACCTATAATGCGTTCACCCTAGTGATGTCGAGAAAATTCTACACGAGCTCCACGAAGGAATCTGTGGAAGCCATATTGGAGGAAGATCACTAGCTTTTCGAGCTATGAAGAAAGGCTACTGGTGGCCATATATGCAAAAAGATTCGGCAGTGTACGCTCGCAAATGCGAGAAATGTCAACTACATGCTCCTATGGTTCACCAACCTGACAGCGACCTAAGATCACTCACCAGCCCCTGGCCTTTCACCCAATGGGGAATGGACATCGTAGGACCACTTCCTACTGCCGTCGACAACCGCAAGTATCTGTTGGTCGCAACGGATTACTTCACAAAATGGATCGAGGAAGAACCACTGGCAAACATCCGAGATGCAGATATGATGAAATTCATATGGAAAAATATAATTACCCATTTTGGAATCCCCAGAACCATCATCACTGTCAACGGAACACAGTTCGAGAGTGGCCCTTTCCAGAACTTCTGCAATGAACACGGGATCAGGCACTATTTTAGCTCGGTGGCGTATCCTCAGAGCAACGGTTAAGCCAAAGCTTCCAACAAAACAGTGATCGATGGGTTAAAGAAACGATTAGAGCGAGCCAAAGGTGCATGGGTGAATGAACTACCGCATATTCTGTGGGCTTACCGCACTACACCACGTCGAGAAACGAGGGAAACCCCATTCTCACTAACGTATGGAATGGAAGCGGTCATCCCATTGGAAGCAGGCCTACCAACTATGAGGTCCACCCTTGTCGACCAGGGCCAGAATGATGCAGCATTGATCGCTGAACTCGACCTAGACGACGAATGCAGAGAACTTGCCTTAGTGAAGCTAGCGAGCTATCAGCAACAGCTCGCCAAACACAATAATAAGAAGGTCAATCCAAGGGCATTCCGAGTTGGAGACTATGTCCTAAGGAAAGTCCTTGGCAGCGCAGTAAAACCATCAGATGACAAATTGGGGCCAAATTGGGAAGGACCATTCAAGATAACAAGAGATGATCTGCAAGGAGCCTATCACTTAGAAACGTTGGAGGGCAGAGAGATACCCCGAGCATGGAATGTAGCCAATCTTAAGAGATTCTATTTCTAGTTTTTTCTTTCGTCTTTTACCAGATTTATGAAACTGGCAGCTCATTTACTTATGATTAATAAAAGTTGTTTGGTAGTTGCATTCTGTGAGGTGTCAGTTAACTAAAATATGAACTTTATAACTTGCACACCCTTTTCAAGTGATATGCATTCTACTTAGTACACGATAATAGGGAAAACACCATCCTCAGGTTTTCGTTATAAAGCGCGAACAACCTCTTAGCATTGCCCCTGGAAATATATGAAGCCCTACAGGAGATCCTTAGGCAATTCGGCCAAGTCAAATTGGTCTCCACACAATGTTTGGTTAACAAAACCCTGATCGGATGGAGCATCCAACACCAGGTGTGTCCTCGCCAATTGCCACACTTAGGCATAAGGGAGTGTGACGACACGACCTAAAAGGTAAAGTGAGGCAGAATGGTATATCATAAGCATACTGGACTGGAGGGACACTGACTCAACAATGCGAACTTACCAATCTAGTCGGCCACGAGAGGACCAAGATTATTAAGCGAAGAATAAATGATGTAAAAAATATTGAACATTTGTTTAGTCGGCGAGTTCGCCCAAAACATAAATTTTATATTACTTCATCACATTTACAACAAGAACGTACAACCCATGTTTAATCGGCGAGATCACCCAAAATATCAATACTACATTACTTCATTACATATGTATACAGAGTTACAACTGGTAAAATCTTAATGAGGCTGAGGCCTCTGAACAAGATAATCATCCACTTGTGGTCTTCGACCGTCATCCGGATGAGGAGCTAATTCCTCCTCGACCTCATTCGCATCTGACTCTAATAGCTGCCGAGGGATGGCATCGATAGGGATCCACTGATCATCCCTCCTGAAGGGGTTAGGCCTTAAAGTGGAAGGAGAGATCTCATGACGATACCAGAGTATTAAGTTCCTTGGAACTTGCAGCTCCCTTAGGGCACTCAACCATCCCCTGATAAAGGCAAGCTCTTCAAACTCTGTCAGCCCCGTCGGAGCATCTACCCAACCTTGGTCGTAACCATCAGCCCATACTCGCTGAGGTCCTCTCTTAAACAGATGCCTTAGCCGTGTGACATCCCTTTGAAGCCCAGCAGCAATCACGTATGCTCGACGGATATCTTCACGGAGTTCATCCATTTCCCTAGATGGGCTTCTTACGTTTGTACCAGCTCATGGAACAGTCGATGGGGTAGAACCTCGCAGCATCGGAGGAACATCTCTTAGTCCTGTGCCAGCTCGTGATGAGGAGGAACCACTTAAAATGCGAGGCGCAGTGCTCGTCGCATGCTCCCTGAGGCGCAACACTTCCCTCCTCAAGGACTCATTTTCCTGTTGCAAAATTTCTCCGACTTGGTTAATCTCAGTAGCATCGAGGAGTCTTGCTCTCAGAGTAATGACTTCCTCTTGAACAGAAGCTCCAACTTCTTCCATCTCTTGAAGCATGTCTTTCAGTTTAACAACGAGCTCCGTCTGCTCTATGAAACGCTTATTCCTCAATCGCAACGATTTGCAACTTCTTACGAAGGTATGGCGAACTTGAGGACTCACATCAGGACCAAGCATTCTTCCCAATTGAGAAGTGGCTGGTATATATTCATCTACATCAATCGACTACAGGCCATAAAAGAGAAATAAAGGATAAAATGAATCAGTACACTGAGGGAAAAAGTCTTTTCACTTCATTCATACATAAAGGATCAAAGTACATTGAGAATCAGAAATGAACATTACAAACAAAAATACAAAAGCAACCCTAAGAGTAGATTAGTTGGCGACCTCGGTTTGTTCAGAAGAAGCTGGATGCTTCCCCTTATCAGTAGCAGTAGGAGCATCTCCCTTAAAAGGGACAACTTCTGTCGCCCGAGCAGGAAGGGCATCAACAGGAACTGGCTGGGAAACAGGGTCAACACCTTCGATGGCTGGGGTAGGAGCTTCATCTACGACAGGCTTCGGGCATGGATCATGCTCATCAAACAGAAGAGAAGTAACATCCACCCCAGTAGCCAAGAGGGCCTTGTTCCAGCCCTTCTTCAAATTCAGACGACTGATGTAGCCTATCTGAACCTCAGCATCTTCATATGCGGCAGCCCACCCGGAGTTATATAAATCTTCCTTAATGGTGGTTGCCTCGGACTCCTTATCCTTCAGCTTCTTCGTCAGCACCTTATTCTCCTCCACTACCGCTAGCTTACTCGAGCAGACTTAATCATAAGCCTGCCGCAGTTCGTTCAGTTCTTTTCCCAATGCCTCCCTCTCTCGATTGGCTTTAACAAGGGCTAAATCAGAAGACGTCCGAGCAGCATCAGCGGCCTTCAAGCTAGCCTCGAGCTCGGTACTCTTCACTTTCAGAGCAGCATTATGCTTCTCTAACTCACCATTCTTATTCACCAGCTCGTCGCGAGAGCGATAGAGCACGGCAAAGTCAGTCACAAATTGCAAGTAAAGGAAGGCATTAGAAGGGAGAAACAAATAGGATTTTACAAGTATCAAAAAAGAGAAATAGACTTAGCAAGGCTAGCCTCTGACTCGCTTGTAAGGCTAACTGGTCAGACCCCATTGCCCTTTGACGATCAGCAGGAAGGACTGCTCTCTCGAGCAGCGCAGGGGCCAGTTGAGGAGAAATGGCAACCGAGGCCCCCTCTGGCAATGCAGACACGGGCACGAGAGCTTGCCCAGCCTTCGTCCTCGCTTCCACTCTTCTCTTCTCCTCCTCTCTCTCCTTCTCCTTCTTTTTCCTCTTCCTCTCCTCCACCTTCTTTTTCTCTTCAATCTTCTTCCTCTCCTCCTCTTTCTTTCTCTCTCTCTCTCAACTGATATTGTTCTTTTCTCTTCTTCTCCTGCTCCTGAGCAGCAGACTGAGAACCAGTGGCAATAGCCCCACTGCTTGATTTCTGCTTCTTCGACCTCTGAGCGAGAAGCACATCATCCTCATCGTCATCATCACGGATCAAGTTTCTCCTAGGGGAAACCATTTCCTCGCTAGCACTGTTGGATGTACTTGAAGACTCTTGGGCCTCAGAAACCTCTTCTGAGCTGGAAGAACTGTCACTACTAGAGCTCCCCTCACCAGAACCACCTTCAACACCTCCTATGATATCACTCTCAGAACTGCTCTCTTCCTCGACCAACGGAATGGGATCGGCAACAGCTTCTTCAGAAGTATCTAAGTCAGGAATGCTATCCACAGGCCTCGCAATGAAACTGGACCCAATGTTCTTGTACTCGAGAAGGAAAGCAGCAGACCGGGGATGTTCACCGTCAGCCAAAGATTCCCTGATATTCCAAGCTTTAATCAACTCGAAAGCTCGAACCTCGCTAAGGGCAGGTTCCAAGTTCTTTGTCCTCGCTGAAAAGAAAACGAGAAAGTGTCAAAAGAATCACACATTAACAAGGAGATCGAAAGGGCAGAGCAAAGACTACCTATGTACTCTTCCCCATAAAAGGGAACAGTGAATCTATCAGACCTCGCCCCCTCAGTCTGGGGGGAGAACTGCCAATTCCTAGCAAGAAAGCCATCTTGCCAGTAGTCCTTGTGGGAATCAGGTAAATTTACTACCAATACCCTGTCAGGACTCCTGGCCTTGAGGTAAAGAAGACCAGAGCTAGTTCGAGAGAAGGAATAACAAAAACAAACTTCAGCAAGCCCTAATTTAGTGCCATAAAGTTGATTTATTCTATAGACACCATTGATTATCTTCCATACGTTGGGCGAACACTGTGCAGGGACAAAGTTGAAATAACCAAAGAAATGCATGAACAAATTGTTTGGAGGAAAAGTAATCCCCCCTTGAGAAAGCAACAGGACATGAATCCAATGAGCGCCCTCTATCTCTCTAACATTCTTAGGGAGAGAGGCGCACTCAATCTCTACCCATTCTGGGATATTATAAAACTTCCTGAACTCAGACACTGATCTATTACCTATCTTTGACATTTGTAAACCCTAAATCGCAAATTTAGAGAAAACTCAACAGAGAAAGCACAAAGAGAGAGCAAAAAGGGCTTACGAGATGAAAGTTTGACTTGGACGATGCAAGATCACAAGCCCAGATGACGAGGGAGACTGAAAGCGAAGAAAATGAAGGTCTAGAGAAGAGGACACAACAGCTAAAACTCGCAGAAGATGAGGGAACACTAAGAAGTTTGAAACGACAAATGTGGAACGCTGCTCCAAATAACTTTTAAATGCTCCCAATCATCGCGCACAGGACACGAAGCAACTGCAGCCTAAATTAGTTCTCGATTTGGGAAGAGTTACACGACTTACAAAAGATCCATTATGACAAATCATTTAAATTTATTGAGCCCAAATTGTGGCCCAATAACTTTAGGGGCAATTGTGAGTACCCGATTTTGCCATCATGGGCCCGGACGAGTAGCCTAATAAAAACGGCCCAAAGTCCAGACCCCTCGCACCTTAACTAAATTCCATTATGACTTAGTCTTCTCCTAGGATCTCGTCTAGAGATATTCCAGGAAAAGAAGATGGACGTGGGGGAGTCCAACACCCCCACTCCCCGAAAATAAACATGTATATAATAAACCCTAAGCCTGGGGCAAGAGACGCGCACTGTATTCTCTGTAAACGCTCCCCGGAGTATATAGAAATAATACTGACTGCACCACCGTGGGTAGGCATTTTTGTTGAACCACGTACATACTGTCTTGTGTGATTGGCATTTCATGTTCTTTATTTTCCTTGGTGATTGCGCTTTTCTCATTTATTTGTGTTGAATATGATTGTCACCACAGATATCATAGTAGGTTGTTTTCTTTAATCTAATCTTTTGGGTATGAAAGCAATTATTTGTTACTGTGTGAAAAAGACATTCATTGTACGTCGAGGTCTCATGTGATTACAAAAGATGATTTATTTCAATTTATGTGACTAACTGTAATTCCTTGTAATTTTGAGAACTTGGATTAATTAATTTAAATAATATTTGATGTTCAAATTTGAATTAAATAAGAAAATATTTATTTTAAATGAATTTGATGCATTTTTTATTAATTAAATTAATAAAATGAACATTTAATTAATTAATTGGTAAGTTGGGGTTTGGGTGGAAAACCTAGGGCCTTAATAATAGTCAAATTGGAATTGCTTGGACTCCAAGATAGGATTTAAAAGATGTTAATCGCGTTTTATTTTGCAAGTTGGTTCAGAGTTGTAAGTAAATTGGATTTTTAATTATAGAATTCGAATAAAAGTTTGAGAAAAGAAGGAAGAAGAGAAATAGACTCACGCAGAGAGCCGCGATAGCGCCTGCCTTAGTCGCTATAGTAGCCTGAGAACCCGCTATAGCGGGGGTTTAGGGGCGCGATCGCAACCCTAGAACACGCAATCCCCCCCTTCGTGGTTTTGTTTCCAATATATGTGTGTGTGTGTGTGTGTGTGTGTGTGTGTGTGTGTATATATATATATACACACACACAGAAAGTCTCCTGTACGGACTCCTTATAGTAAAAAAATGAATTTTTTTATAAAACTTCATGGATATGATCTCTATGGTGAGAAGATCATCTCCAATTTTTTTCAATAAAAAAATCGTTGAGATGAGGTGATATGTCAAAAAATTGTATAAATGTGCATTTTCGATCATTGAAATTTTGGATCGGCGCTAACCACTTGACTAGTTGAATTTTTCTATGAAACTTCATAGATATGATCTTCTTACTGTCGAGATTATATCCATGAAGTTTCAACAAAATATTCATTCAAAAAGTGGGTGAGATGATCGTCAAAATTTCAACGGTCAAAAATGCATATTTATACCCTTTTTTTACATATCACCTCATCTCAACGATTTTTTTATTGAATTTTTTAATGAAAAAAATTGGATATGATCTTCTCACCGTGAAGATCATATCCATGAAGTTTCATTAAAAAAAATATTTTTTACTATTTTAAAAAAATAGTACGTACCGGGCCTGCACCATAAGAAGTCCTTACAGGAGAGGGCCCCTCTCTCTCTCTCTCTCTCTCTCTCTCTCTCTCTCTCTATCTATATATATATATATATATATATATATATATATATATGCGCACACACACACACACACACACGTACACACATTGTGGACGACTTTCATCTTTCTTTTACAATGTTTATCAAAAACAACATAGCCCTATTTTTGCATTTCTAAACCACCATTAAAACACTCAAACTTTATTTTGGGGGATTTTCACTTTGAATTTCAAGAAAATCAAAGAAGATAAATGGGACCTTTTTGGAAGAAGAACAACTTCTTAAGTCAGATTTATTAAAATACTAACAAAGCAAGAATATATCTATTTTTCTCCTTGAGTCCTATGTGATTTAGGTATTACATAAACCCTAATCATATATAATTTTGTAATTTGATTAGGAACCTAATTAGAGAAAGTGAAACCCTAATTTATAATTAATTTTTAGGTTTTGGGTTATATAATGGATTATGTTAATGCCATGGAAATTGAAAATTGAACCCTATAGTTGGGTATAAATCTCGAAAATACACTAATGCTTATGAAATCAATAAATTGATGAGAAAAGACTAGAAATTAATATGTGTTATTTAGAGTTGTTAACTCGCATGTTTAGATCGTTATATTCTTTAATTTCTTGAAACTCCCATGAATTCGAATAATGGAATTTGACAACTTGCTTGGATCTAATGTTGGACTTATAAAACGTATGACGAAATTGATATAATTCACATGTAAATGGCCGTGAATAAATGTGAAATAAGGGGACATGACTTTGGCCTAGAAAATCTAATATTTGCAAAATTTTACGTATGTTAGAATAATGATATTGTTGGGTATTACTGGGTTATGTACGTTAGCTTGAATTCGTAAATAGATTATAAACAATTATTGTTCTCTAAGTATGGGATTAAAGAGTTTGTTACTTTTTCCAATTAGTTATTTCCTAGGTATGGGGCTAGAAAACATTTGTAGCTTTGGGTATTTCCTAGGTATGGGACTAGGAGATACATGTGGTTATAATGATCTGTAAGTATGGGATTAGGGATAGTGGGTTTGTTATGCCAGAGTCTTTTTGAGCTAGAGATAATTAATGGAAAATATGGTAATTCATTCATAATGAGATATTGATTTGAGATAAATACTTTAGATATGATAGGTATTAAAGAAGGATGATTTGATGGGCATCATTATATGTGCGGGGTGTACATCGATTGGCTACATTGTATGTGCAAGACCTACATTGTCTGGCTATCTTGACAGATTTTATGTGGGCATTATGGTATGTGTAGAATCTAGTGTTGGCTAACAATGATAATATGTCCGGGCCCTAGGAGAACTGGCTATGGCAATGATTTTATGTGTGAGACACGATATATGTGGTGTCTATAGTTGGATGGATACCATAGTATGTGCGAGACCTAGGTGAACCAACTATAGTGATGGATTTAGTTGCGGTGGTACATCATGGTATACGCAGTTTAACAATAAGATTGTCTATGTATAGTGATGCAACGAATATCGTTGATACGATAATACAAGCGGTGCACCATGGTATGTGTAGGGTCATATAAGAGACTTGTCTGGAAATAGTGGTGTATCAATGATATTATTGATAATAAAAAAACAATTAATGTTGTTAAAATACAAAACTGAAAGTGGGAAGTTTATTCTCTTTGTTCTTTATATAATTGCTTATCATTAATTGAAATATTTTATTATGATATTTATTTTATCTAACACTTACATATCGGATTTTTAAGTGGTGTATCAATGATATTTTTAAGTGTTTTTGTGTAATTTTTAGATTTTGTAATATTTATTAAATGTTTTCTATAATTTTCAATTTTTTTAAAATACTTTTTTTAAATTGGACAAAAATATCCCCATGAGCATGGCTCCAAAAAATTAACGGTGTTAGGGCTATGGGTTACTTGAAGTCATTTTGAAAGTTCAAGGAGTTACGTCCAGTAAACGAAAGTCAAGGAGGTGAAGGGAAAAGGGGGATAAAGTTGAGGGGGGTAGGTGTAATTAACCCAAGAAAAATATTAAAAAGAAATTGATATGCTATATATCAAAGAATAGTTTATGAATCTATTCAAAGATTCATAATGGGGGTTTATAGCGGATCTATAAATGTTCACTATGGGTGCGTTTGGGAACAACCCCAATTTCAATTTGAACTAAAAAAATTCCAATTCCAATTCCAATGCATGGAATTAGGGTTCCCAAACGCACCCTATAAGTAGTTTATGAACTTCAAAAAAAGGGGAAAAAGCTGTGGATTAAGAAACAAACAAAACGAGTGATATCATTAGCGAATCCCATTGAGAATCTAGATTTATTGCTGAAAATCGACAAGAATACGACAAAAATCCCGTCGAGATTGAGAGTAATTTACAGTGCTATACCATTTTGATCCATCATGTTGTGTTCACAGTTGGGTTTAGATATTGAAGAGAGAGATCGTAGATGTATTTTTTTAAAACAACCCAATAAGAATTTTATTGATGTAACCAACTAGGCCTGTCAATGGGTCGGGTCTGGACCCGGACCCGAACCCGATCCGTATAATAGGGTCTGAGCATATTTTTTTGGACCCGAGACCCGAATACCCGAAGACCCGTTTATTAAACGGGTAGGGCCTGGATCTTATACAAGACCCGGACCCGAAGACCCGATCCGAATTGTACATTATTATTTTGTATATATATACATATATACTATAAATTTATATATATTTATAAATATATCTTATCAATATAACATGTAAGTATTATATATAAAAATATATATTTATGTATACAATAAATATAAGTAATATATGTTTTATTTATACTAATAATATTCTACAATACATTACAAAATATTTTAATTTAAGATTAAATAATAAAGGAGGATAAAATAAAATAAATATACATATTTGACCAGACCCGGACCCGAACCCGAGACCCGAACAGATCCGGGTCTAGATCCAATATTGTAGACCCGATGAAGACCCGGACCCGAACCCGAACCCGATGAAGACCCGATTACACGGATCTGGATCTCCCTAAACCCGACCCGTCTCCGACCCGTTGACAGGCCTATAACCAACGATAACAAGAAAAAAAGAACCACCTAACCCATAAAGGTTCGGGTTCAGCAGGGGGAGAATAGAGAAAAAGCATACAAATTAGACGAAAAACAAGGACATCACCTAGGCTTTAAGAACAAATGACAAGTTTGACGTCATGGTCACGACTCATCCCAGTAATGAAACCGAGAAACTAGTGCCGACGGCAACAGAAGACGAGCCTTTCCAAACGAAGTCTACGCACAGGCAAGCAAACGGTGAAATAATGCAAGGCAAAGTCCTTCTGAGCCTCTACCTGAGAGGGACAACCGCCAAGACAATTGAACCAAACCCTTCCAAGACCTAACAGCCATACTAAAAATGTATAAAACGGTCCAAACGACGAGAGATCGGAGTCCAAATGGAGCCTGAAAATACAAAAAAGTACTGGGAAAAAATACTAAAGTAAACAAACAACGAATCTTCATAATCATGAGTCCGATCTACCACCAAAGGAGGAGGAGTTGTCGCATCCACTCTGATCTGATCTTCGGAAGGATATTTTGCAGTCGAGGATAACGTCTTTCTCGTGGTACTTTTAATGTCTAAAACATGTTGGACGCCTTATGGTACTTTTATATGTAATACAGATTACGCAACCTTTTTTTATACTTGTACTTTTTAAATTACTTGTTGGACTCATTTTGTAGGGTTTGCTAGAAATAATATTTTTAAAGCTGTTTTATGAACTGAAATAGCAAAACAATTCATTTTATTCTCACTGTACTGCACATTCCTACTGGAGCAACCCACCTACCAGATAACAGTGGACACTAATTCAACTTGTAATTCAAAATAACATAAATAAACAGGACACCACTAATATATAAAAAATAAAATTTATAATAAAATCATCACAAGAAAAAGGCGAAGGAAAAGAGAAATGAGAAATGAAAGCCGATTAAAGTTCACAGCATAGTTAGGAGGGGTGTCTTTCTTAAATAGGAATATTTTTTATTATGAATCAGTGAAACAAGAACCAAAAGTCCATTACAACAGAGTACTATAATACCTACGGAAATAGTTCAATCTAAGCCTGTGACAATTATTCTGTATGCATTGACTTTCATTCTCCAATTTAAGAATTATAGATGTCACCATTTCACATACATTATCTACAAGCTACAACATTTCAGCCACAAAGCACAACCAGAAGGACTAAAACTTTGTGGATATAAACGATCCTACCAAAATAAGTCTCTCTCAAACTTGAAAGCACACGGTTTCTTATATATATTATATGTTAGGTATATATACTGAAAGGATCGTGACAATACCAATTCAAAATACAGTACTTCGTTGAAGGCTGGCAGTTGCTTCGGAAATTGAATTCAATACAGTCTCACCAACCGCACCCTTACAGAGGGGACATAAAGCGTTAATCTTCAACCACTTATCCACACAATCCTTGTGAAAAAAATGAGAACACGGCAACTCCCTAAGCTCATCGTTGTTTGCATATTTCGCTAAACAAATGCAGCAAACCTGTAGAAACCAGTCGTTTAGAGAAGTAATCACTAAGGGCGCATTTGGTTACAAAGTTTGAAAAGCTGTTCATTTTTATGAAAAGTTAGAAAATGAGTGGAAAAGGACAAGAGTCTCTTGCTGCAATGTTCTCTCACTGTTATGGCTTTCCATGTAATACAAAGGTACAATGCACCAAAGCATGGTACCAAAGCTTCCGTGATATAAAACAATTCGAAAAAGAAAATTCTATGCGTTCATAAGAGTATTTGGCGGCTCCTTCCAATTTCTAAAATAAAAACGGCCACAATAATATTTTCACCAAAAAGCATATGGTATGAATAATCATCCATGTCTTATTGCTAGATAAAAACCACCCTACCACAGTAGGTGAGGACCAAGAGCCAAAAGTGTGCGTTTGTGTGTGGGTGGGTGCGTGGGTGGGTGGGGGGGGGGGGGGGGGGAGTGAGGAGGTTTATAACTTACACATTAGCTCCCCAGAATCTCACACTTCAAGGTAACTTCTACATTGGTGAATGACATTCAGGTTATGTTTGAAAGCCTCAATTCCAAGGCTTGGAATTGGATTTGGAGAATTTTCAGTTAAAAATTTCCAAAATTTGAACTGAAAATTTTCTAATTCCAATTCCAAACCATGGAATTGGGTTTCCCAAACATATCCCCAGTGGCCCCCTTTGAAGTGAAGTCAAAACACTATAAAACTGACCGAGATTTGGCTCAGTAATTTAGGGACCATCCTACCCTCGAGTTGTCAAGGATTTGAGCCCCCACCCCCCTCAAAAAAATAACTCAAAAGAAATTGAGAAATAAATAAATAAAAGTGAGAACAACACTCAGAGAAGCATAGAAAAAAAGGGGGATGGACTTACCGCATCTTCTCCTGATATGATACGCTCCTTCTCTGTTCCTGCAGCCACAACCCCACCTTCAACTGCACCTGAGTTGTTTTCTCTATCATTGCCATGTTTTATCTTCTTTATCTTAAATTTGTAGGTTGGAAGAGAATTTATTGATTCGGAAGTGGCTCCTCTATTTTGGGTCAGATCCTCTCTAAAGCCCAGTACAGAAATTATACAAGGGAGGCAGCAGCATATTGTGGCACACAGAATAAATGGCATCGCGTATCCAATACAGCTAAAGGTAAGAAATACTATACACAACCTGCAAAATGCATAAATAGGTTGAGAACCTATAAATGGGAAGAACGGAAAAGAAAAGGTACATTTGGCTTTCGGCCTCCAAAGCTTCGGCCAAAATTGACTTATTCCCCAAAGTTTTCAGTTATTAGATTTTGGCCCCCATTTTTAATGGTTCCATCATTTGACTTGTACAAATCATCAAAATATACCCACTCGCCCCACACTATGTTCTAAATAGTCATACTTTGACTGGGGATATTATGGTCATTTGCCATGATCTATAATGGTCAAATGAAGGAACAAAGAAAATTGGGGTCAGTTCAAACAACTGAAAACTTGAGTTAAAAGTCAGTTTTGACCTAGTGGGAGGGGACAGAAGGGAAATGTCCCCAAAAGAGAATTATCTTATAAACAGCACCGAACAGTACATGTACAAGTTAGGGGCATCTGAAGAAGAAGAGTGCCCTCCAAAGATCCAAACATTGCCAACTACAAACCACACTGCAAAGAAGCAATCAAGAGCCATCTTGAAGTACTCCACCAGCACCTTGAGTCTGCAAGACAGAAAGCAGCTTATTTATTAACAACATATACAAGTACTAGCTTATTATCTAGCCTGTGTCATTTAATAACATGGAGAGTCAAAATTTAGACACTTGCTCCCTTGTCAATCAAATTTAAAATTCTCTCCTCCATCTCCCACTTCCTAAGATCCTTCTCTTCAACCAATTGTATCCACAATTACTGGATTACGATAATATATAAAATCTATATTACCAAAAGGTAGTACATTTGAGATGATTTTTAGGCCAAATTGTTACAAAGATATGCATTCAGGAGACAACATGAGAAGGCACCTATAAGGCTGTTGAGAGCTTACATGGAAACAGATTTTTCTTTCATTTATTATTATTTTAATTTAATTGATGAATAGTACTTACGGTATAAACGATTTTTATTTTAACTATTTTCTTTATTAGTCTTTCTTTAGAGATTTTCCTTCAGAGGGATATGGTTTAGTTTCCATTTTTATTTTGTTTTTACCTTTAAGTAAGACTAATCTCATTATGAGTGTAATTATGTTGTACTCAGTTTGAGGCTCCCGAGAGTGATGCTTTTCTTTTGATCCCAAGTGATATTTTTGTTTTCTTTTATTGGTTTATGGTTGTAATTTGGGTTCTCGGTTTGTTTTAATACTAGGTGACTTCTCAAAAAAGGGTCTGTTTAGTTTTAATACAAGGTGACTCATCAAAAAAACAGAATCCTTCCACCAACAAAAGCCCCCTTGTGAAGAGTCAATGCATCCATGAAAACCTCCCTCAATCCTTAACGATAAAACTTTTAGACATTATATTGGACAAACTTGACACCTAAATAAGTTGGTCTAAACTCTTTTAACTTCATTGAAGATGTCTTTTTCGATATCAATAAAACAAAAGTTGCATTAGTACGCAAAGTAACCACCCCATTTTCAAAGAATTCCGTAACCACCTTCAAATGTCACTCTTTAGAATATCCCAACAACCTTGCAATGCCCCTAACACTTTATCCCCTTCACAGTTAAACAACAGTTTCCTAATCACTTCTTCAAATGGTCTTTCTAATCATTCCCCATTTTCTCTCTCAATAGGACTCCAACCAAGCCCTTCTCCCTCTTCAATTTATAACAATCTTAACCCCTCCTTTTTTCTCTCCTTCCACTAGCGATGAAATGAAACAATTTTGTAGTATTATCCCACTATTTTAATGCCTTTGGCCCTTGTTTTTGGTTTCATGAAATTTCCTCTTTCAAATATAACTCCACTTTCAAATATAACCTCAAGTCCCCAATTATGATTAAAAAGGGGGGGGGGGGGGGGGTGTTCCTCCCCAATTCCTCCGTCACCTTCCATTGCATCTAAGTCTTTGATTATATTATTGAATAGCCCCTTTTTTTTCAATATCCCCAAACACCTCCCTCTTTCACTCTATAAGCTTTTGTTTAACAAATTCATTTCCCTAAATTATCCTTCCTAACCCTGAATATCACATTGCTCCCACCACTCTTTGAATTTATCTTTAAAATCCTTGTGTTTTAACCACATATTTTCAAATATGAATGGTGAAGGACCCCATTTAAAGGGGTTCGTGTCTACAAGAGGACAATGTTCATAAATTGGAATACCCAAGGCCTCTTATATCACATAAGAAATCATATCCCCACCCCTTGGAAAACAAGAACCTATCTAATCTTGAACATGTTAAGTCTTCCCTCATATTTGACTAAGTAAACTAAGCATTAGTCATCTCTATGCCTCTCACATTTCAGTTTCCCCCAATGAATCGGTCAAAAACTTTCATACCCTTCGTCCTTGACCCATACATTCTTTCAAAAACAAAGCGAACCTCGTAAAGTCTCCACTATTGTACACAACATGAATAAGGCTTTGAATTCCTCCCAAAACTCTTTTCACTACACACACACACACACATATATATATAGAGAGAGAGAGAGCATCGCTTTTATAGATCATGCTTCCTACATCACTTACTTCTACGCCCTAAAAAACTTTTTTTCTCAAATTCTTTAGTTTACCCATGGAGTTAAACTTCCAATTAGGGGTGTGTTTCGGCCGGATCGGATCGGAATAGGGGTGTTCGGAAATTTTTCCAAAATTTTCGGAATTTTAAAATCCCTTCCAAAATCGGAAAAATCAATTTCGGAAAATCAATTTCTTTTCCATGTCGGCGACTTCGGAATATTCGGAATTTTTGGATATTTTTTTATTCGGAACAATTAGTTTTATCTTTTTCGGATAATATTGGAAATACAAAATTATCAATTTTATCTTTTTTATTCCACTTTTTTGGGGGGTGGGGGTAGTCTTTATTTCCATACGAATGTCAATTTCAAGCAATATTAAGTATTGATGCTAAGCTTAAAAGTTGAACCTGGTAAGACCAAGTGAGAAGTGCACATAACTATGAGAAAAAATAAGCAAAGAATAACACCATTGTTAGTAAGCATACAAGGAAAACACTTGAGTTATTTTCCCTATGCTTCCATGAACATTCCAATCATAAATTGCAATTATTTACAGAGTTATACAAATACAACAAGATGCAGGCCATATGCGATGACTATACTGTGTTTCAATGAGAAAAAATGGATGAAATCTTTTATGGCAAGTTAAGTCAATTGAAGGCTCAAATATGTTTAACAAATAGATCT
The DNA here is from genome assembly GCA_949130495.1 of Sambucus nigra. Lineage (NCBI taxonomy): Eukaryota > Viridiplantae > Streptophyta > Magnoliopsida > Dipsacales > Adoxaceae > Sambucus > Sambucus nigra. The sequence goes on from OX422208.1 coordinate 121,048,451, forward strand.
ACAAAACTGTGTTTAATATATCGGAGAGGAATGGGACCATACCTAATTGAGTGAGAGGAATTAGAAATGAAAGGATTCAGGAATCAGAGCGGCGTGGTCTTTCTAATTAGTTTAGAAATGAGAAAAGAAGGGGGCAAAAGAACCTTTATATAGGTAAAAATTAAGGGTTGAGATTATTTTGAATGAATGGGTGGGATTGTTTTAAATGAAGGGTGAGATTATTAGGTAATGTGATGAGTAAATATTATTAAAATGAATAAAAATATTATTATTTCGGAAAATATTTTGGATAAATCGGATCAGCGTGATATCGGAATTTTCGGAACGAAAAATCGGAAATTTATATTTGATTTCCAATTCCATTCCAATTTATATCGGAGAAGTCGGAAATCGAAAAAATTCGGATCAGAAAAATTAAAATGGTGCCAAAATTGAAAAAATTCAGATCGGAAATCGAAAAATTTGGAAGTTCGGAAATAACTGACACCCCTACTTCCAATCAACGTATGTTCAAAAAATTAGATCAAAATACAATTTCTAACTATTTTTTAAAAATCCAACAAAAACTGTTGAAAATACCTTATTTATAAGGTCAGCGCTAGCAGAGTTTTGTGAAATTTTTAAAAATAGCTAAAAAATATTTTTTGACCTAATTTTCTGAACATGTCTCGATTGAAAGATTAATTTCAATTGAAAAATAAAAAACTTATATATATATATATATGAGGAAGGCTCTCCTACATCACACTCTATACATCACACCTAGTTGTAGGTAGTAAAAAATCTTTTTTTCCAAATTTTTTATTTTTCTCTTGTAATTAACCTTCCAATAAACCCATGTTCAAAAAATTAGGTCAAAATGCATTTTGTAGCTATTTTTAAAAAATCATTAAAAAAACTGCTCAAAATACCTTATTTATAAGGGTGCGCCAGCAGTTTTTTGTGGATTTTTTTTAAATAGCTACAAAATGTATTTTGACCTAACTTTTGAATATAGGTTGATCAGAAGGTTAATTTCAAGAGAAAGATAAAACATTTGGAGAAAATGTTTCTTCGCACCTAAAATTAGGTGTGATCTATGGTGTGATGTATACATCATGATATAAGTGAGCCTATAGATAGATAGATAGATAGATAGATAGATAGATATAGATATAGATAGATATAGACATGGATATGGTCAGGCTCTCCAACATACCTATTTTTTTTAAATAGTAAAAGAAATAATTTTGAGTTGATATTTTTTATATGGGTTCATAATATTTCAATATGCCCCTGTAAAAATATTCCGCTCAAAATAAAGTGTTTTGTTATTTTTTAAAAATAGATAAAAAAACTGACAGTTTTAAAGGGTAAAAACTGTCAGTTTTTTTACCTATCTTCTAAAAATAACAAAAAACATTATTTTCAGTTGATTTTTTTTATATGGGCACATTAAAATATCATGAATCCATAAAAAAAATATCATCTCAAAATTATTTTTTTTACTATTTTAAAAAAATGGGTATGTTCGTAGGTATGTTGCTAGGAGGTATGTTGGAGAGTCTGACTATATATATATATATAAAGCCAGCCTAGGGTCGAGGCTAGGGAGAAACACCCCGCCTTAAGCCTTTTACGCCTTATTCTTGGTAAAAGCCTTAAAGCACACTTTCTTTTTTAACAAAAATGCTTTAGTGAAACGATATCGCCTTAAAGACTTTTTTTACAAATCGGACTAATATCTCGTCCTAAACAATCAAAATACAAGTCGGACCAATATCTCAAACCTCTTAGACTCTCGTCCAAAAAAAAGCCTAACATTGTCGACCGACTTCCGACGAAAAGCCTGTATGATTCATTTGAAAGGTGAAAAATACATTTCTTATATTGAATCATTTATTTATTTTCGATTATTAACAAGGTTCTAAAAGGTGTAAGGCATGGCCAAGGCGTATAGGTCAAACCTCAAGCCTTGGGAGCCTAGGCGCGCCTAGGAGAAGCTTAGGCGTAAAACGGCATTTTTTCTTTTTTTTATTATTTTAATTATTCTAAGACTAATAATATAATAAAATACTACATATCTTGAATTTTGAAAATATATCCGTATTTTGGTAGCCATCTTTCTCATTTTCATACTCTATAATCAATATATAAAATGTATTTTGATTGTTTTGGACGAAATATTGGTCCCATTTGTAAAAAAAAGTCTTTAAATGGCGATATCATTTCACTAAGGCATCTTTGTTTTAAAAAAAAGTGAACCTTAAGCCTTTTACCAAGAATAAGGCGTAATAAGGCGTACGAGATGCGTTTCTCTCAAGCCTCAACCCTAAGCGCGCCTTTTAGAACACAGATTATTAATATTGATTATTGAATTATGAAAAATACATTTTGTATATTGCTCATTAAATGTTGAGAAATACATTTTATATATTGATTATGGAGCATTCATATGAGAAAGATGGCTACAAAACATATGGATATATTTTTAAAATTAAAGGTATGTAATATTTTATTATATTACTAGCCTTAGAATAATTAAAATAATAAAAAAGGGAAAACGCCTTTATACGCCTAGGGGCTCCTAGGCTCCTACGGCTTGACCTCTACGCCTTGACCACGCCTCGCGCCTTTTAAAACCTTGTGTGTGTGTGTGTGTGTATTGTGAAGTTTGGCTTATATTTTGCACAATATCATTCATACGCGAACACTGTTCACACGTAGGGCATTGTCATACGTGGGGTACCGTTCATACACGGGGTACTGTTCATTTTTTTTTCCTTATATAAGGAGGGTTTCAGCCATGGTTCAAAACACACCGACACCAACACGAAGCTAGAGTGTTAGAGGGAGTCTTCTTCTAAAGGTGAGAGTTTGGGGTGAGAGGTGAGTGCTTTTCCCTCTCACCCATAGGTATTGCTGAAAGGTGGAAGAAGAGTGAGTGTGTGAGGGATTTTCCCTCTCACCCATGGGTATTGCTCAAAGGTGAAAGAATATAGTGTGTGTGTGTTTCATGTATGGTAGGTGTGCTTAAGATGTAATGTGCGGCAGATTTCTCACTAATTTACATGGGAGTGGGATACACCGAATTGGGTACTTGAGCAACACTTGAAGGCAAGAGATTGAGAGAGTGCTTGGCTTAGAACTTGAATTCACTTAGGTGGAGAGTTAGTGTACAATGGCAATCCGGAATTTGGGTAGGAGAGTAAAGGGTATGTGATTTATCCTTTTATATTATCTATTGTACTTGTAATTTTTTCAAATATAGCAGAATCGGGCCTCTTCGTGAATGTAGCCAAGTTGTTTAACCACGTATATCTTGATGTTGTCTCTCTTGTTTACATCTTTATGTTCTTGTCATTATTACCATTTTATCTTGATTATATCCGGGGGTCGTGGTTAATTGGAGAGTGCCCCAACAAATTGGGCGTCGAGGTACAACAATTAGTATCAGAGCTCTTGGTGCGCACAAGATGTCTGCTAAAATCCGGAATGAAATTTCGGTGTCAAACCACTAGTGCTTGGATTTCTTGAGTGTCTTCATTTAACCATGAAAGGGGATATTGCTTCATAATTTTAGATGGTGGTGGGTGCTTCGCTCTTGGTGATTAGAGTGGAGGTCATTCTTATTCAACATGGGTCGTGTACCGAGGTTGATGGAAGGATGGAAGCCGAAGAAAGATGGAAAGTGTGATTGCTTGCCCGAAATGCAATTGGAGAGGGTGTGATTGCTAACCTGGAATGCAACTGGTAACGGTGTAATAGCCACCCGCAAGATCTATTGACACGGTTTGATTTTTACCCGGAAGTAGGGGTGTGCACGGGTCGGGTCGGTTCGGTTTTGGACCGCAATTCAGACCGAACCGATCGGTTCGGTTTTGGAAAAAATCAGACCGAAACAGAACCGACGATGAAAAAAATCGCCGGTTTCGGTTCACATCGGTTTCGGTTCGGTTCGGTTTCGGTTCGGTTTTAACCGATTTTCAATTTTGGTCTGTTTTTTGTAGGTCGGTTTTCGGTTTTGGTCGGTTTTGGAGGTTGGTTAATGGTGTTTGGATATAAAAATAAAAGATATTTAAGGGTTTTTTAATATATAATATTGATGTCGGTTCGGTTCGGTTCGAATCGGTTTTTTCTTTGTCTAAACCGACAACCGAACCGATATTGTCGGTTTTTTAAATCCTTAAACCGCAAACCGAACCGGGCTAAAAAAAACCGCCGGCTTCGGTTCGGTTCGGGCCGGTTCGGTTCGGTTTTCGATTCAGTCGGTTTTTTTGCACACCCCTACCCGGAAGAAAATTGATCGTCGAGAAAGTTGTCATAGCAAGTCTACATCCAAGGACAATGAGCATTGTTACATGTGGGGGACATGAGTCGTTTCTTGGTTCGGTACTTGAAACAAAGATGGTGGTGGTTCGAGAAGTACCTCAAGACGGTTGACGGTATATGCTGAACTTTTGGGGATTTTTTCACAATCTCCAAAAGTGATGAATTCCAAGGACAACGGTTCTCGATTGTAGGTGGAGTTCTTAAATCACATGGTGTTGTATGGGTTGTGTGTGATTGGTTGATGTCGTCTGGATTGATCTTGATGGTATATTTTTGGGAACAAGGTGCACAAATGAGGAAGGCCTTTCAAATGCTCTCATTTACAATCAATGAGAGGGGTGTATGTTCCGACAGATGACGGTGAGAGGAATCTTGCAAGTGAAGCGGTGGGGTTGAGGTCCCTCTTCGGAGTTGGTGTGTATATTCGACTGATTGCAGCTACATTTAGAGGCATTGACCAGTGTTTTCAACCTCAGAAGATGTCCAAGAAGAGCAAGAAGAGCAGATGTAAATTGCAAGGTGCGAAGGGTATATTTGCAAAAAGAGGTATATACTCCGAGAGCAATTTTCATGAATTATTTGGATCTTTGAAGAGGCATTGAATGGTATACTGATATTTGTAGTTGGTACAATAAAGCTCGATGGTGGTTCTTTTGGTTCCATGGCAAATGGGGAGATTCAAATGGGGGGAATTCTCATCAGGTGGAGTCTCCATCATGGTTTGCAGTATTTATTTGCCAACGTAGAGATTTGTGAAGTTTGGCTTGAATTTTTCGCAGTATCGTTCATACGCGGAGTACTATTCATATGCAGGGGCACTGTTCATACGCGGGGGTACTGTTCGTAAGCGGGGTACTGTTCATTTTTCTTCTTATTTAAGGAGGGTTTCAGCCATGGTTCAAAACACACCAACACCAATACGGAGCTAGAGTGTTAGAGAGTCTTTATGTTGTACGGTCATACTCTCAAATTTTTGACGTCTTTGTACTTAGTGCTATAAGATTTATAATTTGGAATAATCCACAACTATTTCGATTATTAATTTATGGTAATGGTGATAATTGTCACGACTTTGTATATTATAAGTTTTTTTCTTAGATTTTTTAGGTTATTTTATTTTTAGTTTTTTAGTTTATTTTTTAGTTAACATGCATTTGTTAACATTAGATGTTGGTAACAAACTGAAGTTCACAGATAATATCGTCATTTTACTTCTTTACTTTATTTTCTTGGTCCATATTTTTATTGAGCATACATTGAGAACTTCTGAATTGTTTAGGTTTGGGGGTAAGGATTTTTGTTAAAAAAAATAGAAAATAATTCAAAAATCCAAAATGATTTTCATTATAATTGAGTTTCGAAACGATTTCTTAATATTCATGAATCTCTCAACTTATGAATTGTTTTTACACATTATTCATATAATATGATCGAAAATGGCTATTGAGGGTAAAGTGAAAGAACTTATGGAATAAATGTGGAGATCATTACCCGATGAGATTTTGTGTCATTCATCATTTCCGGAAAATTTAAATCAATCTGAATTGAAATAACTCAAACTTTTCTTCAGTTATAAATTCATTGATAATCTCAAATTCTTTGTTTTGTTCAATTACTGAAAACAAAAAGTCAAAATTTTGAATCTTAAGGACTGGAAGTCAACATAAATCAACTTGGCGAAACTTGAGAATGAAATTACGCAATCGTTTGAAAGCCCAAAAATTAAGTCTAACTGCAACCTTTTTACATTATTCCATTGCGAGCCCATTTAAGCCAAAAGGAAAAATAAGTTTTTTATTAAAAACCCATTATCCTACCCAACTTCAACTGGGAGTTAAAAGCCCATAAAAAGAAGCCATACCCAATTTGCTAAGAATACAAGGGTATAAGTAGGAAAAGCCAAAAGAAAAGAAAGTTTGCAAAGAATGATGTGTGAAAAGAAAAGAAGTAAAAAAAAAATGAATGAGAAAATGAAATGAAAAACAAGAGTATGCGAGTTTGAAAAGAAATAGAAAAGAGAAAAGAAAAATGGGGGTTAGAAAAAGTGTCTAAAAGTCAAAATACTAGAAAAACTCTATATTCTCGAAAAATTTGAACTCCAAAAACCGTTCTTTCTAGCCAAAATCCGAGCCTACAATACAACTGAAGAAAGTCTTAATCGATCTCAAAGTAAAGTTATTTATAGTGTGAAGAGAAGATAAATAGGATCTATGGTGTGATTCAATATTTTCAAAAAGTAATCGATTCCCGTTCATGAGATCATATTCATTCATTAAATAAAAAGTCCATTTTTGCTTATGTATATGTGAAATTTGCTCATTTAAGTTTATTATTTTATTCACATATACCAAGAGAAAACAACCGATGTCCGAGTATTCGCTTGTGAGTGCATCCCATGAGATGTTGAAATCGAAACGAACTTTCGAATAAGAAAAGTAACAATCAAGTCTTTTGAAATGGATGGTTATTTTGGCTATACACACACGCACGATAAGTTGAGATTAAAAAGTGAATTTCTGCTACATTTATGAAGTTTGCATTCCAGACTTGGTTATATTACTTTTGTGTCTTTTGTGTTGAGTCGAGTTTTTTGAATTTTGTGGGTATGTTCATTGCAAATCCTCGCGAGACAAAGCTCGTCCACTAGAGTAACCTAGGGGTTTAACTGTTTGTTGCACATGCTAAGTGCAATCGTGATTCCTACGAAAGTGAGTTATATTTTCTTTTTAGTTTTGCTCGAGGACTAACAAAGTTTAGGTTTGGGGGTATTTGATGAGTGTATTATTTTGCATATTTTATACCAAAATTTATACTTTGTTAGTCCCATTTTATTTTTTTTAATAAGTTCTTAGGATCATATTGTTAAAAAGAAAAAAAATGCAAGAATGATTGAATTCGAATTCAAAATGGTAATTTTAAGTCAAAAATGGGCAGTTCGATAATTTTATAATTTTCTTGTACTAATTTGCCAAAAAAGTTGCCTAGTGAAAATTTTGCAAGTAATGATAGAAGTGTTAGAGAGAATCTTCTTCCAAAGGTGAGAGGTGAGGGATTTTCCCTCACACCCATGGGTATTGCTCAAAGGTGGAAGAAGGTTGCGAGTGTGAGTGTTTCATGTATGGTAAATGTGCTTCAGATATAACTTGGGGGATTTCTCACCAGTTTATAAGGGAGCGAGATGCACCGAATTGGGTACATGGTAAACAATTGAGGGCATGAGATTGAGAGGGTTCTTGGCTTAGAACTTGTATTCACTTGGATAGAGCGTTGGTGTACAATGGCTATCCGAAATTTGGGTAGGAGAGTAGAGGATATGTGATTTATCCTTATATATTCTCTATTGTACTTGTAATTTCTTCAAATATAATGGAATCGGACCTCTCAGTGGAAGTAGTCAAGTTAAGTTGGTGAACTACGTATATCTTGATGTTGTCTCTCTTGTTTACATCTTTATGCGCTTGTCATTATTACCATTTTATCTTAATTATATCCGAGTTCGTGGTTGATTTGAGGGTGACCTAACAAATTGGGCGTCGGGGCACAACATATCAAGGATCATATATACAAGGCCGCCACCAAGACTCATATTTAGCTAGTAGCTTCTAGAAGGTTATATTTTAGCATGTGATGTAATTGAAGGTAGTTAAAGACCTATGTGACGTCACATGAGTCGAGACTCTTTTAACCAATAAGAGCTTAGGAGACCCCTTCTAGAATCTTCCTTCCTCCCCTATAAATACCCCCTTCCCCCTTATTAATGATAATTCTAATTTTGAATATTACTTTTCTCTCTAGAATACGACTCTTTTGTGCCTTCGACAGCTTCATTTCCCCATATTAATGATAATTTTAATTTTAGGTATTATTTTTCTTTCTACAGTGTAACTCTTCGTTACTTTGACGGCATTCATTTTACATCAATTGATATCAGAGCCTCTCGCTCCACCGCCGTTGTTGTAAATAAACACACAAAAATCGTAAAAATACAAAGCAACTCAATGACGCCAAAGAAGCTCACCCCAGTCGAGAAGCGTGCTACTCGATTAGAAGAAGTCATGCCCACCCTAATTGAAAGATTTGACATTCTTATCCAAAACCATCAAAACCCTAACCCTAACCATCAAAAAAAATTTCCCTCACCGAACCACACCCAACCCTACTCGGACTCCCTCCCAGACCTGGGAATCCCGCCACTGACCCAAACAACCCTTCCCTTAAAGCAGCTTCCCCCGACCTTCCCGCCCTCTCATAACCCAAACCAATCCGACCCGGAACCAGCCTAGGTACCCCGCCGCCAATTTCTAACAGCAACCCCAGTCCGTCACCACCCCAGAACCCCTTAACCCACCCTAGCAATACTGACCTACCTACCCGATTGCACCACCCGAACCTCCTACTCGTCTTCCCCGCCCAAAACACCCACCTAGGGTTCTTGACTCATGCCAGTCCTGAAACTCCTCCCACCCAACATAACAACCATTCCCTTCACCTCTCGAACCCGGATCCCCCACCCTGGCAGGTCAACCCCATCTAGCCCCTTTTCACCCCTCCCAGCTTCAAAAAATTATTTTTCACCCTCCCCATCTCTCAAAAATTAAGTTTCCACCCCAATTGACTCCTAAGACTCAATTCAAGATTATCGGCGGCAAGTCTAAGGTTGGTTGCTCCACTCAATCATTCTTCATCACTCATGCATCCAATCGGATCAACTCGAGGCTAAAAAGACCCCCTCCTGAGCCGCTTTATTGCAAGAAAGATAGAAACGACAAAATTGGTTGATGTATTGGGAATTTTTTTGGTATTTTTGTTGAGGATGTTTGGGTGTCACACTCATTATCGCGAGTTAGAGACATTTGATTTGGGAGATTTTTTTTTCAATCTTTGAACATAGGGATGATGATTTTGACGGAGTTAGTTCGGTGATTATCTCTCCCGGGGTTAAGGTAATGATCGTGGGTGATGTATTTGATGGTGATATGTGGACCCATTTTTGGTGCCAAGTCACATGCGCTCGGAGGATGATTTTCGTGTCTTGATGCTGAAGGGGCTCATCGCGGGACTCCAAGACCAAGATTTTGTGGAATGACCGTGGTCGCTTTGTATGTCTATTCTCCGTGAACTTTTTAGTAGCTGGTACGAGGGACGTTTGTGAGGACGGATCCCCCTTCAAGTGGGGGAGCCCTTTGATGGTTGCCTTACTTTCTTGCCGTTCACCTCCTACGCTTGGGACGAGCTTTTTCAAGTGGAGGAAAGTGATGGAAATTAGGGTTTACTTTAGTATTTCCTTGCATTTTTTTTTCATTGTATTTTTTCTTTTATTAGTTATTTGGTATTTTTGTTACATTTTTAGTTGTAGTAAGGGTCAAGATGGAAGCTTCTAAAAGGTTCCATTAATTATTGGTGTCATAGATGAGTTGTCATAACAACTCAGGACAACTCATCTCATCACAACTCATACTTAGCTAGTAGCTTCTAGAAAGGTTATATTTTAGCATGTGATAGTAATTAAAGGTAGTTAAAGACTCATGTGACATCATATGGGTTCAGACTCTTTCAACCACTAAGAACTTAGGAGACCCCTTCTAGAATCTTCTCTCCTCCCCTATAAATACCCCCTTCCCCCTCATTAATCTAGTTTTGGATATTACTTTTCTCTCTAGAGTGCGACTCTTTAGTGCCTTTGACGGCTTCATTCCCCCTCATTAATAATAATTCTAATTTTGGGTAATACTTCTCTCTCTAGAATGCGACTCTTTTATGCCTTTGTCGGCTTTCATTTTACGTAGGAAAATGGAAACAGCGTGTCCCACACTAAGATAAACTGTACTCCACTCACCACCCTAACGTCCCAAATTATTAGGATCCCCCTTGAATTTCCTATCGAAGGCAAACAACGCCAATCCTTAAACCTTTATCTCCATATACTCCCTACAAATGTCCTTGTCAATCTACTATTTCTTGTAGGATTAGAATGCCAGGATTTTCCCTACCAAAAAGCTCTTTGATTACCCTTCTTTTTATCTTTTCACCCAAGACCACTGGTATTCCAACTGATTATCTTCATTGAAACATAAAGATATCCCCTTTAAAAGTGTGGTTCCCCTTATAAATGTCATAATTAATTCCACACTTCAAATTTTTCAGCTCCCTCAATGTTCTTTTCACACTTTTTGTGGTTTTGACTTTTCTTTTATTTTTCGGTTTGTTTTTTAGCGGAACAACTTTTAGATTAAGTTTAACCAAAAAAATCATATGATTATTTTCCATGCCATCCTGGGTTTCCTTTTATTGCCTTGTATTTTTGTCTGGGCTACCATTCGTAAATAACATTTACAAGATACCTCCCTGAAGGTCAATCACTAGGACTTTAAAAGTCCTGACGTAAACTACATGTCAAATGGCTAAAAAGAATTATCAAACCCTAATTTTAGAGAGAGAATCAAAATTGACTTATATTTCAAGAATGGCAAGAAGTAAGTGCAAATGAGATTACATGGGGTATTTATATGGGAAGGATTACTTGCTAATCAAGTCATTAGCTAAAATGACTAAAAGGACCTACTAAAAATAAAAGAATGCCTAATTAGTCCCAAACATGCTTTGGCCTAATTAATGAAAGAAAATCCCTAAAAAAGAATATAAAAAAAGAATAGAAATAAAATGGAAAATAACAAAAAAGAGCAACGGATTCCCATCACTCCCCCCCCCCCCCCCCCCGGCCCCTCCCCTCAAAAAGAGTTCGTCCACGAGCATTCTTTTATTTTTAGTAGGTCCTTGTAGTCACTTTAGCTAATTACTCGATTAGCAAGTAATCATTCCCATATAAATACCCCATGTAATCTCATTTACACTTACTTTTTGCCATCTTGAAATATATGACAATTTTGATTCTCTCTCCAAAATTAGGGTTTGGTATTTCTTTTTAGCCATTTAACGTGTAGTTTACGTCAAATTGGTATCAGAGCGAGGTATCGTTCCCCAAGTAGTATATTGGTGTGTTGGTATTCAAAATAGTAAACTACTCGTAATGGCTCCAAAAAAATCCAAGCCACAAGCAGAAGAGATTCAAGAATTGAAAGATCAAATGGTAAGGATGGAAGAAAAGTACGATCAAAAAATAGAAGAATAGAAATAAAATGGAAAATAACATAAAATAGCAACGGATCCCCATCAAGTACATATGAGGCAGTAATGGTACCTTTGTGGACGGAACATTTCTCACTGTTCGTAACCAAGGAGTCAATTACTGAAAGATTGTTTTTATAATTTTTAAATGTCCAGCTTTTGAGGAGGATAAACAATTGGAGAAATGTAAAATGACAAAAATGTAGCAAGTCGAGAAGGGGGGGAAAAGAATAAAATGACTTAAAGCTGTTTTTTCGTACGTCTCTAAAATGATTACCCAACAAGTCAAGCCACCCTCTCTACGAAAAAAGACATCAATAGACCCCTAAAAGTTGATAGAAGGGGGAAATGAAAATGAATATTATTGAATATGAAAAAGATTGCCCACATCCTCCACTTTTGATATCACGATGATTGGAAGAATTTTAACTTCAATGCATATATAGGTTGACTATCGGGTATTTTATGCTCCTAGACCTATATAAGAACCAATTGTTGATCATAACTCTTTCTTAAATTCTAGTATTACGTCATCTTCAACATGATTTCTTTGTTAATATTCGTTTGAGTCCAAATCTAAATATTCCTCTAAACATAACTCTTCCGTGCTAGAGCTATGGTCTCAAGAGAAGGCACCAATACCTTCCTTTACCCTACAAAGCACCATGGACACTTATGAGAAGGTAGCCTGTCTGTGTTGGAACCAACACTCTCCCCGACAGGGCCGACACTCTCGGAACACATGCCTGACACTCCTTTTTACGTGTCCACAATTTAAATAAAAAAATTGACAAGCCTGTACTTAGGGGTGTAAATGAGTCGAGTTGAGCCAAGCTTAAGGTTGCTCATGCTTGGTTTGAAATGTAAATGAACCTAAAAATATGTCCAAGCTTGCGTGTTTTACTTAAAAGCTGAGCTCGAACGAGCATCTAAGCAAACGAAAATGAGCTGAGCTCCGAGTAGCTTGGTTGTTTTACACTAGTTTAGCATTTTTATTGGTAATCGAGCCGAATCAGAACCGAGCTCAACAAGAAAACGAGCTTAGATTTATGTTCAAGCTTTGCTTGTTTATTTTACAAACTTGACTCGAACGAGATTTTTTCCGAACAAATACAGGCCGAGCTCGAGTAGCTTGGTTTGTTTTACAGCCTACTTAATGTACAAGTAAATATGGTGGACTCATTTTTAGCTTCAATGATTCCACCATATTTACCGATGGCATTTGGGCGGCTCACCCCGCACAACTAAAGTCAAACGATTCTCCAAAAAAAATTGATCTTAAAGAAACCTTAATTTTCATGTTCTTTACGATAACAAATCATTTAATACATATTCAAACATGTTGATTATTTTCATGTTCTAGTAAATTTCTCTATATAAATCATACAACTATAATTAGCTGTCAATGTGTCCCCGCCGTGTGGTATCCTAATTTTTAAAGATTTTTTGTGTCGACATATCCATGTCTGACACGACCCGTGTCCGTGTTTATTAGCCTCCACCACATCACAAGCCTTTTTGAGTGCAGAATTTCCATAAGACCATTTCTCCTCCACTTGTTACCGTTGTCCCTCTGAACTTCGGTTGAGTCTTTTCGGGCCCTATAGTTTCTTGAAATTAATTTCTGGATAAATTACTAAAAATATCAAAATCATAATCTAAGATACATGTTCGCATTCCATTTTATAAGGAATAAAGCCCAAATCCCTCCCTTCAACTTTGATCCTTGCTTGAAACAGGTTATGGAATTCTTTGCTGATTTTATTGTTTTGAATCAGACCACATAACTCTGCTCCATTTTCTTCATATATTTCTGGTTTCCATAGATTGAATGGTAGCCCTTCAACGGCTACCCCACCCCCAGAACAAAAGATCTTCCTTTCAGACCACATAGCTTCAGGTTACAATTTTTCCAACACAACACGAAACGAGCATTCTAAAAACACGGATATTCTCTCCTCACTTATCATATTGTCACATGTTTTCATTAGAATGATAAGTGCCTTGTCTGGTTGTTTAATATATTAGTATATTGATCCACAAATAGTTTGCATTCTATTTAGTGCACACAACTGTTCTATCCCAATCAATACTCCTAAAGAATCTCACTCAGTGGCTTCTATGAAGCTGATAATCCCTCCATGGTTGCTCTTCTCGGTTACCACCTTAGAGAATGCTATGTTCAGTGTTCACCCATGCCTGAAAAATACGAGAAACTCGTTTACCTCTACTATGCACTCTACTACATTTCTTATGATCATTCATCTCTTAACTTGATGGCTGTAGACAAGGAGGAGAAAAGATAGAAGGATGGAAGAAAAGTTCATCTATCTAATGGAGGATGAACTCTTATCCAATCCGTTTTAAGTGCCTAGCCCCTTTATTTCCTTTCCACTTATAGAATGCCAAGCATGGTGGCCAAGATTGATGGAAATAAACAGAGGAAATTTCTGTGCAATGGAGTGGGGGAAGATAAAAGAACTCTTTTTGTCAGATGAGATGTTTTTGAAGGGAAAAAATGGGCTGGGTTGGGTATTGGTAATCTTCTTTCAAAAAACGAGGCTCTTAGGTAAATGGTCGTGGAGATATCCGCTTGACGAAAATTTGTTAAGGTTCTCTATCATCAACATGTTTCTTTAGAGATGGTGATTCATGGTCAAAAGAATAAAAGATGTTTCTGGAGAAGCATTGCTATGGCCCATTTTTAAATAGTTTAAAAATCTTTGAGAAGAAAGAAGTGGTTTGGGTAAGTCTGACTTTCATGGCTTCCTCGGGTACATTCTTCAAAACCATTTCAGAATTTTCTTTTTTACTTAATAATATTGAGTTCGAGTGACAGCCTTGTATAGCTCCAATAGTTTGTATATTTTTCAGTTAGGGTATAAATTAGCCGAGGGGCCCCCTTGTCCCCTCTTTGTAATCCTATTTGCTGTGTGCGTGTGTTTAATGATATTTTATTTCTGGTTTAAAATTATTATTTCATAAAAGTATTATCACCATAAATCATCTATTTCATACAAGCAGCTAGATCAGCCCAGCCTTGACACTTATACCCCACTAATGATAGATCGTTTCTCCCCGGTCCTGAATAAACTTGAAATTTGCAAAATACGATCATCTTCTATTTGGAAATTTTCTCTGCACAATAAGTCCATCTCGATCTCTTTGTTGCGGAAAATAAAAGTTTGCTGTCAAAATTACAGGGTGCTTCCTCAAAACTTTACTTATCCATACTACACTTCACAAATCAAACTAAAAAAATAAAAAGCTTCCTAAGCGGATCCCTTTCACCATCTTGATAAATGATCGACCAGAGAATCCGTCGACTCGAGGATGAAAAAATTTGTTCTCAATTTTCAGACTTTTATCCATATTTCTATATAATCTTTCCCTTTTAGCCATAGCTAAGACTATGTTCTGTGATGATAACTAGGTCAAGAGGTAAATCCTTAGCGTATACTATTGTAAATTGTAATAACCTATATTGCTGGTTTACTGTGAAAAAAAGAAGCCTCGGTGTGAAATCTAAGAACAGAACCAAGAAAAACAGTCAAGCATCCACTAAAAGAGGAGTGCATGAGGTCCACACAAGTAGTAATAAGGTCGGTGAGGCCCACAAGCCGGCAAGGATGGCCACAGATGGGTCTGTGGGGATTGCGGCTGGTTTGAGTCTAGCTGGCTATGGTCCGCGGGTAACAACGGGGGAAGAGTAACTGCATTTTAGAAAATGTTGTATCTAGACACAAAACAGGAGATATTAGGGGGATCGATCACTGCACGTTAACCAGGGTAGATGCCGTTGGTGTCGTTCAATTATCACGACCTTCGCCGTCAATGATAGTGGACGGAACTGCCACCGAATGGTTAAATGGCATGATCAGATCTGATGCGAAATGTGCGGAAGTGTAAAGAAACAACCAACACAACAACAACTAGTTTCAAGGGTTTCGGATGGTACCAATCATACAAACATAAAAAGTTAAAAAGTGGAAGTAATCACCGAGTTATTAAAGGCACGCCTAGCTGGGTACCTGAGTTCACATGGGTGCAGCATTTGCACCTTGCCTCACCTCAGGCAAGGCCCTTCAGTAAGGCTTCTCACTAATCACTACTGAGACAAAAGAAACTCCGGGCTCCGATTGCTTTTGATTTTCTTTTCACACATTGGAGTACATTTATTTTAAAAATCATGTAGCGAATCAATTCTACAAGGGCATATTTTACTTTCCCTTAGGTTTTATTCTGTGTTGGCTTAATTCCAGAACAAACTTTTGTGCCTCCGTGTCTTTGCATCGAGTTGTAATGTTTTACAAATCCCCGTGACAAAGACTACCGAAGCGGATCAAAAATATTTATTACATATCAGAGATTTAAAAAAGGTAAAGTTTTTCAAAGTTCTGTATTTCCTTTTAGTGTCTTTTATTGCTAGGAAGTGCAGTGGCGGATCCAAGATTACAGTCCAATCGGGGCGAAATCGGTTCAAAATTACATATGCGAAAGTTTCGAATGTTGCCAGGGGTTCGGGGGCGGGACTCGGGAGCCCCCGAGGCGATTTTTTTTTGGGTTATTTCTAATTTTAAACAAATTATAGCTTTATAATGCTCAAACAATTACTCTCAATCATTATTAACAATATCTAATTAATTTATCCAGGACTTCCTATTTAAAAAATACGACATATTTCAGACTACATATACCACCACATATTTAAATGGATCAAATATTAAAAAGTCCCTCAAACAATTTTTAATACATATTTAGTCCAAGCCTTTTATTTTGTACCAAAAAGTCCCTTATTCTCTTATCTTTAAAGGTCCGCGCCAACGGCATGATAAAGCATTTTTGGCATGGTGAAGGACTTTTTGGTGCAAAATAAAAAGGTTTGGACTAAACGTGTATTAAAAAAAGTTCGAGGGACTATTTGGTATATGCCCCTACTTAAATTGAACATTGAACAACTTCAAATTAAATTTAACAACTCCACATACAAAAAACTAAACTACACAAACATAAAATTTCTACCACATATAAAAAATATATAAATACATAAAAATAATACCAGAAAAAACCTATATATATATATATATATATATATATTGAAAAATTCAACCGGGGCCACCGCCCCCCTTGGGCCCTATGTGGCTCCGCCACTGAGGAAGTGACATGACATTACTTTGATAAAATGAAATTAGAAAAAGACTTTTTAAACTGTTTTTCAACAAAATTTTAACAAGGGTCGAAAATCAATGACCTCGTTCGAACGAGGTCACCCTTGATCAAAGATGGCTTCAAACGAGGAACTGATTTTCAAGGAAATGATTTAAACACCTTTAAAGGCGTGTTTCAAAGTACGAACCCAGTTTTTCCAAAATCCATAATTTGGTTTTGCAAGAGTTCTTTGGGTTTGTGAGATCCTGTCAAACTCCATGAAATCAAAGAAGACTTAAGTTTACAAACCCACTGAAATCTTCAACGTCCAAGAAGATTAGAGCATGAGGATTTGTGTGGGTGAAGATAGCACATTGGATTACGTGTGGCTTGATCGTCTGCAATCAAGATCAGTGGATACCGAGACCTTGGAGGCAATGCAACGATTCCTAGACTCGAGCAACACTCACTAGTACAGGTAGAGCCACACATAACGCATGGGAGCGGCATCGTGACAATTATCGTTGTCGTATATGTAAGCTGTGTCTGAGTTACATACTGTAAAAACTTCATATTAGTACTAGTGGACTTGTAAGTGGGTTAGGGTGATAGTGATTTTTCCTGTGAGGATTTCCACTCTAAAATCCCTGTGTACTAGTGTGATTGTTTTTATTGCTTCCCTCGTTAATCACCGCATGTAATTTGGACTAATTAATTTTATCCAGTAAAATTAAAATTTGGTTCAAATGAAAAAAAAATTAATTAGCTTGTTGTGATAATTAATTAATTGGAATTGGACCCTTAGGTACATACCTATTTCAAATTCCAATGAGCCTTTCAAACTAGTACCTTTTGTAATATTAACATCTTTGTTTTTGTTGATTATTTAATAATTAATAATTTAAATAAATTTTGATATCTGATCATATTTTTTTCATATGGTGTATTAGTGTCTCTTCATATATAATAGTAATTTATGATATTTATTTCTAATTTCAGATCATAAAATAGTCTAATTATTATATTTATACATTTTTTGCATGTTTTGTATAATATGCGCACGTCTCCCCTTGCACCTAGCCTCTAGGGAGACATGGACGCCTTGGTGCACATTGCGCCTTGGATAACTATGGTAATCAGTATATCCATCATCACCAGAAGTCCCTTGTATGTTAACAAATAGTCCATGTGAGAAATGAAAAAAAACGGATAGCAAACAAAGGACTTCTGTCTTTCCATACAATCCAATTCTTTAGGGGGTAGGTGAGAAATATTCTGAGAAAAAGATGGAGCATGTGTATCATACTATTGTTCCCATTGAAAATATTTGCACTCGAGCACCACAAAAGTATAAACGAGCACAATCTTTCTTTTCCGTTTGGAAAATAAAAGTATTGCCAGTAAGACGCACCCTAAAGGTAAAACACAATCTAAATGTTTATTCACTCAAAAACTATTCACTCAATCAAACAATAAATATATAGACTGAAATGACAACTTGGTGGTCAAGCAAACTTCATATCAGAGTTTGACTCAGGATACAAGACAAACTGTTCTAATATAACATGATCCACTAACCAGTCTTGGACCGTAACTTGTTTAAATGACTATATATCTTAATATTAATATTTACTAAACTAAAAAATATCCTCCCCTCAATTTACTTTACCATGGCATGATCAACCACCTCACAGGATTTATAGATTCTTGGGCTTTGAACACATCAATTCCCTTAACAATGGACAGAACTCAACAAAAATTTGAGTGACGTGGAAATAGCACTCTGATTCTTTGAACTTGATTTCATGGTCTTTGCGGCAAATAGGATGACGCAAGGATAGTATCTCCTTTTTCTACATCAAATGCAATGCCAAATATTTTGGGGGAATGATAAAATTAGCATCCACTGAGTGTAGTTTAAAGAATTCATTCCTTTTATTTTTTAACATAAACTCAGTTGAGTTAATGCTTAATCAGATCTGCTAATCTGTTCATCATTTTTTACTAAATGGCCAGCATGCTTATATTCTTCATTCAAGTTTGTAAGTAACAATTGGGCATTATCACCATTTTTTATTGAAACAAACTTGAATGAAGAATATAAAAAAGTAATAGGATACAATAGAAAGGAGGATCAGCAATCATCCTAACAATGAAAAAAAGGACCAATAAATTACATTTGACCTCAAATAGTGCCATGATACCCCTCCCCTCAGATTTTCAATCATCATTGCAAAAATAAATCACATATCCTTTAGGAATAAATCTCAGAGAGTCCCCTGGTATTTGATTCCACACCATCTCATAGTCTCTACATACGCTATATCCCAACATCTTCCAAACCCAGATTTGAACACATCATCTCCAAACTCTCTTCTCATCGATCAATATATACGCCAATGAAGGTTTCATCTTAATGCCACCACCTCCATCCACCGCCTCTCTTCCACCCTTGACCTCCATCCACCGCCATGCACCACCAAACCAACCACCTTCACAGGAAGAAACCAACACCCCTCGTCAAACCGCCAGTTTCATCTCCGCCCTTCCCTGTTTCTCTCTCTACAACATTCACATGGGATTGTTTGATTTGATTTCCATATCTAGGCTTCGACTTGTTCATAGTAGATGGGTTTGTTCGACTTGATATTCAGATCTAAGGCTCAATTTGTCTGATTTACAGATCTAAGGCTCAATTTGTTTGATTTACAGATCTAATACCCAGAGAAAGGAGAATGGATTGTGTTGTGGAGGTGGTTGGCTGGAGATAATATGTTCATGGTTTTCGTCAATAAGGGCTTTTAGAGATAAAGTGCCAGACTTATATTTCATGTGGGTGTTAGATTCGGAGCTATGATATGATGATGATTTAGGGTAGGACGGTCGCTATGGTATGATGATTCTTTTGGAACAAATCTCAAGCCTCTGCCTCACACTTCTCTTCATCCTTCGTGATGGTCATGGATCAACGATTTTATATACGTGTATGTTGATTCTCTGTTGAGACGGATAATGATGTGTGTGTGAATATATATATATGTATTTCATCAATCCGGTAGTGGTTGTATCAAAATAAGAAGATCGATGGTGGGTAAAGAAGAAGAAGAAGAAGAAGAAGAAGAAGAAGAAGAATGAGAGTATTTTGGTCTTAATGAACAGAGTAAGAGGTTAGTCAAAGGACTAGTGACAAGGGCGGTTCATTAGGTAAGAGGATATGTATACTCATTGTGCCTCTAAGGTTTTTAGGTTGTCTTTTTCCATTGCTAAACCCCACTTTGAGTCTTAGTCCAAGATATCCCTTGAAATATTCGTGTTCACGATTTCAACACCGAAACCAAAATTCACCAAAGCTTCATCATGGCAGTTTCCGAGATTAAGCCAAGTTTTGGGATTTTATGGCGAAGGTAAAAGTGACTTGGAGGGCATCGAGTTTACCCATGGTTAAATGATTTCTTCAATTGAAAATGTTTTAATTAAACCTTGAGGAGGATTTGCCAAATACACGATGAAATATATATTTTTTAATAAATACATATTTCAGAAAATTCATCCTTATGTATTTAAAAGACTTGGTTCATAGGTTAGAACAAGTGCCTTGCCAAATTTCTTTGCCTTTCACGACATGCATCATTGCTGATTTGCCACAACAAAAGGCATATTTACTCAGCCTATGACCCCCCTATGACCCCTTCAGTGGTTGCCTCCTTAAATCTATGGACAACTTCGCAACCTTATTCGCTAGAATTTTGCTTCAGCGAAGCTTGTATTAGCTACCGCGAACAACCCGCAACTTTGCCAGCCTTCGCTGTCAAATTCGGGATTCAGGAATTTTAGTGGTTAGATTGCATCGTAAAACATGTAAACCCCTTTTACAATCATATCTTTGTAATAGATATGCTAATGTCTTATTTATGTGGACAATAATCACCTAGGGCCTATAAGGAATTCCACAAGTTTGAGGTTTGCTATGTGATTCTTATCTCCGTAAAATTTAAAATTGCTTTTGCCTATAAGCTCAAAAGAAATCGAATTTGTAAGAGAGCAAACCCTTCTTTTTGTGTATAAACTCTTTACAATTTCTTTGAGAGAAAACATTAAAAAATTTATTTCTTCTTCATGTTTCATTTTATTCTAGAGTGTTTTCCTCTTTTGACTTTTATACAGTTTGTGAAACTCTTTACAATTTCTTTGAGAGAAAACATTAAAGATTTTATTTCTTCTTCATGTTTCATTTTATTCTAGTGTGTTTTCCTCTTTTAACTTTTATACAGTTTGTGAAATTTTGAGTGAACGTAAACATTTTCTACACCATCGACCTTTAGGATATCCTCACGTATTCTTAGTCCATTCGTTAATCTTGGTTCCTTTTTCTTAGAGCACAGTTTACTTCAAATTTACAACAGAAGATTTGAGAAGAGGTTTGAAGGCGACATGTTGCGACGTGACGAGCGGTTGGATGCGTTTCGTGCTTGCTCTTGCTACCACAAGGTGGAAATAGTTGATTGTGGAGGTTGTGCATTATTAAGTCTAGAGTGGTTCAAGTTTGTAAGTCATTTCTTGCTTTGTGTAAATCCTCACCTATATAATACAAGGTGTGAGTTTGACCCAAGGTTTCCTTGCGAATTTCCTCATAAAAATCAACGTCTCAAGTGTACGATTTAATTTTTTGCATTTCGATTCCTATATGCTTAATGAACATATGTTAACAAGAGAATCATTTTTGTAAATCACGTTTTTTTCACTTTGACATTAGGATAAGTCTTTGCCCAAATTGAGATTTAAACAAAATGTTTATTTTTTAATAGAAACAATTTTAATTTGCACACCCACATTGTGAATAGGGGAAACATTTAAAAGTCCCTATTTTTTACTCATATGCATCCTATACGTGTCCATGTCACCTATACTTTCCGCTTCAAGATGTGTCATGTCAGTGTATTCATGTCGTGCCATATTCGTATCTTAGATCCGCATACATGCTTCGAAGACCCGCATTCTCTAATTCCCATCCTAGTACGCACTTTAAGCCCTTCCTCACATTTCTGATTTTTCTTTGTTCCCCCATATTATTCCTCTGACTATAATGGGCCCCAGCCATATTTAAATTCAACAATAAACATAATAACTTCCCCATTCACCCTCCACTAAGAGACATACCCTTCGCAAGACCTCATATTAGTTATCTCACATGAACTGCAATCGCAGAGCATACACCCTTAGACTACATTTACCGAAAAAGAAACCCTCCCTGAATCCCCAAGGAGTAGAATTTTCCAACCTCACTCTGTTACCACTAATTTCTTATAGTCTGGCTAAGATATATTCACTCACTAAATTTCATGTAAGCCATCACTGTTCTGAAAAGGCTACATTCAAGGCTTAAAAATAATTATAACATTAATATTGGAAAAATAAGAGCCTAAATTCAGTTATGATCATAACATCTTGTTTTTAGAGAATCATTGAGACATATTTAGAATGTATACTAGCACCATTTCATATAGATAATCGATTGGTATATCTGCTTGTATTTTGTGCAAAGCCAGCACAAGCAGTTGGTTGATTTCTTTTTTAACTGTCCCAGTAACATAGGCTGCAAGTGCGTTAATGCTTTTTCCCTCCACTATTTGAATGCTTACAAAAACCTAATGCCAAGATACTCACAAGTCACAATTATCTATAGTTTGTAGATCTTTCACTGGTGGAGAACAAAACATCAAAGGCCTTTCTAAACTAAGAAAAAACAAACACGTACGGAACTAAGTAACAAAGCCTCTATAATACATAAACCACAACCAAGGCAGTAAGTCTACACAATGGTCATACATCCATACTTCCACAAATTACACAGGTAGGTCATATAATAAGATAAGACATTTTTTTGTTTGTGACCTCGGGTATTCAGACCTCTTAGAGCACATGACTAATCCCAAAGAGGATGTGTAGACCCTTCAAAGTTCAATTAACTTGTCAAAGTGAGTCACGAGCTTCAATATAGTCATATACTAGAAGTTATACAAGAGTAGGAGCTCACAAAGCTCTATATAGAGAAATTTGGGGGAAGTAATGATCTAATTGTTAAGAGAAGTAAAGATGAGTTTGTTTATACTATCTACATGTAAAGATTAAGAGTGTTGGCATACTTATTGGGAAAAAAATGTCTAAGCCTCCGTGTCAACATTGTTTTTGTACTATATTATATAACTTATAATGAAAGAAAGCATGGAAAGAACACAACAAAGAACCGATCCTTTGTTTTTCATGGCATAAATACAAAAAAAAAATAATAGCTGAGAATGGATGACAACATAATCAGCTAGAAAACAGTATGAATGAGCACTGAGCAGATATATTGCTGGGGCAAAACAAATGAAACAATTTTTTTAATGAACTATAAATTATGTTGCAATTACCCCCTTTATGTGGACTTTTTAGATGACATAAAATATGATACTTAGCTACACATGCAGGGCATGCATAATCAAGAGTTTTTTTTTCACTTTACGCGTGCTTTCTTTATCGTAAGTTTGAATGAGATATACGCAGTATTATAAATTAGATAGGTAATATAATTATTAAAAAAAAAAAAGCAAAAGAACAAGGAAATAACAGTAACAAACCTAGACCAGTTCACAGCAATAACACATACCTTGATCTTAATATGCTCATACTTTGATCACCCCTTGAGGCTGTACCAGTGGTCCTGTGATCTTCAGCTTCCAAACTCCTTGCAATTGACAATGCGTAAGCACCGGAACCAGTAGAAAGGTTGCTCTCCGGAGATCCCTGACGGGGCTGAGATGAATCTTGCTCTGATCCCTGGTTGCGATGACGATAACGCCAATATAGAAGAGGAAGTGTTGCCGTGCAACCAGACGCGTAACCAACAATCCATGTAAACAATGGTGCCCGTGGATGCTCATGCCTCGATAAAGACAATACAACTATGGATGCAATAATTTGGCTCACTGTTAGAACTAGCTCGATAGATATCCATAACCCAGAATTTAAGGGACTCCTACGACGACCATGCCCATTATTTCCTCTCCTAATGACTGACGAATTCCTTGAATTTGTTGCGTTGGCTGTAGAAATGGAAGGTTGAAAAACGGGGGACCTCACGCTAGTAGAAGGTTGGTCTTCATTTTGACGTGGATTCGAGCCATCGAATGGTCTCTCTTGCGAAGGGCTGGAGGAGGAAGCATCATTGCTATTTGTTACATCAATAACGTGTTCACTGTCGTTATGATTTGCTGTGCGATCCATTAATGACGAAATTTTGCTATATTGAGTTTTACGATGTAATCCCAGTAAGGGAACGGCCATCTAAGTCCGCCAACAAATCAGGAAGTAATGAGAACATGGAATGGCAGAATCAGAAAATCCACCTTAACCTGACTCCTCAACTGTATTGGAATAATTAAAAACTTATCTTATGCAGCCAAGCACACTTTTTAGAGGGGGTCGGAAACCGAGATGCAATCACCCACTTGTACCTCCAAATTCAAATATTCCCACCACAAGATGTGGATTAATAGCCAAATTCTCTGTCAAGAAGAAAAATGCAACAATATGAGAAATGTAATTTTATTCTATCCAATTCAAAAGACCATACCCATACCCATATCTTTGATTGCTGAAAGTTCATACATTAACCTAGACAACTGTATTGAATCAAAATTTTCTACATTCTTGAATCCTAAAGGTTTACCTTACCCCAATATTTAAAGATACTAGTTTTAATGACACAAGCAAGAAAAAATCTACATCAAATTTGAACTTTATTCATTTTCTCAGGAATATAAAGAAATTAAACACATTAAATACTAACCACACGTGTCTGATCATAAGCACACCCATTAATCAATGCATATTTCCAAAGGACCAAAAATGTAATAAAGAAAAAAGAAGTTAGAAACCTAATAATTAGCAAAAAAATCAATCATCGGGTCAAAAATCAAGAACGTTGACTATTCCTAATAGCAATCTAAACAAAACCCAATAATCTAAACACCCAAAATCTATATTTTCACAAATCCATTAAGCAATATATATGTATATGTATATGTATCTATCTATATGTGAGAGAGAGAGAGAAAGAGAGAGAGAGAGAGAGAGAGAGAGGTTTACTGAGGAGTGGGCATGAAATCAAAGGTTTCGTTTGATTGAGTGGGGGGTGCTTTTCTTTGAGTTTTCACGCGCTTTTCTTTTTGTTTTTCCTTTTCCTTTTTTCTCTCTCTCTTTTGGGTGATTTTTATATGTATATGTATGCAAGTATATGTGTGTTTGTGTTGTGTGTATCGTGTCAGCCATTTGCTTGAATCATCGTATGGGAATTATATAGAGAGATGGTAGGTACAAGTATGAGAAGCAGGTACTGGTGACGTACAACACGGTTAGGCGTGGCTACTTTTCCGTATTCGTATACAAACATTAGTTTATTCAACTGCTATCTTGTTTTGCGTGCTTGGAGGGACACCCTCCCACTTACATTAAAGGGAATTAAATATATATGATTATCATTTAAGATCTAATTGTTTTTTGTTATTTTTTGTTCCATATTTTTGGAGTTTCTTGCCAATTATAAATTAAAAAAAAAAGTTATTGTTGAAATTTGCTCAGACACAAATTATTTGTTGGGTGTGGGAGATATTCGGATAACCTGATTTCAAACGCCTGATTAAATATTTTTTTTAAATGCGTATGCTAAAAAAATTAGTTTCAGTGTTCAAAATTGGTATGTTAAGGAGAAGAAAGGAATTGATAAAAATTGTCTGTCATGAGTATGTGTGTTTGAAACAAGGTTAGGGTTCGTTAGTTATATAAATTGAAAAAATTAGGCATCGGGGTTCTTTAAAGGAGAATTGTAATACGAAACTTATTGTAGTGAAGTCAACTTTAGGTGCATTTGTAGTTAGTGTATTTGTTAAGTGTCATGGTCATTTATATGCAACCCCACGAAAATACACCTTCTAATACCTCACCGAAGTATTTTTTTTTTTAGGCAAGAGGGACACAAGTTTTATTAAAAGAACCGAAGTGATTCTAATGCGAAGCTTTCTTGGTGTCACGGTTGTGGTTATGATGGTTCGCAATTAAGGTTTCATGTCTTCTCCCATTCGCAAGAGAGAAGAAAATATTTAAGTGGGAGAAAGTAATCACGATTACGATTTGTTTTTTTAGAGTCATATATATATATGGGGGGGAGAGGATCATAAGTGGATCTAAAAAGCAGACTTTTTAATTAACCTTAACAGAAAAACACCTAACAACCCATTAACTTTAATTCCTATGTTGTAATTGGTCCGCACCAGCGGCAACGGTGTCAATCGAATATTTTTTTTACCCCCTCCCCCCCAACCCCATCACATCCCCCAACATGGCATCCCTTACCCCTGAATAAACATTTTAGTAACTAAATTTTTTTACTAGTGATCTGCCATGGTGGGGGTGGGGTCATGGACGGACCTACCTTATCCCGAATGGGGGCAGATGCACCCATGGATTTTCAGAAAATCTACACTGAGTTTTTCATTGGCAAGAGGGAGAGGGTCGGTTTGGGTTCACGAACGCCTGTCATTAGGTTGAAATCAGTGTCGTCAGCGGTGGGCACTTTGGTCGGAGTTGAGTTGGGTGGCGAGCTTGACGTTAAATGATCGAAGGTAGCGTGTTCACTGAAAAACGGGGATAGGGTGCAAGGTTTGGCAGATTGGTGTTCTATCCAAGGTGGTGACGGGACTTTTGTGGATAAAAGCAAGGCTGTCACGCTAGCCAAAAGGGCAGTGTCAACACCCAAACAAGGTACTTAATTTTTTCAATATTTGAAATTTTTGTTATTCGAGTTGTTGTCAAAAAATAATTTGTCCCCAAAATTAGAATGCTGAAATTTTAATTTGTTCCCAAAATTAATTGTTGTTGCTGAAATTTGTATTAAACTTTAATTTTAATTAGTAGTTGTTAAAAGTTGTTGGTTTATTACTTAGGGTTGAAAATGAGTGAATATTAATCACAAGTTTTTAAGGGGTAAAAATTGCAAAACAAGTAAAACTAACCCAAAAAAATCGCCCGAACCCCCGCCATTAAAAAAAAATCCTACACCCATAGCGCAAAAATCTTGGGTGGGGTGGGGGGGAGGGGGTCTCGGGTCACACGCGTATCCGTTACTGCTGGCGCGGACCAATTACATTATAAGAATTGAAATTAACGGGTTATTAGGTGTTTTTTTTGTTAAGGTCTATCAAAAAGTCCGCTTTTTAGGTCCACTTGTGATCATCTCTCGTATATATATATATATATATATATATATATATATATATATATATATATATATATATATATATATATGTGTGTGTGTGTGTGTGTGTGTGTGTGTGTGTGTGTGTGTGTGTGTGTGTGTGTGTGTGTGTGTGAGAGAGAGAGAGAGAAAGACTCTAAATATATTAAAAAAAAATCACCAGCTAATGGACATTTTTTTACTACTGAAATATGCTAAAAATGGGGTGGTAATGGTGAAATAGTTTTTTAGGAGGGGTAAACTCCAAACAAGTGTAACTAACGGGTGCCTAGGTCCAATTAACCCTTTGTTGGGAGGGGAGGGGGTGGACTTAGTGCTTAATGATTTGTTGTTTACGAAATTCAAAAAAATAATATTTTCATTATAGGGAGTGTTATATTTTGTTAATTATGTTGTAGGAGTTGGTTTGGATTTTGAAACAAATCAAATTATCTTTTGTAATTTTTTGTCCAAATCAATATTATTGGAGTTTGTTGCAAGTTATAAAAAAAATCATAGTATTCTTGAAATTTGTTTTAAAATAAAAAAAAAATTGTTGGGTAATAAAAAACTATTATAATGTTTTGGAAGCTTTTGACATAGTTTTCATGGTGAGGATAGGAGTATTCTAAAATTTTAACAGTATAGGTTGACTAATAGCTACATGATTTATTTAACGAATTCTATTGTGGGGGCAATCTCCCATTTTCAAAACTTTTGATATCAACATCCTCACAACAAAACTTTTGGGGTGAAAGTTTAAATAACCCAATTTTACATAGGTGGTAGTTATTGAAAGTAGTATTTTTTTTATTTAGAAACATGTGTTGTTTACTTTTATGAGCATACAAATAAATAATAGTCATTTTGGGTTAGGGGTCCAATAATTTTGGTATTAGTTGGTTACGGTCCATAACGAATGGAAACTGTTATTAAACCACTTTTAACTACCAGTTGACCCATTTCCAACTAAAAAGACTATTTTGTCCATGAATACATTAATATACATTTGTATAATTATACATTTATGTGTGTGTGTGTGTGTGTGTGTGTGGATGGAAATACAAATTGTAATGGCCCAAATTTCACCAACTCAAGTAGGCCCAACCCAGAAATACAAAGCGTGTCACTCAAGTCAGGATTAGTGTCACATGGGATAAACATGAAAATCTCAATCTTGTTATTCATAATCTCAAAGGATATCAACATGGATCAGAAAATGAGTCAACCAATAGTTGGGAGAGTTTGAACGTAACTCAACCACTCCTATCATTATAAATATAACCATTACCCCAGGGCGAAGGGGCATGTAATTCTGTGTTACACATGTTCTAAAGAATTAATATACATAGAGAAACCTCCCGTAGACGTAGGCAGTTGTCGAACCATGTAAATCCTTTTTGTCGTGAGATTATTTTACTCCATGTTTATTTTCCTATTGCTTAGAATCATTAATTATGGTGATTTGCACTCACAATTAGCACCGTCTGTGGAAACCAATTATTTTCCCTAAGAAAATCGAGCAATGTCTCACCCTCACAGTGCACCTATTGCGGGCGACAAACTCTCATTACATAGAGTCAGATCTGAGATCCACCGAGACAAATTTTAGGCCATCAACCATCCACGATTTCTCCTATACGAGCAGCCTTCTGAGCAGAGCAACGAGCAATCCAGATCAACACAGATCTCGCGGCTGGTCAACACCTATGATGATCTTCTCCACCAATAAGAGTAAGCAGCATGCCTCCAGGTGGAGGAAAATGCGCATCTCCAACGACGCCTAGAAAAAAATAGAGCGGGAGCTCCGCGGAGATAAGTGCAAGCATTGTGGTCGAACACTTATCCCTTCAACAAGAAAAACTCACAGCCGAGGAAGGAGTTAGTACCGTTAATAGGATCATTCATAGCATAAAAGTCGTTTAACACGGTGAAATCAAGATAAAGGACGTCATAGACACGATATCCAAAGTCTGATTCAAAGATAAATGGATCAATACCTGGCTAATCGCGGGGCTAGATCCACCAAGAAGATGGCGAGGATGGAACTCATCACTCATATGCAGTCCCCTTTTTTAAGGGCAATTGAGGAGGAAGAGCCCCAAAAGAAGTTTACAACTGTAAGGTTCAAGATATACGATGGAAAGACTGGTCTTATACAATACGTGCATCAATATAGGCAAACGATGACCCTGTGGAACCATAATGACACCCTCATGTGTCGTAAATTCCCATTTAGTCTATGAGATATCGCCTAAAAGTGGTTTGAAAGGCTTCTTCATAGTTTGGTCAAGAACTTCAAGTGACTCGCGAAGGCTTTCATGACTCGCTTTATAACAAACAATTATAACCCAAAAATGGATTCTCTCCTCACCATGAGAAAAAAAAATAGGAGGCTTTGTGATATTATGCCAGGCGTTATTGGAAAACTTTTAATGAAGCCAAAGATTGCTCAGAGCAAGTTGTCATGGCATCGTTCAAGATAGGCCTGCCCCATAACTCTATGTTGCATCAATCCCACAAAAAAAGGAGGCTGACACCATCGATGATCTCATGTCGCTCATAGAAAAGTATGCCAAGGTGAAAGATGTGGTCGCCCTCAATCAAAGAGAGAATGTTAGCGCAATGGCAACCAAGGGAAACGATAAAGAGATCACCCCCAAGAAAAGAAGCAAAAAGCATAATAGAGGATCAAAAAATGGGAACACGACGGACCCATCCAGAGCTTTCTAGGCGATCAACACGATTTTTAAAGAACCAATCTACAAGATCTTGGGTAAGATCAAGGACTAAAAATTCCTTAAGTGGCCGAAGAAAATGGGCAGTGAACCAAGTAAGAGAAATAATGCTTTCAGATGCACCAACCATAAGAAGAACAGGCACAAGACAGTTAATTGTAAGGCCGTCAAATCCCATCTGGATGAGTTATCCCGCGCAGGGCATTTGAACGAGTACATTAAGAAGAAGAAGAAGAAGAAGAAGAAGAAGAAGAAGAAGAAGAAGAAGAAGAAGAAGACAAGGTTATCGCCAGTATATATCCAAAATATGATAATATTTTGGAAGACGAATTGGGGCACGAATTTATCGTTATCCACGGTGCTTCAATTCCTAAGTAGATCCAAGGAAACACAATTCAAATGGATCTCAAGAAGGTCACTACAGTCATGGAAGCCTTCCAAATTAACCCTCCCAAAGTTCAAGCTGACAAGCAAAGGCGACCAGAAGACCTGGACTATAACAAGCACATAGTCTTCACGGAAGACGATTTGATTGAAATGAGGACCCCATATCATGATGCATTATAATCATCCTCAAGATTATAAAATGGGATATAGATAAGCTACTAATCGATCAAGGGAGTTCCTTTGAAGTTATGTACTTGGAGCTTTTTGACATGATTAAATAAAATTAGAAGACTTAAAGGAAGCGACCGTTCCCCTAGTCGAATTTGCTGGAAAAATGACTATGATATTAGGGAAAGTGTTCCTACCAGTTAGGGTCGGTAATATCTCAAAACTGATCGAGTTCTTAGGGGTAGACATTGACTCACCCTATCATGCCATCCTTGGAAGAGGGTGGCTACACGATATGCAGGTTATTCCATCCACTTATCACCAAAAGCTCAAATGCATTATAGAGCAAGGAATAATGGGTATCAAAGGTAATCAGTCCATTGCTCGAAAGTGTCTTATCGCTACCATTATACCTAAATTAAAAAAAATAAAGAAAAGGAAGTAATTTCAAAAACGTCTCAAGACAGAGCAACATCGTCCAAATAGCAACTAAAGTACCAAAGATCGGGGGTGGAAGAGACGAGAGCCAACCCCGTAGGTGAGGTCATGAAGAAATTAGGGTAAAGAAGCTCGATCGGGAGAAAATTCTTGATCGGCACTACACTATCCGAGCGGGAGAAAAATGAGTTAATTTCTTTACTAAAACAAAATCAATATGTATCCGCATGGCAACAGTACAACATGCCTGGGATCGACCATAAATTCACGTGCCACAGACTTTACGTTGATCCAACACATCCGTCGATCATAGAAAGGCTCACCAAACTGCCCCGAAGAAAGCAAAGGCAGTGGAAACAGAGGTATGGAAACTTCTGGAGGCAAGGTTCATCAGAGAGGTTCAATTTCTAAAGTGGTTCTTAAACCTGGTGGTGGTAAAAAAGAGTAACGGTAAATGGAGAGTGTACGTGGACTTTATCGAGCTTAACAAAGCTTGTCCCATGGATAGTTTTCCATTACTTAAGATCAATCAGTTGGTCGACAACATAGCCGGTCATCAGCGGATGAGTTTTTGGGATGCTTACTCAGGGTATCATTAAATCCCTCTATTCGGCCCCGACCAAGATAAAACTTCATTTATAACCGCTTTGGCCTATATAATTACAAGGTCATGCCTTTGGGCCTAAAAATGTAGGAGCCACATACCAAAGACAGGTTATAAGGATGTTCAAGCAACATTTATGAGAGAAGATATAAGTGTATATTGATGACATGCTCGTTAAGAGCAAGCCTAAAGCCGGTCAATCGAAGGATTTAACAAAAACTTTTGAGATCCTTAAACGTTACAGAATGAGGCTCAACGCGATCAAATGCTCCTTTGGGTTGCAATCCGAATAGTTACTACGGTATTTGGGCAGCAAAAGGGGAGATGGTCACAATCAACAACGTTCAGCCTCCAAAGATACTAGGCGAGATTCAAAAGTAAACAGGGATGTTAACATCCCTTAAATATTTTATCTCAAATCCTTTTGAATGATGCCGACCCTTTTTTCCATCTATTAAATAAGGAAAAAAGCCTCGCCTATAATGGGGTAATGCTTAATGGCTCTTGAAGAAATCAAATCCTATCTGAGCAAACCTCCTCTACTGACCATTCTAGATCCAGGGGATCCCATCTACCTCTACTGAGCAGTTTCAAGCCACACAGTCAGTTCGGCCTTATTTTGCGAGAAAGAGGGGCACTAATACCCTATTTACTATGCCAATAAAATGCTCCTAAATGTCTAGCAACGCTATCTCCCGCTGGAAAAATTGGCACATTTTTTGTCATCGTGTCGCACAAATTGAAGCACTACTTTGAAGCTCACTCAATCACAGTCATCACTTCTTTCCCCTCAAAGTCGTTCTTCGAATGGTCAATATATATAGGAAAATGTCCAAATGGTCGATCGAGCTTGGGAGATTTGATATACGCTATCAACTAAGAACGACGATTACGAGTGTGTTAGAATATTTCATTGTAGAATTGACTAGGGAAATGAGCTCAGCGATCAATAGATAGCCTAATAATTAAGGGGCAAGGGAATCGACCCATTCAGAAAATGAACACTTCATAATCGACCCATCCAGAAAAATGAACACTTTATGTGGATGGAACCTCCAACTCTAAGTGGGCGGGAGTAGGAATTATGCTCGTCTCCCTAGAGAATGCCATAATCGAGCAAGGAACCAGAATTAGCTTTGAGGTATATAACAATGAAGCTGAGTACGAAGCCTTCATCACCAAACTACGCAGAGGTTTCTACGATAGCTATAACATCAAACATCACTTTAGCTTAACATCACCAGGTCAGGGCTATGTTACGATTATGAAAAATGTTATTTAGCCACACTTTTACTTCAAATTGCCTGAAAATAAAGATTTTGAAGCCGCAACTACAAGCAAGCCTACAAAATAGACAATTACGCTCATAAGACCCATTTTGTCGAGAATTAACAATTACAATACGTCTACTGGGGATATAAAATATACACTTTTTGGTGCTTATCACACTGCTCACAAACAGAACATTGCTAGTCATCGAGCAAAAATTGAGAGATTAAAAGTTAAGAAACCAAAAGTGTACCACTTTCGCGGGCACTTGCAACTGCACTTAGTGTGTGCAACAAGCCTTTAAATATATAGGTTGCCCTACAGGATGAGTTTTGTTTCGTGAGGGTTTGCAGGGAATGTACTATGAATAAGAAATAAACCTTCAACCATGGGTGGTGCCAATGGGACTGCGGCCGTATAAACATTATACACACGCCCATACTGAAGTTGCTCTGGCTATCGTGGAGTTGCTAGAATGGTAAGTAAAGCTGGAACAACCACATGCGCTGGGAGGGCGGTGGAAAAAATAGGCCTCTGCAGTTCTGGGCGAATACCGTTTAGAAGAGTGTATGGGTGATGAATAGATGAGAAGAGTGCATGATACTTTGAGCACAAATATCTTTATTTCACAAGACTTGACCGCAAACTCTCTTTTTTTCGTTTGTCTTCTTTTTTTTCTACTTTTCTTTTCCTTTTCTTATTTTTTTTTTGCTTTTTTTTTCTTTCTTTTTTTTTCTCTTTTATACTCTCAACATGGAAGACATTTTATATTTGGGAAAGCACTCTTTTTCTCAAAATGATGGATGATATATGAATGTAGATGAAAAATGGATGGTGTGGGGAATATGGAAGAATATGGGAATGTAATGAGCGAAGTGAATGGGTGAAAATCTAGTGATCGAGAAAAATTTCAAGGCACATGTTTCTTACAACTCGAAAGCGATGTTGGTCTTAGTGATCAAGCCAAAAATTTTAATGAAGAATAATGAGATCATACAATGATTTAAAGTGCGGACCTAAAGGAAGTTGAATCAATTTGTGACTCAGAGATTGCATAAAACCCTATGAATGGTTGAAAGGCGTAAATCTCACAAGCTAAAGTCTCTACTAGTGATCCTTAAGGTTCTCTTGAAAAATTTATTGAAGTGGCGCTTGAGGTGCCTGTTGAGCATGATCATTCATAGCTGAGTTTACCGCTTGGGAAATAATGGTAGCGATGTCTGCAGCAGTAAGGTTTCCCTAGGCTTGAGCCTACTGCGACTCTGGCTCTGCGTCCCTAGCACTTAGTGTATGTCTTGCAGGCATCTGAAAAGATATAGAATTTTAAAAATCTACTTCCTATTTTCATCACTAAAGTTGAAGACATAAATACGTAATTTGCACACAACAGTCTTAATAATAGGTTCTAAAACAAAGAACGCAATGTTGGAACATAATAAGTCCTCACAGATCCTAAAGACACTAGAATACGATGCTCTGATACCATACTCTGACACCCCTGTAATAACCCGTGTTTTATAACCCTAAAAATGGGATTAATTAAAATTAATTGTGTTATAATTGTAAATTAATCCGGATTTAAATATTACTTGAGGCATTTTATGACTCTTAAAATGGGATTAATTAAAATTAATTGTGTTATAATTGTAAATTAATCCGGATTTAAATATTACTTGAGAATAAAATAATATGTGATTTATGTTAAATATTAATTTGTGATTAAAAGTAATATATATGATAATGACTTTACAAATTATCGCGAATTATGTGTACGACAATTTCGGTAATTAATACGGGACGCGTGTATATGTCGTGTCGGGACTAGATTCAAATGGAATAGAAATGAATTATTTATATGTCATTCGTATGGTCCTTTTGACTACGCCAAAGTGTTCGAAAGGGTTCAAATAGTCAAAAAAGTCTACTTGGGTGTTTGATTTGGGTCTTCAGGCACTTTGGAACCGAAAGGACACCCCAGAGAGGTATTTTGGTCATTTTAATTAGGAGATGAATAGTAAACTCGGAAATTAGGTTTTATTATATTAGTTAGGAGATTACAGAACTTAGGTTCATTCACCCAAAAGCAGAAGAAAGGTCTTTGAGGAGAATGAGAGGCTTTTCAAGGAGAGGAAGAGGTTTTTGAAGCAAACCAAGGGACAACCACCTTTCACCAATAAGCGCCACCACCACCACCACTGCCGGAAATTGGCCGAAAAAAGGGAGGACCACCAGTAGAGTATCATCCCCAATGGTTTAGACCTACAATCTCAAGGTAAGTGATTAATTACTGCAAATCAAGCATGTATAATGTTCATAATAGAATAGAATACAATTTATTAACTGTTTTACAAATCAAAAGATGAATTTTGATGATTTAAGATTGATCTCTGTGATGATAACCATGATTAGATTAAACCCTTTTTTCTTAGACAATCATTTTTATGAAGTTTGAGTTATAATTGATGAATAATTATGAGATTTAAATGTGTTTTTGAGGAAGAATTATCTATTGCAGAATTTCTGAATTTAAGATGAATATTAGCATGATTAATTGAAACCCTTGATGATTTATATGATTTAGATGCTAGAAATCATGTCTATACTTTGCTATATCATTTGGGATGAACAATGAAGAATTTCGGATCATTTAGTATTCATGTTGAGGATATTAAAGTGTGAAACCCGTAGGAATTTTATGCAGAAAATCTGGGCAATTGTCGATTTATCGACTCCCCTGGAAATGTGATGTATTTTCCTTTTTAATGGTTGATTAAATCCCAAAATTTGAGGAATATTTGATGATGATTAAATGAACCTAATAGGACTTATGTAAGGGCAATAGGATATAATTAAGCCCTGAAAAATATTATTTTGGGATTTCGAATGGGGAAAATTTATTGAATGATTAGTTAAACGAGTTATTGTAGAGAATTATATAACTTGGGGTTCAAATCGAATGAAAAATGATTTAAGGTTAGGACCAGTTGTAAGAGGGTTATAACTTACCCGCATAACCTTAGGTATATTTGGGATTTATCTTAAGAGATGAGATTAAGGGTTTATATGGAATTAGGTGTTATCGAGAAATAAACCTAATTGAAGTATTTTAATTCACAGAGGCTCGGGAGTTATGATGACATGGATTAGTAATGCGTGATTTTTACCTACAGAATTAATTTCAGGATTTAATGATAATCCTCGTGCGGTAAGAAAAGCTCGGAAATAATATATTGAGTATTTGTCATAATCGACAAATGCTTAGAATATTCGAGATATAAGTGTACTACGTATGGGATTTATTATATGAGTTGTGTGTATGCCCTGGTGTTATTATATATATAGGTTAGATGAATACCTATGGTGATTATATATAGGTGAGATGAATATATATATATATATATATATATATATATATATATATATATATATAGGTGAGATGAATACCTATTGTTATCATATGGTTGTGTGAATACCCTATTGATGATATATTTATATATGTGGAATGTGTACCTATATTATTATTTATTGTGAGTAAGACATATCTACCTTACTTGCTATCACGAAAGGTTATAGGAAGAATACAATCTTATCTTGTGTGCCTTCGGGGGGATTTAGATTTGGTACCTCAAGAACTTAGGACTGTGAAAGACTTATTTATGAGTTGATAAGTCAGTTGACTATGGGAGCGTAGGTATGTGCGTGACCCATATTATGTGAATTATGTTCTCCTCCAATATGTGTGATTTATATTGATACGGTTCCTGAGTGACTCGGAACGCGTGATCCTTATGTACGTGATGTACCGGGATTTGATAGCAGAGTATGCGTTCACCGCAGCTTAGCCTAGGGGTGATATATATGTATATATGTACTGAGAGTGATTTATATATATATACTTGTGATTGTTCATTGTTGTTTAGTAGATGAGAATGACTAAGATACTTATATGGTTTAAGAATGTGAAAAACTTAAAATAATACTTGAGATAAATAATTTAATTAATGAAAATGTGTGAAGTAAGTATGACTTATTTGGGTAATACGGGCGGGCATCTTAAAGAAGATCGTCTAGACATAATTGGTACAGACCATTTAGATAGTGGCGTAACTAGAATGGGAGAAGAGTATACGTTAGGTGTGCACTCTAGATGAGAGGCAGTAATATTAAGTGAGAGCCATGGAACTAATATGTACATAATAAATGCTTAATTGTACTAGTTAACTACTTGCTATTTTAACAAAATATTTTACACTCGGGCTCTGACCCGTTTCCTTGCATATTCTCTTATCTATTGTATCCTTGTCATCAGGTATCCAACAACAGGGATGCCCAGTATATATTATGGATGCCTCGATGGATTATAGTTGCTATCAGAGATGTAAATTTTGTTTAGACGCTTCCATTATGTTGATTCACATATCTGTAGTGTTTATTTTCATTTAGGGCATGTCGCCCAGGATTCTAGTTATTCCATAAATATTCGAGAGAATTGTAAGAACCGATTTCAATACTATTGAGATCAATTTTGTTTAGTGGTAATAATATATTTTAACCGAAGAATTTCCCAGTCTGATTTATTTTATGATATATAGTTCAGTTGTGTTACTTTAGTACTTCTTTATTAATCTGTTGTGTGGAATGGTTTTATTAAATGTTGAAAAGTTTTTGACACTTAGCTTAATTAACTATTAGGCGATTAATAAGGAAATTATTTTTCGACAGTGATGCTGAGAATGAACCAGTTGGATATTCTGATTTAATTTAATAAAGTACTGATCACCCCGTATTTAATTAGGCGGGGTGTTACAGGTGGTATCAGAGCATCAGGTTCTAGTGTCTTTAGGATCTGTACGGCTTACTACATTTCAGCGTAGCATTCTTTGATGTAGAGCCCTATTCTTAGAATGTTGAATTCTTCTGCATATTCCGACTTACGTTCTCTTGCAATGAAGTATGTGAGATGTAATTCTTATACGAGTTCAGTCTGAAATCGTGCGCCAAAAATAATGGGATGACTAATAAGGGCCGTTGGAAGGACATCAGGAGGAGGACTCAACCGAATACTTAGAGCAGTTTGAAATGATGATCGAGATAGACCTCACCATAATTGTTCTTCGGCTTGAGAACATTCAGGAAGTCGCATGGGAGCTGCAGTTTCCCAAGCACCCTCATAGAAGACATTTTGCGCCGTTCCAAATCTACCCAACACAGTCTGTGAAAGGTGAGGGAGTTGGAAGGACTCTTGTGAAGGAATAAATCCAGAGGTAATTATGTAGGGTGCAGTGTGGTAACACACAGGACTTAAATATTTCGAGCAAAATTTTTGCTCATCGGAGCAATCTAAAATAATGTAAGTTATACATCATATATAAATAAGTTGTGAGTAGTTACAGGAGAATTTGGGTTTGCTTGATCATGAATTTCCCATCTGCGATTTTAACTGGGATATGGAAGAATCTCAAAACTTACCTTTTATGGGAAAGAAGGAAAAATCCAAACGTGAGATATAAGTTAACTAGCTTAATGAAATTTTTAACGAGTGGAGAAGAAGTATATAGTAGATAAGAAGAGTTCATTGTGATAAAAATGACTCTGAAGTTAAATACTCTAGTGCGGATGGAAATCTGACAAAGACGTCTAGGGTCAACGACGCCAAGTCTGTATGCTTATAAATTTATTAACACTTCCAAATGAAAGGGAGTCACAAAGGTTAGGAAACTTAGCCGAAGGGTAAGACTGAATTCAATAGTGTTTGTGAAACTTTACTGGAAGGTACACCCGATAGGGGACCTATTTAAAAATCCTTACTAAGTAATGATGAATTTAACTAAGACTAGCGAGGTCGACAACGTGTTTCTTAGGACTTGTAGAGCCAAAGGCACAATGTAAATATCAATTGGGGGTTAAGACTACCAAGCGCAAGAAAAGAACTTCCCAAAAAGGTTAGTGGTGCCAGTGACGGGAAATGGCAGGGGAAATTTCCCTAGGATAAATAGTGGAATTACTAGTACCAAATGTGTCCACATTGAGAAGTGAGATCGATAAATATTTAGAAATGTTAAACAGTGCAAGGGAGGCATAACAATTGGAGGAGTGAAAATTTCCAGTAGAGAAATTTAGGTCGGGAAAATTGGGCCCAGGAATTTACAAACCGAGAGTGGTAAATATAGGCAGGACCAGTGGAGTCCTCAACTACTGTAGCATGCCATTTCTTAAGGTCGTCAGGGCCCCGAAAAGAAATAGGGAGGCCAGTAAAGGCCATATTTGAGGTCTAGAGAATTTGAACAATGATCCATTGAAGGGCAGGTAAGCCACGGGAAGGAATAAATTACCCACAACAAGGAGAGGGTAACTACTGGATTAAATCCAAGAAGTAAAGCGAATGCGAGTGATCACGAGTTATTTTGGCCGTAAGAAGTGTATGTAAGGACTCTACGATTAGGCACGGCTGATCAAGTTTTGTTCATCCTTGTGAATGAAGGATTAATTCTGGTGACTTGGGTAGGTCACAAAATATATGTAACTTGTTTAAAACGCTAACATTCACGTCCAAGTCGAGTTTAGTGGGAACGTTAGTTTTAATAGTTTGGGTACAAACGTGTTTCTCGTTGATAGAGGGGTTTGTTGATGTCGCCCATGAGTGAGAGGGGTGGGAAATAAGAGCGTGCTTTTATCATTATATTTTATTACTGCAATGAGTTAGCAAAGAAGAGATTATTATGGGAATGTGTTGTCATTAATTACCAAATGTTTGAACGATGGTAGATTGAGTGATAAGACTATCGTGTTGGATACTCCGAGTGAGTAATATTACTTTGGTCAGGAGCCAATTGAAATAGTATTGGGCCTATATATTTGTAGATATATGAAAATTTCATGGCATCGTAGACTTCAGTGAGTATTTTATTTAGTTATATGTGATTCCGGTGTGTAGAGCCTTATTTATTGATATGACTCGTGATACATTATGTTCTTTATCGAACAGAGAGATATAGTTCATTATATATATCGCGCTAAGAGCTTGGGATAGTGAAAGTTCCATGTTTCATGTTATCTTTAAGGGACACAAGAATGGATGAGTAGACTTTCATGTTAACATACAAAAATTATGGGAAGGTACTGATTATGGACCGAGGGCCTTACGGATCTCAACGATCGACTGGGTTAGGTAGTAGTGTATCGGGGGGATTCCTTATTTGGATTTCGTTTTGCGAGACAACCTACGCTTGAAACTAGTGAACGTCGGGAGTTGGAGAGAAGTTTGGACGATAGTACATGGTTTTCGTACCTTGGTAATTATACGAGTATATAATTGAGAGTTGATAATTCCATTATGGCTTAAGGCCGGTAGAGTCGCCTAGTCTTGGCATGAAAACCAGTATAGAACAGCTATGTTATGAATTGACCAATATGCTTAGTGTGCGAAAATTGATTTTAGAATAGTGTATTTCATTTGTAATATAATACTCGAGACATAGGGGGTATGGATGCCTTAGGTAATTGAATCTGGATATTATCCCCATTTTGGAGGTATGGGATAAGGAAAATAAATATAGGGGTTTACATACTGGGACTTGATTGTCCGATCATTTATGACGATTAGGGTCATCTTTATCCAAATTGCCCACGAGGATGGTATTGTATCCGGCAAGGCAATATGCATGTCATGTGAATTTGACCACATTTAGCCGGGGAGGTCGAAGTTTATTCCGTAAGATCTGGCAGAGGTTTACATTTCACGAGGAACTGATTTTTAGAGTTAGGGAATGACTTGTGACATACGATGAGGCAAAGTCACATGGATCATGGTTTGAGGTACATTCGGGTGAACATAAAATGTATCAAGTTATAAATAACAATGGTGACGAGAAAGTGATATCAGTTAAAATCGATCATTCTATGGGACACTATGCACATATCTTTACATAGCCAAAAAAGTGAGGTTACATGGGGTTCCGATTATTATTGTGTCCGATTGGGACAAGATCTTCGTCTTTTAATTTTGGTAAGAGTCTTCACGAGGCCATGCGTACCAAGTTGTGATTGTGTACGGCCTATTATCCGCAGACGAATGGGCAGACCAAGCGGACTAATCAGATGTTCGAGGATAAATTCTATATATAACCTTGGATTTCAGGGAAGGATGGAAGCATTACCTTCCAATAGTGAGAATGTGTAAAATAACTCATATGATTCACTTTTGGCTTGGTACCACTCGAAGTATGGTACGGTAAGTCTTATTATTCCTCCTGCTTCTTAGGGGACCAAGAACCATTATGAATAGTAAAGATGAGTTGAAACTTAGAGTATATATTCTGTGTGATATATATACAACACAAAGATCATACTTGTGTAAGATAATCGCACTTATATGCAATAGTAGAAGGTTAGATAGTGAGTATCATGAATAAAGTATAAGTAGTGAAACTTAAACTGTAAGGCTTGGACAAGAACCTACGTGACAGGGTAACCTGGGGTTAAAATGATCATAAGTGAGGTGTTCATTATTGGAGATATTCAATAACGTACTGTATGGGCGGGACGGAGTAGTCTACTTAGGAGCGCAAGTATGCGATGCGCTATATTTATCCATGATTGTTCTTGCCTACTATACTTTTATTTTTCGAATGTCGGGATGAAATTCCGTTGTAAGGGGGAAAGTATGTAATGCCCTGTATTTTATGACGCTTAAAATGGGATTAATTAAAATTAATTATGTTCTAATTATAAACTAATCCGGATTTAAATATTACATGAGGTATCTTATGACTCTTAAAATAGGATTAATTAAAATTAATTGTGTTATAATTGTAAATTAATCCGAATTTAACCATTACTTGAGAATAAAATAATATGTGGTTTATGTTAAATATTACTTAGTGATTAAAAGTAATATATATGATTATGACTTTATAAATTATCGCGAATTTTGTGTACGATAATTTCGATAATTAAGTCGGGACGCGTGTGTATGTCGTGTCGAGATAAGATTTAAATGGAATAGAAGTGAATTATTTATTTGTCATCCATATGGTTGTTTTGACTGCGCCAAAGTGTCCGGAAGGGTTCAAATAGTCGAAAAAATCTACTTGGGTGTTAGATTTGGGTTTCAGGGCACTTTGGAATCGAAAGGACACCCCATAGGGGTATTTTGGTTATTTTAATTGGAAAATGAATAGTAAACTCGGAAATTAGGTTTTATTATATTAGTGAGGAGATTAGAGATCTTAGGTTCATTCACCCAAAAGCAGAGGAAAGGTCTTTGAGGAGAGTGAGAGGCTTTCCAAGGAGAGGAAGAGGTTTTCGGAGTAAACCAAGGGACAACCACCTTGCACCACTAAGAGCCACCACCACCACTGTCGAAAATTGATCGAAAAAAGGGAGGACCACCAGTAGAGTATCATCCCCAACGGTTGAGACCTTCCATCTCAATGCAAGTGATTAATTACTGCAAATCAAGCATGTATAATGTTCATATTAGAAAAGAATAAAATTCTGGACTGTTTTACAAATCAAATGATAAATTTTGATGATTTAAGATTGATCTCTCTGATGATTACCATGTTATGATTAAACCATTTTTTCTTAGACAATTATTTTACGAAATTTGAGTTCTAATTGATGAAGAATTCTGAGATTTAAATGTGTTTTTGAGGAAGAATTATCTATTACAGAATTTCTGAATTTAAGATGAAAATTAGCTTGATTAATTGAAACCCTTGATGATTTATATGATTTAGATGCTAGAAATTATGTATATACTTTGTTATATCATTTGGGATGAACAATGAAGAATTTGGGATCATTTAGTATTGATGTTGAGGATATTGAAGTGTGAAACCCATAGGAATTTTATGCAGAAAATTTGGGCAAATATCTGGTCGATCGATCGATTGATTCAAGACTGTCGATTGATCGACTGATCGATCGATCGACCAGAAACAGTCGTTCGATCGACTCACTTGGAAATGTGATGTATTTTCCATTTTAATTGTTGATTAAATCCCAAACTTTGAGGAATCTTTGATGATGATTAAATGAACCTAATGGGACTTAGGTAAGGGCAATATGATATAATTAAGCCCCGGAATATATTACTTTGGGATTTCGAATGGGGGAAATTTATCGAATGATTAGTTAAACGAGTTATTTTGGAGAATTTTATAACTTGGGGTTCAAGTCGAATGAAAAATGATTTAAGGTTAGGACCAGTTGTAAGAGGGTTATAATTTACCGGCATAACCTTAGGTATATCTGGGATTTACCTTAAGAGATGAAATTAAGGGTTTAGATGGAATTAGGTGTTATCGAGAAATAAACCTAATTGAAGTATTTTAATTCATAGAGATTCGGGAGTTGTGATGACATGGATTAGTAAGGAGTGATGTTTACCTACAGAATTAATTTCAGGATTTAATGATAATCATCGTGCGACAAGAAAATCTCGAAAATAATATATTGAGTATTAGTCATAATTGACAAATGCGTAGGATATTCGAGATATAAATGTACTACGTACGGGATTTATTATATGGGTTGTTCGTATGCCCTGATGTTATTATATATATAGGTGAATACCTATGGTGATTATATATAGGTGAGATGAATACCCGTTGCTATTATATTTATATATAGGTGAGATGAATACCTATTGTTATCATATGGTTGTGTGAATACCTTATTGATGTTATATTTATATAAGTGGAATGTGTACCTATATTGTTATTTATTGTGTGTATGACATACCTACCTTACTTGATATCATGGGAGGTTGTAGGAAGAGGACA
Source organism: Sambucus nigra (assembly GCA_949130495.1). Lineage (NCBI taxonomy): Eukaryota > Viridiplantae > Streptophyta > Magnoliopsida > Dipsacales > Adoxaceae > Sambucus > Sambucus nigra. The sequence continues at coordinate 121,091,699 of OX422208.1, forward strand.
ATCTAATCTTGTGTGCCTTTGGGGGGATTTAGATTTGGTACCTCAAGAACATAGGACTGTGAAATACTTATTTGTGAGTTGATAAGTTAGCTGGCTATGGGAGCATAGGTATGTGCGTATGTGAACTATGTTCGCCTCCAATATGTGTGATTTGTATTGATACAGTTCCCGAGTGATTCGGAATGCGTGATCCTTACGTACGTGATGTACAGGGATTTGATAGCAGAGTATGCATGCACCGCAACTTAGCCTAGGGGTACTATATATGTATATATGTAATGAGAGTGATTGATATATATACTTGTGATTGTTCACTGTTGCTTAGCACATGAGAATGACTAAGATAATTATATGGTTTAAGAATGCGAAAAACTTAAATAATACTTGAGATAAGTAATTTAATTAATGAAAATGTGTGAAGTAAGTATGACTTATTTGGGTAATATGGGTGGGCATCTTAAAGAAGACCGTATAGACATAATTGGTACAGACTAGTTAGGTAGTGGCGTAACTAGAATGTGCGAAGGGTATACGTTAGGTTTCCACTTTATATGAGAGGTGAGTATATCAAGTGAGAGCCGTGGAACTAATATGTACATAATAAATGCTTAATTATACCGGATAATCGCTTCCTATTTTAACAAAATATTTTACATTCAGACTCTGACCCGTTTCCTTGCATATTCTCTTCTCTATTGTATCCTTGTCATCAGGTATCCAGCAGCAGGGATGCCCGGTATATATTATGGATATATTGATGGATTATAGCTGCTATCAGAGATGCTAATTTTGTTTAGACGCTTCCATTATGTTGATTCACATATCTCTAGTGTCTATTTTCATTTAGGGCATGTCGCCCAGGATTCTAGTTATTCCATTTATATTCTAGAGAATTGTGAGCACTCATGTCAATACTGTTGAGATCAATTTTGTTTAGTGGTAATAATATCTTTTAACCGAAGATTTTCCCAGTCTAATTTTTTTTGTGATATATAGTTCAGTTGTGTTGCGTTAGTACTTCATTATTATTCTATTGTGTGGAATGGTTTTTTTAAATGTTGAAAAGTTTTTGACACTTAGCTTAATTAACTATCAGGTGATTAATAAGGAAATTGTTATTCGATAGTGATGCTGATAATGAACCAACTGGATATTCTGATTTAATTTAATAAAGTACTGATCACCCCGAATTTAATTAGGCGGGGTGTTACAGGTGGTATCAGAGCATCAGGTTCTAGTGTCTTTAGGATATGTAAGGCTTACTACGTTTCAGCGTAGCGTTCTTTGATGTAGAGCCCTATTATTAGTATGTTGAATTCTTCTGCATATTCAGACTTATGTTCTCTTGCCATGAAGTATGTGAGATGTAATTATTATACGAGTTCGGTCTGAAATAGTGCATTAAATATAATGGGACGAGTAGCAAGGGCCATTGGAAGGACAGCTGGAGGAGGACTCAACCGAAGACTTGGAGCAGTTTGAAATGCTGATCGAGATAGACCTCACCATAATTGTTGTTCGGCTTGAGAACATTAAGGAAGTCGCATGGGAGCTACAGTTTCCCAAGCACGGTCATAGAAGAAGTTTTGTGCTGTTCCAAACCCACCCAACACAGTCTGTGAAAGGCGACGGAGTCGAAAGGGCTCTTGTGAAGGAAAAATCTAGAGGAAATTATGTAGGGTGAAGTGTGGTAACACCATGGGCTTAAATATTTCGAGCAAAATTTAATTGTCATCGAAGAAATCTAAAATGATGTGAGTTAGGCATCATATATAAAGAAGTTGTGAGTGGTTACGGGAGAATTTGGGTTTGCTTGATCGTAAGTTTCCCATATGGGATATGAAATAATCTCAAAACTTACCTTTAATGGGAAAGAAGGAAAATCCAAACACGAGATAGAAGTTAACTAGCTTAATGAAATCCTTAACCAGTGGAGAAGTAGTATATAGTCGATAAGAAGAGTTCATTGTGATAAAAGGACTCTGAAGTTTAATACTCTAGTGCGGATGGAAATCAGACAAAGATGTCTAGGGTCAACGATGCCAAGTCTGTAAGCTTATAAATTTGTTAAGACTTCCAAATAAAGGGGAGTCAGAAAGGTTAGGAAACTTAGCCTAAGGGCAAGATTGAATCCAATAGTGTTTATGAAATGAAACTGGAAGGTACACCCAGTAGGGGACCTATTTAAAAATACTTACTAAGTAATGATGAATTCAACTAGGACTAGCGAGGTCGACAACGTGTTTCTTAGGACTTGTAGAGCCAAATGAATAATGGAAATAGCAATTGGAGGTTAAGACTTCCATGCCCAAGATAAGGACTTCCCAAAAAGGTTAGTGGTACCAGTGAGGGGAAGTGGCACGGTAAATTTCGATAGGATAAAGAGTGGAACTACTAGTACCAAATGTGTCCACATTGAGAAGTGAGATCGATAAAAATTTAGAAATGTTAAACAGTTCCAGTGAGGCATAACAATTGGAGGAGTGAAAATTTTCGGTAGAGAAATTTGGGTCGGGAAAATTAGGCCCAGAAATTTACAAACCGAGAGTGGTAAATATAGGCTGGACCAGTGGAGTCCTCAACTACTGTAGCATACCATTTCTTAAGGTCGTCAGGGCTCCGAAAAGAAATAGGGAGGCTAGTAAAGGCCATATTTGAGGTCTAGGGAATTTGGACAATGATTCATTGAAGGTCAGGTAAGCCACAAGAAGGAATAAATTGCCCACAATAAGGAGATGGTGACTACTGGATTAAATCCAATAAATATAGTGAATGCGAGTGATCATGAGTTGTTTCGGCCGTAAGAAGTGTATGTAAGGACTCTACGATCAGGCGAGGCTTATAAAGTTTTGTTCACCCTTGTGAATGAAGGATTAATTCTGGTGACTTGGTTAGGTCACAAAATATATGTAAATTATTTTAAATGCTAACATTCAAGTGCAAGTCGAGTTTAGTGGGAACGTTAGTTTTAACAGTTTGGGTACAAACGTGTTGCTCGTTGATAGAGGGGTTTGTTGATGTTGCTCGTGAACGAGCAGGGAGGGAAATAAGAGCGTGTTTTTATTGTTATATTTTATTACTGCAATGAGTTAGCAAAGAAAATATTATTATGGTAATGTGTATTGATTTTCCGGTGTGTAGAGCCTTATTTATTGATGTAAGGACATAAATTTCCAATTGAGTCCCTCTATTGTTTTGACTTAATTCCGTGTATAAAACTGTGTTTGTAATATGTCATAGGGAGAATTTTATTTTTTTCACGATCCCACTTGGTCTTTGAGGTATTGAAGAAATTGAAGACGTTGCGGCAAAGCTTCAAAGAATTAAATCATGCCGATGTTTAATTGGTGCAAGTTTAATCTTCTTCAAAGTTAATTTCATTCCGAGATCACTCAGGTATGAATGCGTATAATTAATGGTGCTCAAAATTATTTTATAAAAGATAAGGATGTCATTTTTATAAAGAAAAATGTTTTTAAATGTTTTAAAAGTGTTTTAAAGGTTTACTCTAAGTTTTATGATGATAAGCTCGTAAAAGAGTTGGACATTTTTTAATCTCTCATTGGAAGGGACGTTTTAAACAAAAAGTCAAAAAGTCAAACTTTCGCTCTGTCGTTCAAACGACATTCAATCTCGTTCGAACGAGATGGGATGTCGCTTGAACGAGTTCCTCAAGTCGTTCAATGACACATTTTTCGAGGCGGCGTTTAAATCCTATTTAAACAGTGTTTTCATTATAGTTTCGTAAGTGTGCTTTCTGGAAAACAGTTTTACGAACCAGAACATTGTTTGCACATGTTTTCTAAGGTTTAAAAGTCTTAAATACATCCTTAGAGTTTGCAAAGATCCGAGTTATTATTCCTATATGTTTAAGTGATCTTGCTGCACCAAAGTTGTTTGTTCTACACATTGAACACAAAGGGTTTTGCGGTGAAGAAAAGAGAAGGACTTCTTGTTCGACATCGTAGATGAATCAAAGCCATATCAGTGGACACCGAGACATATGTGGACGCGTGTGTTGTGGACAGGTATCGTGGAAGACGGAATTTCTGTGTGGGAACTATTGAAGAACGGTTGAAGATAAGAAGGAGCGTCAAGACGCGTGGGGATCGAGTCTTACTGTAAGGTTAATTTGTCTTTGTAAAACCATTGTTCATAGTGATTGTCTGGCTTAGGCCGTCCGAGGTTGTTTTCCTATTTTGGGTTTTTTCCTCGTACATTCGACGTTGTGAGTATTCTTTACTTTACTTTACTTGCTTTAATCTCTAGATTCATGTTTAGGATTAATCAAGATAAAACTGGTTTAAAGTAAGAATTGAGTTTTTCACAACTTGGTTTGGTGCATAATTAAAAGTTGGATCTTTTTCGGAGAAAAATTGATTTTGTTTGAAACACACATATTGGGCACTCTTCAAATTGGTATCAGAGCTAGGAAAATATTTTATTTGTTTTGTTATCCCGTGTGTTTGTTTATCTCTCGTGTGTTTATTTTTTCTCGATGGATTCTTTAAGCTTTGACGATTTACATCGTTTAACTTTAAAGTTTGCAAAACGTATTGAAGTTTTGGAGAAAGAAAATTTCGGTTTCAAAAATAGGATTGAATATTTGCAAATGTTTCAAATTAAAACATATGTTTGTCGTGAGCACTTTAGTTCCTTGTTTAAAGATTTTAATATATTAAAATTGGGAAAAAAGGAGAGTGATGATAGAGTCCTCGTTTTAGAAAAAGAGTTAGAGGATTTAAAACATTCTAGAGTTTGTGCCATTGAGGAAAATAATTCGATTAATAATTTTGTGGCATGAGAAAAGGATCTTAGGGATAAGTTTGCTCACATTGAGGGGGAGCGAGATAACCTTCTAGGGGTAATTGAAAATTTAAAGAAGGAGTCCCGAAAGTTTGAGGAGTCTAAACATTTGCTTGAGTCGAAAGTTTTGAGGTTAAAAAATGATTTAAATGACTCGAGTAGTGTTGGTAGCGGCTTATCTTACTCTAGTGGTTTGAATGTAAAGGCCAAAACCGTAGTTTGTTTTAGAGCTTCTACCGCATCTGAGGGTATTAGAAAAGGTCAACATAAAGGTCTCGTTCCTCGTCATGTTTTCACATGTTCTCATTGTGGTAGGAAAGGTCACCTTAGGAGTTTTTGTTTTGATCTTAGAAAAGACCCTAGGAAGATTAAACGTAGTGTCCCATTGGTTCTCAAAACCCGTTTTGTTAGGTATACACCTGTTTGGGTTAGGAAATCTGTTTTGAAGATGCTAAATGCTTCGTTGGTTGATTCTCACATGCATGCACATGATTCATCTCTTGCTATTTCTTATGGTTAGTGGCTTGCATATTTTGTCATACGCTAGCCCTTGCTTCATGATTTATTCATTGCTTGTGTTATGACATGTTTATCTCTTTGTATTTTATTTTTTACTTGATTGAGTCTTATTTGAAAAATGAAAGAAGATTATGTTTTTGAGAAATGTTTTGAAAAATAAAAAATACTTTTGTTTTCTTGTTTGTCTTTGTTTTTGAGTTTACATGTTTGATGTGGCATATTGGTGTGCTTGGACCCCCCCATCATTTCATATACACGTGGCTATGACATTTGGTCATTGTTATCGATGCTTATAATGATCTTAATCATTGTTTATATGGGGTTGTTTCGAAGTTGATATGCATTTTGATTCGACTTTGTATATATGCCAACATTGCACACATGCACGAGTTTATATGAATGTTTGACTTTTCTTGCATATTTGAATTTGGTGAGGCGTTCTTATCTCAATCTTGTCATCTATGCGTAAGTAGACTTAACGAGAAGTGTGCATGTAATAACCGTTTACCGTGAGGATCTAAAATTGGTAAAAATGATGAGTGATTCACGGGAAAGGGCTGCGAGAGTTTAAAATTGACTCGTCGTGAAAGCCACCGTTTAAAAGAGCCCAAAAGAAAATGCAATATGCTTAGAAAAGGGCCAAATTTGTTTAGTTCATTCCAAAGAAAATATGATATTATTGAGGGAGTTTGAATGGATTAAAAATTTAAACGGGTTTGCACAACTAATCCTAATGTTGAAATATTGCAATTTGACGCCATTGTTTGTAGAATCGTCGAAATTCTGGATTTGTGTGCATATAGTATGTTCAGTTCATTAAGCTCACTCTTTAATTATCATATGGCTATGATAAAGTTTGATGATTTATCGCTATCAATTAGACCTTCTTGATCTTTTTGATGTGTTGGAATTGTGACTCATTTGTTGTAGGTTCACGCCCATTCAATCCATGTCCATATTTGAGCACATCGGTACTATGTTTGCGTGTAATTCACAATTTTAGTGTCTATGAGTTTTTGCGTTTTGTGCGAAAAGCTTACTGTTTTATCACTGTTTTGCATCTGTCAAGTCCCTCCTGGATTTTTTTTGTAATTTTTTTCACTGGGCAATACTTTATAATATTTCTGGGAAACTGGGAAATTTTGGCAGGTCGCGCGAAGTGGTTCAAAGGACAACTATCTCGCGCGAACAACTTCTGACTTCGTTCGAGCGACATCCTCATCTCGTTTGAACGATGTCCCTGACTCGTTCGAACGACATAATTAAAAATGGCTTCTGATTGGTTTGCAGTCCACTGGTATAATTTGATATATTTTTGGTACTGCGGGAAGCATTTCTGGACTGTTTGGTTTATATGCAGGTTCTTTTATGTTCCAAATTGGTATTTTGCATATGAGTCCATTTATCACACTTGATTTGATTGGTATACTCTTTGTGTGATTCCTTGGTTTACTAGCTACTGATTTATCATTGCTTGATCATATTTAGCTGGTTGTTTCATGATTATTTAACGTTTTTCAATTCTCAAACTGGTATCAACTTGATTCAAATTGGTTTCATATTCTCATGCTAGATATTTCATATTGATTTATCTTTTTACCAGATTGTCTATTCGAGATAAAAAGGGGGAGAGATGTATTTTATGTAGGGGGAGATTTGTTGAGCGCTACTATTGATATCTGGATACTATTGATATCTGGATTTACATATTGTTTGATTATATTTGTTTCAAATTGGTATTAAATAATTGCTCACATGCTTCAAATGATTTGTTCTTATTAGAAATATAAATCGGTATTATTTGTTCCTCCATACTTCACTGGGTATCTGTTTGTCTGTTTCATGTGTGTAGCTTCAGCGATTCGAGATTTCAAGTCTACATCACATTCAGACAGTTCATGCTTACCAGTGCTATATATTCTAGTCCGTGTCCTGTATTTTTTATTTTGGGTTTATGGGATGGGATTTAGGCGTCATACGGCTTGACGGTCCAGTTAGGCATTTCACTGGTTTAGTTTTATCCCGGAATAGTCAAAGGGGGAGATTTGTAAGGACATAATTTCCAATTGAGTCCCTGTATTGTTTTGACTTAATTCCGTGAACAAAACTGTGTTTGTAATATGTCATAAGGAGAATTTTATTTTGTCACAATCCCACTTGGTCTATGATGTATTGAAGAAATTGAAGACAAGGCGAAAAATCTTCAAAGAATTAAATCATGCCGAAGTTTAATTGGTGCAAGTTTAATCGTCTTCAAAGTTAATTTCATTCCGAGACCACTCAGGTATGAATGCGTATAATTAATGGTGCTCGTAATTATTTTATAAAAGATAAGGATGTAAATTTTATAAAGAAAAATGTTTTTAAATGTTTTAAAAGTGTTTTAAAGGTTTACTCTACGTCTTATGATGATAAGCTCGTAAAAGAGTTTGACATTTTTGGATCTCTCATTGGAAGAGACGTTTTAAACAAAAACTCAAAAAGTCAAACTTTCGCGTTGTCGTTCAAACGACATCCAATCTCGTTCGAACGAGATGAGATGTCACTGAACGAGTTCCTCAAGTCGTTCGAACGACACTTTTTTCGAGGCGACGTTTAAATCCTATTTAAACAGTGTTTTCATCATAGTTTCGTAAGTGTGCTTTCTGGAAAACAGTTTTACGAACCAGAAGCTTGTTTGCACATGTTTTCTAAGGTTTAAAAGTCTTAAACACATCCTTAGAGTTTGCAAAGATCCGAGTTATCATTCTTATATGTTTAAGTGATCTTGCTGCACCAAAGTTGTTTGTTATACACATTGAACACAAAGGGTTTTGCGATGAAGAAAAGAGAAGGGCTTCTTGTTCGACATCGTAGATGAATCAAAGCCATATCGGTGGACACCGAGACATACATGGATGCGTGTGTTGTGGACAGGTATCGTGGAAGATGTAATTTCTGCGTGGGCACTATTGAAAAGAAGTTGAAGATCAGAAGGAGCATCAAGACGCGTGGGGATCGAGTCTTAGTGTAAGGCTAATCTGTCTTTATAAAACCATTGTTCATAGTGATTGTCTGGCTTGGGCCGTCCGTGGTTGTTTTACCGTTTTGGATTTTTTCCTCGTACATCCGACATCGTGAGTATTCTTTACTTTACTTTACTTTACTTTACTTTCTTTAATCTCTAGATGCATGTTTAGGATTAATCAAGATAAAACTGGTTTAAAGTAAGAATTAAGTTTTTCACAACTTGGTTTGGTGCATAATTAAAAGTTGGATCTTTTTTGGAGAAAATTTGGTTTTGTTTGAAACACACATATTGGGCACTCTTCAATTGATATAACTCATGATACATTATGCTCTTTATCGAACAAAGAGATATAGTTCGTTGTATATATCACGCTAAGAACTTGGGATAGTGAAAGTTCTATGTTTCATGCTATCTTTAAGGGACACAAGAATCGATGAGTAGACTTTCATGTTAACATACAAAAATTATGGGATGGCACAGATTATGAACTGAGGACCTTACGGATCTCAACGACCGACTGGGTTAGGTAGTAGTGTATCGGGGGGTTCCTTATTTGGATTTCGCATTGCGAGACATCCCACGCATAAAACTAGCGAACGTCGAGAGTTGGAGAGAAGTTTGAACGATAGTACATGGGTTTCTTACCTTGGTAATTATACGAGTATATAATTGAGAGTTGATAATTCCATTATGGCTTAAGGCCGATAGAGTCGCCTAGTCTTGGCATGAAAACCAGTATAGAACGGCTACGTTATGAATTTATCAGTATGCTTAGTGCGCGAAAATTAATTTTAGAATAGTGTATTTCGTTTGTAATATAATACTCGAGACATAGGGTGTATGGGCGCCCTATGTAATTGAATTTGGATATTGTCACTATTTTGGAGGTATGGGATAAGGAAAATAAATATAGAGGTTTAAATATTGGGACTTGATTGTTCGATCATTTATGATGATTAGGATCATCTTTCTCCAAATCTCCACGAGGATGGTGTTGTATCCGGCAAGGCAATATGCTTATCATGTGAATTCGACAAAATTTAGCCGGGGAGGTCAAAGTTTATTTCGTAAGATCTGGCAGAGGTTTACATTTCACGAGGAACTAATTTTTAGAGTTAGGGAATGACTTGTGATATACGGTGAGGCAAGGTCACATGGATCACGATTAGAGATACATTCGGGTGAACATAAAATGTATCAAGTTATAAATAAAAGTGGTGACGAGAAAGTGATATCACTTAAAACCAATCATTATATGGGATAGCATGTGCAGATCTTTACATAGCCGAGAAAGTGAGGTTACATGGGGTTTCGATTATTATTGCGTAGGATTGGGACAAGATCTTTATCTTTTGATTTTGGTAAGAGTCTTCACGAGGCCATGCGTACCGAGTTGTGATTGTGTACGGCCTATTATCCGTAGATGAATAGGCAGACCAAGCGGACTAATCAGATGTTCAAGGATAGATTCTATATATAACCTTGGATTTTAGGGAAGGATGGAAGCAGTACCTTCCACTAGTGAGACTGTGTAGAATAACCCCTATAATTCACTTTTGGTTTGGTACCAGTCGAAGTATGGTACGGTAAGTCTTATTGTTCCTCTTGCTTGTTAGGGGACCAGGAACTATTGTGAATAGTAAATATGAGTTGAAACTTATAGTATATATTGTGTGTGATATATATACAACACAAAGATCCTACTTGTGTAAGATATTCGCACTTATACGCAATAGTAGAAGGTTAGATAGTGAGTATCATGAATAAAGTACAAGAAGTGAAACTTAAACTGTAAGGCTTGGACAAGAACCTACGTGACAGGGTAACCTGGGGTTAAAATGATCATAAGTGAGGTGTTCATTATTGAAGGTATTCAATAACGTACCGTATGGGAGGTACAGAGTAGTCTACTTGGGAGCGCAAGTATATGATGCGTTATATTTATCCATGATTGTTCTTGCCTACTATACTCTTATTTTTTGAATTTCGGGACAAAATTCCATTATAAGGGTGGAAGTATGTAATACCCCGTATTTTATGACTTTTAAAATGGGATTAATTAAAATTAACTGTGTTATAATTGTAAACTAATCCGGATTTAAATATTACTTGAGGTATCTTATGATTCTGTAAATAGGATTAATTAAAATTAATTGTGTTATAATTGTAAATTAATCCGGATTTAACTATTACTTGAGAATAAAATAATATGTGGTTTATGTTAAATATTACTTAGTGATTAAAAGTAATATATATGATTATGACTTTATAAATTGTCGCGAATTATGTTTACAATAATTTCGGTAATTAAGTCGGGACGCGTGTGTATGTCGTGGCAGGACTAGCTTTAAATGGAATAGAAGTGAATTATTTATATGTCATCCATATGGTCGTTTTGACTGCGCCAAAGTGTCCGAAAGGGCTCAAATAGTCAAAAAGTCCACTTGGGTGTTTGATTTGGGTCTCGGGGAACTTTGGAACCGAAAGGACACACCGAAGCGGTATTTTGGTCATTTTAATTGGAAGATGAATAGTAAACTCGGAGATTAGGTTTTATTATATTAGTGAGGAGATTAGAGAACTTAAGTTCATTCACCCAAAAGCATAGGAAAGGTCTTTGAGGAAAGTGAGAGGCTTTTCAAGGAGAGGAAGAGGTTTTTGGAGCAAACCAAGGGACAACCACCTTACACCACTAAGAGCCACCACCACCACTGTCGAAAATTGGCCAAAAAATGGGAGGAACACCAGTAGAGTATCATCCCCAACGGTTCTGACCTACAATCTCACGGTAAGTGATTAATTACTGCAAATCTAGCATGTATAATGTTTATATTATAATAGAATAAAATTCTGGACTATTTTACAACTCAAAAGATGAATTTTGATGATATAAGATTGATCTCTGTGATGATAACCATGACTATATTAAACCCTTTTTTCTTAGACAATTATTTTTACGAAATTTGAGTTATAATTGATGAAGAATTCTGAGATTTAAATGTGTTTGTGAGGAAGAATTATCCATTGCAAAATTTCTGAATTATGATGAAAATTAGCATGATTAATTGAAACCCTTGATGTTTATATGATTTAGATGCTAGAAATCATGTATGTACTTTGCTATATCATTCAGGATGAATAGTGAAGAATTTGGGATCATTTAGTATTGATGTTGAGGATATTAAAGTGTGAACCCGTAGGAATTTTATGCAGAAAATCTAGGCAAATAACTGGTCCATCGACCAATCGACTCAAGACTGTCGATCGATCGATTCCCTTGGAAAAATGTGATGTATTTTTCTTTTTACTTGTTAATTAAATCCCAAACTTTGAGGAATATTTGATGATGATTAAATGAACCTAATGGGACTTAGGTAAGGGAATTAGTATATAATTAAACCCCGAAAAATATTATTTTGGGATTTCGAATGGGGGAAATTTATCGAATGATTAGTTAAACGAGTTATTTTGGAGAATTATATAACTTGGGGTTCAAATCGATTGAAAAACGATTTAAGGTTAGGGCCAGTTTTAAGAGGGTTATAACTTACTGGCATAACCTTAGGTATATTTGGGATTTACCTTAAGAGATGAAATTATGGGTTAAGATGGAATTAGGTGTTATCGAGAAATAAACCTAATTGAAGTGTTTTAAGTCATAGAGATCCGGGTGTTGTGATGACATGGATTACTAAGGCGTGATGTTTATCTACTGAATTAATTTGAGAATTTAATGATAATCATCGTGCGGTAAGAAAAGCTCGGAAATAATATATTGAGTATTAGTCATAATCGACAAATGCGTAGGATATTCGAGATATAAATGTACTACGTACGAGATTTATTATATGGGTTGTGCGTATGCCCTGATGTTATTATATATATAGGTTAGATGAATACCTATGGTGATTATATATAGATGAGATGAATACCTGTTGTTATTATATATATATATAGGTGAGATGAATACCTATTGTTATCATATGGTTGTTCGAATACCCTATTGATGTTATATTTATATAGGTGGAATGTGTACCTATATTATTATTTGTTGTGTGTATGACATACCTACCTTACTTGTTATCACGGGAGGTTGTAGGAAGAGGAAAATCTCATCTTTTTTGCCTTCAGGGGGATTTAGATTTAGTACCTCAAGAACATGGGAGTGTGAAAGACTTATTTGTGAGTTGATAAGTCATCTGACTATGGGAGCGTAGGTATATGCGTGACCCATAGGTATGTGAACTATGTTCGCCTCCAATATGTGTGATTTATATTTATACGGTTCTGGAGTGATTCGGAACGCGTGATCCTTACGTACGTGATGTACGGGGATTTGATAGCAGAGTATGCGTGCACCGCAGCTTAACCTAGGGGTGCTATATTTGTATATATGTACTGAGAGTGATTTATATATATACTTGTGATTGTTCACTATTGCGTAGTATATGAGAATGACTAAGATACTTATATGGTTTAAGAATGTGAAAAACATAAATAATACTTAAGAGATAAGTAATTTAATTAATGAAAATGTGTGAAGTAAGTATGACTTATTTGGGTAATACGGGTGGACATCTTAAAGAAGACCGTATAGACAAAATTGGTACAGACTAGTTAGGCAGGGGCGTCACTAGAATGGGCGAAGAGTATACGTTAGGTGTGCACTTTAAATGAGAGGTGAGAATATCAAGTGAGAGCCATGGAACTAATATGTACATAATACATGCTTAATTGTACTGGTTAACCACTTTCTATTTTAACAAAATATGTTACACTCGGGCTTTGACCCGTTTTCTTGCATATTCTCTTCTCTATTGTATCCTTGTCATCAGGCATCAAGCTGTAGGGATGCCCAGTATATATTATGGATGTATCGATGGTTTATAGCTGCTATCAGAGATGCAGATTTTGTTTAGACGCTTCCATTAGGTTGATTCACATATCTGTAATGTCTATTTTCATTTAGGGCATGCCGCCTAGGATTCTAGTTATTCCATTTATATTCCAGAGAATTGTAAGCACTTATGTCAATACTATTGAGATCAATTTTTTTTAGTGGTAATAATATATTTTAACTGGAGAGTTTTCGAGTCTGATTTATTTTGTGATATATAGTTCAGTTGTGTTACGTTAGTACTTCATTATTATTCTATTGTGTGGAATGGTTTTTTTAAATGTTGAAAAGTTTTTGACACTTAGCTTAATTAACTATCAGGTGATTAATAAGGAAATTGTTATTCGACAGTGATGCTGATAATGAACCAACTGGATATTCTGATTTAATTTAATAAAGTACTGATCACCCCGTATTTAATTAGGCGAGGTGTTCCAACCCTTCTAATTAACATATTAGGTGACTATTGAAAACGCGTGTGTGCGATAATTGATTAAAAAATAACTTCGCAAGTTTCCAAGAACCCTTATTTAATTAGCGTCTACTTTTAAACCAAATAAAATCAACCCTTAAACATGCATCTAAATCAACCCATGAAATATAAAGCATGCGACACAAAGTTAAGGAAAAATCCCCGAAGGGCAAAACCTTTTATTTCTAGAACTTTAAAGAATTTACAAGACCATTGACTTACATACAACCTGATAATCGCCCACAAGTGTAACGCACGGTGTCTTCGGTAAACCTTCAAAGCAACGGCTAGAAATAGTGTGACACAGAAATACCCGCAGGTGTCGGTTCCTATGTCGGCGGCTGGAATTTTCCCTTTCCAGGAGGGTAGCAATGAAGAGGAAGGAGCGGTCCACTTCACAAGGGTTGAACAACAGTAATGATGTTCTTGGGTTACCAAAATTTGATTCACATAGATATGGAAGATGTGTGAATCTAAAAACCTAGAATCATAGGACTCAATAGGTGAAGACTTTAGGGTTGATATGCTCTGAAAATCGTGGGAAAGTCTTAAGAAAACCAACTGCTAATCGTGGTTTAAATAAGGGATCGAAACCCTACAAAATCTGCTGCACGATCTGGCAGTGATTATCCTCGCCGGATCGGTCCGATCAATTAGGCGGATCGGTCCGGTTAAGTCGGATCGATTCTTTTTCTAAAAACGGATCGGTCTGGTAGGCATCGGATCGGTCCGGAACTTTTCCCTTCATCGGTTCGCTATGGATCCGGGTGTACTGGACTTAGCTCAACAGGCGGATCGGTCCGGTCCCTTTAGGCGGATCGGTCCGGTGAACCGGATCGGTTCTTTTATCTGATCCGGATCGGTCCGGTCCTCAGAAATCATATTCCTTCTTCTTTTGATCTTCGGATTTTGTTGATGACGATGTGATATTTTCAACTACCATTCTTGTAACGGCGTATGACATATCATATACATAATGATGGACAAATTGTCCTTACAACTATTTAATTAAACATGATTCATAAATGGTCCATTCTTAGCATCACTGTTGGAAAAAAAATTAATCACTAAATATCCTTGTAAGATAGATGTCAATTTTAATTAACAATCAAGAATAATAATTAAACAACTGAGTAATGAATAACACAACCACCATAATAATATTGATCATATTAAACTGAACAGAATAATATTCGGATAACATCCAAATCCAAATCTTCATATAAGCCAAGTACAATATCGAGATAAATCGGCTGGTATAAAGGTAATACTAAAAACCAAATGTAAAGTTTGGACAATGAGAAAATAAGCTCGAATGGAAATACAGTATTGTAAACTCGATGACAAGAATAATAGATACATCTAAGCTCGAGGTCCTGCAGCATCCACAGCATTGCAGCACGCCAACTCTAGAATGAATCTCTTAACCCTACATGTGGCTGGACACCTAAAAGATTTTACAAAACTGGATTTGATTCGGGTCAGGGCCCCGAAAATATTTTAAAAATATTTAACAAGTGTCTAAAATGATGTATTACGAGTAATGTAAATATCCATGTTAGATGTGCGTACTCTCACATGAGTCCTCACCTCTCACTTAATGTGCACACCTAACTTACTCTAGTATTCCTTCCTAGTTAAGCTACACGCCTAACCAACTATAGACCACTCTATTAATCCTTATTAATTTATATATATATCTCTTAACCCATCCGTATCTTCCATATGATACGTTAATATTATCTTACTTTTTTAATCATTTTATTCTCATTATTTTCACCGCTTAGGTTCACATACTTAAAGAGTACATTTTAAACATTCACAATAATAACTTATACAACACACAACAGAGTAAACTATTATAAGTGTGTATATGCATAGATTACACTATTTAATAGGTACATATACGGATACGGTATCTAAATGATCAAACTCGCGACGCATGAATACCTTGCTATTTAGTCCCTACGTACCCAATTAAGGACTAAGGCTAGATGTGACACCTCAAGCTATAAAACGATAAAACATAATGGAGACGAACATAATCTTTACCACCATATAAGGATGACGTCCACACCTAATGTATCCAAATAACCGTTGATACACTATCATCTCTCATGGTAATGACAACGCAAGTGCTATGTTTCTAGGGCACAAATCCAAATCCTCCCTAACGGGCACACAAAGATAGGATAACCCACTACGCGTAACCTCCTGTGATAACAAGTACCTAGGTATGATATTACACATAATATCACAATCAACATAATGTAGGCATGCACTCCTCCTATACGTACATATAGTATATTTTCAAGTTTATCCTGTAAACTAATACTTCACATTTTATTCCCATTTCCTAACATTCCTAACATCTCTTGTTAACCGAAGGGATTTAAACAATTTAATTAATTATTTCAGTAGCTACCCTCAACCCTTACCTACTGGTCCAAAACTCAAAATCATTATAATAAGCCCGAATTATAATTTGATTCCTAATAATCCTTTTTCTCGATATGGTTACATTCTGCCCATAAATATAAAATACCGATTTGAAACTTTTTTGATATGATTTTGAAGAAACTTAAAACTACAAAGTTGTTCAGAACAATATTTTATACATCTTAAGCACACTACTAATTTTCGCTTAAAACAGACCTAAAACCAACATAGAATGCTCATCATTTTCAAAAACGATCTCTCATGCATTTGACTTTCGTATTCGTATGAGTTCACTTCGTTTCTAGTTACATAGTTTAATCTCCAATTAAATCACATGCTTTTATCAAATTTCGAAATCATAAATAAAATATATAATCCCAATCATGAGTTTTATATCCCAATTAATATTATCTCAAATCAAAACTTCCTGAACATGGGTTTTTATCCAAAAATCCTATAATCTAGCATGTGTTTCTACAAACTCATAATTAAGCAAGTTTATACAACTTGACTCTTAGGATGATTTTGAATTTACTTTGAAGATGATGATGTGAGTCCCTCCTCCTCGTTCATTCTAAATTCCGACGGTGTATGGTGGTGGTGCAAGGCAGCTCTAGGCGTTGTTGCTCCTCCTCTAAGACACTTCACCTCCTTTAAAAGCTCTCACACTTTCTCTCCTTTGGTTTTCTCTCACTTTTATTTTTCAATTCCCCATTTGATTAGCCAAAGAGTTGGTTTTAAAATAGCTAATCCCATAACTATTCATGAGTTGGAAATCCAAAGGTCAAAAATTGACTTTTCACCTACTGGGTCGACGCAAAAATCACCCGAGACCCTATACATATGCCCGAATATAGTTTTCTGACTATTTCAACCATTCCGGACACCTATACTCATTTGAAATGACTACACAGGTTCAAAATATTATACTTACTTCATAATGCTCATATTAAGTCCCAACATATCTCAAATGTGCGTCCCGACTAAATATTTAATAATTATCATTTTTTCTCACTTACAACACTGTAACATATTCCATAATATCTATTACTTATTCTCTCAGTAATATACATTTTAATTTATATATTATATATTAACTCAAGTCACACTAATTAATATTTAGTTTATTCGAAATAAATTTTCCAATTTAACTTTAATTAACACAGTTTAAATATCCATAAAAGGCGGGGTTTTACAGCAGCCAAACCGGTTCGACATGAGGCGAACCGGTTCACTTCTTGTAGATAGCAAAGGTTTGCCCCAAGTTCATTTTTCATCAGTTTTAACCCAAATCAAATGTCCCGACATATAATTCTTTAATAAAATTCACTTCCCATGATTCTTAAACATAGATAAGATCCATTTTAAACACAATTCTCTCTAAATGTGATCATTATATGGGTTTTGGAAATAATATCTACTTGTGATGAAGTCTCACTATCTCATAATAATTCATAAATCTTTCAATCTTCTAAATCTATAATTTTTCTATCCAAATGGGATTTAATTTTCATATTTTAATCCTAAATAATCCCACATATATTTTTATGAAATCATTTTTCAAAACCTCAATGGTATATAAATCCCACCAAAAATTCAATTTTCAATCATGATATGAAATGAAATCTATACATAATCATTTACTAAGATAATTACTTGCCTTAAAATTCGTAGTGTCTGAATTTGATTGAAGATATTTCTTTGGTTATGATTATGATCCCAAAATTCCTTCCCCACTCTTCCAATTTGGCTCTTACTTGAATTTCCATTAGCTTTCCTCTTGAAACTCTTGAGTTTTTCTCATTTTTTATCTTTACTTTGTCTCTAACCTTTGGCGTGACTAAAAGAAACCTTTGGTATTGTGAAATGATTGTTTAACTCATCCAAACCTTCATTCTATAAGTTGAATTCCGAAATTCCCTTTCCACATTCTTTTAAAATGACTAAAATGTCCCTATACGAGTCCCGATTGGTCTACAAAGCCTCCGGAACCGAATCACTACCCTCGGATACTTATTTTTGACTATTTTGACTATTTTCGGATCAACTGTGCACTCAAAATCATCATTCGATTCACCCATCATAAATATCTCATCTCAACCTAATATCACCCACACATGTGTCCAGGTTGAGATACAGTCAAATCCTGTCACTTTTAGTCACGATGTAATATAAAATAATACAATTTCATTTACTTATCACACAAGTAAATATAATATCACATAATTATTAATTCAATTCTTGCTAATTAATTTTTATTTAAATTCACTTTATTTTTCAAATTAATTAAATTACTGTGACCCGTATAATTTCAATTTAAATATTCTCAAAATTACGAGGTCTTACATACTTCCCCCTTGCAAAGTAATTTCATCCTTGAAATTAGGATATGCCTACTATTAAACTTTGGAGCCTTACTCGTATGGCATCCGAACGTACCCAAAATCATCTCGTGATAACATTTTGGTGCCTCCACTATTCATCCGCTAGTGATACCATCCTAGCCGAAGGTTTACTCGCTACGGCCGATTAGCGACAAGTTTATTCAAATCATTGTATACTCCATCATTCATAAGGTCTCACCTATACAATGATACGCAAAACTATCGTGAATCCGCTAACAATGATCTAATAATATGAGCCTATGCTCCACTGGCTTTATCATCTCAATGTTGGGAAAGGCACCCACTTCTTTATGTGCTAACCTCCCTTCTTGCTCAAATCACATAACTCCCTTCATGGGAGACACTTGAAATAATTTTTAACCACAAATGTCAGTCGTTAACTCTTTGGTTCGTGACAACATAACTCTTATGACATTCCTGAACTATACGAAAATAACATCGATTAACTTAATCCCTGCCGACTGAATCTAAATCACCCCGACCCGTAAAACTTGTTATATTCCCACCCTTAACCAATCGGAGGGTAGACAATAAGGCCTCTCACCTCAAATCTCAAAAGATGTCTTCCTAATAATAGTTGGTACGAGTTATTACATATAATTCTACTAATGGTAATTTCTCCTCTCAATTACCTTAAACTCTAAAATTCGCATTTCTCGAATTCTTTAATATCCTAATCACTTTTCCCATTTACTCATCGATCTAGGGGTAATATGTCTTATTCAAAATGCACTCTCCCCCCGCCTCCTAATACACCCAATCGGATATGTAACTTAAGGATTTTATCCTAATTCACAGAAGTTATTAGGCGATACCTTTTGCTTGTTCATTTCTCCCCTCTACAATGAAACTCTGGGCACGCTGCCAGGTAGTGTAACTCACCCAAATTAGCATTAACTTCCCATATCGATTAACTAATTTCATACACCCAAAATGAGTCTTAACCTTTCCATGATGTTAGTAAACCAACATTGAACTCCATCAACCTCCTATTCATTCCGTCACTGGAATTACTAAAGATTTCAAAATTCTGGATGATGGCCTCGGACCACCCTTTTTCCCATATACGAGTGGTGTACCTGGAGATAACTTCAATATTGATCACTCTACACTGGTTTACACACTTTTTATCCCACATTATATGGTACTTATTACTCCCTTTCAAAAATCGTGACCCATGCGTTTGTTCCACAATTACGCACTTTGCGGGTCTTTCTTTCCTAGTATAATTAACATCCTAGTTATATGCAAGTCCTCCTCAGAATTTGACTGAGTACGCCTCTTCTATAATTCTTAAAATTGTCGGACCCTCCCTTAGCCAGAGAGATCCCTTGTCTGTGACTCCATAATCTTTTGACCCATATCGGGTATGATAACCCTCTGTGATATAAATCCAAACTATCTCCTTCCTCTTACTGAGTTCCATCCATTATACTGTTCTAAATCTATTACTAACTACCCTATAGGTATATGTCTCACACTTTTATCACCACGTCCTCTTATCCCGGACGATTTTGAAAATCTAACTAATAGGGTGCCCGTACACCATGTCTTCCGTGCACAACTACACAACCATTACAAACATTTACTTATCTTAAGCTTAGCCCCACATATCCAAAATGGCTATACTGTAAAGGTATTACCCCACTAATGACGATTTAATTCTTCGTGAGATTGCTCCACCTATATACTAGTGGTGCTGAAGTTTTTCCAGTGCTTCCTACACCACACTACCCAACTCCATTGGCCTTATATCGTATAATAACTCCTAGATCAAAGTGTTTTCTCATACATGCCACGATTTAATTCAAAATCAATGCCCTAACATCCAACAATGTCTTCTAACTCCTTATGTTTATCAAGGTTCATGCATGGAATGTCACGCAACTAAAATCCAACTAAGGAATTTCCCCAATGCCCTATCACTTGGCATTATCGGTTATCAAGATCCTTTGCACCAAAACACTAACGAGACACCCAAAATCCTATTCCATATGTATAAGTCAAACCTATAACTCCCACATCTCTAAAGGAGTCTTACAATATAACGCTCTCACTATTACTAAGTCCCAACCCTAATCCAATAACGAGCTAAATCTCTCTGTTAGGCGATAAAACCAGTATGTCCCGAATCACATCAGTAAAGTCCTTACATACCGGGTTTGAATATGATGAGAAAACTGTACTCTCCTGAGTCTCCATTATAATATAGTATATACACAGGCTCAACCCTCTTTCAGGTAAGACATAGGAAAAATAACACATCCTTCTTTGGAATAGAGAACACGATAGCCTTACTAGAATAATCCACAATCGCTAACCAATCCATACCCAGGAAAACATCATACTTTCATAACACATCTCTCTAAAATGAGTAGATCAATAAAAACATATCCTCCCAGTGACCCCACCCACTCCCTCCTAGATGGAACTAAAGAGAGCCCTACTACCCACCGATAAATATATACACGCAATAGTGATATCAACGATACATCCACTAAGCCCGTCTCACGTGCGAATCCAGTTTTAACCAAATATGGCGGCACACTCGAGTCACGAAAACTTACCCCATTTACCCATGGATAAAATTCATACCTCTAATTGCCAATGTCTCTGGCTGTAATACTCACGTCTAAACTGAACCAAAAACTGGTGTAACTGTTGCCTCTGTTGGGCACCTTGCTCATATCCCCTATCTCTCTGCGGACAAAATTGACGCATGTGCTCCTGCTCTCAACAACATATAAATCACCTCCCTTTGCAATCCTCCTATTTCTAGTCCTACTAGCCATATTGCGGCTTCCTTACTCTCTGGCCCTGGTAACCTCAACCCTAATGGTTACTCCCGTTGTTCCTTTAGCCCTATGGCCCCGTGGAACACACTATTGAATATGTCTAAATCCACCTTGACTAGGTCAGAATTCCCTCGATCTGAATCTTTTAAATGGGTCTCCCCACCAAATAATTCTTCTTTGGTGCCCCATAACACCGATACGTCCCGTCTTGCTTTGCTGGCTAGAATCTCATATTTCATGACTTCCTTCAGATAGAATCATTGATGTTTACACGGTATTAATATGACATTGACGACAACGACATAAGTTGTCCATGTCAGATTCCCCCAATAAGTTCTAGCGAATTCTACTTGTGAGTCCATCCTCAAACTTAAGGACCCTATTCTCCTCCGTATCCACCTCACCGTGTATGAAATTCGCTAAATAAGCACAATCTTCCTCATACTCGGCCACTATTTGACCCTCCTATAATAAGTACAAAAAATTTCTTCACATCTTTATATGAACAGCAGATGAAAGGACTTTCGATCAAACAACACCCAAATTCCTCAATACTTTCTAGTATATCTTTTCTCAAATGTGGTGGCTAACTCCCATCACTACAAAACTGTTCTACAAGAATAAAAATGGCCCAAAATAAAATTTTGAGTGTCACTGCACTCCACTATACAAAATACCTTTGGATATTCTCCTTGTATTAACTAGTTAATACACGTCCACACTTTTCCTGAACACTTGAGGATGGTCCTTTTGAAAAAGACCCTCTGACTCTCTCCCACACCGACTGAATTGGGTGAGTCTAAATTGGCACCATTGTAAGATGTGACGCTGATTGGGGAAAGTATTGCTCCCTAGTGGTCAACACATCGTTAACTGTCTGAGCAATAATAGTGGTGACATCTATTGCGGTCACCATTCCCACAATACTCTGTGGCTCGGGCTGAGTCTCTCCTCCTGCAGTTCTCCTAATAGCCTTCATTGGTCATTCTTTATTATTCGATATACGAAGCACAACCAAGCTCGCATATGATTCATTTCAACTATAAGTAATAGCAGGATAGCGTAAATCGCAATATGAGTCATTCGTCCTAAGCATATAACTCTACGTCAAAGAAAAGTGACACTAAAAACGTAGTAAGTCCGCACAGATCTTAAGGACACTAGATACTGATGCTATGATACCATTTGTGACACCCCGCTTATTAAAATAACGGGTGACCAAACTCTACTAAAATAAAACAGGTATCTTATTTGGATCCATTTTAGCATCACTGTCGAAAATCAATTAATTACTAACCACCTATTATTAAATTTAAGCCGTGTGTCAATTTAAATTTTAATTAAGTGACATAACAATACCATAAATAAAAACCATAACTCATTTATATAATAATTAAATTCAACAATCACATAACTAGTTTGAAAACTAAAATCTATTACATGAAAAATTAACCGAATAAACCATCAGTACAACATCTATACAAAAATCTCCAAAATGATATAAAATAAAATAGAATAAAATTGTTTAAGATGGGAAACATGCTCGAATAGTAGAGACTAATCTTGTCAAGAATTTTAAAAATAGGAAGCCACTAAAGCAAAGCCCTGCAACACTCCACAGTTGTCGCAACCTGATACCCCGAAAAGAACCTCATGCTTGGCGTCCGTATGGCTGGACACCTAAAATTTTTTGAAAGTATTTTGGCATGGGTCAGAGTCCAAATCCTTTTGAAAATATTTTGCAAGTAACTAAAAGGCATAATAATTATGAATATTTTCTTCCATATTTAAATTGGTGTCGCACTCCCATGAGTTAATACTCAACTATAGTGTGAACCTAAAGTATGCATTTTAACCCCTAGTTATACTACCCGCCTGACTAGTTCTCCAATATTTGTAAATCCATACGCTACCCCCTTCATGCGTATTTTATCGAATTAATTTTCACACTCGATTAATAATTATAATTCTCAATTATAATCTATTAATTTATTTTTCAATAACTTTCACTAGTTATTACATAATTATCCACAATTATTTGCATAAACCTGTATATATTTTTTTGCACATTTATATACATATTTTTCATAACACAACAAGCATACATATGTCACGTATAACCGTCATCCCTTAGAGTAATAGCTCACTGAATGCGGGTCTTTAAAATACTATCATGCACCAGAGCATACACACATTATCCTGGGCTACCGGGTCGGACTCTCACATCGAACTCAATAAATTGTGAACGTATTGGAGGAGGTCATAATCCCAAGACAGCTAGTCATAATCATACCAAAATTACCTCACTTTGACTCCAACCTCATAAGGACATACATGGTGCTATGACCATGGGTCGACACTAAGCCTACTGATATCCGCCAGGGAAGATCACACACATCGTGAAACCTCCGATGATAGCACTAAAGTGGTATGTTCACACAATTATATCGCACACATAGATATAATACACACACACACACACACACACACACACACACACACACACACACACACACACACACACACACACTGTCTCTATACTCATAAATATTCTAAAAAATCTGGTTAATCGTGCATATCCGTCATAGGACTAGCCTAACACTTTTGGGTATCGTTTTCCTTCTCAATTAATTAAATATTCACTTATTTACGTTAATTGATTATTAATATATTAATTTCGGATACGTATTATTTTCAATCACTCGTATCCCTATTTTTTGAATTTCCATCCCCAATTCATTTATAAATCCCCGAGTATAATTCATCCCAAATACTCTAATTTTCATCCTGGATAAAATCCCAAATAAACCAAAGTTAAAATAATACTTCATTTCAATTTTCAGAAGTCCTAAATCTATCCCCGGACATCCTAAATTAATTACGGAATTAAAATCACAAAATAATTTAACAAATAACCCACACTGTCTATAGCGGGGCAGCCGAATTGATTCAGCTTGAGGGAAATCGATTCGCCCCTGTAGACAACAAAGGTTTATCACAAGTTCGTTTTTCAACACTTTTAACCCAAATTCATAAGTCCAAACATATAATTCTTCAATAGAATTAAATTTCGATGATTCTTAAGCATATATTAAATCCATTTTAAACATAATTCTCTCTAAATATGATTATTACATGGGTTAGAAATAATCTCTACATATGATGAAGTCTCACTATCTCATAACAATTCAGAAATCTTTCAATCTTCTAAATCCATAATTTATTTATCCAAATGGGATTCAATTTCCAGATTTCAATCCTAAATAATCCCACATATATTTTTATGAAATCATTTATCAAACCCCCAATTGTATATGAGTCCCACCCAAAATTTAATTTCTAGTCATGATATGAATTGAAATCTATACACAATTATTTATCAAGATAATTACTTGCCTTAAAATTCGTTGAGTGTGAATTTGATTGAAGATCTTTATTTGATGATGATTATAATCCCAAAATTCCTTCCCCACTCATCCTTCAGGTTATTGATTGCCAAGTTGGTGGACGTCTTCTCTGCCTTAGGCCTTCTTAGCAGCTTCCAAGGCAGATTCAAAATCTTTAAAGCAATGGTTGAATCATCCCACTTGGGTTGCCCGACGTGATTATCTAAAATCGTGACAAAATCTGCCACAAACTGCATAGAGTAAAAGTTATATCATATCAACACTAGAGAAAAACAACAATGTGCGAAAGAAAAACCATGCTTACCAGAGATAATGCCTGAGCGGCATGAAAGGCTAGTTGATTATGAAGAACAAGTACGACCCCTGTCAATAAACTTGGGGACAAAGAAGTAATTTTGGCCACCAACATAACTTGGTGGATATTCCCATGACCATGGGTGTCACTCCTCTTGGAGAGCACCAAAGGAGCCTAAAAAGAAGATACATTATTCTTATTATTCTCTCGAACTGAAGTATTCGGCACAAATATGGGGGCAGAGGGACCCTCAGTCTCAGTCCTCATCGTAACCTTATCCCTAGGAGAATCGGGCATCATATCATCATCATCCACCAACAGGATTCTCCTCTTAGGAGCTATTATCTCGTCCTCGACTTTCGAAATGGACTCGACATTCAAACACTCAAAATAGGAGGAAGTAGAAGACTCCTCGCTTACAAAAGGAAGAGGAACCTCGGGTATTATATCTATCGAATGAGCTATGAAACTGTTGGTAGAATTCTTATACTCTAGATGCCGACCTTGGGGATCACCACCAGCAACCAACGACCTTCTCAAATTCTTAACTGTGAATAACTCCCCTCTGTTGAAGTGAGAGAAGGAGGGTTCTTTATTCTTTGATCGAGCTGAACAAAAGAAAAGAAAAATTCATGAGTAACAACTCAAATAAATAAAACTCAATTCAAGGGAAGTAAAAGTCAACCTATATCTTTTCCCCTCTCTGGCATAGAAACCCCATATACTGCTCACCCTCAGAAGAGGTGGGGGTTGCAAATTTTTGGCGATAAAACCTTGATCCTAATAACATTTATTGGAATTAGGAAGGCTAAAAACTAATAATCTGTAAGTCTTTCTCACCTTCAGATATAAAATTCCATCGATGAAGTGGGATTATGAGTACTAGCATTCGATCTCTGGAATCCCTATCTTGGTCCCATACTCAACACAACTATAGCTTGTTAATTCAGTGAACTCCATTGACAATACACTATATATTTGGGGAACATTGGGCGGGAACCACCTAAAAAAACTCACAGAATTCCAAGAATAGTTGATTTGGTGGAAGTGTAATCCCCCTTCAGTTATTGAGAGGGTGTGAATCCAATTACCACCCTCAACAGCAGTGCAATTTATAGGAATCAGGGCACAATAAATCGTTACCATATGAGGAATTGAATATACTTTCCTGAACTCCCCCATCGTCCTCTTATTAACAATATAAACCTTTTTTGATGGAAGAAATGGAAGAAACGAATACTTAACAAGAATCGAGAAGATCGAAAGAAATTACTCAAAACAACCGCAAGAAAAATAAGCAAAATCAAAGAGAACTTACACGAAGATTGTAAAGACGGACACTCCGAATGATCTTTTTGAATGAAGGAAGGTATATAAAAGGAAGTATAGAGTCACTTTAATTAAACAAAAGTGAAATTCCAGAAGTCTAATCATATGGCACAAAGTCCGAAGTCATCAATGCAACTATCGGTTCATTTTTGACCTAAATACCAACATACCCCTCACCACAACTTATTAATTACAAAGAATGCCCCCAAAAAATCTTAATGCTGAATTTTCATGAACCAATCATTTGGGCCAAGGAAGCATACAAAATTCTTCCGCCCATTTTTATCGAAGAATTTTAAGGGCAATTGTGGGGTGAAAAATCGTAATGGCCCAAATTTCAGTGGCCAAAGTAGGCCCGACCCAGAATTAAAAAGCGTGTCGCTCAAGTTACATGGGATAAACATGAAAAGATCAATCTTATTATCT
Source organism: Sambucus nigra (assembly GCA_949130495.1). Taxonomy (NCBI): domain Eukaryota; kingdom Viridiplantae; phylum Streptophyta; class Magnoliopsida; order Dipsacales; family Adoxaceae; genus Sambucus; species Sambucus nigra. The sequence continues at coordinate 121,118,499 of OX422208.1, forward strand.
ATAATCTAAGAGGAAATCAACATGGATCAACAAACGAGTCAACCAATAGATGGGAGAGTTTGAAGGTAACTCTACCACTATTATAATTGTGAAGAACCCTTCTCCGGGGGCATGTAATTTTTTTACATTAGTTCTAAAGAATTAATATAAATTGAGAAACACCCGGTGGACATAGGTAGTTGCCGAACCATGTAAATCTTTTTTATCGTGCGATTATTTTGCTCTTTGTTTATTTTCCTATTGCTTAGAATCATTGATTATAATCATTTTCACTCATAATACACACACACACACACACATACAACCAGGCTCTAATGCGATCGCAATTGTGTGATTTTTTAAAAATAGAAAAAATCAAATTTCGACTTGATTTTTTCCTATGGTATTTAAACATTTCAGGAAACCTCTGTAAAAAACATCAGCTCAAAATGATATTTTTTTTAAAAAAAAATCGGCTAAACATATGTTGGTTTTTAAGAGCTTTAAAACTGACATATGTTTGACCGATTTTTTAAAAATACAAAACAATTCATTTCGAGCTGATTTTTTATAGGGGTCCCCTGAAATGTTTAAATACCACAGAAAAAAATGATTTCGAAAAAAGGTTTTTTGCTATTTTTAAAAAATACGAAAAAATCCGTCTGAAAGTTAAATTCGCAAGTTGTGTTTGCTCTAAAGCCGACCTGTACACGCACACACACACACACACACACACACACACACACATATATATATATATATATATATATATATATATGTGTGTGTGTGTGTGTGTGTGTGTGTGTGTGTGTGTGTGTAATTGCACGCGCATTGAAGGGATTATGAGCGAAGTATGCCACGCAGTATGACACGTGGTGAATTGGGAATTGTAATAATCTAGTCGAACAAACATCGCGGAGTAACTAAAGACGAATTGTTGGAGATAATAGCAAATATGATCGCATACAGTTTTAGCACAATTCAACTACCTCATAAATAAGATAAAGGGTAATAGTCAAAGCCTGTGAGAAGATCTAATAGTTTAGTTCATGTGATTAGGAATCTTATGTCTATAAATAGCATAACCCTAATATTCAAAGGGGATAAAAATTTACTTTCCCTTCCCTGTGGATGTAGGCAGGCTGACCTACTGAACCACATACATCTCTATGTCCTTTTTAAATATTTCACTCATATTTGTGGCAAAGCTAGTATTAAGAATTATTGTAGGATTGATATCCCATATATATATACACATACATGCATACACAAATTAATTTTCTTTAATATTTACATTGGTATATGTGTATTAACACTAAAAGAGATTTAACAAATACATATTATATTAACGTATACATGTTACTGTATATAATTGGTTATAAATAAAAATTAATCAGTATTTGTAAATATAAATTTATACGTTAGCGTTCATATATTAGTATACACATTTATAATATATTAACATTCATATATTATGTAAAAAAATATATTTCATACTGTGTCACAATTTATTTCGTGTGCTTGTGTTAGGTATAAAAATAAGATTTCTTGTCATGTCGTGTCGGGTTTTGATTGGGTCGTGTCATATTGCTTTGGGTTATGTTGGTGTTGGGTTAAAATATAAGATTTTGTGTTATGTTGTTTCGTGTCGCATTTGAATTGGGTCATGTTCATGTTTGGTAAAAAAATATTTTGTGTCGTGTCACGAACATTTGTCTAGTTTACGTTGCGTAATAATGATAAGATTTTGTGCCATGTCGTGTTGCGTTTTAATTGGGTTGTGTTTGGTTTATAAAAATATTCCGTGGCATGTTGTGGCTTTTAATTGGGTCGTGTTCGTGTTAAGTAAAACATAAAATTATGTGTCATGTTGCATTTTAATTAAGTCATGTTCATGTTTAGTAAAAAATAAGATTCCGTCTTGTGTTGTGTTGATTTATTTAGATCGTGATCGTGTTAGGCAAGGAAAATATTTCTTGTCTTGTCATGTCGTGTCGTGTAACATTTTAATTGGATTGCGTGTTTGATTAAAAAAATAAAATTTCTTGTCGTGCCACTTTAACTTGGGTCGTGTTAGGTAAAAAAATAAGATTTTGTGTTGTGTCACATTGTAAACGGGTCGTTGTAAGGGATTTAAATCTACAATAATCTTGTTTACCAATTAACTCTAAAGTGCCATGTAGAATCTAAAGGAGATAAGATCTACGTGGTCTAACAAGTAGTCATTACCTACATCCCACGTGGGGAGGGGGGGGGGGGGGGGAGAAGAGAGAGTGAGTTTTTTATTATCAGAGACCAAAATTGGAGTGCTAGGGTGGCTGAGGTGAGTGTCCAAGCTAAAAAATAAGAGTCTATCTGTGATAATTTGTCAACATGTTCGACCTTTATTGAAGTCTGTCATTATTGTCGCAGTTTAGTTAATATATGCTTTTGATGTTAGGATAGTTATCCATTGAGATTACCATGGGTTATTGAGATTGAAAGTAATCTTATTCTGTTCGGCCACATTGTGTTAGTGGGTGACTACCCTCAATCAATTTTTTGGAAGTCATGCCACAAGTTCTTCCTATATAGTCCGAACGGATTAAAATTTCTTCAATTACCCCCATGATTTGGCTGAGTTGGCCTTGGGCATGGTTATTTTGATTGTGTGATGTATTTAATTAATGTGGGTGTTGTGGTGACACCTTGCAAGGTTGACATATATCCCACTTCTTCATAGTAGTTGTGCAATGACAGGGCACATCTCACACATAATCTCTAGGGTTAGTGTTATTTTGCCTATTGCCTCTATAGGCCACCAGATCAGGTCCAAGCACATGGCCTAAGGGACGTGAGAGAGTAACGCTCTAAACAAGGCTTTGTTGTCTCTTCAACAACTTTTGATAGTTGGCCTTGTAAGGATTTCCAAACCCATAAGAACCCATTTTTTTCTTTCACTTCTCTTATCATGTAAATTACCACTACACCAAAACAGGTCAATTGTGACGGGCAAAAACTGTTATAAAAAATATTTGTAACGAATTAAATTCGTTAGAAAATTGGCATTATTTATTTTACTAACGAAGTTTGTAACGGGTAATATTCGTTACAAATTGAATATTTGTAACGGATTAAAACCGTTGCAATTTATTTTGTAACGAATTAGACGTTGGTACACATCACATATACTAGTAACGAATTTTCAAAATTGTAATGATTTTGACCCATTACAAATATAAAATTTGTAACAAATAAAACCGTTACAAAATACATTGTAGCGGATTGGGAGTATCATATATTTATAATGGTTAAAGTCCGTTAACAATATCATTATATTTTAAAAAAAATATTAGTTTCTCATTAAACAAATAAATACAAATACACTAGTAATAACTCGCGTGCCCAACCAATGGCAATGCAAAACCAATGCCCACAAATTTCACTCAAAACATAATTCCAAAACACACATGACAAAATGAATGACACTACATTTCGATGATATTAAACCAATCTAAAACTAGATTTCATTCATAACCATTAAAATTTTAAAAACAAAATATAGTACAAGATAAACCATCTAGCTTTTAACCACAAAATTGAAACGAAGTTTGACATCATTAAAGTTCTACACATATTATTCTCGTAAAAGTAGTCTTCATTATATTCCTTGCAAAAGCAAACTTCATTCTCCCAAAAATAATCTTCATATTTTCCCATAAGAACCTGTTGAACAAAATCAACCTTAGTATATGTGTAATCATAAATGAGTAAATCACACAAAAAAACTAGTACATTCTCATTTCATCGATACACATGTAATTTTATTGGGGAATAATCGATACACAACAAACTACCATTGTTACTTTAGTATCGTTTGATGTGTTTGTACACAAATCTAGGTCGTTAGGTTGTTGTTTTAGGTTCCCCCACCCCAAACGCCCATTTTTAACCCTAAAAAGAAGCGCATACTAGTCACTCAGGCCAACCGAGAGTCCGATGAGGGCGCGATTAGTTTAGACAAGTTACTTTCGTATCGCTTGATGTGTTTGTACCTAAACATAGGCCCCTAGATGGCTGTTTTTAGTTTTCGCCCCCCCCCAAAGCCCATTTTTAACCTAAAAAAGAAGCGTATAATAGTCAATTTGTATCTATTAACATGGGCAAGGAATAACTGAGAAAAAAAATCTAGAGAGTTGGGTTGCTTCAGTATAAGCAACATTGTGATAATCTAAATTTGATGGAATCATAATGACACATCATCCTGAAAGTTCGCCTGGTTATTATTGCCTATACCCATTATAAAATTTTCCTCATCTTTAGCTTTGGTTTAATGACAACCTAGCAAAAACTACAAAAATAAAAAATAAACAATCAGTTCAAAATTTAAAAAATAGCAAAATTAGATGAATAATGGCATAAATTTACTGTGATGGTGGGGAGATACAATCTTGATCTGATTGGAATACTTGCTTAAGTTCATGTCATTCCAAAAATTTCAATTCAGTCAAATGCCAATAAGATGGAGGGATGGGATATTTTCTTTTTAAAAATTTATTTGAAATTGCAACAACCGACAATTACTTCCAAAGATTGGGGCTACATATGTAAATAACTAAAAAAGGGAGTTTATTATCTTCAATCAAAACCACCAAAATTAAGTTTTACATGGGCATAATACATATCTAATACTAAGTATTAGAGTTGGAAATTTACATATTTTTTAAAAAATCTTCATTGCATCCGTATGGGAATACAACTTAGACCTTCATGTCACCCCAACCACCACTATAATGCAACCAAGTCATCCCCACTTATTACCATAATAGGAATAAAACTGGCATATACCAAAACAATAAGAGCAAGAACATAAAAATTACAAAAGTATATGTACATAGAACCTTTAGGACCTGAATCGTATCAAGTATAAGCATTCCACAACATTCATCTTTGTGCGGAGTAGGAAAAATGGGAGAACCTTGAGGACCTACAGCAGCCAAAATTGAGCATGTCATAGCAAGAGCTTGCTCCAGAGTGTAAAACGTCAACATTATAGTATGTGAACATAAAAAATGTAGAAACACAATGTTCTTGATCTAATTTACATAATATAAGAATGTCGACGCTATAGTATGGGAAGGTCAACATAGTGGGTCACCAACGACAATTTTAAACACATTACCGACTTCAATTCAAACGTAGGCAACTAGCTTAGAACTCCCAGAAGGCTACCGTTTGCAGCTGCAAAAAACAGAGTCAGTAATTGAATTAATTGGAAACTGAAATGATCATTAAGAAAATATAAACCAACAAATTGCTACAAATAAAACCACAAACAAAAAGGACTTAAACTAAGTCATTAGATCACCTATTCATCACAACTATCCCACCTAACACACGATCAAAGCCTAATAATGTAGATAGTATAAATTGGGAATGAACATAGTAATACAGATCTAACTTAAAAAAATTCGAGTTGAAAACATAACACCATTGTTGAAATTTACAGATCTAACGTAAAAAAATTCACAGATCTAACACATTCAGAACACCATTGTTGGAACATATGCATGTGTGAAAAAATTTACACCATCAGATGTGTGTATGCATTTGAGATGCGTGTGTGAAAAAAATAATCGCATAAAAATATTATTGGAACATATGCATTTTTCTAGGACAAAATAAAAATAATAGCATCTGAGATGCATGTGTGAAAAAAAGGGAACTGTTAGATCCGAAAAAAAATTGAATCATCATATGTGACCAAAATCCCACCAAAAATCGCATCAGATTCGAAATAAATCAACTACGATTGTGTATGTGTGTGTATGTGTCTAGGAGAGGGAGATACCTATAGGAGTTGCGACGAAAAGGAAGAATTTGCAAGCTATATTCTTGCAACACTGAATCTTTCAGTACATAAATGATTTGACTGTTATTATTGAAGAACTAAAGTAATCTGATCTTTATAGCCTAATTTTAAGTGCAATCACCAAGCTTTATAACTGCTAATGGAACAAAAAGTTCAATGCTATAACTTCTTTCAGTACCTTCGAGAACTTTTATTAAGGATGAGACTGCCATTAAAGGGAATCCAAAAGAAAATATTATATCTACACGATCAATACATCAAAACCTGATTGAACTGCGATTCACTGACACCATCCCTGAAAATGATTATCTGATCAGGCTTCCTTTTCCCAGAACCTTTGGGGACTGATTATGAAAGGATGCCCTATAATGAGAAATCAATGGCCAATGCCTCGATCTGACTACCGCAACAACGGATGGAAAATCAGACTGGACAGAAGATCCATGTGACATATCCATCCCAAGAATTATAGTAGGAACCTTCAAAATAAGGGGAATAGAAGGAGCATGCTCAACAGCTAACATAGAGTTCAATCCACCAAGCTTTGCATTCATTTTAAGGAGCACATTTATCAGATACTGATCGTTGACTCTCGTAGGTGCAATACATTATGTAATAATTCCGTGTTTAGAAAGATCATTCTTCTTCCACGGACCATAAAATGACTTCAACTACAAAGGAGTTATTTGCCATGGTTTGGAGACAGTGGACCCATATGTCGTATAATTAGACCCCCCTACCTGACGTTTCTTGTCCATCTGAAAAGAAGAAATAAATGAATCTATCAATTAATGTGTTGATATTTTAACAAGTATATATTTTAAAGAGCTTACACTTGATTGTTATTTGCATGTATGCAGTTATATATATAAACTCTATCGTCTTGTCAAGTGATGGAAAATATAAAAACCTGAAGAATGTGGAGTTTTATTACCCAAAATATGCATTAATAAAGCTTTAGGGAGCTTTTTATGGTGGACCATGACAGGACTTAGTGTGTTTCCTGTGTCACTCTCGAGCGCCAAGATTGAAGAATCCTTCGTTGCCACCACTAAAACATTCTTCTAAAATCCGTGGAAGATACATGTTTCAAACTGCACAGATATGACAACAGTTCACTTGTAATATGTTTTTGATATAATATAGTGCCCCCATCCATATCAATTAGTGACACCTGTGTACAAAAGTTATTACTGTCAAGACACATGTAAGAACATCATGCAACCTAAATCCTGATTAACAGTGAAAACATCAAGTAAATAAACTCTTACATTTTAAAAGTGTCAAATTAGTCTAATTGTGTTGTGAACGAGCAGGGCGGGCCCCTCTCTAAGGCTGATCGAACATTAACTTTTATTAGTTGCTGATTTTCAAAGATACTATTAGATTATAAGTTATTTTCCATATTTGTCTTTATTCATTTAGTTAATTACCTTCAATAGGAGTCTTAGAGAGCAAGACTTCCTTCTATTATAGTCATTTTAATTTTAGCTTATTTTTATTAGAGAGGGAAACAAAGGGAGATAAATCATTTTTTTTGCTAATGTGTGTTCAATAATGTACGCGGAAGCTTCAATAATTTATGTCAAAGTGGTGTGAGAGCCAGGTTCAATCATTCGAGTTGTTGTGATTATGATCTAAGCCAATATGAACAAATAGATGAAAAATAACTAAATGAGGAAAGGAAAGGTTTTGAACACTTCCTCGTAAGGCGATAGAACTCAGAAAGGAAAGGTTTTGAACATTTCCTTGTAAGGTGATAGAACTAAGTAGTTCATATTAGCTTAGTTCATTAGCTCATAGGTATTGGGAAGGTATCCCTTATTCCACTCCTTCCTAATGTCAGGAATGGCGGGAAGGTTCAGTTCAGGTCTGGAATAGAGCAGTTAGAACTGTTAAGAGATACATTAAATCAGTTAAAGGCCTTACTCCATTCCTTACTAAGGCCACGAATAGTAATTCAAAGTGCGCGCATGCATATCCTCTCGATAAAATTAAACTTACCAAAGAATTTTTTTAGGTCTCAAACAATCAATTAACTATACAATTCAGACCTCTAACACGAAGAGTGGCTGTTAAAGGAGTATTTTAGTAGAGTAGTATATTTGCCTTACCATTGTGAAGTGTCCAGGTAAATTCATGTAATAAGAAATAATAGAGAACCTACCTAAATAATACATATAAGTATATTTGTATAGTATAAAGAGATAATAACTATCATTTTTAGGAATGGAATGAGATGAAGACACCCTGTGATTGAGTCCGAAATTGGATCAAATTGACCATAGAGTGAGTCAGCAACATCAACATGCTTATTTAGATTATATTATTCACATGAGTCGTGTAAGGACATTATTTTATAAGTCCGTTATCAATTTAGTATGATGTATACTGCTACACCATCGAAAATCATTCAAGAACATTCAAGCATTAAAGATGGATCCGAATATCAAGGTTCTTCGTCAAAAAGCTTCCGCAAAGTTTACTTTGGTAAGGTTATGTTTTAAATACCTTAACTTTACACTTAGAGCTTTGGGATATTTTTACAAAATATTTTCTAAGTGTTGGAGCGGACTTTTTCGTCAAAATTTGAGAATGAGTAATTTTTCTAAGTCCTGTAGCATACCTCGTTTTTTACGCCAGGTCGTTCAAGCGAGATGTTATCTCGTTCGAGCGATATGTGCATGTCACGCGATGTCGTTCAAACGACACATGTACATCGTTCGCGCGAGATAGCTATTTCGTTCGAGCGACTGAGGCGGCGCATTTTTCTATAAATACTCATTAAATGGTTTCGTTTTCATTAAAAAGTCCCAGCGTTTTGAAAGACAGAAAACTGCGAAACTGCAGAATCCCTTTTGACTTCTTCTTTTAGGGTTTAATCCCTTTTTGTTTTCAATTCACAAAAATCACATATGCTTTGGTGAATTGTTTTGGTGTTCAAGAACACACTTTGCTTTTGTTCAACCTCTGTGGAGAAGGCATCTCCATACTTGATTGGTGGATACCGAGCGTAGTCATTCTGCGTGTGGACGAGCCGAAGATGGAGAACCGACACCTGGAGGGTATTTCATTGTCTCTCGTATCTTTGAAGGTTTTCTGAAGGCACCATGCATTACACACTTATGGGAGATTATCAGGTTGTATGTAAGTCAAAGGTCTTGTGAATTCTTCAAAGTGTTATAAAAGGTTTTACCCGAAAGGGATTTTTTCCTGAATCGATCGTCTTTATTTTTCATGCATGGTTTGAATGATTTATGACATTTAGATGCATGTTTAGGGGCTGAATTAATTTTGTTTAAAAATAAACTCTAATTAAATAAGATTTACTTGGAAACTTACGAATTAATTTAAATCAGTATCACACACCGTAGTCTCATTTTACAAGTCGAGCTACATCGATTTACTAGAGTGATGAGAATGTAAATTTTACCAAGTATAAATTAAAAAAACAGTTATTTTATAAACTAAACCAATTTATACATGCTAATGTTATTTTATTCATTTATTATTATTATTATTTCTCTTGGGGGAGAGCGGGGGGGGGGGGGGGGGGGGGGGGGGGGGGGGGGGAGGAAGTGCGGAAGGGGGAAGAGTAAGTCTTACCTTCTTCCTTAAATTGAAATGAAATAGACAATGACCATGTAACTTGGGGATATAGTGACCTACAAGAAGTAAATGAAAAAATACATTAATGGAAAGAAATTAAAATAAGATTATATACCCCTTCAAATGAAATACCACAACATATATTTTGTTGATAATGGAATGAATATAGCTGTTTTGCGGATTGCTCATAAATGGAATGGATATATTTTGTTGATAATAGAATGAATTTTCCTTTACGGAACCAATGAAGAATGGTATCTTCAGCAATCACATCCTTGTCATATAAAGACCTTTACGGAACCAATGACCTCTCCCCTCCTCCTTTATCCGGGCTTGGGACTGGAAATGCAAAGATAAAAAATTGCATTGGCGGAGTCAAAAAGGTTTTACCTAACATAGCAGGCGAGATTAATGAGAAAAAATCATATATAAAATTTAAAACTGTCATCCAAATCATTAATCCAAAAGTACCTTTTCCAACACTAAAATGTGTCAAACTAAGATAAATATTTTAAACATACTTCAACCAACTTTGCATCCAAATAACAAATCCTTTATCTGAAAAGCCTGCCAAAGTTTCAAAACCTTTTTTAGGAGCATTATACAGAGAAGCATTAGGTTGAAGCACCGTCTCAACCCAAACTACCTTTTCCCCAAGTCCAAGGTGTTTGAAGTGACACATGTCACCATTATGTATCCCAAAATGAACTTTTGCCAATTCTGCACCAAACCTATCAAGTATAATGACGGGAAATTTTTTTGAAGGAGGGGGGGGGGGGGGGGTAGGAGTATGAGTGGGATTGAGAGTGGGAGAGTTGGCACGAATACTCAAATTTTGAGATAAAATTATAGGATGATGATCTGAAGTGGAACCAAACTCACTTTGTGGAGTCACCCCTACAGGGGAGCTCTCATTTCCATTTTTCAATTTTGACATAAACATATGCAACATAGTAGTAGCCTCTTTCAACAATGAGTGAACATTAGAGATCTCATTCTTCATCGAGGCGATTTCTTCATTTCTTTTCAAATGTTGTACAAATATTGCCTTCACCACCCCCGTGTGAATTAATTGTTTCTTAGGCACGTAAGACCCCACTCCACGAATTCGTCCTTTAACATCCTTTCCAAACACTTGTGTTAACACATCGTTGTCATAATTCTAAAAAACATCGCTAATACCCTCTCCAATCATATTTATGGATTTTCTTTTCTCTTCCACAACCTTCACTTCCTCCTAATAGTATTATATATAAATTTGTTAATCATTTGATAAAAGATCAACTAAAAATTAAAAGATTCAACAATAAAAATATTATACGCACATAAAAGCTTTTGGCACTCTCGAACATAGTTTTATCACTGCGTATATAGACAACCAATTGTCTACCCTCCCAATTTGTAGTTCAGGTATAGTTTTTTACTGTACATTGTTAAAATTAATAAATTAGCTAAGAACATTTTTAATGTTAAAAAAAAATGATACACACCAACAAGTATTTATTTTGGGCATAGGTACGACGCTCGAGACAATGAGTATACTTCAACTTTGAGCGGCTCTCAACATTTTTTAGTTTTTGTTGCCTCTTTTTCTCACCATTCTCCTTTTCTATAAATATCTTCCATATTTAAGGGTCAACACCTTCAGTCTCAGTGCCATCATCCTGCAAATGAGTTCGCAATGTATTTTTAAAAGTCCTAAATTTTTGGGACCATGTCCTCTCCACTAATGGGCGAGCCACTTCTCGAGGAACGTTAAGATCAAATTCTCCCTGTTATCATTAAGCAGAATAAAAAGAATTAACATAATAATAAATAGCAAAAGAATAAAGATAGGAAAAGAAGAAGAAAAATGAATAAATGAAGTATAAGATCATATTTACTATAATAGCATTCTAAACATCATTTTTACATTTCTTTGGCACGTTTCTCCAGTTTGGGAAGTGAATAGGGCAATTAGCTCTCATAAAATCTCCGGTACGAGAACTCCACAACTTTGCATTATCACTGACTATAGACCCATCATCTTCAACAATGACTTTGGTTTTTGGCCATTGAGGAGGAAGGTTGTGCTGAACCTGTACCCGATGACATTTTAACTTTCTAAAATTTCAAAACAAAACATTAGTTCGATGGTAATATTATAGTAAAATAAAAGATAAACAATATATTTATTGAATTAAAAGCTTATAACAACTAATGCATCACTTCTCCGTATTAACATATTACTGATAATGATATAAAGGCAACAAGTATGGTAAGAACAATTGAATTTAAAGGATCAATCTAAACTAATAAAAAACATGTCAACAACTTATCCGAAAATGCCACTCGAATGAATTAAAAGTGTTGCAATTCACCAATAAAAACACATTAACAACTAGTGAAAAAATAATAGCTAGGCTTTGTCATATTGCTTTAGCAGGTTCTCCAAATGAGGTTCATCTTCAAGAGTAGATTGGAGCACAATTGGTATCTCTAGCTCGTCTACTCGACTGTTTAATCTCTTTGGGGAATGTATAACAACCCACCAATTAGAAGTGTTAATATCTTTTGAGTAGAAGACTTGGCTGGCATCATAAGAGAGAATTGCAGGCTTATCAAGATCATTGTTGGTACTCTTGAACTTATCAAAATTAACCATCACTAAATTGGAGTCTGGACAATGTTTACAACCATTGATCTTAACCTCCACCCTCACCCAATCACAATAAAACACTACCTCCTTAAATAACATATAGTCTAATTCAATTATTTTCCTGATTACTCCGTAATACATCGTCCAAGCATCTTTAAGATTTTTATCACTTTTTCTTGCCCTAAATTGAGTCCAAGCCTTCATGCAAACACCACTATATTGTGTCACAACAGTATCGTCAAGATACTTGGGAGATAACACAAAGCCATTGGTGTGGTATTTTTTTATATGTCTTGACCTTATGTTTTGGCCCTTGTACTAATCGCCACAACATAACACTTGTCTCTGTCTCTCCATAAGTGACTATCTGCACAATAGAATAAAATACTAATTATAAAGGGAGTTTGGATAATAAATAATATATCTGAATATACTATTAAAATCAAGAGCACCGTATCATATAACCACGAAATGAAAGAAGTTTGCATCTCTACTTCTGATAAGTGGCTCCCATTTCCTTTACCACACCAACTGGATTTTAGTAACGTTTTTGTGGTGACAATTATATTCAACACAAATAAATAAGAAAAGCGCAATTACCAGAGGAATTAAAGAACATAAAATGTCAATAACACAACGCAGTATGTACGTGGTTTATAAAAAATGCCTACGTCCACGGTGGTGCAGTCAGTATTATTTCTATATACTTCGGGGAGCGTTTTACAGAGAATACCGTGCGTGCCTTTTTCCCCAGGCTTAGGATTTGTTATATTCATGTTTATCTTTGGGAAGTGGGGGTGTTGGACTCCCCCACGTCCTTCTTTCTCTCCTGGAATATCTCCCTACGAGATTTCAGGAGAGGACTAAGTCAAAACTGAATTTAGTTAAGGTGGGAGGGGCCCGGACTTTGGGTCGTTTTTATTAAGCTACTCGTCTGGGCCCATGATGGCAAATTCGGGTACCCATAGTTGCCCCTAAAGTTGTTAGGCCACAATTTGGGCTCAATAAATTTAAATGATTTGTCATAATGGATCTTTTGTAAATTGTGTAACTCTTTCCAATATTGGAGCTCTTTACTTTGATTTTGGCGACAGCGTGCTTCGTGTTCTGTGCATCATGATTGAGAACGTTTAAGGAGTTATTTGGAGTGGCATTTCTATATTGTCGTTTCAAGATTCTTAGCATTTCCTCATCTTCTGCGAGTTTTAGCAGTTGTGCCCTCTTCTCCAGGTCTTCATTTTCTTTGCTTTCAATCTCCCTTATCATCTGGGCTTATGAACTCGCATTGTCCAAGATAAACTTTCATCTCGTAAGTCCCCTTTGCTATCTCTTTATGCTTTCTCTGTTGAGTTTTCCTCGAATTTGTAATTTAGGTTTTACAAATGATGAAGATAGGTAATAGATCAGTGCCTGAGTTTAGGAAGTTTTACAATATCCCTCAATGGGTAGAGATTGGATGAGTCTCTATCCCTAAGAATGTTAGAGAGATAGAGGGCGCTCATTGGATTCATGTCATGTTTCTTTCCCAATGGGTCTTAATTTTCCTCCAAATAATTTGTTTATGCATTTCATTGGTTATTTCAACATCATCCCTGCACAATGGTCGCCCAACGTCTGGAAGATAGTCAATGGTGTTTATAGGATAAATCAACTTTATGGCACTAAATTAGGGCTTGCTAAAATTTGTCTTTGTTATTCCTTCTCTCGAACTAGCTCTGGTCTACTCTACCTTAATACTAGGAGTCCTGACAGGGTATTGGTAGTAAATTTACCTGATTCCCATAAGGACTATTGGCAAGAGGGTTTTCTTACTAGGAATTGGTAGCTCTTCCCCCAGACTGAAGGGGCAAGGTCTGATAGATTCACTATTCCCTTTTATGAAGAAGAGTACATAGGTAATCTTCGCTCTGCTCTTTCGATCTTCTTGTTAATGTATGCTTTATCTGATATGTTCTCTCTTCTTTTCAGTGAGGACAAAGAATTTGGAACCTGCTCTTAATGAGGTTCGAGCTGCTGAGCTGATCAAGGCTTGGAACATCAGAGAGCCTTTGGCTGAAGGTGAACATCCCCGATCAGCCTCTTTTCTTCGGAAGTATAAGAACATCGGGTCCAGTTTCATTGCGCAACCTGTAGACAACATTCTTGTCCTAGATATTATTGAAGAAGTTGCTGTTGACCCCATCCAGTTGGACGAGGAAGAAAGCAATTCTGAAAGTGATATTAGAGGAGGTGCTGAAGGTGGTTATGGTGAGGCAAGCTCCAGTAGTGAAAGTTCTTCTAGCTCAAAAGAGGTTTCTGAGTCTCAAGAGTCTTCAAGTACATCCAACAGTTCTAGCGAGGAAATGGTTCCCCGTAGTAGGAACCAGATCTGTGATAATGATGATGAGGATGATGTACTTCTCGCTCAGCGGTCGAAGAAGAAAAAATTCAGCAGTGGGGCTATTGCTACTGGTTCTCAATCTACTGCTCATGAGCAGGAGAAGAAAAAAAAAGAAGAAGAGCAGTTGAAAGAGAGAGAGAGAGAGAGAGAGAGAGAATAGGAGAGGAAGAAGACTGAAGAGAAAAAGAAGGTGGAGGAGAGGAAGAGGGCAGATAAGGAGAATGAGAGAGAGGAGGAGAGGAGAAGAGTGGAAGCGAGGATGAAGGCTGGGCAAGATTTAGTGCCCGTATCTGCATTGCTAGTGGGGGCCTCGACTGCTATCTCTCCCCAACTGGCTCCTGTGCTGCTCGAGAAAGAAGTTCTACCTGCTGATCGCCAAAGGGAGATGGGGACTGACCAGCTAGCTTTGTAAGCGAGCCAGAGGCTAGCCTTGGTAAGTCTGTTTCTTTTCTTTAACACTTATAAAACTCTATTTGCTGCTTTCTTTTAATGCTTCCCTTTTACTTGTAGTTCATGACTGACTTTTCCATGCTTTATCGCTCTCGCGACGAGCTGGTGAATAAGAATGCTGAGTTGGAGAAGCAGAACGCTGCTCTGAAGGGGAAGAGCATCGAGCTTGAGGCCAGCTTGAAGACTGCTGATACTGCTCGGATGTCCTCTGATCTTGCCCTCGTTGAAGCCAATCAGGCAAGGGAGGTAGCAGTTAAGGGTCTAAACGAGCTGCAGTAGGCCTATAATTTAGTCTGCTCGAGCAAGCTAGCGGTGGTGGAGGAGAATAAGGTGTTGGTGGAGAAGATGAAGGATAAGGAGTCTGAGGCAGCTGCTCTGAAGGAGATTTCTTACAATGTTTATTAGGCCGCGGCATATGAAGATGCCGATGTTCAGATTGTCTACATCAGCCGACTAAATTTCAAGAAGGGCTGGAACAAGGCTCTTCTGGCTTCTGGGGTGGATACTAACTCTCCCTTGTTTAACGATCATGATCGAGGCCCAAAGCCTATTATAGATGAAGTCCCTGCCCCAACCATGGAAGGTGTTGCCCTTGCCTCCCAAATTATTCCTGCTGGTGCTCTTCCTGCTCAGAGAACAGTAGTTGTTCCCTCTGAGGGTGAAGCTCTTACTGCTGCTGATAAGGGAAAGCAACCGGCTTCCTCCAAACAAGATGAGGTTGCTATTTAGACTGCTCTTAGGACCTCTTTTGTATTTTTAACTTGTTTATAATGTTCCTTTCTGATTCTCAATGTACTTTGATCCTATATGTATGAATGAGATGAAAAGACTTTTTCCCTCAGTGTACTGATTCATTTTATCCTTTACTGCTCTTTTATGTCCTGTAGTCGATTGATGTAGATGAGTATATACCAGTCATTTATCAACTGGGAAGAATGCTTGGTCCTGATTTGAGTGCTCAAGTTCGCCAGACCTTCGTAAGAATTTTTAAATCGCTGCGATCGAGGAATAAGAGTTTCATAGATCAGTCAGAGCTCGTTGCTAAACTGAAAGACATGCTTCAAGAAATGGAATAAGTTAGAGCTTCTATTCAAGAGAAAGTGAACACTCTGAGAGCAAGACTCCTCGATGTTACTGAGATTAACCAAGTCGAAGAAGTTCTACAACAGGAGAATGAGTCCTTGAGGAGGGAAGTGTTGCGCCTCAGGGAGATTGCACCAAGCACCGTACCTCGCATTTTAAGGGGTTCCTCTTCATCACGAGATGGCACAGGACCAAGCGATGCTCCTCTGATTCTGCGAGGTTTTACCTCATCGACTGTTCCGCGAGCTGGTCCAAAAGTAAGAAGTCCAGCTACGGAAATGGACGAGCTCCGTGAAGATGTTCGTCGAGCATATGTGATTATTATTGGGCTCCAATGGGATGTCACACGACTGAGGCATCTGTTTAAGAAAGGACCTCGACGAGTGTGGGATTATGGTTAAGACCAAGGTTGGGCAGATGCTCCGACGAGGCTGACAGAGTTTGAAGAGCTCTCATTTATCAGGGGAGGGTTGAGTGCCCTCAGGGAGCTGCAAGTTCTAAGGAACTCAGTACTCTGGTACCGTCACGAGATCTCTCCTTCAACTTTACGGCTTATCCCTTTCAAGAGGGACGACCAATGGATCCCTATCGATGCTATCCCTAGGCAGCTGTTAGATCCAATCGCCAGTGAGGTCAAGCAGGAACTGGCTCCTCATCCGGACGATGGTCGAAGAGCACAAGTGGCTGAATATCTTGTACAGAGGCCTCAGACTCATTAGGATTTTACCAGCTGTAACTCTCTGTATATATGTAATGAAGTAATGTAATATTGATGTTTTGGGCAATCTCGTCGACTAAACACGGGTTGTACATTCTTGTTGTAAATGTGATGAAGTAATATAATATCTATGTTTTGAGTTATCTCGCCGACTAAACATGTGTTCATCATTTATCTCTCACTTAATTATCTTGGGCCCTTGATGACCGACTATATTGGTAGGGTTACAATGTTGAGTTAGTGTCCTCCCAGTCCAGTATGCTTATAAGATACCGTTCTGCCTCACTTTACCTTTTAGGTCATGTCGTTACACTTCCTTAGGCCTAAGTGTGGCAATGGTGAGGACACACCTGGCGCTGGATGTTCTATCCGAGCAGATTTTTTGATCCAAACATAGTCTGGTGACCAATTCATTTTTGGTCTAATTGCCTAAGGATCCCCTGTAGGGCTTCATATATTGTTAGGGTAATGCTAGGAGGTTGTTTGTGTTTCATAATGAATACCTGAGGAGGGTGATACCCTATTTTTAAGCTTTGAGTAAGGTGCCTGTTATTTGGAAAGGCTGTGCAAGTTATAAATTTCTCAATACAGGATTAACACTTAATAGAATGCAACTGACAAACATCTTTCATTAATTCACAAGTAAATAAAAAATGAGTTGCCGATTCTAAAGATTTGATAAGAGATCCAAGAAAAAGAAAAAGCTAGAAATAGAATTTCTTTAGGTTGGCTGCGTTCCATGCTCGGGGTATCTCTCTTCCCTCTAGTGTTTCTAAGTGATAGCCTCCTTGTAGATCGTCTCTTATTATCTTTAATGGTCCTTCCCAGTTCGGCCCTAGCTTGCCGGCTGATGGTTTTACTATGCTGCCAAGGACTTTCCTTAGGACGTACTCAGATCATAGGTAAGGGAACATTAAGTGAGAATGGGTTTCCTCATCTAAATGATGTTATCTTAGTTAAAGGCCTCAAAGCTAATCTCTTAAGCATATCCCAATTCTGTGATTCCAATCATATTTCAAAAACTGATTGCAAAATTATTTATGAAAAGGAAACTGTATATTGATGGGAAACAAAACTCAAGAAAACTGTTACACAATAATTCCTAAGTCTGAATCTTACCATGTTTCCAGATTAGAAGATTCTGATCTTTGGCACAATAGATTAAGTAATACGAATTTTGGTAATCTTAGAAGACTAATCTCCAAAGAAATAGTTAGAGGTTTACCCAAAATTAAAAATTCTTTCAATCCAGTATGTGGAACATGTCAGGAAGGGAAAATAAGTAAATCCCCTCATAAGAAAGTTAAGGATGTTTTGACCATAAAACCTTTAGAACTTATCCATATAAACCTCATGAGTCCCTCAACGACTGTTAGTTTCTGTGGAAATAATTGTATCCTAGTTATAGTAGACGACTATACACGATATACTTGGGTTGCATTTATGAAACAAAAATTAGATACCTTTGGTGAATTCTTTGGTCATATCTATTTTGATACTGATTTCGCCTTTCCTTGCAGCAAGTCCGAGTGTCGACCACTTGGCTAAGGGACATCAGAGACTGGATATCTTCGGCGACTGCACATATTCGGGATGCGGTTCCTGTTCCTTCTTGCTTGGTGCCATCTGCTTCATTCGGAGAAGACTCTGGCTTGGGTAGTGGTGGCGCATCATCTCATCGTAGGGGAAAGAGAGCACGTCGCAGGGGTGGAAGTTCTTGAGAGAGAGGGAGAGAGAATGTGGGTTTGGGCTGAGTCCCGTTGTTTTTGCTTTTTCTTTTTATTTCCTGCCAAAATGATGTAACACAGAAAACAAATATATGCAATGCAATGGAGTTTTTTTATTATCTTTTATTAATGATGAATGAATGCATGCACATGCGCTTTTTACTTTGCTGCTGAGACCGTAAAAAGAAAAAAATTTGAAATTTTTTTTGAAGGAAAGTTTTTTATTAAAAAGGGGAAATTAAAGGGATTTTGGAATTCTGTTGAGAATATCAATTTATTTTTATTGAGTTTTCTGATTTGACAAAAGAGGAAAAGAGGAAATTTCTAAAATGGGGGGGTATCGATCGGCAAACACCCTGTCCTGCCTATCGGCAGTTCAGTCCAGTCCCATCACTTCAAAGCTTTGATTGGTACCCTCTTCAGCCTTTGGTACCTTGTGGGGTAGGATTCCCTTCGATTTCTACAGGGATTATGTCAATTGTGAGGGTTTTCAAGTGTAAAAAGGGGTAAAGGTGGAGTGTTTTCATCACACCTTTGCATTTTCACCTACTTGCCCATTATTTCTTAGCCTTGCAAGATGGCTCTCCCTAGTAGCATTGAGTTTGTTAATTACCTCGAAGCCTTGGAAGCAATCTGCTCTTATAATGTAGACTATGATGCTTTCAACATGCGTCGAGTCTCGCTGTGGCACAATCGGCCTCTTGAGTGGAACGGGCTGATGGCAGCGGTACAATTCTGGTACCCCGAAGACCACGTATTTCGCGTTGGGTTGGATGAAGTTTGTCCTACCTACGAGGAATTTTCTGCCATGCTAGGTGTAAATCCTAGTGTTGCTGCGGCTTTGCCCGAATTTTTTCGTTCTCCCAGGGATTTGTTGGCCGGGCTTCTTCATATTTCGCTTTCGGCGGACAGATCATTGGTTGCTGGAGGAATGGTCTCCCTCCCGGCAGTGCTGCAGTCTGTGCATTTATGGGAAGTAGGTGATGCTACCTATGCTGGAGTCGTTATTCTGGGTCTGGTTTCAAAATTTTTACTAGTGACTGGAGAACTGCAGGTGGACCCGCAACTTGCAACTATTACTTTATGGATGTCATACCGTCGCAATCCCGCGGCGGTGATACTGGCGGAGACCCTGAATGGCCTGGAAGCCTGGAGAGAAGGTCGTTCTAACTTCCTGAGGGGTAGCCCCGTGATGCTATTCATGTGGTTGTCTAAAAGATTCCGCCTGGCGACTCCTCCAGAATATCCCTTATCGACTGTATCCAACTTCGTTTCGCGCTACTTCATCAGTGTTGGTCTGTATGTTGAGAACTGGGAGCATTGGCTTGTGGAACATGGGGCTCGTGGACTGTATTGGTCAGTGCCTTGTTGGGGGCAGTTGCAGCCTGTTCTGGAGCTAGGAGAGTATTCATATGTGCGGCTGATTGGTCTCAGGCAGACCTCCTTTTATTTCCCTTGGCGGCTTCTGCGCCAATTTGGTTGGGCCCAGGTCGTGCCCCATCGGATCTCAAATTTCTTTCCGGTAGAAGATTTGACTGAGTGCCTACGTCTGTTGCTTGGATCTCTGTTGGAAAATTGGCATCCGTCGACCCGTCCCTCCTAGTCTGTCGGGAAAATTTGGCATGTCCCCAAAGATTATATGAAGTGGTTGTAAAGGAAAGTAGTCAGCAAGATGTTGGCAGTGGAGATTGGACAAAGATGGTTTGTTTTCTCTAATACCGTGGAAGGGGGTGTTGTGGTCTTTTCGAAGATGGTTCGGGCTTATCGGTCCATGGAGTGTCTACGGCACTCTATTCAGGCAGGGGAAACTTGGGGACCTCATGATGTAGATGATGAGGGTGCAGGCTTCTCTGGTAGCTGTGGGTAGGACTCTTGGAGATTTTATTTGTGTAATAGATACGGGGATTTTATATGGCTTTTTATGCTAGTAGGGGGAAGGGATTTATCCATTCCTTTTCTTATGTAATCCGTACTGTAATTTCTTATTAATGAAATAAATAAGTTTCTGATCATCCAGCTGTGCCTTTCGATGAATTTTGTATTTTGAATTATCTATACTGATCGCTAAGGCATACATAATCCTTTTGTTCAAGTATTCTTTAGAATGAACCGCCATTCTCGGAGGTAAGAAAATAATGGTATTTTGTGAAAAAGAAAGAGCCGCACTCATGTGAGGTGTATGAGCTGCCTACGTACCTCTAGGGTTTTTTGAGAAAGTTTTTTTTATCTGTTTGAAAATAGTTTTTTGCAGAGGATCGGGCCCACGTAGTTCTGGGTAGAGGGAAATGAAGAGTTTTTTTTATGAAATAGAAGGGGGATAAGAAGAGTTGTAGCACGCCGAGATTTCAGACTAGGGTAGAATTTCTTGAGACGATCCAGGTTGACTAGACGAGCCATCTCTTCCCCCATCTAGGTCAGTGAGCATGGCGGCACTGCCGGATAAGATTTTTTTCACAATATAGGGGCCGGTCCAATTGGTATGGAATTTCCCTCTGGGGTCCCAGATGGGTTTTATTATCTCTTTGAGGGCTAAGTTCCCCTCCCGGACACCGCGGTCCTTGACTCTCTTGTTGAATGATCGCGCTATTCGGCGATGGTACCCCTGTATGTGGTAAAGAGCTTTTAATCTTCTTTCATCTAGGAGGGCTAGCTCATTAAGACGGCTCTGGCACTAGTCTTCTTCGCTAACTTTTCTTTCGAGCATAATGCGTAGCGAGGGTATTTCCAGCTCCATAGGTAGGACTGCTTCCATGTCGTAGACCAGGGAGTAAGGGGTAGCCCAGTAGAGGTTCGGATCAAGGTTCGATATCCCCAGAGGGCGAATGGGATCCGGTCAGCCCAATCCCTACAACTTTCGGTCATCTTGCTGATGATAGCTTTGAGGTTCATGTTTGCGGCTTCAACTGCACCATTGGTCTGAGGTCAATAGGGAGAAGATTTGTGTCTCTGAATCCCGTACTCGTTGACTACTTTTGTGACTTCTGCTTCAAAATGCAACCTGTTATCTGACACTAGCTCATGCGGGACCCCATATCGGCAGATAATATTCTTCTTGAGGAATTTGGCCACTTTCTTGGCGTTCAACACTGTGTATGACTCAGCTTTGACCCATTTGGTGAAGTAATCAATGGTGACCGGGATGAACTCATGTTCGTTTGAAGCCTTTGGCATAACCTTCCCTATTATGTCGATACCCCAGGTGGAGAACGTCCAGGGAGAGGTCATGTTGTATAATTCTCGCGGAGGTAGGTGTTGAAGATTGGAGAATTTTGGCATTTGAGGCATCTCCGAACATAGGCGGTGCAGTTCTGGGTCATGGTGGTCCAGTAGTAGCCCTGCCGGATGATCTTCTTGGTAAGCATGTGACCATTCATATGGGTCCTCATTCCCTACCGTGGATTTTCTACATTATCTTCTCAATCTCAGCCCCTGCGATACAATGTAGATGAGTTCCATCGAAGTTCCTCTTGAGTAGAGCTTTATGACGGATGATGTATTGGGCAGTCAGTCTTCGGAGGGTCATTCAATCTTTCTTATTGGAACCCTCGGGATACCTACCATGTTTGAGAAGGCGTCAGATATCATAGTACCAGCAATTAACTAGTTCGGGATCTTCGATGGAGACAATCTCAATATGATAGCAATGGGTCAGTTTGTCTTACTTTTAAACTTGAAAGGGGGTTATTGTTATTCCCTCGGGCATGTCGACCATGGAGGCCAAGGTGGCGAGAGCATCGGCTAGGTTATTCTTTTCTCGGGGTAGGTAATGGAAGGTGATATCTCAGAATCGGGAGGCTAACTCTTCTAATTGGGCATGAAAGGGTTGGAGCTTTTCGTCCTTGACTTTCCACTTTCTGAGCACTTGACTGATGATAAGGTTAGAATCCCCGTAGACATCAAGGTATTGAATACCTTTCTTGAGAGCAACTTTGAGGCCTACAGTGTATGCCTCGTATTTCGTTATGTTGTTGGTGCAAGGGAAATCCAATTTAATGGTGATGGGAGTGTGGAAGTCATCTGGGGTGATCAGAAGTATCCTAATGCCATATCCCTTTTTGTTGGCAGCGCCATCAAAGAATATTTTCCATCGAAGGTGGTCTTGAGCGGTGCAGAGGATATTTTCATCTGGGAATTCGGAGATCCGGACATTTGCTTCTTCTATAGGGTAATCGGCGAGGTAGTCAGAGATGGCTCTTCCTTTAACAGCTTTCTGTGTGACGTACACGATATCGAACTCGGTTAGGAGCATCAACCATCGGGCCATTCGACTGGATAAGGCAGGTTTCTCAAGCAGGTATTTGATGGGATCCATTCGGGATACAAGTTTGATGGGGAAGGTGAGCATGTAGTGTCGCAACTTTTGGGTGACCCAGATAAGTGCGACACACACCTTTTCCAAAGCAGTGTATTTGACCTCGTATCTGGTTAATTTGCGATTGGCATAATAGATGGCTCTTTCTTTACGAGAGTCCTCAAGGTATTGGGATAGCAAAGCCCCAACGACAGTGTCAGTTATGGTTAGGTATAGGAGCAAAGGGAGAATAGGCTGTGGTGGCATGAGCACTGGAGGTTGGGTCAGATATTATTTGATTCGTCAAAAGCTTCTTGGCAGGCCTCATTCCAAACCTTGGTTGAATCCTTTTGGTGGAGATTGAAGATCGGTCACAGATGGAGGTTAGTTGGCTGATGAACCGGCTGATATATTGCAATTTCCCAAGAAAACATCGAACTTCTTTCTCTATTCGGGGTAGTGGAATCTCAAGTATGGCCTTCAGCTTTGCAGGATCTGCTTTTATCCCCTTTTTGCTAACCATGAATCCCAAAAGTTTTCCCTTTGTAACGTCGAAGACACACTTCTGTGGATTAAGTCGCATCTGATATCGTCGCAGTCGTTCGAAGAACTTCCGGAGAGCAGGAACATGACCTTCTCTAGTTTTAGACTTGATAATCATATCATCCACATAAACCTCGACTTCTTTCTTAATCAGATCGTCCAGGATTATTGTGGCAGCCCTTTGGTAGGTAGACCCAGCATTCTTGAGACCAAACGGCATAATGGTGTAGCAAAAAGTTCCCCATGGGGTAATGAATGCGGTTTTTTCTTGGTGGTCGGGGTGCATCTTGATTTGGTTGTATCCGGCAAACCCGTCGACGAATGACTTGAGAGCATGACTGGCTATGTTGTCCACGATCATGTCGATATTGGGTACCGGATAATCATCCTTTGGAGAAGCTTTGTTTAAATCTCGGTAGTCTACACACATTCGAACCTTCCCTCCTAATTTCATCACATGTACTATGTTGGCTAGCCATATGGGATATTCGATCACACGAATGAAGCCCGCGTTTAACAGTTTAACCACCTCTTCTTTGACATTGAGCGACCATTCGGTGCCGAGTTTTCTCAATTTTTGTTTAACCGGCTTGTAATCTGGGATAGTGGGGATCTCTTGCTGAGCTATTTCAGGATCAATGCCGGGAATATCATCATAGGACCATGCGAAGACATCCACGAACTCCTTTAGTAATTCTTCAAGTTGTGCGCGCTCATGATGGTCAAGGGTGGCCCCTATCCTAATCTCGCGCAGTTGGCTACTAGAACCGAGATTAATAACAACATTATCTTCTTCCTTAACTTGAACACGGTTATATTGTTTATTATTAACCTTATTTAGATCAGTTAAGAATTGTTCATTTGCAAAATCATCATCATCAAAATTTTTATTAGAATCCAAGCAGTTAATATAAGGCACAACAAGATACTCAAAATCTTCATTTATTTCATTGATAGGAAAAATAACGTTAAGAACCTTATCCAAATAGGTCTCAATTACATTTGAACAAGGATAGACAACAGAAGAAGAAATAGGGTAAACATTGGGGTTAGGGGAGATCTCAAGAGGTAGAACTGGCGCAGCATGCCAGTTGAGGAGGGGTGTATTAGCAGCTTTAATTAGACGAGATGGATCCATTGATGTAGTGCCTGAATGAACCATGTAGAGTGTCAGCCCCAGTGTCTGTAAGTTGAAGGAATCTTCAAAATCACTTTCCTCAATCTCTTTGCTATCTTTGATGAGCGGTTGTACGCGGTGTTGGAAACATTCGACCCATGGGTAGCTGTCTTGGAAAAAGGTCTCCATTACAGGCTTCATGTTCTTGTCTATGTGGTCGTACCATGGTTCTGAAAAATCGCAAAAGGGGAAATCTTCGCCTAATTTGATGAATCGCCCATTCAAGGAGTCTCCTGAGATAGTTGGGATGTAGTCTAATCTTCTCTTTGGTCAAAACTGGTGGATCATTCTGTGCTCTCGTTCTGATGGTTGATACCCCAAGCCACAAGGAGGGAAAGCTTTCTTCAGTTCGATGGGCTCAAGTATCCCTTGCTTCCTTTGCCCTAGCCCCA
This sequence comes from Sambucus nigra, assembly GCA_949130495.1. Classification (NCBI taxonomy): domain Eukaryota; kingdom Viridiplantae; phylum Streptophyta; class Magnoliopsida; order Dipsacales; family Adoxaceae; genus Sambucus; species Sambucus nigra. The sequence continues at coordinate 121,143,337 of OX422208.1, forward strand.
GTCCGTGCATGAAGTGCATGTTTTTGAACATCTGAATCACATTGACATTGCCATGAGGGTCATATTCTGGACAAACCCTTTCTTTAAAACTGTCCCCTGCCGGGAGTAAGAGTGGCTCAACTCGGAATCCTGATAGGAGTATATCATTTGACCCGTGCTGTATCTCAAGAATTGGACTGCTTGTGCTTGGACCCTCGATATTTTCGTCGCCGCCCAAATTGGTGATGACTCGTCCGTCGGCGAAGAACTTCAATTTCTGATGGAGTGAGGAAGACACACCCTTGATATTGTGTAGTCAGGGTCATCAGAGCAACAGGTTGATATAAGCTGGGATGTCTATGACTTGAAATTCAACGACAGGGTTTATAGGGCCAACCCCTATTACAAGTTTTATGGATCCCATAACCTCATGACGTGTATTATCATAGCCACTTACAGCGGTGGAGGTTGGAGCGAGGTCACTTTCTTTTAGGCCTAAACACTTGAATGTTCTCAGAGGGAAAACATTCAAGGCGGATCCGTTATCGACAAGGAAGAGTGGCACGGCCTTCCCCATAACTTCGACGGAGATATTGAGTGCATGATTGTGATTTAGCCCAATTCTGGGGATTTCTTCTTCAAAAAATGATAGCATTCGGGTAGAGGTCAAGGATCCGACCAGATTTACCGCTTCTTCTGGTGAGGTAGATGGAGGAACTGTGGGTCCAGTGAGCAATTTGATTGAAGCATTTCTGTGTAGCTGGGAAGACATGAAAAGTCCCCATAGAGTGATGTTAGCTTAAGTTTTCTTCAGTTAATCGAGGATCTTGCTCTCCTCAATGGTCATCTCTGGCATAGGAAGGTTTTCAACACCCTTCCCTTTGTCATTTACTGGTAGTGATCTTGGAACGTGGTAATGTCTCCCTGATCTGGTCATGTGATTTACTGAAGAAGGAAAGAACATAAATCCCATTTCCTTATCAATCTCAGGTTGTTCTGACACCCTGTTTATTTCTCCGAGGAGTTCTTCAAATGATATCATCCCATACATGTCGGCTACTGGGCCAGCTCCTCCTGAAGCCAGTTTTTCGCTCGAATCTTTAAATTCTTCCCCCCATCCGTTGGTAACAATTCTGTCTTTCCATGTAATGTTAATGCATTCCACAACTTCAATGGCTTCTTCATAGAGGCCCTCCCGTTCTGTGGGGATAGTGTGATTGGAGGAACCAAGCGTCCTTGTAGCTTTAAAGTGTCAAGTAACCCGGTGATACTACAAATGCTGTTGGTTTGCCTAAATAATTCTGCCATAATCTGGACAACATCATCTAGGCTGACTTCGTCGGTTGGTACCACCCACATGACTAAATCTTAGGCCCATTTTCGTGCTTCCAAGAACAGTGTACTGAACCTCTGGCAACCGATGACCATCTGTGAGGGCAATTTCAGCCCGAACTCTAGGAGTTGGTTTAACACCTCTGACAATTCCATACTTCCATTTTCAGAACGGGTACGAACAGCGATGCATTCTCTGGTAAGGAGTGACAGTGCCTAATCAACGAGGATAGTAGGGTGTAGGAGGAAATATGGGCAAATTTGAAGAGGTTTAGGAGAGTATATGGGTGTGATTTGAGTTGATGGATCAAAATCTGGGTTTTCTTCTAAGAAGAGGGCATTGGCATGATTTGGAAGTGGATTGTGAGTAGTGTTTGGCTTAAGATTAGCTGGTGGGCCATGGTACCCCGGTCAATGAGATCTTAGATTATGTTTCGAAGGTGAAATCATTGGTCGGTGGTATAGCCGACAGTTTGGTGAAAGGCACAATGAGCATCGGCCTTAGAGTTTCTTGGGAGTGGATTTGGCAATTGACGTGGATCCAAGGGTTTAATGAGCTTTCGCCTTAATAGGGCTTGGTAAACTTTGGAGAGGGGAGCATGGAGCTCAGTGTATTCCCTTCGGATGGGGGCAGGGCAACTTTCTGGTGCCCATGATATGGTTGATTGAGAGATGTTGTTGATGGTTGAGACTGTAGCACTGGCAGGCTTGTCATAATTTCTAGGGGTGAACTGTTCGGACACCTTCTTTGATTCAACCTCCGTTTTAACAAGGCTTTCCTCGATTTCTACTCCAGCCTCTCTGAGAGCTCGAAAGTGGGGATAGTATTGTCCTCCTATCGTCTCTCGGACATGGGGCAAGAAGTTATTCTTCACTATATTGACCTGTTCTTCCTCGGATGGTCGATTGGTCATGGTAGTTGCTTGTTCCCTCCACCAGGTTATGAAGTTACTGACTGATTCTCCTGGATTCTGTTTGAGCAGCTCTAAATCACGACGAGTGACCTCAAGCTCTTCGTTATATTTATATTGCGACATGAATTCTCGGGCTACATCCTCCCAACTACGGACTCTGGATTCCTCAAGGGATAAAAACCATCGGAGGGCAATATCCTTCAAAGTTTGCTGAAATAATTGGGCCATCACTTCTTCAGAATCCCCTAGTAGAGTCATGGAACGATGATAACTGCGAAGATGAACAATCGGGGGTCCACTCCCTCCAAACTTCTCGATATTTGGCATCTTGAACTTCTCGGGCAACCTCATTTTAGGATAAGGAGACATGTGGGTGTAGTCTATGTAATTAACAGAGATCCTGACTTGGTCGAACTTCTTGGTGAGCATCTTGAGATCCTCTTTGACTTTATTCAACTCCTCCTCTTTTGGATCAACGGCCATAGGCAGGTTAGCCACAGACTGGGCAATGTTTAGCATAGGAAGCTGGGTAGGCGACGGCCCATTGACAGGAGGGGCACGTGGAGCGTGCTGATATTCTTCGAGAATCCAGATAGGCTCGGGTGGACCCATAGTACGAGGGAATAGGGCCTCGGGTTCTTGAGGAATTGGAACCTGGTTTCGTTGCATCTCTCAGACCTCGGTTTGGAGGTTGTCAATCTTGGACACGAGCTGAGCTAGGACTGCCGTCAGATCCGACTGTATGACTGGTGCTTGATCTGTATTCTCCATGGAAAGTGGATGTATTTAGGACTCGAAAGAAGTAGTAGAGGAACGGACGAAACTCTGAGGTGATTTGACTGAAGACCAAAGTCAATAGGGAGCCAGGCCAAGGGCTTGCGATCGACCTGAGAAGGCGTAGAATGAGATTTATTTTTGAGAAAAAAGGGAAGAAACTATTTTTCTTTTTCTTTTCTTTTTTTTTATAAAGAAAGGAGAAATATTTTTGGATTTTTGATAAAGAAGGGAGAAATATTTTTGGATTTTTGGTAAAGAAGGGAGAAATATTTTTGGATACGGAACTCAACATGATTATTATGATTATTATGTCCTCACTTTTATTTAATTCTTCTAAATGCAATGCCGGACGGGACCCAAGCCTGGAAAAGTGGGGTTTTTAATATATGCAAAGCTACGGTTTGGACTTGTAACCAGGCTCGCGGACAGGATCCCGTTTTAAAAATGCGCAAAAATTGGGCGGCAGATCGACCCGAAATTTCGGCAGAGTTTCAGGTCAGAACCGGCAATCTAAAGTGTGTGTCCTAGGTTTGACACATATATGCGGGTATGCAGTTGGTTGGGTGAATCGGCATGGGTTTCCCCCTTTGGCGTGACTTCCACGATATACGTCTTGCTCTTGCGGGCAATCGGTACGTGTGGACAAGCCATTTGATATACCTGAGTGTACGTGAATTGCCTCACCATATACCTCGTGGGGACGGTACGTGTGAGAGCGAATTCGATATACTCGGCGTACGTGAATGAATTTCCTGCGATATACCTCCCGTCATGACTTCGGTCAAGCGGTATGATGCGGGGGAACCGTTCGATATACGTCAAAGGTACTTGGCCAATGGAAGGTGAGAGTCATATCGCTTAGGCTAACTGCGACCTGCCGCACCAATGCCCATCACGAAGTGACCCTCCAGTTACTGGGTAAAATTTGGTTAATAACAATGCTCTTTGGTGATGCCGTATGAACCATGCATGATTCTCTTATTAGTATCTTATGATGATAATGCCTTTCTTGATTATTCCAAACATACAAGTACCAAAGGTACACCAAGTATGGATGGGTTATGCATGCAACATGGGGATATATATGATCCTAGGTGCACATGGTGCGAAGTGTACACGGAGAATTTTCTACAAGTGTGTGAACATAATCATAAGCATGGGATACACATGGAAAAGGGGGAACATGCAGATATAGGGGGGAACATAAACAAATATAGAATCCATGCAAATAGAGTCAAGCCCTCAAAATACATATATCTCCCCAGCGGAGTCACCACTGTGGCTATCCCTGATCCTCGCCGCGTGGGCGGGCGCGTGAAGGGAAAGGATCCTCGGGTCCCTCGCATCCCTCTCGGGAGCGCTTCGACCGGCGTCATTTGAGATGAGGTGTAAAAATGTAGAGAGATTCAGAGTCATCGGTCTATTTTACTCAAAACAGACAAAAGAAAAAAGGGGAAGCCATCCCGAAGGATAGCATCCAAAAACATACTGGTGCATGCGAAACCAAAATGATTCGAGAAGGGTTCGGAGGCTAAGTTACGAAATGGGAAGGTGTTAGGCACCCATTCCGCCCTTTCGGTCTCTCATGGATATTTGCTATTTTCCTTTATATTTTCCCGTGATATGTGTGCATGTGTATATATAAAGTGGAGATAGGAATCCTCGACTTGTATCATGGAAGAGATAAAGCGAGTCATCCGTAGGAAGGTATAAAAATAATATTAGAAAAATAGGATTTACGCAATTACCCCTACGTTGATCGTTATAATGGAACGATAACGCATATGGAATAATACGTCACTAAGACCAAGTATATATAATATAAGAAAATTGGATTTAGGGAAGATAGAAAATGAGAGAAAAGTGAAAAAAAGGACTCGAGTCTCGGGTTTTATCCCGAGACGCCTACGTAGCCTATAGAGGCATCAAAGTCCACGTAGTTTGCATACAAAATGAGGGGTGGGGTTTATCCCATAAATCCAAATGGGGGATCTCTTATTTGTGAGTGTGTGTGTGTGTAGAAAAAGTATTTTAGTAGTGAGAAAAGTGTGAGAAAAGTATGAGCATCCCTATTTGGAATTTATGAGCAAGCCCTATTTTTCTTGTTTTTTGGATTTTATTTATATGAAAATAAGAGACGTGCAATAATACTAAAAAAAAAGTATATTAGGATGTGTGAGGTGAGATAATAAAAGTGCTAAGTAATAAAATAAGTTATTGCAAATTAAAGAGAATTTGAAGAGAAAGTTGAGAAAGATGGACCTTCTTGGAGACCTTAAGCTTGATATTGAATGTGAGAGAGCAGCCCTTGCACTTGGATGATGATGGAGAGTGGATAATTCACCAAGTTTGATGAAAAGTGGAAGTAAAAAAGGGATTTGGATGTTGAAATCACGCTGCCTTCGAGAGAGGTTTCTGGGATTCGTTGAGAGTGAATTTTATCAGATCTGGGCTCCCCTTGAAAATGAGGTGAAGGCCTCCTTTTATAGGCTCAAGTCACTACCGATCGGCATAGACCTGATCCTGCCTATCGGCACCTGCCGATAGGCAGGGTCTGGAACCTGTCATTTGGCAGTGTGTTTCAGGCCTTTTGTGGAAATCAGCTGTCGAGGGCAAACCGTTGGTCAGAATCGCGCACGGGGTAGACCGTTGGAAAGGTAACTCAGAGACCTTCAAAAGTCCTTTGGACCGCTCCCGGGTTCGGGAGCTGACTTTGGGTCAAATATGGCTCGGAAGCGTTTGTTGGTCCATTAGACGGGGAATCATTCGGACGCAAACGGATCATTTGTCCGCATGGTAAGTCCAAATCGCGCACGGGGTGGACCGTTGGAAAGGTTAGGAGATGTACTTCGACATTCCAAAGAGTTTGACCCAATTTGGGGAGTTAACTTAGGTCAACCGGGCCCTCGAAGCATTCGGTGACCTCTTGGAGTTAAACGGATCGTTCGTCCGCATGGTAAGTCGGAATCACGCACGGGATAGACCGTTGTTAAGGGTATTCAGTGCCCTTAGAAGATTTATTCAACCTCGGTTGAGTTAAAGAGTTGACTTAGGTCAAACAGATCCCGAGAACACCCAGTGGCCTCTAGGTCAAGTTTCGAACGCAAACGGATCGTTCGTCCGCATGGTAAGTCAGAATCGCGCACGGGACAGACCGTTGGAAAGGGTATTCAGTGACCTTCAAGGATTCATTCAGTCGTAGTCGAGATGAAGAGTTTGACGTTTTGATCAAACTGAGCCGGGGAGTGCCCAATGGCTTCTAGGTCAGTACTCGGGACATGACCTGGGTTTGTGGTGATGAAGGGAGGTACTAGGGACCTAAGGAGAGTTGGGGGTAACAGAATGGGGTGTCTATAGGTTCATTACAGAATTGGGAGCTATCGCCCAAGAATTACATGAGAAGAAGAAAACAAATAGATATACAAACAAAACTCATCGGCCCAGGAGAAACCACAGATCCGGAGAAGAGAAAAAATCTCCAGGAAGGCTTGAAGAAGTTTCTTGGCAGGACCGTTGGGCATTGATAGAAACCTCCGACCTTGTTTGCGCCTGTATGCGCTCAATAAGAGGTTCAAGGTCAGCCAACTTGGCTTTCTCGGCCCTCTGATACTCTTGATGTCTTCGTAAGAGCTCCCTCTAGTTGTCCAACTGCTGGCTCTTCAAAGTCTTTAAATGTGCGATGAGCTAGTCAAAACGGAACTCGTTACGACCCAACTCCCTCAGATAGCCCAAGAATTGGTTGAGGAGGGGTCTGGCCACGGTCGTAGTTGGAGTGTTAGCAATTTCAGCAATAACGGTGGCCATTCCTTGAAGCCTATGGCTTATAACTGAGATGTTTGAACGTAGGCAGTCCACCATGATGGTCTCGGGATGATAGCTCACAAGTTGCTCAATGACCAAACGGTGGTTGGCAGGTATTTGGGGAGAACGTTGGAGTACCATCAGGCAGAAGGCGGGAGGAGCCAAGTCGGGCAGAGGAAGCTCACACTCAGGTTTGCTCTCCGCAACAGCACCTGTCATGGAACCTTGATCATTATGGCAAGATTCTTCGAAAATACAGGTTCACGATGTTGCGAGGCAATGGGCGAAGGAACGGGTAAAGAATCCTCCCGAGAAACCTGAGAACAGGTAGGAGAAATAATGAGTTTATGAAAAAAATCTTAACAAGTGTTTTCGTTATTAAGTCACCGTTATAAGTGGAGTTTATGAAAAATCTTAACAAGTGTTTTCGTTGTTAAGTCACCGGTATACGTGGAGTTTATGGAAAAATCTTAATAAGTGTTTTTGTTGTTAAGTCACCGTTATAGGTGGAGTTTATAGAAAAATCTTAACAAGTGTTTTCGTTGTTAAGTCACCGGTATAGGTGGAGTTTATGAAAAAATATTAACCACTGTTATAGGTGGAGTTTATGAAAAATCTTAACAAGTGTTTTCGTTGTTAAGTCACCGGTATAGGTGGAGTTTATGAAAAAATCTTAACAAGTATTTTCGTTGTTAAGTCACTATTATAGGTGGAGTTTATAGAAAAATCTTAACAAGTGTTTTCGTTGTTAAGTCACCGTTATAGGTGGAGTTTATGAAAAAAATATTAACAAGTTTTTTCGTTGTTAAGTCACCATTACAGGTGGAGTTTATTGAACAAACCTTAACAAGGGTTTTCGTGGTTAAGTCACCAATATAGGTGGAATTTATGAAAAAAAAACTTAACAGGTGTTTTCAGTGTTAAGTCCAAACACAGTTGAAATTGGAGAAACTGAGAAATACAGAGAAATTAGAGAAGTACCACAACAGCAGTAAGAGCGAGATTGGGAGGCGGGCTCAATACCTCATCAGCCTCAACGGGGCCCTTGGATGCATAAGCCTCAATGATAGGCACACTCCCCTCGCCAGCATATGGTACTAAGGACAACATGGGTGCATCATCGGAAGGAGATGTTGGACCTTCAAGAGATGCCCCAACGAGAGCAGTAGCACCAACCTGGGGCTGGGAAGGAAAAATTCCACTCAAAGCAAAAGGTGGAGAGAGAGATTTGGAGAAAGCTGCAAATGTAAAGCCAAGTGTTAGACACAAGGAGTAAACACAAGAATATGAGCCAGAAATGCACCTAACTTACCCCCGTTATGGCACCGAAAAGAGGAACCGCAGTAAGGGGTTGTGTCAATACAGGAGGAAGGAGAATGTTAGCTATCAGCGATGCCACCTCCACCTAGAGCAGCACAACATATTAGAAATGATAAACAAGGTAAGGGGATAAATAAATAAAAGATGGGAGACTTGATAAGAAATTTACCAGAGACACACTTTCCTCGACCACAATAAGGGGTAGAGGAACCTCTCGCTCCGAGGGTAATTCAGAGGAGGCTGGAACAGTTGCCTCGGGTTGGTCAGACATCTCAGCAGCACCCGTGGCAGCATCTCTGACCCGATGGGTGGATGAACGACAAGAATAGGTGAGTCCTATTAAGGGAGAACGTGGAAGAACGGCAGTGGGTGAAGGGGCACTACAACGCCCCCTTACGAAACGGCTCACTGGAGGACTGGTCCTCTCTTCTTCAAATCCCTGCACCAAAGTTATCAGGCAATAAGTAAAGGCGCTACCTTAAGAAAAGATAAATGAGAACAAAACTAACACACATACCTCGGATCTAGAGAGAAAAATAGAGGGTATGACCACTGGTGAAGGTGGTAAACAAGAAGCAGCAGAAGGAGTGGGTGATGCAGGTTTCTCACGTGTTTGCTTCTTCTAGAACTTGTGCCCAGTGTTTTCTTCCTTGAGCTGTCGCCCCACCACTTTCAGGCACCCTCGACCTTCTTCTCTTTTTTGCTAGTCGCTCACTGGGATCCACCACGATCATGGGAAACACGCTTGGAGGAGGAACGAAGATAGAGCGCCGTTGGAACTCAGCCTATATTCTGCTGACTTTAGCTTGCACCCGCCTCCTAAGCTACTTTCGGAGACATGGGAGGGGGAATAGAGTCAATAGGGAATACCTCCAATGGAGTTGGCATTTGACCTTGGGCCTTGTACTTCTGGGACTTGGATTTCTTGGCCTTCTTAGCAGGTGGTTGAGAAGGCCCTTCTCTCGTGGCATCTTCAGCCGTAGGGGCAAATGGTTTGGGGGTCGCAACGACCTTGGGTTTGGGCGTGGCAACAGAGGTCATGAGGCAGTACGGGGGAAGTTCACTGGGAGGCTCTTTGGGGGTCTGGCTTAGAGGGAACTCAACCCCAAGCATGGAGTTACCCTCTAAACCCAGTTCAAAAAAAGAGAAGGAAAGGACTGGGGGATAATTAAGGGGGACTGGATGTACTCACGGATCATGGCCAACTACACCAAATGGAACTTAGTGGCAAAAGAAGTGGACACGTCTCCCTTTCTAGTAACACTAGGAAGGTTGACACGCCCATCAATGGTGGATGTCACACCAAGCACCGCGGCTGTAGTGTAGAAAGTGCAGGCTTTAGCAAAGGTAGCCTTTGGTTGTTTATCCTGGAACACAGGTCGAGGGCCCCCATGATCGAACTCGAATTGCCTGCTGTACCTATCAGGGTTATAAGTCTTTGAAGCGCATCCCCATTCAGTGTAGGAGGGGAGAAACCCCGAAGTGAAAAGAAGCACTACGGCTTTTGAGGGATCTTATACAATGGGATTGAGCCTCACCGTTGTGGCTTCAGTGGGAAAGAAGTCCCAACTATGGGCAAAGGTAGGCTCACTATATGGCCTCATCATGAAGGAGTATAAGCGATCAAAAACCTCCATTATCTCCTTTCGACTCTGCTTCTTGTGGAAACATAGGAGGCGTGGGGGCTTGATACCTTCACCTACAGGCAGAGAAACTGACTTCACAGTAATAGCAGGAAAGCGAGTGTAAAGGAAGCCCGTCAGGATAATGGTGTTGTCAAAGTTAGCCAAGTTGTAATGGCCCAGTGATCGTTCCATATCAATATGGATTCGATCCAACCAGGTGTAGAGGGACCCCAAGGTGATAGCGGCTAGAGGAAGGTTGAACCCCCTGGATAAACGGACAGAGATATTTATTAAGTCCCTCCTGGGTTGATCGTTGGTCTTCCCAATTAGGAAGAACCATGAGAGCAACACAAGTAGGTTGGCCGATAATTCGAGAGATGTACCTCTACCTTGGCCCGTTACGATATTAGCGTCCTTCAGAGTGGGAACTTCGAAAAAGTAGTTGATGAGGGGAGTAAATGTAGCCTTATTTGATGAACCAGTGCAACTGCGGCAGATCTGATCCAACTCAGATCGATCAACAGCCTCTTCGGCATCCAGAGCCTCATCATGGTAAGTGAACTCACCCATGGGTTCAAACCCAATGAGTTCACAGACATCCTCTAGCATAACAGTAAACTCCCCCCACGTAGTGAAGAAGGTGTGGGTTATGATGTTCCACCTGGAGACTAACACTTGTAATGCCACATTGTGCTTCGGTCCCCAAACCATAATGCGTGATGAAGCCCAACTTTGGCAAGAGCCGCAGCGTGAGAACTTTGCATATGTGTGTGCTAAGTACGGAAATGAGCTGGCGACCCCCCCAGGTGACTCAAAGTCAATTTGAGAATAGGGGAAGTCACCACGGTCTAAACGAAAAATCTAGAGTCCCCTCTGGGGGTAGGTAGCCCCACTTTGATGAATCTATCTCCTCATCACCCAGCAGTAAAGGGTTAAACTTGGACGAAAAATGACAAGTTCTGTAGGCATCGAAAAACTTATCGTCTTCACCAAAGATAGGCGCCCGGTGATAGAAATGAAGTTGTTCCTGACGAGCAACACTTAGGGCAGCGGCGCTTGAGGCGGCGATAGCGCCAGAGGTGGCAGGTGGCAGGCGTGGTAGTATTGCTTGAAGAAGCCATCGCAAACAACAGAAGTAGGAAAAAGCTCGCTAAAAGAAGAGTTGGGAATGAAGAGGGAGGTGCACAACCACAGGAGGTGGCGTAAAAGAGGAGACAAGGAAGAAACTAGGTAAAAGCTTGGGAGACAATGGAGTTTGAACAGAGTTTCTCTCTCTAAGAAAGCGTGGAGCTTGAAGAAAATAAAGGAAAAGAGAAGGGTTTGAAGTATAAAGAGATGTTTGAAGTTTTTGAAACCTGTCCTTTGAGTTTCTCACCATCGCACGTGCAAAGTTGCCTATAATCATTTCAAATTAACACGTGGCACTTCGGAAAGTGTTCTGACAGTTTAAAAGACAGCGCCACCTCACTTACGAAGCGACGCCTAGGGAACGGAAGGGGTTGCCTTCTCCAGCAAGTTTGAGTTTTGGCGCCAGAATTTTTCTCAGACTTATCCAATAATGCCCAACGAAACAGATGCCCCAACGGTTCAAAAAAAAGCTTCGATGTCCCCTCGTCACAAGTTCAAATGTTGTTCAAATGGTGACTCAGTTACATTGGGGAGACTTTCTTCTTTTTCGAAGATAGCGACGCATTCCAAGGGATAATTTCACTTGCCAAATGTCCAAATGAGTATTTGAGAAGGTTAGTAGGCCTTTCGGGAGAATTTCAAATAATAAATCTAGATCGGTTGAGGCTCAATATGAGTAAAAAGTGGCGATGTCCCTTGGCCCATGCCCCAATAAGTCATGTTGCTTCGGCTTAAGTACATCGGGAAGAATTTTACTTTTTCCAAGTAACTATAAGGCTACAGTTTTAACGAATAGAGGAGGGCAGAATTTTTTCACACAGAGAGGGTTCATCGGATTGAGAAATTTCGTGCATACATTTCTTGCACCAACAAATTTCTCCACAAAGGGGTAAATGTAGAGGGGGCTTGAAGCTCAGCATGGAAGCTTAAGCGAGCCAGCTCAGTATGATAACTTGTATTTTAGCTTGTTGTATTAGCCATATTGTACCTATGTTTATATTGACTGTAAGCTATAACGGTTGTAATCATGTAACGAGAATAATAAAGAGTTTTAGTGTGAGGTCAAACGGTACTCGCGAGAGACCAGGCTTGGCAGGGCCTGGTAGAGCTTTCATGCTCTATCAAATGAACTCACCGTGGGAACTTTAGAGGGACTTGGTTTGGAGGATTGAGAAGTGAGGCACCATTGGGGCATGTCCTGATTATCTTAGATACACCTGGTAAAACACCGAAGTAACCTGACCGTGGAACCTCAGGCGAAGCAGCTTGGAGTTCCATCGGGCATTAAGTTGTGAACCAAACAACCCTCTACTTAATGTCACATCTATTGTAGGTGATGTCACTAGCCAGCTAAACAATGTTAGATCTGCGCTTGAGTAAACCAACGTGGTATTTGGGGCTATCAGGCAGTTGGTCAGCCACCTCTGCGATAACAGCCCCCTGACACACAGTGGTTAGGCAAAAGGCATGTCTTGGCATTTAATGTTTATGACATGGAGGTAACTAGTGCATCAGGCATTTAATGTTGTGACATAAAGTATGAGGGATGTCTTTCATAGTCTTAAATGACTGAGTTGTCTCGGGGATGGTGTGGGGGGCTATTTAAGGACCCCAACCACCTCTTAGGAGAATATGATCTTTTGAGAGTTTAAGGAGTTATTGCTAGAGAGAATACACATGAGAGAGAGTTATTGCAAAACTAGAGAGTTTACTCACTCACCATTGTTATTTATTACGAAGATTTTAGTACTTGATAGGAATTCTTGAGGGTGTTTGGTGTGTCTTTACCTGCCTACCAAGGTGTATCTAGGGTGCTTACTTCTCTCTCGCTCTAGCTAAGTTACTTCTAAGTTCATTACTATTTCCTGAGTTATACACGAGAGATTTGTGAGTTTAAACTAAGTCTTATCTTCATTGAGGTTTGTGTTTGTATGTCCTACTATTAACCTAAGGTCTTAGCTAGTTAACCTATCATCACCATACTTCAAAGGGGTTACGCCTCCATCTATAATCTAAAGTACCCTCTTACAATATTTACCTTACAGTATCAGATCATGCTATGAGCTCCACCTTGGTATGTGAGAAAAAGGGGAGCCAGCATTCGGTCTATTATGCAAGTAAAACTCTTTTAGATGTCGAGCAACAGTACCTACCATAGGAGAAGCTCGCCTTTGCACTGGCAGTAGCCTCGAGAAAACTGAAGCACTATTTTGAGGCCCACTCTATCATCATAGTTACTTCACACCCCCTTAAAGATATACTAAGGAAAGAAGGACACTCAGGACGACTATCGAAATGGTCGATGGAGCTCAGAAGGTTTGATATTCATTTTCAACCGAAGGCTGCTATCAAGGGGCAGGTCCTCGTTGATTTTATTGCTAAATTCACAGGAGAACAGCCCTGTGATCAGCCTGAGACCAGTCATCTGAGATAAGTCCCACATGAGCCAGGCATCTGGAAGTTATATGTCGATGGAGCCTCCAATTCTAAAGGGGAGGGAGTAGGCATCGTGCTAGTTAACCCCGAAAATACGGTGCTCGAGCAAGGAATTAGGATTGGATTTGAAGCCTCCAATAACGAAGCAGAGTATGAAGCATTGATCGCTGGTCTACAGAAGGCACAGTTGCTTGGGGCAAGACACCTTCAAGTTTTTAGCGACTCACAACTGGTATCCAACCAAATAAGTGGTGATTTTAATGCAAAAGGCGAAAGGATGGCAGCCTATCTCGCCACTGCGAAAAGGTTAATGGCTAACTTCGTCCTCATTAATGTTCGGCAGTTTGCCAGGGGACAAAATAGCCATGCTGAGGCCCTAAAAGCTCTAAGCTCAGCGGTTGACTCCGACTTAAGGAGAACAATTCAAATCTATTTCCTTGCACAGTCGAGCATTAACCAAAAAATTGAATCGCCAAATCTCGATCATGTTCTCCATACAGAGAAATATCCCAGCTGGATGGACCCCATAGTAGATTACTTGTAAAGATATGTACTGCCAAGTGATAAGAAGATCGCCCATCAGATAAGAGTCAAATTTGCCCGTTTTCACTTATCTCTTGAGGGCAAACTATACAAAAGATCCTTCACAGGTCCATACCTCCAGTGTGTTCATCCACAGGACGTCGAACAAGTCCTACACGAGCTATATGAAGGAATTTATGGAAGTTATGTAGGAGGAAGGTCACTAGCCTTTCGAGCCATTAAGGAAGGATACCGGTGGCTATACATGCAGAAGGACGTTGGAATTTATGCTCGAAAGTGTGAGAAATGCCAAACGCACGCACTTATGGTCCACCAGCCCGCCAGCGATCTAAAGTCACTCACCAGCCCGTGGCCTTTCACCCTGTGGGGTCTGGACATCGTAGGCCTTCTGCCAACTACTGCCAAAAATTGAAAGTATTTATTGGTCGCCACAGACTACTTCACCAAGTGGATAGAGGCAGAACCACTGGCGAACATCAGAGATGCGGACATGATGAGGTTCATATGGAGAAACATCATTACTCGCTTCGGGATACCCAGGATAATCATCACTGATAACGAAACCCAGTTCGAGAGTGGTATCTTCCAAAGCTTTTGCAGTGACAATGGAATCAGGCACTACTTTAGCTCTGTGGCATACCCTCAGAGCAATGGTCAAGCTGAGGCTTCCAATAAAACAGTGATCGATGAACTAAAGAAGCTCCTAGAGTGAGCAAAGGGAGCATGGGTAGACGAACTACCCCATATCCTCTGGCCTATCGCACCACCCCGAAGCGAGAAACTGGAGAGACACCGTTTGCACTCACATATGGAATGGAGGCAGTTATTCCATTGGAAGATGGCCTCCCTACCATGAGGTCCACGTTGATCGACCAAGGCCAGAACAATGGAACATTGCTCGCTGAACTTGACTTAGCCGACGAATGGAGAGAATTAGCTCTAGTGAAACTAGCAGCCTACCAGCAACAGCTGGCCAAGTAATATAATAGAAAATTTAATCCAAGGACATTCTAGGTTAGGGACTATGTCCTAAGAAAAGTCCTTGACAGCACTGTGAAGCCATCAGATGGTAAGCTAGAATCAGACTGGGAGGGACCATTCAAGGTGATAAGGGATGACCTACAAGGAGCCTATCACTTGGAAACGCTAGAGGGCAGGGAAATACCAAGAGCTTAGAATGCGACCAGCCTGAAGAAATTCTACTTTTAGATTTCTCTTTTCGTGCACCATTAATTTAGGCAAATTTTTATTTTACAAGCTTAATGTTGCTCTCTGTTCGGGATTCTGATTAATCAAATTTGATTGGCCTTGGCATTCTATGAGTGTTGGTTTTCTCAGATATATTTTAGTATATGCATCCTCTCCAATTTACAGGCTTCACTCTTAACAGGCATAATAAAGATCATAGGTTATAGTAAGTTGGTCAACTTACTCCAGCCAAACGATCCTATATCTAGCCCACTACCATTGCACCACATTGGTTAAAGCATTAGCAGGGTTAACATATAATAACCCTCCTCAGGCCTTTGTTACTAGCACAATTGCCTCTTAGTTTGCCCCCGGCAATAAATAAAGCCCTATAGGGGATCCTTAGGCAATTTGGCTAACCCAGGTTGGTTGCCAACATAGTTTGGCTAAAAAAAACCTGCTCGTATGGATTGTCGGCTTACCAGGTATATCCTGAAAGGTAAAGTGGGACATAATGGTACGACTGAAGTGTACTGGACTGGAGGGATATTTATATGACAATTAGTCGTATCTAAGTCATACTTAATCGGCTAGAAGATAACTAGATATGAGACCAGCGAAACCGAAAATGAAATAACACAGGTTTAGTCGACAATTGCCCAAAACATAAATATTTCATTACACCACTCAATTTAAAAACAATTACATGTACCAAGATAAATCAAATCCTAAAGAGGACCAGGTCGCTGGGAAAGATAATTAGCTACCCGTGCTCTTCGACCATCCTCTGGGTGAGGGAAAAATTCCTCTTCGACATCCCCCGAGCTCAGCTCCAGTAGCTATCTTGGGATTGCGTCTATTGGGATCCAGCGATCATCCCTTCTGAATGGATTTTGCTCCAGAGATGAAGGAGTAATCTCATGTCTATACCAAGGGATGGAGTTATTAGGAACCTTTAACTCCCTGAGGGCACTCAACCACCCTCTAATAAAGGAAGGCTCCTCAACCTCCTTTAACCTTTTGGGGGCGTCTGTCCATCCCTGGTCATACCCATCAGCCCACACCTGCCAAGGACCTTTCTTGAATAAGTTCATGAGTACGGTGACATCCCTTTGAATACCAACAACTATCACGTATGCCCTACGAACATCTCCTCACAATTCGGCAATCTCCCTAGCTGAACTACTGTCATTTGGCCTAGCTCGATGCCTAGTTGACGAAGAAGAACCCTGTATGACTCGAGGGGTAATGCTCGGCGCATTCTCCCTGAGGCGTGCGACTTCCCTCCCTAAAGCATCGTTCTCCAATTACATAACTTCTCTAACCTGATTGACCTCAGAGGCATCCAAGAGCTCAGCCTTTAGAGTATCCATTTCTTCTTGAACAGAGGCGCCGACCTCCTTCATCTCTTTAAGTCTATCCTTCAACTTGGCTACAACCTCGGATTGGTCCTTATAATCTTGGTTCCTTGCCCTAAGGGATTTACAAATCTTGATAAAAGCTCGATGAGCTTGGTCTCTTACAATGGAACCAAGTATTTATCCTAAATAAGAGGAGGAAAGAATATAATCATCAAGGTCAATAAACTACAAGACATGAATCAAGCATATTGATATATATCAGAATAAATGCAAGCCAACCCCTTTCATTAAAAATGGCATCAGTCGGGTACAGATACATGGAATAGTAGAGAAGAAGAAGAATAAAAGGGGAAAATACAAGAGCACTCCTAAGAATCTATTATTCGACCACGACTTGATCTGTGGCAACTGGCTTTTTCCCTCTGCTAGCAACAACCCCACTCGGCTCTGCCATAAGGGCTGGGGAATCGGCAACAGGAGTAACACGAGTATCAGAGGAAGGACCGATAGGTTGGCTCACAGATGGGGCATTGTCAACAACGGGTTTGGGTCTAGGGTTATGCTCGTCAAATAGGGGGAATCAGTAGAGATTCCAGCAGCAACCAAGGCTTTATCCCCGCCTTTCTTGAAGTTCGCCCGATAGATGTATTCGATTTGCTTCTCAGGGTCTTCACAGGCCACTTTCTATCCCTCATTATAGTTGTTCTCCCTAGTCGTGGTTGCCTATGCCTCCAAGCTCTCCATCTTTTCGATAAGATTCATGTTCTTGGTGGTAATAGCGAGCTTGACAGCCACTACCAACTCGTATGCCTTACAAAACTCCTGCAGCTCCTTAGTCGCTCCTGCCCTCTCTTTAGAAAATGAGGCCTCAGTTGCCTTAAGATCTTCCTGGGCAGTACTCAGCTCCCCTCGAGATCAACATTCCACCTCGCCAAACCATCGTGATTGCAGCGAAGAACGGAGTAGTGAGACAGAAACTATAAGAAGAAAAAGGTATAAGTCAAGCAATAAAAAGAACTGGATAAATAACAGATGAGAAGAAGAATGTCCTTACCAAAGCAAGCCCCGGATCGACCTTCAGGGCTAACTGGTCTGGACCTATCTTTGAGGACTGCTCCCAGTCCGCTGTCAGTATCACCCTCTTGATCATCATGAGGGAGAGATGGGGGGATACAGCCACAAAAGCCCCCTCAGGTGAAGCATCAACAGGCACCAAGGAAGCCTGTGACTTCTTCGACCTTTCTTCCCCTATTCTTCTCTCTTCTTCTTTCTTCTTCTTATCCTCTTATCTTTTTCTCTCTTCTTCTTTCTTTCTCTCTCTCTCTTCTCTTCTTCCTCTTTAGCTCCTTCTCATGAGCTGTTATCTGAGAACCACTAGCAGTATCCTCAGACTTAGTTTTCTGAATCTTTAGCCTGCTGAACAGTAGGACATCATCATCATCATTATCAAGGATTAAATTATTTCTTCTTATAGGATCCATATCTTCCTCTCTAAAACCCTCTGAACCAGAACTACCAGAGCTTGAACCCTCCTCAGTGGACCTCTATCCAATAAACCCTTCCTCACTGGATTCCTCCTCACAAGTTCCTGCTACATGACTACTATCTCTAGCAGCACCTGATTCTGAGATGCTCTTCCTCGCCTAGATCGATTAGTTGGAGAGAACCTTCATCCTCCTCTTCTTCCTCTGGGATATCAAGATGAGGAATGGAGTCAATTGGATGGGCGATGAAGCTGGAGGTAGTATTCATGTACTCCAATAAGAAAACTGTCGACCTGGGATGTTCACCTTTTGTAATAGGGTCCTTAATATTCCAGACCTTAAGCAACTCAGCAGCACGGATCTCATGGAGAGCGGGCTCCTGGTTCTTGGACTTCGCTGTAAAAAATAAGGAGAACATTAAAGGAAAAATACATTATAGTAGTAATAAAAGGACAGAGAAGATTGAACAATAACCTATGTACTCCTCCCCATAAATAGGAACCCGAGGTCCAATGTACCTCGCCCCCCCTACCTGAGTACGGAACTACCAGTTTCTATCAATAAACCCTTTAGACCAATAGTCCTTATGGGAATTAGGTAGATTAACCACTAACACCCTATCTAAACTTCTCGCAAGTAGAGAAGGCCAGAGTTGGTACGAGAAAAGGAGTAACAATAACATATTTCAACCAAGCCCAACTTAGTGCCATATAGTTGATTTATCCTATGGACACCATTAACAATCTTTCAAATATTCGGAGAACATTGGGCTAGGACTATATTGAAATATTAAAAAAATGTAAAAAGAGACGATTTGGAGGAAAAGTTAAACCCCCTTAGGACAATAAGAGAACGTGAATTCAATGGTCATCCTCAACATCACGAACATTGCGAGAAACAGGGGTACACTCAATGTCTACCACCCTAGGGATGTTATAATATTTTCTAAATTCTATCAAGGATCTTTTGTCTATCCTTGCCATGAGAAAAACCCTAGCTACAGTAAAATAAAAAATGACGAAACAAAATACACAAAAAAGGGAAGATTGATAATTTACAGGGAAAATAATGGAGCTTGTAACAATGGAAACCACGAGCAAATGAAGGCGATTGAAGCAAAAGATAGCTTAAAATATATGAAGAATGAACTTGATAGCAAAAGGAAGCTAGAGAGTAAGAGACAGTTTGAGAATAAGAGAAAACGCATATTAGAAGTGGCGAGACGAACCGTCTGAGTACCTCGGTTTAAACTCTTAATGATATTGCACAAGAATCGAAGAAAATTTACCGCCTGAATCTCCTGTAAAGAGACATTTCACACCCCAATTTTGTTACAATTCACAACAGTGCCATCAGGAAAGAACCGGAATCAATGTTTAAATTTTTTTATCCCAAGTTATAGCCCTAAAATTTTAAGGACAATTGTGGGTACCTTCTTTATCATTTACGCCCATGAGAGTAGCCGGATAAAGCCCAACTAAAAATAAAAGATGCCCGACCCAAATTATGGGATGTTCTAAATAATGAATTGAGGATTTGACCAATTATATCCCCAAAAATCTCGGAGGAGATATTCAGAGGATAGTGAGCTAGCGGGGCAGTTATCAGTGCCCCTCTCTCTTTTATAAAATATATATTGTACCCCTGGCCCGGGGGAAAGGGCATACATAAAAATCTCTCTTAAGAGTTACTTAATATAACAGTAGAACTCTCCATGGACGTGGGCAATTTTTCGAACCATGTACATCTTTGTGTTGTTTGATTGTGATCTTTGTTGTTCTTCTTTTCCTGGTGATTGTCTTTCATTATTATTTTGTGTCGAGATATTTGTCACCGCAGTTAACATGTCAAAGACAAAAACAATAATTTTAATGAGAAGAAGTGATTGTGCACTTGATTTTTATCACTATTGAGGAAGTGCTTGTATTTATCAAGTGGTTTAGGTATCGCTCATTTAATTCATCTAAAAGTGATTACTCATGGACTCTTTATTGGCCATGCCTGCCTGTGCTTCCCTTTATGAATAATGAGGGGCTGTTTGAGCACTTAGTTTCCTTTACTACTAAGGGAATGGTCGTATGTACTTCAAGTGATTGAGAGGTTTCCCGTGCAACTTTCTTAGCACGTTGGTGCTTACTCGCGCATCCTTGATGTAACTGAGAGGTTACTCATCTACCCATCTACACTCATAAACAATACTTTAAACAAACAATGACAATAGAGATAATGACCTGTCGACCACGAACAAAGGATGCTAGAGTCAAAGGATCCTATATAGGAACAACCATGACCATATATAACTCATGAACTAGTGTCTCATTTGTAAGAGTATAATTTTACTCATGTTGCCCGCATCATTTGAATTGTGTTATTCCGGTTACAAAATATAATTTGGTTTTTGTCCTTAAGGTGGTTTTGGTAAAATGTCACATTTAGAAAGCTTCATTAACCTTATTTGGAAACATTCATGATCATGATTGTTGGATTTCCACATGAGTTAAGGTAAAAGAACTTTAAATAGGCTTTAACACATATTGAAATTATTTTTTTTAAATGAAATTTGATTTGTGTGAATATTTGTTGGTTTGGTTTTGGTATTGGGTTTCATATAGAAAAATATACTTTAAAATCTATTTCCATAAGTATGTCATATGAAGTTTTGAGCAAGCGTCAAACTTTCATAGCTTTTTATTGCCCTAACCAAAGTCTTGGGACTTTTGCTAACCACTCGCCTCAACAAATCACGACATTGCTTCAACAAAGGCCTGAGTTCGTTCATCGAGGGATCAATTATAGTTTTTCACCCCAAACATGTTGTTGTCCTCGTGACTTCCACCATTGACTACTCGCCTCAAAAAAAGTAGAGTGTTCGCTTATGCAAAGATGCATCATTGATTGCAAATTCTATTTAATAAAGTAGATATTTGTTAAATATCTCATGAGAAAGTGTGAAGAGTTTCTTAGTATCCAAATCTTCTCTAACTCGAGTGTTTTGATCTTTCTTGTGATGTTATCCTCCCTACTTATCTTAGGCTTGTCTTCCAAACATGGATGAACTTGATATATAGAGAGAGAATATATCATAATACATATCTTTATCAAAACTCTAAAGACGAAAACTTTAAGAAATTTTTATAGATAAAATACACTTAATCAAATAGGAAAGTTTTTAAAAGATTTATTTTTTAAATTAAATATTATAAAGAGCTAAACCATAGTTTTTTCCCCTCTCATTTCTCTTCTTATTTTTGAGGTGATTGATTTCAAAGTAATATAACAAGTCCTACTGAATGCTAAAAAAATTTCTTAGACAAGTATACTTGTTGCCTTGTTCTTGAGAGACTTGTATGAATATCTTAAAAAATATTATGAGGTTTGAATAAGCTAAAATTTTAAACACTTTTAAAACCTTTAGGATAACTCATATCCTAAAATTTGGTAATCCCGGCATTGATGTGAAAGAGTGGAGAGTATAGCGTTCTACAGCTATTATCGCTCTCTCTAGAGAATATAGTGTGAAAGAGTGGATAGTCAGTTAACATATTGTATGATTCAAAGTCGTGATTTTCTATTTGCAAAACTATACATATACCTAAGTTGTTGTTTTTTAACCTAAAAAGGAACTGACAAAATTATCACTTATATTACAACAATAATTTTAATTAGGTATTTCACTCTGTTTTGGCCTCGAGCTCATTTCATTCTTAATTGGAATTGGACCGGTAACTCATTTAAATAGGTTTAATCACCTTGAAGTTGATCCAATGTGAATTTTATGGAGTTAAGTATGTCTAACAGTATTAGTGGCTAGATTAATGTACATAATACTCGTGCATTTACCAAACTTATAACTCAGTCCGAAATTCGTGTCCGTAATAAAAATAAAAAAATAATTCAAAATTCATCCAACGTTCGACCTAAGGCCAAATTTCTCTATGTGAATCAAGTATGGATTATGAAGGACAGTAGGAAAAGTATACATATAGGTATAAAAAGGGATCCTAAATCAGTTCCTCAACCTCTACTAGAAAGAGTGATTTCTCGACGCTTTTAGAACTTATAGAACTCTTATCTCATTCCTCATCTCAAATTATTCCAAATGTTGTATGTAATTATCAACCTTGAATATTTATTTTTAGATGCAAGTGTCGATCATGTACTTGTAGGTAAACTGGATCATGTATCAAGATTAAATCATAAACTCGTGCATATAATATTTTTATAATGGTTCATTTATGCCTATATACTCCCGAGATGGAAATTTAAAGATTTGAAGTATTAAAATTCTTAAGATTGGTCAATATGGAGCGTATGTAATGAACTCGATGCACTTGATACCGCACAACATTCTTAAGCACTCTTTAATCGAAAGATTAAATAAATCAATTTGATTAATGCTTTATGGTTTTCAAATTAATTGTGATTTAAAAAAAGAGTGTCATTTTTATGTCTTGTGCATTTGAGAAGTTTCTTTATGGTTACAGTTGAAAAGAAAATTTCAAAGACCCCTTATATCAATTTCTGCTACCTTCTTTATCTTAAACGACTAAGTCACAAAGACATATACTCCTATCTTTTTTCATTATTAGTCCGTACATCTCCTTATCTACACAACTTATTACCACCACAAATTATCATCATCCTTATATATATAAAGCTAATACCTACGATTAACAATAAAAAAAGGCGTGTGACCTCTCTCTTAATTCCTATAGGCAGCACACACACCATACATATACACTCAATCAAACCAAGTGGGTGTTATAACCTCTTGAACCATCCTATGTGTTAATAGACACTTGAAATTTTACCTGCTTACATGCACACGTGTACGATATATGCGCGCACACACACACAATAGTTTATAATTTGACATAAATACAACACCGCTAAAAAAAGTTGCACATACATTTAAATTATTTTTCTATAAAATACATCTTATCCCAAATATTTTCCTTATTATAAAGTGCCCCTTTTAAATTGCAACATTTTATGAAACATATTTATAACTTGTGCACACTAATTATTTATTAAGTCATAATTAATGTAAATTCCGCGTGAGACCTTAATATCCTATTTTCATGCGACCCCATGCAAATACCTTGCAATGTCGTACTCATTCATGCGACATATTTTACATTCATAATATTCATGCAAATCCATGCAACTAATCATTTCACACAATATTACGTGAAAATGCCGAATTAAACCACATAATATTTAGTTAAAGGTTAGGGGTATTACAATCACAATATGGCGAGGGGTGAGGCCAAATGGATCCTCACTTTTAAAGGGTATCATGATCTTAATGCTTTCAGTTGTATTATACTTAGTAATAAAATCCCTGGAGTCATTTTCAATGGACATCTTATATTTTATCAAAGTCTTTTCCATTACGAGTTCAAAGAAAAAGTATTTATAAAAGATGAATTTTTGTAGGGTTGCAGAGAGCTCTCAAACTTGGAAATGGCAAAAGAAGAGAGAAGTACACTACACCAAAAATCTTATTTTGTAACGGATTTTTTTTCTATTTGTAACGGATTTTATCCATTAAAAATTTGTAATGGTTAAAAACCTTTGCAAATCGAATATAAGTGTTAGAATATATGAGTAATTATTGTAATATATCATTAAAAGAAAAAAAAGCATAGTGAAGCCGGGCGGGATCTATTCCTCCCAAATCCCCAAACCTATCAACCCACTCGCGTTGCCTCCTTCACCCACGACCTCTCTACCTCTCGTTTGCACGATCCATTTTCCACCGCCTGCGCCACTCAATCGTCGATCTCCATTCACTATGTTTCCTCCCCTCACGAAGAAAATGTTCCTCTCCATCGCCTGTTGCCATTTTCCACCACTCGTTCTTCTTTCTCCGTCGCCCTTCTTCGTTCTCGTTCTCTGTCATCGCGTGTTGCCATTCTCAGGTACCATTTTTTTATGAAATGTAAATTTAAATAGAAAGGCAATAGACCAATATGTACAAACAACTTCATACAACCATTGCTTACAAAACATTATTTTGTAAGTTTAGTATATATATTCTTATCAATAATTATTAGTCATGATGTTGCTTATGATTACTTTGGTTCCAATCCTTGTAAAGAAACCTAAATACTTTGTTCAAAACTAGTTTATGAACAACCCCATCTGAAATTTCATAATTCAGGGTATGGACAAGCTCAGACCATATCATATTTTATACTTTTTTTTGTTCTTCATGTCTTAACCAATTGATGCATTTCACTCGGTACAAGTTCATAAATTACATGAAAAATATGGGGATATTCCCCAATTCCAGCTAGTTAGTATAAAATTTAAATATTGAATGCTTAACTACTCTGTAAAAACTTATACACATTCTGAAGTTTTGAATAATTTTGAAGTTAGGGAGAGAAAATTGTGATGTAAATGTACTACTGGAGTTCAAATGATATTTATTTAGGGGTGTTCTTATCCTATATTTTCTTGATTTGCAACAGGCATTGGTTATATCATTTTATTTGGAGAACTTATGGTGTTAGGTTTGATTACTATTAAGGGAGATTTTCTTGATTACATCTATTCCGAATTAGTAAATATATTGATGCTTTTCTATCCAGTAGAGAAGGATTTTTTTTTATTGCTTGTTGTTTTTTGTTCCATTTGTATCTATATAAAATAGCTCGAGGACTACTCGTCGTATATCTTTTATTCTGATCTTTTATATTAATGAAATCCTTGTACGTTTCATAAAAAAAATTATGGTGTACATATTTTTTTTATATCCGTCTTAATCTCGATAATTACCTCTTATTGCCTAATAACTTTCAATTTATGAGCCAAAATTGTTTTTCCAGTTATCTATTTTCTTTCGTTATTTCAGCATATTCTCTATATTTTTGTTATTATTCTGCTATTATTATACTTTATTTTATCTTCTTGACCCATAGTATCTAAACTGCTTCCTTTGTTATGTTTCTCTATATAGTGATATTAATAACTGCTATTGCTGAGTAGGTCGGTTATGGGTCCAGAAACATCATCTTTCTCTATGATTTCTCTCATTGTACTGTTATCTTGGTCGAGGTTTGATTCCTCTTCCATATATATTATTCTAAAGAATAATATATATATAAGGAAACGAAGTTATGATTATACGATTCAGAGTAAGAAATGTTAACCATTGGGATACACATCTTAAGTTTTATGGTAAATCAAAAGGAACTTCATAAATGATCACGTTAGTTGCAAATAGAAATCATGATGAATTATGTGTTTTAGTTACTTGATATGATGAATATGCTCAAATTTTCTTTTTATTCCTCAAAAGTATGTTTAGAATTTAGAAATAATGAATTTAGCATAAGTCGTGGTATAATTAGTTGTCATAAATAGACACCAACCATTATTGTAGACTACAGTTGTAACTTATTGTTAATTTGTGTTTTATCTTATTTTAAAGAATGTCACGACCGATTAACAAAAACTGAATGATCGAAAAGAGCAAATGCAGTATGTTGTATTTAATGGGGATTGAAGATTTTATTAAATTTGCAGAAGAGAACAATGATCAAGACAACGATACCTTGTCCATGTTCAAAGTGTCGTAATAAATTGCATCTAAAATCGAAAGAAATAGAGAGATATTTATGGGGGGAACAGTATGCATCAATTGTATACTGTATGATTTTTTCAGGGTGAAAATACATCCGTGAACACTATTGATCCCCCACCGGTAAAACAAGTTGAGGAGAACATAGTAAAAGAAGACATCGAGGAATAAGGTGTTGGGGTGGAAAATCTTAGTGATGTTTGTTACAGAATGAATGAGGAACCTTATGTAGATGTTGAATGGGGTCACTTGGGAGTTTCCAAAGGAGATCATGTCAAAAATGATAAGTACAATGAACATAAGAGATTATAAATTGAGAAATTATATCCTTCATGCGGGGTCCTGAAATAACTTTTTCTTCAATTGTAGAACTTCACAACTTAAAAAAGTAATTTGGTTGGTAAGGAAGTAGTGTCACAAAACTCTTGTCTATCTTACAAAAGTAGCTCCCAAAAGGTAATACACTACCAGGGAGTATGATGAAAGACTTGGGTATGAAGGCCAATTACATTCATGCATGCATCAATAACTGTGTCTTATATTGGAAGGAGAATGAATATATGGATGAATGTCCCCCAATGTGGAGAATCAAGGTATTCAGTTACTACGAGGAAAGGGGGAACGATTTTGAAAGAACCTAATAAGGTGTTAAGACATTTCCCTCTGATTCCATGGTTGATGAGATTTTATACTATTCCGTGGATAACTCGAGAAATGACATGGCACCATAGGGCAACCACTTCATGGGATTACCAGCGACATCCATGTGATTCATCCCAATGGAGAAGTTTCAAATAAAAATGGCCTGAATTTGCTAAATAAGGGCGTAATGTTGGCTCTTAATAGCAACCAATGGGTTTAATCCTCGTGGCATTCAGTCTACCAGTTATAGTTTTTGGCCTATTATCATGGTGTCGAATAATCTTTCACCTTCATTGTGCATGAAGAGCGAGTTTCAAATGTTGTCTTTATTAATACCTGGTCCGAATGCACCGGGTCAAGACATTGATGTTTTTCTTCATCCATTAGTTGATGAGTTAAAGGAATTATGGGAAGTAGATGTTTCGATTTATGACATGTATGAGATGCAACCTTTTACATTAAAAGATATGTTAATGTGGGGGATTCATGATTTCCCTGCATATGAGAATTTATCTGGGTGTGTTACACATGGTTATAAAGCTTGACCTATTTGTGGGGACGATACTTCACCCATCCGACTGACGCACAGTAGAAATATAGTTTATACAAACTTTCGTATTTTTCTTGAAATGGATCACCCTTTTAAAAAATGTGGGAGTTTGAGGCTTAGAACAACATAGTATAAACCTCCTCTACGTCAGTTGAATGGGGACGCACTTTTAAAGAAGTTACGTTGCATCGAGTATACACTAGGAAAGTCTCCAAAAGTTTCCAGTAAGAAGCCAAAGATGGGTGATGCAAATGAAAATTGTAATGTTAAAGTTAAGGAGGCATGGTATAAAATGTCAATTTTATTTTACTTAGAATATTGGAGTACTCATAAAATTTGACATGTTCTTGATGTGATGTACTTCGAGAAGAATGTTGCAGAGCATTTAATAAGTACAATCCTCGATGATAAAATGAAAACTAAAGATACAATAAATGCGCAGAAGGATATGAAAGACTTGGGAATACATAGTGGTCAATGGATGCAAGAAGATGACCAAACTGGGAAAGGGATGAAACCGAAAGCATCATTTATATTGGATAAAGAAGAGAAACAATAGTTTGTCAAATTTTGAAAGACTTAAAGCTACCTTCCAGCTTTTCGTCCAACCTGAGCAATATTGTCACCCTTAACCCACCTATTTTTCACTCGGTGAAGTCACATGACTATCACGTTATTATGGAGTATTTATTGCCCGTATTACTTCAGCATGCATTTTCGAAATACAAAGATTTGCAAAGAGCTATTCAGCAATTGATTTTATTTTTCAATATATTGTGCTCAAAAATCTTAATTCACGCGGATATGCAAAGGGCCAAGTTCATGGTTGCAGAGGCATTGTGTGTGTTAGAGAAACACTTTTCGCCGGCATTTTTTATATTAGTACCCACCTTACTATTCATTTAATCGATGAAGCATTGACTTGTGATCCTACAGGAACACATTGGATGTATCCGTTTGAACGGTATATTCTTTATTAATTTTTATTTTGACACAAACACAAACACAAACACAAGCATATACATATACATAATTTTTAATAAATATGTCACATATACTTTTTTCTTATTCACACGAATAGGAAGATACAGGATTTTAAAGATATACCTAGCAATAAGCGATATATTAAAGGTTCAATTGCGGAGTCCTATGTTGTTGCTAAATCTGTTAGGTATTGCATGGAGCATATGCCTAATTCTCTTGACATAAACCACAAACGTACTCATGAAGCATTTCTAGATGAAGATGGAGAGTTTTATGACGAAGGACCGTTGTTGGATGATAAGATTATGATGTGGGAACCTAAACAGTCTCAAAAAATATGCCGATGGGTCCTATTTCGACTTGACGTTGATGGTCTTGAAGAATTCTACTAGTTTGAGAAATTTAATAAGTATTTATCTAAATTCACATTTAAATACTAATACACGAGCTTATGTGAATAAATTTCAGTGAGTATAAAACTGTGGGTACCCGGATTTGCCATCATGGGCCCAGACAAGTAGCTTAATAAAAACGGTCCAAAGTCTGGGCCCCTCGCACCTCAACTAAATTTAGTTATGACTTAGTCCTCTCCTGAAATCTCGTATGGAGATATTCCAGGAGAGAAAGAAGGACATGGGGGAGTCCAACTCCCCCACTCCCCGAAGATAAACATATATATAACAAACTCTAACCCTGGGGCAAAAGGCACGCACTGTATTCTCTGTAAAATGCTCCCCGGAGTATATAGAAATAATACTGACTGCACCACCGTGGACGTAGGCATTCTTCCGGAACCACGTACATACTACGTTGTGTGATTGACATTTTACGTTCTTTAATTCCTCTGGTGATTGCGATTTTTTTATTTATTTGTGTTGAATATAATTGTCACCACAATTGGCGTCGTCTGTGGGAAACATTTGTCTTCCTTGAGAAAGCCCTCACCAACAAACAAGGTAGAATGCCTGGTCACAGTAGCAAGCAGGAGATATCCAAGAATAACCTCCTCCTCACAGGACCAGATCTGAAGTTCGGCGTTCAGATCAGAGGGCTCGCCCAGAGAGGCCAGCCTCAGAGGAAAGCCAAGGACCAGCAAAGTCCACACAAATCTCTAGATTGATCGATGCCTATGAGACGAGGCTCCAAGATCAGAGGGAGTCCGCTCGCAAGAAAGAGGCTGAGAATGCTCACCTCAAAAGGAAATTAGAAAGGATGGATAAAGAGCTCCATCGCAGCACTAGGCGACGTCCATACCGCACTCCTAGCCCTCAGGCGGGTAAATATCGCAGCCGAGGAAGGAGCCCTAGACGTGGATCCCAGAAGAGTGAGAAGCACGAGTCAAGTGGCGACTCGCTCGAGCACCAGCGACCGACTCGCCGTCACAGGAGCCCAGCTCACAGGAATGAGAACATACGAAATTTGGTCCGAAGGGAGATGGACCAACACCTAGCACATCGCGGTGAAAAATCGACCAGGGAGCTTGCTAGATGAGATCTCAAGACCCAGATGAAATCCCCTTTCTCAAGGGAGATAGAAGAAGAGGAAGCCCCCAAGAAATTTTCTATTCTGAGATTCAATATCTATGACAGAAAAACTGACCCTATTGATCACGTTAGGCAGTATAGGCAAGCCATGAATCTCTGGAACCACCGACATGCACTAATGTGTCGAATTTTCCCCTCGAGTCTGCATGATGTGGTGCATAAATGGTTCGAGAGGCTCCCTCACAGGTCTATCAGGAATTTTGAGTCCCTGGTTGAGCTCTTCATGGCCCACTTCATTACTAGTAGCTCCCATCCCAAAAGGATGGATGCTTTACTAATAATGAAAAAGACGCCTAAGGAGAGCCTCAGGGACTACGCGAAGAGGTACTGGGAGTAATTCAACGAGGTTGAGGACTGCTTAGAGAATGTAGTAGTAGCATCTTTCAAGATTATTTTACCCAGCTCTTGCCTTCTGCACTAATACCTAACGAAGAAGGAGGCCACGACCATCGATGACTTGATGGCTCGCATCGAGAAGTACGCCAAAGTGGAGGATGTGACCCGCCTCAGTACAGGGGATAACGGTCGAATTAAGCTCGCTGCAAGAGGCAACCACAAAGCTGAGAACTAGAAGAAATGAGGCAAGTATGGGGACAAGAATGGCTCCAATAATAGAGGCAAGAACGATGTTTCGAAAGCATTTCAGACAGTCAACACTATTTTCAAAGAACAAATCTATAAGATTTTGGCAAAGATCAGAGATGAGCCATTTATTAAGTGGCCCAAAAGGATGGGAGGAGATCACTCAAAGAGAAATAACGCGCTGAGATGCACTTTTCATAAAGAGAGAGGACATAAGACTGAGCACTATAAAGCTCTTAAGTCACATCTCGAAGAACTGGCCCAGTCCGGGCACCTGAATGAGTTTGTGTAGAAGAAGGCAGAGAAAGTCACTGTCAATGGAGAATCAAGACCTGACAATGTACTCGAGGACGATGATGGCCATGAATTCGCAGTAATTAATGGGGAATCTGATATGACGCATATTTAGGGAAATTCGGCTCGGATGGAAGTAAAAAAGCTTATAGTAGTGATGCAATCTTTTCATATCGATCCAGCAAAGACTAATCATGAAAGCATCTCCGAGCAGATGACATCGACTATAGAAAACATATCGTGTTCACAGATGAAGATCTGGTGAGAATGAGAACCCCACATCATGATGCCTTGATCATTATGCTCAGGATAGCCAACTACGATGTCGACAAGTTGTTCGTCGACCAAGGAAGCTCATCCGAGGTAATGTATCTCGATATGTTCAGAAAATTAAAGTTGAGCATCGCTGACTGAAGGAATCCATTGTCCCTCTAGTTGGCTTCGCTGGAAAAGTGACTATTCTATTGGGAAAGATCGTGCTGCCAGTAAGGGCAAGAAATTTTTCCAATATGATTGAGTTTCTGGTAGTCGACATTGACTCGCCATACCAAGTTATCCTCGGCAGAGGGTGGCTACATGCGATGAAGGCAGTCTCCTCGACCTACCCTCAGAAACTCAAATATGTGACCGAGCGAGGAGAATTAGAGATCCATGGCGATCAAGCGATGGCAATAAGGTGCTTCATAGCGGCCAACCTCCCAAGACCAGAGAAGAAGGTCAAAAAGCCCAAAGAG
The DNA here is from genome assembly GCA_949130495.1 of Sambucus nigra. NCBI lineage: Eukaryota > Viridiplantae > Streptophyta > Magnoliopsida > Dipsacales > Adoxaceae > Sambucus > Sambucus nigra. The sequence continues at coordinate 121,174,146 of OX422208.1, forward strand.
AAGGTTGAGGAACAAGAAGGTCTGATACCTTGAAAATAGCAGTTAAAGTACGGAAGACCCGGAGTGGAAGAGACCAGGCTCCTCCCCTCTGAATGGGTCATCAAAAACCTGGAAGAAGTTACAACTGGTGGTAGCGAGAAAGACAGGATATTCTTGATTAGAGCTTCTCTTACAGATCAAGAAAAGAAGGAATTGATGATTCTGTTGAGAAGCAACGTAGACGTTTTCACGTGGGAACCATATGAGCTGCCTGGAATTGATCCCAGTGTGGTTTTTCATCGGTGGCACGTCGACCTCACTTTCAAACCTACCCGCAGAAGGCACGGCGAACTGCGCTTGAGAAGGCCAAAGTCTTAGAAAAAGAAATTGAAAAACTGTTGGATGCAGGATCCATACGGGAGGTTCGATTCCCTAAATGGTTATCCAACCCAGTAGTAGTTCCGAAGAGTAATGGGAAACGAAGAGTCTGCATTGACTTCATTGACCTTAATAGGGTATGCCCTAAGGACAGTTTCCTTCTCCCAAAAATCGACCAATTGGTGGATGCCACAACAGCTCACGAAAAAATGAGTTTTTTGGATGCATATTCAGGGTATCATCAGATCCCTCTGTATGCACCAGACCAGGACAAGACAATATTCATCACCACCGTCGAATTATACTGTTACAAAATCATGCCCTTCGGGCTAAAAAATACAGGGGCAACCTACCAGCGGCTAGTCACCAAGATGTTCAAATACCAAATGGGAGACACCATGGAAGTCTACATCGACGATATGCTCGTCAAGAGCAGGAACAAAGAAGACCACCTCTCAGACCTATCAAGAACCTTCGAAATCCTCAGGAAATACCGAATGAAGCTCAGTGCGAGAAAGTGTTCTTTTGGTGTCCAGACAAGAAAGTTTCTTGGGTACTTGGTCAGTAAGAGAGGCATTGAGGCTAATCCGGATCAGATCGATGCAATTAACAGGGCAAAAGATCACCGATATGCTCGCTGCCTTGAACCGTTTCATCTCGATGTCCTCTGAGAAGTGCAAACCATTCTTCCAGCTCTTGAAGGGAAACAAGACAGTAAATGGAATCAAGATTGTTCGCAAGTATTGGACAAGCTCAAGGCTTACCTTAGCTCACCACCCCTGCTCGTCATACCTTAAGAAAGAGATTCCTTATACTTATACCTCGTCGTTTCCAGCCACGCCGTCAGTTCTGCACTGGTGTGCCAAAAAGCAGGAATCCAACACCCCGTTTATTACGCGAGCAAGACCTTATTAGACGCTGAGCAGCGGTACCTACCACTAGAGAAGCTCCCATTTGCACTTATAGTAGATTCGAGGAAGTTGAAGCACTACTTTGAAGCTCACACTATCGTCATCCTTACTTCACACCCCCTTAAAGCAGTCATGCAGAAAGCGGATTTATTGGGTAGACTGACTAAATAGTCAATCGAGCTTGGATGATTTGACATCCAATTTCAACCAAGGAATGCAATCAAAGGGCAAGTCCTTGCTGATTTCATAGCCGAGTTCACAGGCGAGCAGCCTCTCGACTAACTTCAACCCATGATGCAAAGAGAGAATCATGCAACAGAGGGAGTTTGGCGATTATTTATTGATGGAGCCTCCAACTCAAAGGGGGTAGGAGTAGGCATTGTGCTTGTTACTCCAGAAGATACAATCCTCGAACAGGGAATCATGCTTGGATTCGAAGCCTCCAACAATGAGGCAGAGTATGAGGCTTTGATAATCGACCTCCAGAAGGCACAGACGTTGGGGGCAAATAAGTTATAGGTGTTCGACGACTCATAATTGGTCTCCAATCAGATAAGTGGTGACTACAACGCAAAAGATGAAAGAATGGCAGCCTACCTTACCTTGGCAAATGAGTTAATGTCCAGTTTTAAGAAAGTCAATGTCTAATAATTTCCTAGAGGACAAAATAGCCATGCCGACGCCCTGGTAGCCCTAAGTTCAGCAATCGATTCCGACTTGAAGAGGATGATCCCCATCGACTTCCTCGCTCATCCGAGCATCAACCAGAGTGATGAGTCGTCAAACCTAGAACACATGCTCCAGATTGAGTCAGCGCCCAGTTGGATGGACCCTCTGAGGGACTATTTGAAAGATGGTACACTTCCAGACGATAAAATGTCTGCTCATTAGATAAGAGTCAAAGCTGCTCACTTTCACTTATCTCCTGTGGGAAAATAATACAAAAGATCATTCATCGGCCCTTACCTTCAATGTGTCCACTCGAAGGACGTCGAGTAAGTTTTAAACGAGCTTCAAGAAGGAATCTGTGGAAGTTATATTGGAGGAAGGTCACTAACTTTTCGAGCAATGAAAGAAGGCTACTGGTGGCCATATATGCAAAAAGATTCTGCAGTATACGCTCGCAAATGGGAAAAATGCCAACTACATGCTCCTATGGTTCACCAACCTGCCAGCGACCTAAAATCACTCACCAGCCCCTGGCCTTTCGCCCAATGGGGAATGGACATCATAGGCCCACTTCCTACTACCGCCGATAACCGCAAGTATATGTTGGTCGCAACGGATTACTTCACCAAATGGATCGAAGCAGAGCCACTGGCAAACATCCGAGATGCAGATATAAATGGGATTCATATGGAAAAATATAATTACCCATTTTGGAATCCCCATAACCATCATCACTGACAACGGAATATAGTTCGAGAGTGGCCATTTCCAAAACTTCTGCAATAAACACGGAATCAGGCACTATTTCAGCTCGGTGGCATACCCCCAGAGCAACGATCAAGTCGAGGCTTCCAATAAAACAGTGATCGATGGGCTGAAGAAACGACTAGAGCGAGTCAAAGGTGCATGGGTGAGTGAGCTGTCGCATATTTTATGGGCTTACCGTACTACCCCACGGTGAGCAACCGGGAAAACCCCATTCTCACTAATGTACGGAATGGAAGCAATCACCCCCTTGGAAGCTGGTCTATCAACGATGAGAACCACCCTTGTCGACCAAGTCCAGAACGATGCAGCATTACTCGCTGAACTTGACCTAGCCGACGAACGCAGAGAACTAGCCCTAGTAAGGCTGGCGAGCTATCAACAACAGCTCGCAAAAAAATATAACAAAAGCGTCAACCCGAGGGCATTCCAAATAGAAAAGAAAGAAAAAGAGGAACATAAAGGTATACCACAGGTCGAAGGACCTCCTCTGTCAAACCCAACTCCTCCGGATCCATCGCATGAGGACGGTGCAACATAGGCACCATCCCTCCATCATCCCGCCGAATGTTGTACGAGGGGGTATGCAACTGCACAAAAGGAACCTATGAAGTCGCCCCCACCGCAGATGCCGACGGACCACAGCCACTGTGGGAAGATCCCACCGCCCGACTCGAACTCGCAGGAGGGAAAGGCAGGGCATCATATATGCTGGGCGCCATCAACCATCTCGTCACAAAGTTCATATAGTCATATAGCGGAGCCGTATCTGTGTACAACAAGTAGGACTCGCCGATCATCGCCGCGATCCTCTCATCCTCCGACAGCAGTCACTCTCACCTCATAGATGTAGGAGGCTGCGCAGGTGGCACCACCACCTCCTCCTCAGCAATCTGACGAACTACCCTCTCCCCGAGATACCAATAATGACCGAACTCATGCGCCAGCAAACGCCTCATCCGCGCGTTCACCCCAGTCGCCCCCACATCCTGAATGGATGTTCCCCAGGGATAAAAGGTCACCTGAAAATCTCCAAGCAGGCATAAATCAATACAAGATCAGAAGGTGCAAAAACCAAGACTGAAATGGAAAGAGCCTTATCCCACCACTGGTCAGGTCATTCAAGACCTGACGCACCGCATCCAGAGAGAGAGATCCCTTCGACTACCGATTGGCCTTACGCCATCGATACAATCGACATAAGTCCCCAACAGTGTGATACTTCAAAGTGATCAGTGGGGTATTTCACCCAATCACCTCATAGAACCACGCATGAATTCACAAAATAAAAGAGACGCGTAAGGAAAATGCGAATGCATGAAAGGAAAATGCGGATGCATGAAAAGAAATGCACAAACTAAAGAATACCTCAAGAAGGTATGTGGCTCCCGTAAAGGTCTGCCGGCAGCACCGGCTGAATGCATCCAGAGAAGAATAAAGGGTCGCCAAAGTCAGACTCCCCCAATCATAGAAAAGGATGTTCGAAAACATCCTCAGGTACGGCAGGAACCACAAATGGACGACGTCACTGCTTGACGCCACCATGAAACCTCCCAACACCAGCAAAATGAATAATCGGGCCATCTGCCTCACTTGAAGCCCGTCCTCCACATCAATCACCCTGCTCAGCAGAACATCATTCAGCAGGGACAACCGGATAGAATCCCCAGAAACTATCCTCCCTACATCACCAAGTGCCGCACGCACTGCCTTCGGTCTCACCCGTAAAGAGCGATCCACCTCTATCTGCTCTCCATCACAATCCAACCCCAACAGCTGTTGCACGTCTATGGGAGTCTCAGTCATCTCCCGAAGACGAAATGGAAGGTGTGGGTAGTATCCCACCACCTCTCTCCCAAAGTGCACAGGACTGATGTCGAACGAGGCGTCTCATCCAACATCGATGCCAACCACCCAAAACCCGCTGATGATACCACCCAATATACCACAGGTGGGAGATGCTCCTAAACATCCCTGAGCCCCGTCGTCCCGCGGGCGCACATGTTCTTCAAAGAAATATTAGACTAGCAAAAAGGAAAAGTCTCATCAAAAGTCAAGAAAGAAAGAAAAATCACTAAAAAGAGAAGAATGCCAAAGGTCGGGTTACTTACATAACTGCCGGGACTCACTCTCGAAGAGCGATGACGCGATGGCTCTCGCAGCAAGGTTCGCTCACTTTCGCCCAGTCATCAACGGTCAACCACTCTCGGTGGACTGCAGTGCTCATAAAAGCGGCCATTTCTTGAAGATCGGAATGCTAGAACGATTTGCAGAGGAATCGCAGAAAGAGAGAAAGCAAAGAAGCTGTGAGAAAAATGAAGGGATTCGCCCCCTTTATATAGGATGCCAAGCGCCATGCCGATCGGCACTTCCCCCCACCATACCGATCGGCACTGACTCCTTACCTTCCCGAGGTAGCCCAAAAGTCTGTGCCACTACCGAATGGCACCCTTCATACCATGCCGACCGGCACCCCCCCTTAAATTTCGTACAGAAATTACCAGAAAATACTAGAAATCCTCGAAAATTCCTCGAAAAATTCCTACAAATCCCAGGATGGATTTAGAACCTTTCCACCAAGAAAATTTCGCATTCCCTCAAGCGGAACCCCTCTTTCCCAGTGAAATCCTCAAAAAACAAGTGAATCTCCTCCCGAAAAAGCTCCGGAGGTTCTCTAAGGATCGCCTGATCACTTCCCCATCGGAATTTTTTATATCACCAAAATAGGTTGTTTCCCCCCTGCGAGGTCTCCTAGAGAAACAAAAGCTTCCCCAACTATCAGCTCCCCAGCTCAGATCAAAATCACAAGGCACTTTCTCCAGTGAAATCAAAATCCAATATTTATCCACTCTTAGGTCAGAATTGACCTCGGTCTTGAATCGTCACTTGAGTTAGGTCAGAATTAACCTCGGTCCTCGGTCGTCCCCACTCTTAGGTTAAAATTGACCTCGGTCTTAAATCGTCACCTGAGTTGGGTCATAATTGACCCCGGTCCTTGGTCGTCACCACTCTTAGGTCAGAATTGACCTCGGTCTTGGATTGCCACCTCAATTGGGTCAGAATTGACCCCGGTCCTCGGTCGTCACCACTCTTAGGTCAGAATTGACCACGGTCTTGGATCATCACCTGAGTTGGGTCAGAATTGACCCCGGTTCTCGGTCGCACCACTCTTAGGTCAGAATTGACCTCGGTCTTGGATCGTCACCTGAGTTGGGTCAGAATTGAACCCGGTCCTCGGTCGTCACCACTCTTAGGTCAGAATTGACCTCGGTCTTGGATTGTCACCTGAGTTGGGTCAAAATTGACCCCGATCCTCGGTCGTCACCACTCTTAGGTCAGAATTGACCTCGGTATTGGATTGCCACCTGAGTTGGGTCAGAATTGACCCCGGTCCTCGGTCGTCACCACTCTTAGGTCAGAATTGACCTCGGTCTTGGATCATCACCTGAGTTGGGTCAGAATTGACCCCGATCCTCGATCGTCACCACTCTTAGGTCAAAATTGACCTCGGTCTTGGATCGTCACCTGAGTTGGGTCAGAATTGACCCCGGTCCTCGGTCGTCACCACTCTTAGGTCAGAATTGACCTCGGTCTTGGATTGTCACCTGAGTTGGGTCAAAATTGACCCCGCTCCTCGGTCATCACCACTCTTAGGTCAAAATTGACCTCGGTCTTGGATCGTCACCTGAGTTGGGTCAGAATTGACCCCGGTCCTTGATCATCACCACTCTTAGGTCATAATTGACCTCGATCTTGGATCGTCACCTGAGTTGGGTCAGAATTGATCTCGGTCCTCGGTCGTTACCACTCTTAGGTCAGAATTGACCTCGGTTATTAGATCTTCACCCTAAGCCTGCAGATTCAGCCTTGACCTGCAAAATTAGTCATCCCCCAACACCACTTCAGGTCCTCAGAATCAACCTAGACCTTTGATCATCATTTCATCCCCAGCACACTCCTTAGGTCCTCAGATTCGGCCTCGACCCTTTGAATAGGTCATACTCCCTCAAATGCATCATGTGGTGTTTATTCGAAGGCTATCATTTGTTCCAAACTCACCCATCGAGGGGCTCTGTAGACACCCCATTCTGTTACCCCCAACTCTTCTTAGGTCCCTAGTACCTCCCTTCATCACCACAAACCCAGGTCATGTCCCGAGTACTGACCTAGAAGCCATTGGGCACTCCATGGCTCAATTTGACCAAAAAGTCAAACTCTTCAACCAAGACTGAATGAATCCTTTAAGGGCACTGAATACCCTTTCCAACGATCCACCCCGTGAGCAATTCTGACTTACCATGCGGACGAACGATATGTTTGCATCCGAAACTTGACCTAAAGGCCCCCGGGCGCTCCCGGGCTCTGTTTGACCTAAGTCAACTCTTCATCTTAATCGAGGCTGAATGAATCTTCGAAGAGAACTAAATACCCTTTCCAACAGTCCATCCCGTCCGCAATTCCAACTTACCATGCGGACGAACGATCCGTTTAACTCCAAGAGGTCACCGAACGCTTCGAGGGCCCAGTTAACCAAAATTAACTCCCCAAATCAGGTCAAACTCTTTAAATGTCGAAATACATCTCCTAACCTTTCCAACGGTCCACCCCGTGCGTGATTTGGACTTACCATGCGTCCGAACGATTCCCCGTCCAATGGACCAATAAACGCTTCCGAGCCATATTTGACCCAAAGTCAACTACCGAACCCGGGAGTGGTCCAAAGGACTTTCGAAGGTCTCTGAATTACCTTTCCAAAGGTCTACCCCGTGTGCGATTCTGACCAATGGTTTGCCCTCGACAGCTGATTTCCCCAAAAGGCCTGAAACACACTGCCAAATGGCAGGTTCCAGACCCTGCCTATCGGCAGGTGTCGATAGGCAGGATCAGGTCTATGCCGATTGGCAGTGACCTGAGCCTATAAAATGAGGCCTTCACCTCATTTGCAAGGGGAGCCCAGATCTGATAAAATTCACTCTCAACGAATCCCATAAACCTCTCTCGAAGGCAACGTGATTTCATCCTCCAAATCCCTTTTTTACTTCCACTTTTCATCATCCTTTTCATCGAACTTGGTGAATTATCCACTCTCCATCATCATCCAAGTGCAAGGGCTGCTCTCCCACATTCAAGATCAAGCTTAAGGTCTCCAAGAAGGTCCATCTTTCTCAACTTTCTCTTCAAATTCTCTTAAATTTGCAATAACTTGTTTTATTACTTAGCACTTTTATTATCTCACCTCACACATCCTAATATACTTTTTATTTAGTATTATTGGACATCTCTTATTTTCATATAAATAAAACCCAAAAAACAAGAAAAAGAGGGTTTGCTCATAAATTCCAAATAGGGATTCTCTTACTTTTCTCACACTTTTCTTACCGCTAAAACACTTTTTCTACACACACACACTCACAAATAAGAGATCCCCCATTTGGATTTATGGAATAAACCCCACCCCTCCTTTTGTATGCGAACTACATGGACTTTGATGACTCTATAGACTACGTAGGCGTATGGAGATAAAACCCGAGACTCGAGTCCTTTTTCTCACTTTTCTCTCATTTTCTATCTTCTCTAAATCCAATTTTCTTATATTCTATATACTTGGTCTTAGTGACGTATTATTCCATATGCGTTATCGTTCCATTATAATGATCAACGTAGGGATAATCGAGTAAATTCTATTTTTTTAATATTATTTTCATACCTTCCTACGGATGACTCACTTTATCTCTTCCATGATACAAGTCGAGAATTCCTATCTCCACTATATATATACACATGCACACATATCACAGGGAAATATAAAGGAAAATATCAAATATCCATGAGATACCGGAAGGGCGGAATGGGTGCCTAACACCTTTCCATTTCGTAACTTAGCCTCCGAACCCTTCTCGAATCCTTTTGGTTTTGCATGCACCAGTATGTCTTTGGATGCCATCCTTCGGGATGGCTTTCCCTTTTTTCTTTTGTCTGTTTTGAGTAAAATAGACTGGCGACTGTGAATCTCTCTATATTTTTACACCTCATCTCAAATAACGCCGGCCGAAGCGCTCCCGAGAGGGATGCACGGGACCCGAGGATCCTTTCCCTTCGCGCGCCTGCCCGCGCGGTGAGGATCGGGGATGGCCAAAACACCAAAGTTCATGAATGGAAAAAATACTTATTTTCTTATTCCATTTATGTGTTACAACTGTTTACTTTGAATTGTGAAGCTCTGTAATTATTTCATCTCTTTTTGAGTTATAGTAAAAAGAACTTGTTCACACATCATAATAAAAATAAAGAACTTGTGCATTCTTAATAGCCAATTACATTAGTGGTCGAACATAACTGCCTACACATGATAGAGTTTCAACCATTTATTATTAATCTTGAATAGTTTGTCTTCTTCTATCTTAGAGATTAAGTAATAACCTGATTCATGAGCCTCTTTTACAATAAAGGGTCCTTCTCAATTTGCTGCAAACTTGGGAAGAGGAAGTCCCCTAATGTGTTTCACTACCGCTTTCAATACGAGGTCTCCCTCCACGAACTTCCTTGGTCCCACTAAGTTATCATACGCCCTGGAGAGTTGCTTCGTATACATTTGAAAGTGCTGCATCGCGTTGTCTCTGTGTTCGTCCAACACTTCCAATTGCACGTGTCTATTCTGGGGAAGCATGATACTTCGCAAGGCATATCGAGCAGAGGGGACTTCTAACTCTACTGGGAGAATCGCCTTGGCCCCATAAATAAGAGAGAACGGTATATACCCTGTGGGTTTCCTCTTAGTCGTCCGATAGGCCTATAAAATGGCCGGTATCTTATCATCCCACGATCCTGGGAAGTCCTCCATCATTTTAGCCAAGATATTGACCAGAGTTTTATTAGTCGCTTCAGCCTGACCGTTTCCCTTTGGGTATGCCACCGTCGAAGTGTGATGGACAATGGAGTATTTATTTGTGAGCATCGTTACTTCTGAATTGATGAAAGGGGTTCCATTCTCCGAAAGGATAACCTTTGGGATCTCGAAACGATAAATGATGTATTCCCTGATGAAGTTGCTCACCACTCCTGTTGTTGCCCTTCTCAGTGGTATCGCCTCAACCCACTTTATGAAACACTTCATTACAACTAATATCCATATCTTCCCCCTTGAAGAAGGGTGTATTTCCCCTACTAGGTCCAACGCGCAAGTGTGAAAAAGATAAGGCATTTCCATGGAGTGTAGGTCTACCGATGGGGCATGAATCATATTTTTATGAAGCTGGCAAGCCTTGCACCCTCGAACGAACTCAACAGAATCTTTCTCCATCATTGGCCAATAGTATCCTAGAGTCATCAACTGGTCATATAACTTGGTTCCTCCTATGTGATTCGAATTGTGCGCTTATTTGAGAACCTCATCTGCCTCTTCCTTCGCAATGCAATGCAATGCAATGGCCTGCTGAAGTATCCCCTTTGATAAATCTGCCCCTCCTGAACATAGAATCTCGAGGCCTTCGCTTGAGTCCCATCACATTAATTTTCTTCGTTGGGACAACTCCATCTTTAATGAAGTCAATATAAGGCTGTCTCTAATCAGGTTGAGTTTCCATGAAGTGACATTCAGCCGCTTCAAAGAATAACTGACACTTGTCGCACTTCCGTTGTAGCTCTGCCGCATCCTGTTTCATCTTAGGCCAAAAATACCCTTCTCTTTGAATTCTTCGATAGAGGGGTATCTCAGTTGTTTCGCAGTGTGCTTCGTGCATTTTCTTCAATCTTTGCCCTACCTCTTTTTAACCGATGCATCTCGACAACCATACTCCTATATTCATGAAGTAAAGGTTTCCCTGGTTCATAAAGTAATGGGCTAATTCTCTCAGCCCCATCGCTCCTTCCTCGAATTCCAATTATCTTTTGATCTCTTCCCTCCGGTCCGCGTCCTCCTCCATCGGTAATATCGATTGTACTACCAAAGGAGTTGTTCTTCATTGGATCACGACGGTAGTTTTATCGCTCCTCATGATCATCTTTTGGGCAATGGTGGCATATGCATCTGGGTGGTGGTTCATCGTTCTGGTTTGCGTCTTGATCTTGGTCCGATGGAACTGGCCGAGGAGCCTCTAAATGATTATTATGTATGGTTCCAGGCTCATATGTTTCAATGCATATTCTCCATTCACTTGCTGAACCACCAAGTTTGTATCCCTCTTAATGCAAAGTGAACAGATCCCCCTAGAAGATCCTCTAGTAATCCCAACACCAATGCTTCATATTCTGCCTCGTTGTTAGAGCAAGGGAAATCTAACTTGTAAGAAAGGCAAATCTCCTCCATTCCTTTCGAGAGAATAACCCCTGCTCCTCCTTTCTTTTTTGCCGATGACCCATCAAACTGCATTGTCCATTCCTCGTCCGTTGTGTCTAGATGGTTGGCCTGCAAATTATCTCCTAGAATATCTTCCTTAGGTGGGTCAAATGTTCTTGAGGGGAAAATAGCCAACAGGTCAGCGCATGTCTGGCTTTTGATTGCACAAGGCACCACGCACTTCAAGTCATATTCAGATAGGATCATGAACCACCTAGCTACTCTACCAATCAAAATCGTCCTTGCTAGAAAATACTTAATAGGATCACATCTAGTTACAATATAAATTGTAAAAGACAGCATATAATGCCTAAGTTTTTACGCTACAAAGACTAAGGCTAAATAATGCATTTTTAAACTGCTATATGTGACTTCTGGCCCATGGATGATCCTGCTGAGGTAGTAAACTGGACATCTTTCCCATCGATCTCTTGTGCCAACAAATCTCCCACGGACCTCATGGTGGACGTGAGATATAGCTGCAACGGTATTCCTACTTTTGGGGGAACCATAGTCTGTGGTGAAACGAGCAGTTTTTTCAGTCCATCGAGAGACTCCTAGTGAATTGCCTCCCATTTGAACTTCATGTTCTTTCGCAATAACTGCATCAACGGATGTGTTATTTCGGCCAATCCAGACACAAATCTCCTAAGGTAGGAGACTTTGCTAAGAAAACTTTTCAGCTCATTCGCCATTCTCGGACATGGCATTTTCAAGATCGCCCGCTATTTATCCTAATCCATCTGCACCGCTTGCCTATCAACCACAAAGCCTAGGAATTTCCCACTTGTCACTCCAAAGACACACTTTAGTGGATTCATCCTCAATTTAAACTTCATGCAATGAGAAAACACCTTCCTCAAATCGCTCAGATAGGACTCCTCCTTCCTCGATTTGATAACCAAATCATCCACATGGAATTCCACAAATTTGTGTAAGACTTCATGGAAAATGGCCATAATTATCCTCTGGTAAGTTTCCCCAGCGTTCTTGGGTCCAAATGGCATCACCTTGTACATGAAGTTTCCCAACGGGGTTCTGAATGCTATTTTCTCTACATCCATGGGGTCCATCTTGATCTGGTTATACCTCACATACCCATCCATGAAGCTGTACATTTCATGACCTGCCATTGTATCTATCAAGCCATCAATGAAGAGCAGGGGAACTCATCTTTGGGACAAGCTCTATTCAAATCCTTGAAGTCCACGCAGATCCTTATTTGGTTCTTGTCTTTCTTCCCCACCAAGACAATACTGGATAGCCAACGTGGGTGCTGTATCGGTGTGATGAACGCTGCCATTAGTAAGCGTCGAACCTCCTCTTTGATCTTCAAATCTATCTCAGGCTTATACATTCTCGTTGCTTGTTTTACTGGGATGGATGAAGGCATTACGTTCAATCTGTGGTAGCTTACTTCCTCATCCAGCCCCTCCATTTTTGTGTACTTACACGCGAAGACATCTATAAATTCCTGGATCAACTCAATCAAGGCCCCTCATTTCTCTTTGGTGAGATCCTTTGAGATGAAGATGGGCCTTGGATCTTCCCCTTCTTTCGCTAGATTCAACTTCTCCAACTCTTGTGCCTGTGGCTTTGGCTGGTCTGCCATATAATCTGGCTCTTCGACGACATCCTCTATGAACTCCTGTATGCTGGTGTTGTCTATTACCATGCATTGTCCCCATTAATCTACCAAAAAACATTCATATATCGGGTCAACCTCATCCTCAACTTCTTCATTCGCCCGCTCACACCGTTACAATCGATACACCACCCTTCCTTCCTCGGTAACGACCTTCTTGCATTGTCTGCTAGTAGTGGCAACTGCCTTCCTCTTCTTCTCTCTAGAGGCTTCAACCACTCTTTCTCCTGAGAACCGGCTCAGCACACTCTGCCATTGAACCTCATGCTCCATCGGGTCCACTCTGGGCCTCATTATGTCTTTAAGTTGCTTCGAGATGCCTTGGGGCTGTGGGACCACCTGATGGGATTCTTCGGCAATTTCCCTTATGCTGCTCGTAACCTCCTTATTCTACTCGTTTAAAGGCCCCATCCTTTCTCTGATCGAGGGAACCCATGCCCCCTCCATTCTTTTTGTCAAGACCCAGACATCTTCCTCTAACTCTGTGTAAAATGCTGCATCCACCAGGTGAGCTTCCTCAATAACGAAGGGCCTCTTTGTAGCCCTAATAGTCACCTCTATCCCCTTGACATTCACTATGGCACATTGGTGGTATGCAGAAGGAACTAGCCCTTGGTTGTGCATCCACACCCTCCCTATTAGCAGATAATAGGAAGTTGCACTCTCAATCACATGGAATTTGATATGGGAACTCATATTTCCAATTACAATCCCAACATTAACATACCGAATGGATTTGGAAGATTGGTTATCATACCCATGAAACACCAAGGGCATGGGGACCAACCTTTCTTCTGGAATATTAGCCGCATGGAAGGAGTTAATTGGCATGATATTGATGAAAGCTCCTCCATCCATAAGAGTTCGTGCAAAGCTAACTCCGTTGACACTAGCAGTCATATACAACGACCTATTATAAGGGAATCTTACAGGCCTATCTGCATCGCTGAAGGTTACCTCTGACAAGAACCTCCTTACCAACCTGGCCATGGGTCCCTTCCATCTCAGTGAAGGGACTGCGTTCTTTCTCGCAATATCATGTATTATCCGGGTCATCTCCAACTTACTCTCCTTCCATACCCTTACCTGGTCAAAGAACCAGGTGAACATCGAGGATTTCAAAACTGCACAGTATTCTAGAACTGAGTCTACTTCTTCACCTTCCACACTGCACACTTCCTCCACATCCTTGGCACTTGCTTCATTATAAGCCAACACCACGTTAGCCATTCCCCTCGTACAATCTTATAGAGCCTCTTCATACTCTTCTTGCCTCGTTATTGACTCTCTCTCTCCTTTCTCGGCCTCTTCATCGTAAGCTACCACGAGATTAGCCCCATGTGCTGGCAAGGGGTTGTTATTGACGTTCTGTGGAGGGATTTGTAATGTCCCTACCTCAACGTACTTGTCGATGATTCTTCTCAGTGCGAAAAAGCTCTCGATTGGATGCTGAATCCTCTGATGAACCTGGCAGTACTTTGGATCCGCCTTCGTTGTCGCATCGGGCTCTCTAGCGGGAACTTCCTTTGGCTCATAGACCGTTCTCCCTTGGACCATCGTATTATAACAGCTGACAGCTTCTTTTACTGTACAAGGCAGTGGCGGTGGGTCCTCCCTGTCTCTTCCGAACTTCCTCTTATTGTCCTTCTTTAGTGCTTTACCCCTATCTCCCCCTTTGGTGTACCCTACCCGTGGGGGCTGAGACCTACCCTCCGTGGATTGCATCGGTTGCCTAAACATCATGGGAACCACCACCGGATTGGGATGCACCACCAAGGATATATTCCTCGCTGTTTTTAAGAAGGCGGAGAAAGTCCCCTCGTGTATCTCATTGATAAGATGGAAGATGTACTCAGGCAGCAGCCCCTCAACGCAGATCTGCAATAGCTTTGATTATTTCGCCTCCTCCCTCACATCGAGGGATCTTTCCCTAAACCTTAGAACTTAGGCTACCACTTCTTCCCCGGGTCTTTGCTTATCCCTGCCCAGTTAGGTCAAAGTGAATTTATCCTCTGCCAAAAAGAACTTCTGGATAAACAATACATGCATCTCCTCCCATGTAGAAATGCTGTTAGGAGTCAAATGGGAGTACCAGGTGTATGCCTTATCGATTAAGGATTTGAAAAACTCCCTCAACCTAAGCTTCTTGTTATTGCAATATGATCCTAAGTGTTCAATAATGCGCTTAATATGCTCCTTCGGGTTCCCACCTTTCCCTGGATACTTTTCAAAAATAGGAGGAATATAGTCTTTCGAATAGGGCTCATCGTTGTATTCCTGAGGATAGGGTGTTCGAAAGTCATCATAAACCAAAGATACCTCGCCAGCAGATTGCGAGGAGGCTTACATGAACTTTAACATCTCTTTCTGCATCTCCTTTCTCATTTCCTCCATGGGTGTTGCAATTGGGACAACAACCAATGGCACCATGGGCTGGGCGCCCATTGCAGCTGGCATAAGCGTCACAACAGGGGCCTTTGAAACTCCTGAGGTTCCCACTGCTGGATTCATAACATAGGGTATGCTTGCTGGGACCGTTCCCGCCACATCTGCACCTGGTGGGGCCGTTGGATCTATCCCTGGTGTTACGAAGGCATTAGCCTCCAATCCTCCCAGCATAGTTGAAGCTACCGGAGTTTGAAAAAAACTCATAAAACTTACTCATGAGGAGCGCCACCTGAGTGGGTCCCAACCCCGAACTTGTGGATTCTTGTGTCACCCATGGAATTCCTGTCGTCGCTGAACCGGAGGTACCTCTATTCGAGGAATCCCATCCCTTAGTGCCTCCAGTTCTCTCATAACCTGTTCTTCATTATGCTGGATGTCATCAAAGTTGAGCCTTCGAGTAGCATTATCTTGCGCCATTCTCCTTACTTAGAAGAATGCCTCCCTAGCAGAGTCGCCAAATGTAAGAGGGTACTTTAGATTATAGATGGAGGTGTAACCCCTTTGAAGTATGGTGATGATAGGTTAACTAGCTAAGACCTTGGGTTAATGGTAGGACATACAAAGACAAACCTCAATGAAGATAAGACTTAGTTTAAACTCACAAATCTCTCGTGTATAACTCAGGAAATAGTAATGAACTTAGAAGTAACTTAGCTAGAGGGAGAGAGAAGTAAGCACCCTAGATACACCTTGGTAGGCAGGTAAAGACACACCAAACACCCTCAAGAATTCCTGTCAAGTATTAAAAGCTTGGTAATAAATAACAATGGTGAGTGAATAAACTCTCTGGTTTTGCAATAACTCTCTCTCATGTGTATTCTCTCTATCAATAACTCCTTAAACTCTCAAAAGATCATCTTCTCCTAAGAGGTGGTTGGGGTCCTTAAATATCCCCCCACACCATCCCCGAGACAACTCAGTCATTTAAGACTAAAAAAGACATCCCTCATACTTTATGTCATAACATTAAATGCCTGATGCACTAGTTACCTCCACGTCATAAACATTAAATGCCAAGACATGCCTTTTGCATAACCACTGTGTGTCAAGGGACTCTTATCGCAGAGGTGGCTCACCAACTTCTTGACAGCCCCAAATACCACGGTGGTTTACTCAAGCGCAGGTCTGATATTATTTAGCTGGCTAGTGATATCACCTACAATAGATGTGACATTAAGTAGAGGGTTGTTTGGTTCACAGCTCAACGCCCGATGGAACCCCAAGCTTCTTCGCCCGAGGTTCCACAGTCAGGGTCCTTCAGTGTTTAACCAGTTGTATCTAAGATGACAATCCCCAACGGTGCCTCACTTCTCAATCCTCCAAATTAAGTCCCTCTAAAGTTCTCAAAGTGAGGCCATTCGATAGAGCATGAAAGCTCTACCAGGCCCTGCGAAGCCTGGTCTCTCGCGAGTACCGTTTGACCTCACACTAAAACTCTTTATTATTCTCGTAACATGATTACAACTATTATAACTTATAGTCAATATAAACATAGGTACAATATGGCTAATCCAACAAGCTAAAATACAGGTTATCACGCCTCGCTGCCTCGCTTGAGCTGCCACACTGAGCTGCCATGCTGAGCTTCAAGCCCCCTCTATAAAGATATAAGGGATCATTTTCTCTAGGGATTATAAGAAAGGGGGCTTGCTAAGGCAGGCCTTAAGCTCTTCTAAGGCCCTCGAGCAACCCTCATTCCATACCATGCTCTTAGTTTTCTTCAGCAGCTGGAAGAACGAATGGAATTTTTTTAAAGATTTAGAGATGAACCGATTTAGGGCAACAAGCATTCATGTGAGCTTCTGTACATCTCTCATAGTTTGAGGGGATTGCACCCTATTGATATCATCGATTTGGTCAGGATTAGCTTCTATACCTCTTTCGCTGACCAAGTATCCAAGGAATTTTCCTGACTGGATGTTGAAAGAACACTTACTTGCGTTAAGTTTCATTCGGTACTTCATGAGGATTTCAAAGGTCCTTTCTAGGTCGAAGAGGTGGTCGTATTTGAGCTTGCTCTTGATGACCATATCATCGATATACACTTCCATGGTGTCTCCTATTTGGTCCTTAAACATACTTGTAATTAGCCGCTGATAAGTTGCTCCCGCATTCTTGAGTCCGAAGGGCATAACTTTGTAATAAAATAAGCCAACAGTGGTGATGAAGGAGGTCTTATCTTGATCCGGATCCTGCAGGAGGATCTGGTGATATCCGGAATATGCGTCCAAGAAGCTCATTATTTCATGAGTTATTGTTGCATCCACTAGCTGGTCTATCTTTGGAAGGGGGAATCTGTCCTTGGGGCAAGCTCATTGAGATCATTGAAGTCGATACAGACTCTCCACTTCCAATTACTTTTAGGGACTAATACTGGGTTGGATAGCCATTTGAAGAACTGAACTTCCCATCTGGACCCTGTATCCACTAACTTCTCCACTTCCTTCTCCACAACTCTAGCCTTCTCTGGAGCTGTTCGACGGGCCTTCTGTATAACTAGTTTGAAGGCTAGATTCGCATGTAATCGGTGGCAAGTAATGCTGGGATCGATTTCGGGCAGCTCGTAGGGGTCCTATGCAAAAACGTCTAAATTTCTCCAAAAGAGGGTGACTAATTCTTTCTCCTCGCAATCAGTAAGGGATGTTCTAATAAAAAAACGTTCTTTCAGTCGAGCCACTCCCAGCTAAGACTTCTTCCAAGTCCTCGACGACCCTCTCAGAGGTGAGGATCCTGGTCTCCTCCACTCCTGGTATGCCATATCTTAACAGCCATTTGGAGGGCATAATCTTCTCCCGTTATTCGTATTTATTTCTCGCCTCCTCCATTTTTTTCTCTTGTTTGGGGGTGTATGGGTGCTATGAGGCATTTTGTTGCCATTGCTTGATCTCTACTAATTTCAACTACTCCATGCTCTGTCACCCATTTCAGCTTCTGATGATAGGTCGATGAGATGACCTTCATCATGTGAAGCCATCCTCTCTTGAGGATGGCTTGGTAAGGTGAATCAATAACAACCATAAGAAATTCGTGGAGCACCTTATACTATTGACTCACTTGAGTATACATTGTATAAGTGCTCATCTAGTTTGAAAATAGTGACAAAATTAAGTCCATTCCCTAGAATCCAAAAAGCTTCAGACTCTACTCTTCATTCCTCTTATTTAATTGATTGAAGGTATATTCACAATCACTCACACATATTAGGATTGCATTTATTTCATACATATTGCATAAATTGTTTGTGTGTGTGTGTTGTGTGTGTTAATTTCCCTTAAAATAATTTTTAATAATTTTTTGGAAATTTTTAATGATTTTTAAAATGATTTGTTCATAATTAAAATTGTATTAAAAAACTTTTGGGGTCAATCTGTAAATACTGGTTTTATGGTTTTATGCCTTTAAGTTCATGTGGGTAGGATTCGAAAGCGCTTAAGACTATAAGGTGCCTGTGTAATTATTTTCATACACGCATGCGAGGTTCGATATCAGCCCTACAGCTGTCACACTTATACCAGTTGGATTTGTGTTTCTTTAAAGACTCAAGACCATAGTCCATTTCCAGCCCTTGGATCGTTGTTATCAACGCTCTGCATGCGCTTGAGGTCAATCCCTGTGAAATCCTTATCATCCAATCAGAATCCTTTTAACCCACCGCTTTTATCTCACCTTTGGATCAAAGTCAATTTGGGAAGACCAAATCCCAGCCCTTGATTTTGAATAGCCTTCTCTATCCTTCTCAGCCCCTATATAAGGAGGCTTACCCTCAGCCTTTGAGAGACTTTTGCCATTTCGTCTAAGAAGAGAGAGAAACCAGAGAGAGAGAGTTAGAAACCCTAAATCGTCCATATACATTTTTAAACCCTAAATCATTTTTCAAAAACCCTTTACCCCAAACACCAACCCTGAGTGCTTGAGAGTTATTTCTGTGTTGGTTTGAAAGCTGTTTCGTGGTTTAACCTCTTGGTTTTAAGATCTTGGGTCCAACTTAAACATTAGGTTCGATCTGTATTTCTGTTTCATAGAAATCATAGGATTGGCGTTTTTATGTTATATTATACTTAGATCTGCATTCTTAGTTTCTCATCTCGAGAAACCTTTTGTTGATTATTTTCTGTAAATGTTTTTAACTTCAAAATCAACAAAATCATTTTATGTTCCTAGTTCTTTTGAAACAAGACCTTTGACCTAGTTAAGAATCTCACTTGGTGGTTTTCAATTTCAAAAGTATTTTCAAAACCCTGAAATTGATTAAGATCTTGAATCGTCTTCCGAGCAAGATTACCGTGGATTCTTGGATCATTTTAAAGGTCAAATAAGGTTTTGTTTCCTAAGAAGAGAGAAACAGAAAATCACAGGATATAGATCTGAACTGTAATTTGATAGGACTATTTGTATAAATAAGCGTGAGTGTGTGCATGCATGTGTTAGAGCACCATCACAAACACTTCACACTACAACACTGAAAGTGTTGGTAATAAGATCTTGAAACAAGAGTCGACGTAAATACTGTAACAAAGTGGAAGTTAGTAAACTGGGAGAGGCACATCAATAATCAAAACTGTAGAGAAGTTAGAAGGAAACTAGTGGGTACATTCCTAAACTTGTATAGGTATGATTTGTGTGCACGTGTGTTATATAGTTTGTAACTGATATATTTTGTTTTAGTGGGTTTTTGGTTTGTGACTTAGAAGTTAGCGTGGATGTTTCCTCAGTTGGGTGAGGTTTTACCATGGTAAAAATCTCTTGTCATTAATCTTTCTACATCTCCTCATCCCATTCTTAATAGTGTGCTGATTTAAACTGTCTTAGTTTTGTTTTCAAAACTTGTTAACAAATCTTGAACTGATCTCCTGCATGTTTTATTAAACACAACTTGTGATTAACCTGATTTGATTTAAAGAAAAGGGTTTCTTCAAAAAACAGTTCGGAGTTACTTAAATAGTTTAATCTTGTATTAAACGGCATTAGTAACAGTTTTTCAATTGGTATGAGAGCTTTGAAAATCTTTTTAAAAGATCTTGTGTTTCTGAAATTGTTTTCTTAAAATCAAAACAGTGGACGAGAAAAATGAAAGATTTGGCAACTTGACCAGACCCCCTCTCTTTGATGGAAACAACTTTTCTTACTGGAAGGCAAGAATGGTTGCTTTCATACAAGGAACCTTGGGAGATGATGTCTGGGATATTGTTGAAAATGGATATACTTATCCTACTAAACCATCCACTGAATGAAGTAATGAGAGGATTAAAAAGCATTAAATGAATTCACTCAAGAAGAGAAGAAAACTTCTCGAAACATTAACAAAGGAAAAAATACCATACTTATGTCCATAAATGAACATGAGTTCAAAAGGATCTCATATTGTGCCGCTTCTAAGGAAGCTTGGGATACACTGATTACTGCACATGAAGGTGACACTAGAGTTAAGTCTGCTAAAACACAGATGCTATTTTAGCAGTACAACTCTCTAATTATGTCAGACTCTGAATCTTTTGATGATTTTTACATGAAATTGACTGACATTGTGACCAAATTGCATGCTAATGGGATAACATATGACAGACATGAAATTGTATCTAAAATTGTAAGATCATTACCATAGAAATTTGATAACAAAAGATATGCTATTAAGGAAATGAATGATCAAAATCTCACTCTTGAATTACTCAGTAGCAAACTGAGAACTATGGAAATGGAACTAGAATTTAAGAAGCAATTGACCCAGTCCCATAGGAAATAGACTAGTTCTAATTTGAGTTTTTCCTCTAAACTGATGAAACCTAAGCTTACTATTACCAATGATGACTCTGATGAGGAATGTGATATATATAGTTTGGATAATCAAATTGCCTTGATGTCAAAACAGTTTAAGAAAATTATTAAGTTTAGAAATAAAATGGCAAACAAACAAGGCAAGCCAAATTATCCAACTCAGTCTAACTACAAACCTCATAAGAAAGGTCAAGAAAAATATCACAAGGACATGAGACCTAATAAAGACTTCAATAGCATTGAGTGTTTTAGATGTGGAAAACTAGAACATATAGCACAAGACTGTAGAGTGAAACTGAACACTACCAATAAACATAATAGGGCCAACATTTGCAAAACATGGGATGATTAAAGTGATTCTGAAAATGAGGATCCTGAATCATCAGATCTTTTTTTTCCTTGCATGTCTTTCTTTGCCAAGATAATCTATAATGATGATAATAGCTCTACTTCTATTGATATGAATCATGCTGCTATTGGTTTAGATGCTTTAATTTCTGAGAATAATGCTAGTTCTACCGCGGGGTGTGTGAGTCAAAGGGAAAGCGAAAATGACGATGTCAATGTGTGTGTGAGTTTAAGAAATGAATCCTTAGGGGTCACTTCACACACTACACTTAGTGATTCACACACTTAAGACCTCCCTGACATTCACACACTTTATGCAAAAACTCTCAAGAAAAGCACTAGACTAGAAAAGATAGTGAAAGATCTCACTAAGAAACTAGAAGACCTAAGCCTGATGGTTAAACTTAATACTGAAGAGTATACTACCCAATGTCTAACTCATGAAAATGAAGTCAAAATTTTTGATCAAAAATTGAAGAATTTGATTGAAGAAAATGAAACTCTGGACAAAAAATATAAAGGGGCATTATTAGAATTGGAACAATCCAAAGAAAAGACATTAACTGTTTTAAAAAAATTTGCAAAATTTGAAAATAATTCAAACTGTTTTGATGGTTTTGTTGCTGATTCAAAAACCAATTCTGATGATCGAACTGGAATAGGGTTTTGCCCCAATTTAAAGTCGCAAACTAAAAACGTTGAACCTGTCAAGTTTGTGTCAGGAGGCAAAAGACCTATAGAAACTTGCCCAGATTTTCATTCTCTAAAACAAGAGTTTGATGGAAAACAATCAAAGTTTGATATTGGGGAATCTAGTTTCTCTAAGTATGAAAGTCCACCTAAGGCTAACTATGTCTGCCCCCCGATTAGGAAGAGTGATTATGCCTTTCAAATAGTACACCCTAGGAATAAGGTTCAACCCCAAAATTCTGTGAAGCCTATGTTTAGAGACTTTCCTAAGGAGATACCACCTTCGAGCAATTTATATTGCTCATACTGTGACTTATACGGACATTCATTCGAAGGTTGATACTCTAGATGTTTAGTCAACCCTGTCTATAATACTCCTGTGTACCCAAACTTTAACTATTCTAGGAGAAGTCGCAACAATTATGTTCTGCGTAGACAACCAGACAAAAACTCAAACTATAGAAAAAGAAAGACCAAACCTAAAAGATAATTTCCAAGAAGGATTTCTAGACACTTTTCTAAACCAAATGCTCATACTTTCCATAAAATTCAACCTCATGCGCAAAATATTTTTCAACAGAAATCTAATGCTCGAAAATTTTATCAAATGAGAGCAAAATGAAAACAAGAGATATTTGGGTTAGAAAAGATGAGCTATTACCCCTGATGAAGTGTAGCATTGTGATTACTGCTTTAAAAGCTGAAGACACTCAATTTGGTTGGTATTTAGACTCTGGATGTTCAAAGAACACGAATGGGGATGATACCGAACTTTTAAACAAAACCAGCTTTACTAGAGGAAAAGTTATTTTTGGTGATGGTGTATCATCTCAAATCATTGGTAAAGGAACACTCCAAGAATAAGGATTACCTTTACTTGAAAATGTTCTTCTAGTAAAAGGTCTTAAGGCTAATCTACTTAGTATCTCGCAATTTTGTGACTCAAATCATACTGTCACCTTTTCAAAGAATAATTGTAAAATTTTAAATGAAAAAGGTGAGTGCATAATTATAGGACTCAGGACTCTTGACAATTGTTATACTGTGCAGAACAGTATTGAGGTCTATAACATTGCCAGAATGGATGACAATGAGATATGGAATAATCGAATAGGTCACATAAATTACAAAAATCTTAGTAGATTGTCTTCACAAGAAATAGTTAGAGGCATTCCAAAGATCAAACCTATTTTTAATATTGTCTGTGGATCATGTCAAGAAGGAAAAATTATTAAGGCACCTCATAAGAAAGTTAAAGATATTCTTACCTCTAAACCCTTGGAGCTCATCCATGTGGACCTAATGGGTCCTTCTCGAACTGTTAGTCTCTGTGGACACAATTACATTCTTATTATGGTTGATATCTTCACCAGATTTACTTGGGTAGCTTTCTTAAAATAAAATTCTGACACTTTCCAAACCTTTTTGAAGATTTTACTTCGAATTAAAAATGAGAAAGACACTCAAGTAAATAGAATTCGTAGTGATAGAGGTGGAGAATTCTTAGATACCGGTCTTATAGAGTATTGTGACTATAATGGTTACAAACATGAATTTAGTGCTCCTAAGACTCCTCAACAAAATGGTATAGCTGAGAGAAAGAATCGTACCCTTTAAGAGATGGCACGTGTTATGATTCATGCCAAGACTTTATCTAGGTATTTTTGGGTTGAATATATTCGTACTGCATGTCACATTATCAATAGGGTCTATCTTAGAAAGAATTCTAAACAAACTCCTTACGAAATTTGGTATGGGAAGAAGCCCAATCTTAAGTACCTTAGAACCTTTGGTAGTACGTGTTATGTCTGCAAAGACAGAGAACACTTATCAAAATTTGAGACTTGTGGAGATAAAGCTATCTTTCTAGGATATTCTCATAACAGTAGAGCATACCGTGTCTATAATCTTCGTAATAAAACCTTAATGGAATCCATAAAAGTCATTGTAAGTGACACTACTGTAGAGATTAAGACTGGAGAACCAACTATTGTGGAAGAGTCTGAAAATGTTTTAGAAAATGACTCTCCAGAAATAAATGATTCTTTACCAATTGAGACATCTGAAGTACCTAATTGGGTTTCTAAAGACCATCCCATAGATAACGTTGTTGGTAACCCTAGTGAGCCTGTACGTACAAGATCTCAATTAAGAAACTATGCTCATTATGCATGTTTTGTTTCCCTTGTGGAACCAAAGAATGTAAATGATGCATTGAATGATCCTCATTGGATTTCTGCAATGCAGGAAGAAATTCTTCAATTTGTCATTCATGATGTTTGGTATCTTGTACCTAGGCCTAATCACAAAAAGGTTATTGGTACACGTTGGATATTTAAAAATAAATCTGATGAAAGTGGGATAATCATTAGAAATAAAGTCATATTAGTTGCTTAAGGATACTCTCAAATTGAAGGAATAGATTTTAACGAGACTTTTGCTCCTATTACTCGCTTAGAATATGTTCGTCTTTTCTTTGCTATAGCTTGTTACCTACATTTTACGCTTTACCAAATGGATGTCAAGTCTGCCTTCCTTAATGGAATATTGACTGAGGAGACCTATGTAGAACAACCAAAAGGGTTCATTGACCCTCAATATCCAAATCATGTTTTTCGTCTTAAAAAGGCTTTGTATGGCCTAAAACAAGCGCTAAGAGCCTGGTATGAGCACCTTTCCAATTTTCTCTTAGACAAAGGTTTTAAGAGAGGTGGAAATGATCAAACCCTTTTTGTCAAACGTTTTGATAAACATATTATCATAGCTCAAGTTTATGTTGATGATATCATCTTTGGATCAACATCTCCCTCAAAAGTTAAATCCTTTTATGAAATTATGCATAAAGAATTTCAAATGTCTCTTATGGGGGAGTAAAAATTTTTCTTGGGTCTTCAAGTCAAATAGAATTCAGAACGATTATTTGTTTCTCAATCAAAATATGCTTTCATATTGTTAAAAAATTCGGCCTTGAGAGTGCAAAAGATGCTAAAACTCCCATGAGTACTTCTGTAAAATTGTCTAAGGATGAGACTGGTAAATCCATAGATCCAACCCTATATCGTAGTATTATAAGAACCTTACTGCCTCGCGTCCTGATATTATGTACGTTGTTTGCGTGTGTGCTCGTTATCAAAACAATCCTAAAGAGAGCCATTTAGTTTGTGTTAAAAGAATCATAAAATACATAAAAGGCACTCTAAATTTAGGACTTTGGTACACCAAAGATACACCTAGCACTATAATAGGTTACACTGATGCCGATTGGGCTGGGTGTACTGATGATAGTAAGAGCACATCAGGAGCATGTTACTATATAGGTAATAATTTGGTAGGTTGGAGTAGTAAGAAACAAAACTGCACTTCTTTATCAACAGCTGAATCTGAATACGTAGCCGCTGGAAGTTGCTGTGCCCAATTACTTTGGCTTAAGAAAATGCTAAATGATTATGGTATTCAAGAAGAACAATTACATCTCTATTGTGATAATCAAAGCGCTATTAATATTTCTAAAAATCATGTTCAACACTCACGAACTAAACATAAAAAAATTAGACATCACTACATACGCGAATTAGTTGAGACTAAGGAATTAGAAATCAATTATCTTCCTACTGATTTGCAACTCGCAGATATGTTTACCAAACCTTTGGATTATAATAAATTTATTGCTTTGCGTAAATCGATAGGAATGGTTTGTGTTGAATAAACTCTTGGACTTTCATATTTTTTCCCTTTGTCCATTTGAGACAAAATGGGAGAGAAATTTGAGTCTTATGAGTTCATTTTTTTTGTACATATTTCTAAAATGATTGATCTTAGTATTCTTTCTCAGAATTTGTTCCATTGATGCTTTTCGGGTATTGGTTTGTAAACAGTTGAGTTATGTAATTTTCGTTTCTAGGAAATGGGTTGATAGAATTTTTGTATAGGAATAGGTTTTTCCTTATCTCTTTGTTGCCCTACGAGTACTAGATGACTCAAAGGAGATTTTATCTCATATTTCCAAAGGTGGAGAATGAAGCACCTTATACTCTTGACTCACTTGAGTCTACATTGTATAAGTGCACATCTAGTTTGGAAATAGTGACAAAATTGAGTCCATTCCCTAGAATCCAAAAAGCTTTAGACTCCACTCTTCATTCCTCTTGTTTAATTGATGAAATGTATATTCACAATCACTCACACATATTAGGATTGCATTTATTTCATACATATTGCATAAATTGTTTGTGTGTGTGTTAATTTCCCTTAAAACAATTTTTAATAATTTTTTGGAAATTTTTAATGATTTTTAAAATGATTTTTTCATAATTAAAATTGGATTAAAAAGCTTTTGGGGTCAATCTGTAAATACTGGTTTTATGGTTTTATGATTTTAAGTTCATTTGGGTAGGATCCGAAAGCGCTTAAGACTATAGGGTGACTGCGTAATTATTTTCATGCACGCGTGTGAGGTTCGATATCAGCCCTACACCTGTCACACTTATACCGGTTGGATTTGTGTTTCTTTAAAAACTTAAAATCGTAGTCCATTGTCAGCCCTTGGATCGTTGTTATCAAGGCTCTGCATGCGCTTGAGGTCAATCCCTGTGAAACCCTTATCATCCAATCAGAAACCTTTTAACCCACCGCTTTTATCTCACCGTTGGATCAAAGTAAATTTAGGAAGACCAAATCCCAGCCCTTGATTTTGAATAGCCTTCTCGATCCTTCTCAGCCCCTTATATAAGGAGGCTTACCCTCAGCCTTTGAGAGACTTTTTTCAATTTGTCTAAGTAGAGAGAGAAGATATAGAAGAGAGAGAAACCAGAGAGAGTTAGAAACCCTAAATCGTCCATATACAGTTTCAAACCCTAAATCATTTTTCAAAAACCCTTTACCCCAAGCACCAACCCTGAGTGTTTGAGAGTTATTTCTGTGTTGGTTTGAAAGCTGTTTCGTGGTTTAACCTCTTGGTTTTAAGATCTTGTGTCCAACTTAAACATTAGGTTCGATCTGTATTTCTGTTTCATAGAAATCATAGGATTGGCATTTTTATGTTATATTATACTTAGATCTGCATTCTTAGTTTCTCGTCTCGAGAAATCTTTTGTTGATTATTTTCTGTAAATGTTTTTAACTTCAAAATCAACAAAATCATTTTCTGTTTCTAGTTCTTTTGAAATAAGACCTTTGACCTAGTTAAGAATCGCACTTGGTGGTTTTCAATTTCAAAAGTATTTTCAAAACCTTGAAATTGATTAAGATCTTGAATCGTCTTCCGAGCAAGATTACCGTGGATTCTTGGATCATTTTAAAGGTCAAATAAGGTTTTGTTTCCTAAGAAGAGAGAAATTGAAAATCAAAGCATAAAGATTTGAACTGTAATTTGATAGGACTGTTTGTATAAATAAGCGTGAGTGTGTGCATGCATGTGTTAGAGCACCATCACAAACACTTCACACTACAACACTGAAAGTGTTGGTAATAAGATCTTAAAATTAGAGTCGATGTAAAGGCTGGAACAATCAGAACTACAGAAAAGTTAGAAGGAAATCGGTGGGTATATTCCTAAACTTGTATAGGTCTGATTTGTGTGCATGTGTGTTATATAGTTTGTAACTGATATATTTTATTTTAGTGGATTTTTTGTTTTTTACTTAGAAGTCACCGTGGATGTTTCCTCAGTTGGGTGAGGTTTTACCACGTTAAAAATCTCTTGTCATTAATCTTTCTACATCTCCTAATCTCATTCTTAATAGTGTGCTGATTTAAACTGTCTTAGTTTTATTTTCAAAACATGTTAACAAATCTTGAACTGATCTCGTGCATATTTTATTAAACACATCTCGTGATTAACCTGATTTGATTTAAAGAAAAGATTTTCTTCAAAAAATAGTTCGGAGTTACTTAAATAATTTAATCTTGTATTAAACGGCTTTAGTAATAGTTTTTCAATTCGATCATCTTCGAGATACTTCCTTCCCTTACCGGTAGGACGATCTTCCCCAAGGGGATTGTTATCTTTCCAGCGAAGCCAACCAAAGGAACAATGGCCTCTCTTAGGTCGGTAATGCTTAACTTCAGCTTTCTAAAGAGCTTGAGGTACATTATTTTGGATGAGCTGCCCTTGTCGACGCGTAACCTGTCGACGTCGAAGTTTAGCCTGAGTGTAATGACCAATGCATCATTGTGTGGAGTTCTCACTCCCACCAAATCCTCGTCTATGAACACGATATGATTATTGTAGTTGATTTCCTATGGACGTCAATGCTTACTAGCTTAGGTTTTGGCTGGATCAATATAAAAATCTTGCATCACTGCTATCAGCTTCTTCACCTCGATTCGAGTTGTGTTCCCTTAAATCTTCTTGAGGTCGGACGCCCGATGGATTACTGCAAACTCGTGTCCGATATCCTCTTCAAGAACATTTTCAGGCTTATGATTTCCATTTGCGGCTACCTTCTCTGCCTTATTCTCGACGAATTCATTTAAGTGTCCAACTTGGGCTAGCTCTTCGAGGTGGGACTTAAGGGCTTGCAGTGCTCGGTTTTGTGTCTGCCTTCCTTGTGAAATGCACATCTTAATACATTATTCCACTTGGAGGGGTCTCCATCCATATTCTTGGGCCACTTAATGAATAATTCATCTTTGATTTTTGCAAGGATCTTATAAACCGATTCTCCAAAGACGGTATTTACGGCTAGGAATGCCTTCGAGGCATCGCCTTTATTCCCACTCTTGGGGACATTTTTGCCTCCGTTATTATTCCCTTTCTTTTGAGTGTCACTTTTTTTGCCCCCTTATCGTCAACCTTGGTGTCACCATTTTCTCCTGCACTAATATGGGTCACATCTTCGACTTTAGCGTATTTCTCGATATGGGCCATCAAGTTGTCGACGGTCGTGGCCTCCCTCTTAGTGAGGGACTGATCCTCTTCGAGTGAGTGCTAGTTGTAATGAAGCGAGCAGTGAACAGCTTGGCTAGAGACTTAAAGTTCCCGATGGATCTGTGAGGGAGCTTCTCGAACCATTTTTGGGCCACATTGTGCAGGCTTGACGGGAAAATTCGACACATGAGTGCATCATTAATATTCCATAGGGTCATCGCCTACCTATATTATCTGACATGATCGATGGGATCAGTCTTTCCATCGTAAATCTTGAATTTGGGCATTGCAAACTTCTTTGGGGCTTCTTCTTCCTCAATCTCCCTCGAGAAAGGGGATTTCATCTGAGTTCTGAGAGCTCTCCTGGACCGCTCTCGTGTTGATCTGGAACCCCGATGAGCCGGGTGTTGGTCCATTTCTCTTCGGACTAAGCTTCATATATCATCATTCCTTCAGCCGGGGCTCCTGTATCGGTGAGCTGATTGTTGCTGCTCGGACTAGTCGTCATGTGACGTGTGTCTCTCAGACCTTTGTGACCCATGAATTGGGATCCTTCCTCGGCTGTGAGGTTTTCTCGTCTGAGGTCTAGGAGTCCAATTATAGCGTTGCCTTGTGATATGATGGAGATCCCTTTCCATATTTTCTAGTCGCCTTTGAGGCGAGCATTTTCAGCTTACTGTTTCTAAGTGGCCTCCTCTTGTTCTTAAAGCCTGACCTCGTAGGCGTCTATCATCCTAGAAATATATGTGGATCTAACTAGCCCCCGACTCTTTTCGTAGAGCTTCCTCTCTTGGAGGAACCTCTAGTTTGAATGACATATTTTGGACCTTACCCTAGGTGGGAAAGGCTGCTCTTAAATATCCCCTGCTTGAGGGGCATTGCTGCTATGATCGGACATTGCAGGTCCCTGTTAGTGAAGGCTTTCTTAAAGGAAAAAAAAACGTTTCCCACAGACGACGCCAATTGTGGTGAAAAATATCTCAACACAAAATAATAATGAAAGACAATAACCAGGAAAAGAAAAATAACGAAGATCACAATCACACAATATAAAGATGTACATGGTTCGGTAAATTGCATACGTCCACAGAGAGATCTAATGTTATATTAAGTAATTCTCAAGAGAGTTTTTTCTGTATACCCTTTGCCCCGGGCTAGTGGTACAATATATATTCAATAGAAGAGAGAGGGGCGCTGATAACTGCCCCGCTAGCGCACTATCCCCTGAATATCTCCTTCGAGATTTTTGGGGATAGAATGGGTCAAATCCTCAATCCGTTATTTAAAACATCCCATAATTTGGTCCGAATATCTTTTATTTTTAGTTGGGCTTTGTCCGGCTACTCTCATGGGCCTAAAAAATAAAGAAGGTACCCACATTGACTCAACAAGAGGCCTTGGTCAAGCAAGCAGGGCTCGAGCAACTAGGCAATTCTGGGATATTTTGAGAGTTTTGATTTGAAGGCTGAGAGGTAAGACTTGTTAAGTAAGCTAAGGTTTAACCACTTTAATAAATTAATGAATAGAAAATACTAGGGTGAAAGTCCCGCGGGGTCACTCGCATAAACACATATCAGCAAGTAACTCACACAAAATGGTTAGTAACCACAAATGTGCTCCCAAATAACTTTTTTAGTCACAAGTGTCGAGTGACACTTAGGGTCAGTTATAAGATTTCAAAAATTGCGTGACAAATATTTTTGCTAAAAGAAAAAGTATCACTTTTTTTTGCCGAATGGCTGACAAGATCACCTTTTTATCCACTACTACACTAGGTGTAACACCACTAAATGGCAAATCATGAAAGATAGTGACAGATAATGATAACAAACAAAATGTCCCTAGATATTTATTACAAAGAATATTCTTAGATGCATAAATGACATGTAAACCCTCAAGTCTATAAATAGAGCGCTTGGAGCAGAATAATTGACAGTGATATAATAACAAGCACTGTTATGCCGTACATAAATCCATAAGAGCAAAATTTCTTCTCTCCATGCTCTCTTTCATTTATTGAAATGATTAATTCTCATCTCTCAAAGAATGATCACACTCAAGAGATTTTCGTCCTTTGTTTATTATTGTAAAGCTTTTTTCTTTATTGAAAATATTATACTCAATCATTACTACTGTTATGTAATTGAAATAATTATTATTATAAGGAAAGGTTAAATTTTGTTTATTTTCAGGCTCTTTGATATTATAATCATTAAAAAATGATATGTAACTGCTGGTCATGCCTTACCCTCTGAAAAATTCATAGATCCCAATATCACTACCCTCCTTCATTCGGCGACTCATCTAGAGAGATATCCACACAACTATATAAAGAAGGTCATAATATCTCAAAGAATTTTATTTTTTAACATACTCTAGCAAGTAACAGAGACCCAAGTAACAAAACTTTAAATGGAGATCTCATGGTTATAGGAAGCAAAGGGCCTGGTCCATTTGCGGGCTTGATGAGTAACTCAACTACAACACCACAGCTAACAGGGGTGGATATCATGAGTTTGTTCTTTTATTTTATGAAGCATCACAATGTGGATATGACAAGCTCAAGGTAAGCTTGTGCCACACCAATGGTTGCTCCTATTGTAGGAGTGGCTGCGTCAAAAGAGTCACCAGCTATAAAAGTAGTGACTGAGAAACCTCTCACTCATGTTGTATCTACTCTGACCAAGAAAGTTGAGGTGGAGGAGTGAACTTAAAATGTAGTTACTCTAGAAGAAGCTAAAAAGGTTCTGTTAATCAAACAGACTGAGTCTCCTCTCTTGTATAAAGAGTCGAAAAATCCCTTTTCAAAGAGTATCAATGATATACCTTACCTAGAGGTGTATATTCCACCAAAATTTATTAAGTTCAACGAAAAAGTGAGAATCTTAAGGAACTCATCAAAAAGTTCATGGAGTACCTCAATGTGAACTACAACGATAAAAATCTGAGGTTGAGGGAGTTATTAAAGACTCTCACTGATAAGGCCTACTCATGGTACCACCTGGTACCAAACAACATCCTTACTTAGGAAGAAATGCACAGAGAGTTCCTTCTAAACTTTTTTATGGCTGAAGATGAGTTCACTTTGAGGCACTTATCCCAAGAGGTCCAAAAGCCTAGTGAGGAGCTGATGCAGTACATTAAACGCATTAAAGAGAGATCTATAGACGTTCATGAGGAATCCACATAGGTCAAGTTATTGCAAATTTGTGTAGAAGGTTTTATAAAAGAATACGAGATCGATTTGATCAATGAAATGCGAGAAGGCACATTCAAAGAATTTAACAGAGCAACATGAAACATTGAAATGATTATAAAACCAAAGGCACAGAACTGGAGAGCTCAAGCTATCCCTCAATAAGGAAGGTTCCAGGTCGATCACAGGAAAATAGTTTAATATGTTGATGATGGCTCCAAATGAAAAAAAGGATGCCAAGGCGCATCAAAGAGCATGGGAATATGAAAAACAAAGTTTGGAGGTGATGTGCCTCCTCCTTTTCCATGTAGTGTTGAGAAAGCTATGGATTGATATCACACACTTATGTGAGAGAGAGTAACATGACCTTGCAACATACTCGATAAACCACCAATAATAGCGGATAGAGTTGATGTTAATTTAAATGAGCTGCACCAGAAAGTCGAACACTTAACAAAAGATTATTCTTATCTACGTAAGCTATTAAATGAGGAAGTTGAAAGTGGTACTCTTCAAATCCCTTCTCTAGATTTAAATGAGAATCCAATCCTATCCCACTAATATGGGTCCACAAACATGGTTGTTAGTTATGATTTGAGGAAAATAATGAGCTCCATAAAATGAGAGGAAAATAACCAAGTGTATGATGGATGATTATCGTCTTGGAAAATACAGATTAAAAATATGAATAGGATAAAGAATTGGAGATTGAATAATGAAATGTTAGTGTAATGCTCACGCTAGATGAATAAGGACTTCAAAGGAAGAGTAAATTTATAATGCATAAACTAATTAGGAGGAGATAGACTCCGAGTGCGCAAAAATTGTTAAGAGCCTAAAGTTCAAGTGGCTCTTTGACCAAATTGGGGTTAAAGCTGAAATAAGGTTCGTGATCACCAAGAAGATCCCAAAAGTTGTACAAGATAAGGAAAACTCCTCAATCAATTGGCATGGGTCGATTGGCAGGCTCATTAAGAGGTACACACATAGGTGGTATTCTTAAAAGTTGATAAGCAGGTATCTTTATTCCACATTAAACCTTTGTATATGGATACGTTAGTGAATTAGTTTCCCACAATCAATACTAGAAGGAGGGGACATAGATCAATATTATGCCATTAACACACTCTATAAGACATGGGTATTAGAAGAAAATATAGTACTAATCTCTTTGGTGATCTCAACTTTTGATGGTGCTGGAATGCAATCAAAAGGATATGCATGTATTGGTATAAAATTAGGAAATTCTACCTCCCATATCAAATTTCATATCATCAATGCCAATACGAGCTATCAGTTATTGATATGCAGAGTTTGGATTCTTAATCTTGGAATTGTGCCTTCCATATTCCATCAATGTTCTAAAGCTAATATTCGTGGAACGAAGGTGGTCATAACAGCAAATGAGAGGCCTTTCTTAGTAGAAGAAGCCCACATGGTTAATACAACATCTTATGGTAAACTATATGAAGGGAGGAATGTTTGCTCGATTAAAAGGAGTTGGGGATTCTTGAGCAGTCCATGAAGGAAGTCAACTAAACAAGTCCAATCATGATAATTGGGTCCGCGAGTGGTACCCACTGAAACAAGCGAAAAAGGAAAAAGAAAAGTAGATGAAAAGTTTAGACCTACTTGAACGTATAAAAAAGTATTTATGCATAATGGAAAAGTGATTTACCATTTATAATGGTGTGATCGGGCAGCGTTTTGGGATGAGAACATCAATCTAGAGCCAAAATGCTTTGTAATTGATGATTCTCACATATTGGAGCACAATATAAAAGTAGAAGATGCTCCAGAATGTATGCCAGACGAGCCAAGAGAACATTTGTAAGAGGTAGGAGAATTGAACTTGAGAGAAAAAGTGGGGACGAAAGACCTCACTACACAAAACAAGGTCAATTGTAACGGGCAAAAACAGTTGCAAAAAATATCTATAATCAATTAAATCCGTTTGAAAATCGACGTTATTTATTTTACTAACATGATTTATAACCGTTGTAAATTTAATACTTACAACGCACTTAAACCATTACAATTTATTTTGAAATGGATTTGACATTGGTACACATCTCATAAATTAGTAACGAATTTACTAAATTGCAACGGTTTTCGCCCGTCACAATTATACGATTTGTAACGGATAAAATCATTACAAAATACATTGTAACGATTTGGGAGTGTCATATATTTGTAACGGTTAAAGTCTGTTAGCAATATTATTAATTTTTCATCAAACAGATATATATAAATACACTAGTAAAAACTCATGCTCAACCAATGGCAATGCAAAACCAATGCACACAAATTTCACTCAAAACATAATTCCAAAACACACATGACAAAATGAATGACAATATATTTGATGATATTAAACATATCTAAAACTATATTTCATTCTTAACCATTAAAATTCCAACAACAAAATATAGTTAAGATAAACCATCTAAATTTTAATCATAAACTTGAAACGAAGTGTAACATCTTTACAGTTCTAAACATATTACTTTTCGAAAAGTAATCTTCATGATATTCCTTATAAAAGTAGACTTCATTCTGTTAATATGAACCTGTTAGACAAATTCAATCTTAGTAAATGTGTAAGCATAAATGAGTAAATAACATAAAAAGACTAGTATATGTCTGTGCCTTTGGCACGCTTGTAATTTTATTAGGGGTCATATTGAAATGCTCAAAGAGGAGGAGGTAAAATAATCTTTCCCCGTGAACCACTTCTCCCCCCAATCCTCAGATGGTGTCCCTCAACTAGAGTTATCCTTACAACTTGAGTTGGAAAAAGAGAACATGACAAATTGGGATGTCAAATTGTATGACGCCAAACTACCCTTGCAATTAACGGGCATAATTAGTTTGGGTATCGCAATCCTTCTTACTGTGACTATGGCTTACAATGTGGGTGAGGGATGTGGCTTCCAGGGCCATGTGGAATGGACGAGGAGAAAAAAAGGGTTTATTAGGGCTTAATATACAAAACACTCTTCAAAATCAATTGGTGTTTAAAGGGTTTGAAGGCGAGCCTATATAGTTTTGTATGCCATTTTTAGCCTTTTGTTATTAAAGATACTTAATCCCAAAGTATTCTATATTTTTACATATCATTACAATCTTCATGCTAATTATTGAATCATATTTAAACTTTAATTATCAGTTAAGTGAGTTTTTGTTGATAGTTTCCGCTGCTTTAGTTTAACAGTGTTATTAGATATATTAAGATATTTATAAACAAATATATAACAGAAGACGCTCTGATGACGCTCTTTAACTTAGACTATTTTTAATTGTGTTGCCCTCACGCGCTCACAACCCCACTGACATCCAAGTAATATACCCTTTTAGGTGCCTTGTCAACTAAAGTCGTTTCCTTTATTGTTTCAAATATTTTAATTACTATGTTAAGAAAAAAGTATATGTAAATATAAATCATGGGGGCAAGTAATATACCTTTTTAGGTGCCTTGTGAACTAAATTATGTTGTTGATTTATATCAGCAATCTTCTAAATGGAGCAATGAAATATTATCAAAATGAAATCAAGAAAGGAAAAAAAACATAGTTGGAAAACAAAGCTCTCAACATAAGTGACTTCTAAAAAAAACATTTGATGATGAGTGGAACCTAACTTGGCATTAACAATATGCATGCCACTTTTACAACACAATAAATAATACAAACATCATCAATTCTAAGAACATTAGATCAAGTTAAGACATATACTATACCTGTTACATAAGTCACTACATATACTTTTAACTTTCCAAAAGTACTGTTTCCCATTTGAAAGTAATTTTTTTTCAGAAAAATTGATTTTAATAGAATCGACAATCAAAATAAAAATTCAATTCAATATCATGAGATTCAATTTATTCCCAGCATGAACAGAGAGATGTTTGTTTGCTTTATTTTAAGACCCAAAACCTTTCAGAATGGTTAATGAACTTTTTTGTGTGGAACACGAAATAAAATAAAATAAAGACGAGTGAATATAAAATCAAGTGAACATCAATTTAGGAATTCTGAACTCAATTTGTCATGAAATGAACGATTTTGAAAAGTAGGGGTATTACTGTATTATTAAACTCTCAGCAAAATATTAGGGATAAAAATAATTGAGTACAAAATTTTGGTTTAGTAAACTGTGACTTGTGGAAGAAAGAAAAAACAAAAGGGAGTTCATATAGCTGAAAATAATAGAATCATCAAAGCGAGTTATTGACTAACATTTTAGAGAAATGTAGGCCCCTTTTTAATCAAAATCTTTACTTGTGCGGAATTAAGTTAAGGATGAATGCAAATCAACTTTCTCTTTTTGAAAACTCTTTTTCAATTTTGTCAAACCGAATTGTGATACAAATTAACTTAACCAAATTTTATCTTGATTAATCCTAAACATGTATCTAGTGATTAAAGCAAGTTAAGTAAAGATACTCACAAAGTCGAATGTACGAGGAAACACCCAAAACGGGAAAAATCCTCGGACGGCCCAAGCCAGACAATCACTATAAATAATGGTTTTACAAAGACAGATTAGCCTTACTCAACGACTCGACTCACATGGGTCTTGACGCACCTTCTGATCTTCTACCATTCTTCAATAGTGTCCATGAAAAAATTCTGTCTTTCACGATGCTCGTCCACAACACTCAACTCCACGAATGTCTCGGGGTCCACCGATACGGCTTGAGTTGTCAACGATGTTGAACGCGATGTTCGTCGCTTCTCCACCACAAAAACATCAATCACAAGTGTTTAATGATGAACAAACTCAACTTGGTGCAACAAGGATCACATAAACATTTGATAATGAAAGCTTGGATCATTGCAAACTCTATGGATGTGTTTAAGCCTTTAAAACCTTAGAAAATATGTACAAACACGTTTCTGGATCGTAAAATTATTTTTCCAGAATGTACAGACTTCGAGGAAACTGAACACCTTTATTTATAATAAAATTGAGTCGGTGTCAGAATCTCGTTCGAACGAGATGACACGTCGTTCGAACGATAGTGCGTCTCGTTTGAACGACATCAAATTTCGTTTGAACGATGTCATATATGGTAATAATGTTTATTTTAAAAATAAACATTCAGAAAATTGGCAAAAGAATTTTCCTGACAATGATTGGGAAAAATTAAAAGGAAAAAACCTTTTAAAAGGCGAGAGTAGTAATAATAAGCCTCTTATTGCTATGAAAAATATACAAGTACCAATATTACCTGGTACAAATTATCTAAAAGAAGACAATATAAAATTCAGTCAAATTTATCATTTCCAATTAGGAAAAGAGGAAATAATCTTCTCACCAAGCCATGGAAAGAGAAGATATACTTATGTATTAGGTTATTTCAATTTTGCGGGCTATAAACCATATAGTCTTTGCACATTAATTGATACAGGAGCAATAATAAGTTCTTGTAGACCTAATGTTTTGCCTCCTGAAAAATGGATAAAAATGAAAAATCCTATTGCTGTAACAGGCATCAATAGGACACAAAAATTCATTGATTTAAAAGCCAAGAAAGTGGCTATATGGTTTAATGAAAAGAAATTCATTATTCCAAAAATCTTATGCTTTCCAGAAATGCATGGAGATTTTATTTTAGGCAATAATTTTATCTCAGAATATTTACCTATAAGTATTGATGAGGGAACTATAAATTTAACCCTCAACAAAGAGGTAGTAAAAATCCCTTTACTACAGTAACATAAATATAAATGCGAAAGAGATTTTCGCCATACTAAGAAAGGAGATATAACCCCTTTCATTAAAGCCCTTGAAGAAACTCATTGGCTTTATACCATATTAAAAAATAATTTTAGTGAAAACCCATTAAAATTATGGAATAAAATTCCAAGATATTGTAATCTCAAACTAAGAGATCCCAATGTCATTATAAGAGTGAAACCAATGATCTATACCAGAAATGATATAGATGAATTTGATAAACAAATCAAAGAATTATTGGATATAAACCTTATTGAAGAAACAATAAGCCCACACTCTAGCCCTGCCTTCATGGTGAGAAAACAC
The DNA here is from genome assembly GCA_949130495.1 of Sambucus nigra. NCBI lineage: Eukaryota > Viridiplantae > Streptophyta > Magnoliopsida > Dipsacales > Adoxaceae > Sambucus > Sambucus nigra. The sequence goes on from OX422208.1 coordinate 121,212,198, forward strand.
AATGAAGTCATAAGAGGAAAAGCTAGAATGGTTATAAATTATAAAAGACTAAATGAACAATTAAAATTTGATGGTTATTTTATTTCAAGAAAGGATGTTTTAATTAACCAAACTAAAGGAAAAAAGTTCTTTAGCAAATTCGATTGTAAATCTGTATTTTGGCAGTTAAAACTAATTGAAGAATCCAAGCCATTGACAACCTTTAGTATCCCTAGAGGACACTATCAATGGAATGTTATGCCTTTTGGACTAAACAAAGCTCCTCAGGTATATCAAAGATGGATGGACAAAATCTTTAAAGACCTTAAAGATTTTTGTGTTGTCTATATAGATGACATCCTTGTTTTTTTCAAAACCATAGAAGAACATAGATATCATCTAAAAATTATCTGTGAAAAATTCCAAAAATATGGAATCATTTTATCACCTAAGAAAATTGATGTTGAAAAAACAGAAATTAATTTTCTTGGCATAATCCTAAACCAGGATGGCCTACAATTACAAGATCATATCATCTCTAAAATAAGAGATTTTAATGAGGAAATTTTGGATAAAAACAATTACAAAGTTTCATAGGAATCCTTAATTATGGAAGAAATTTCATAAAAGGATTATCTCAAAAATAATTACCACTTCTTGAAAAACTTAAAAAGAATGAAGTTTTTACATGGAGTGCTAATGATACTCTTGTTGTTAAAACAATTAAACAAGAAATTATTAATAATTGTCCAAAAGTTTATTTTCCTAAAACAGGAGATAAATTAATATTGGAAACCGATGCTTCAGATAATTGCTGGGTATGTGTTCTCAAAGCAATTGCTGCAGAATATTAGAATGAAAACAATCCTTCCAATACTTTTGGTATTCGTGGTAAGAAAACCACTATTTCTAAATCAGTTCAAAAACATGAATTGATATGTGGATATAATTCAGGAAAATTTAAGCCAAATGAACTGAATTATATTATTTTTGAAAAGGAATTATTAGCAATCAAACTTGCTATTAAAAAATTCCATATTTTGTTAGCACTTGAAGACTTTATTGTCAGAACAGATAATAAAGCCGTCAAAGACTTCCTAATAAATAAAAGAAATATTTTAGAAGGAAGAAGACTTAAGTGGTTCAACCAAATTGCCATTTATACTTTTGAAGTTGAACATTTAACTGGTACTAATAATTTTCTTGCAGATTATCTTAGCAGGAACTATGATGAAAAACCTACTAACCAAGTAGAGTTTTTAGAAACCCACTAAACAAGTGGAGAATATTAAATATTTTAAAATAACACCCACTAACCAAGTGGAATATTTTGAAATATATTTTATTAAAACCACTAAACAAGTGGAATTTTTCTATTTTCAGGATGGGAGATAAGCACCCAGGAGAAGTAAAGGGAGTTTGGATAACTATTGATAAAAAGGCAAAAACCCAAGCATCATTATCTACACAGCCTAAACAAAACCCTGTTTTTGCTGTATTGAGCGGAAGAAATCCAGGCTTCTATGACAACTGGAATCAATGTTTTATGCAAGTAAATAAATTCCCTGGTGCGTGCCACCAAAAATATAATACTATGCTAGAAGCCATTACATCATGGAAAAATTGGATGAAACAGTTAGGACCTCCTAATATAATTTACCAGTTCTCCAAACTTCAGACCAAGGAAAGCCTTCTTGATACTGAAACTTATGACTTTCACAACCCACGAATCCCCTGCGAGTTGTATACACCATTAAATGAAGCATGGAAATCTCATCTCCGAGATAGGAGAAAAGATTTTAGAAAAAATATGAGTATCCTTGCTGAAAAAATTGCTGAACAAACAACACTTTTGGATAAATTCAAAATTCTGAGCCTCAAACTCATATAAGGCTTAAACTATGAAAATGAAGATTTTTCTTTAGAAAAAATTGATACTTTTCTGGAATTTTCTGAATTACTGGAAAATGATTTTTGTGACAAAATCTTCAATACTATCAGGAGAATTTGTCTATTTGAAAAAGCAAAGATAATTCTCCCACGTCCTGTATTCCAAATCAAAATTTTACCAAAAATCGAGGACCATGAGCAAAAGATAAAAAAGTCTTTTACTCCAACATTTTTACTCTAGTTTAAATTATAGTGATGACATGTCAAAACTGCATTTTATTATTGAAGAGGGATACCCACCTTGGGATATTGAAACAATTGAATGGGGGTTAGTAAACAAACTAATCTTCTCCAGCGTAGCTTGTTTCAATCATTTTGAATTTTTACCTATGATGATCAAAACCATGATCTATCATGTATTGACAAAGAGCAAGTACAAATATACTCGCTATTTGTCATTTCATATCACAAGCACAATTGGTTAGCGATCAAGAGAAATTTTCTATCAACCCTACCAGATCTGGTACCTCAGAGCCACTGAGGACTATGAATGGGATGAGATTGAACAAAATTGGGAAATTGCACATAATGTATCGTTGGACCAGTTGGACACAACAAGATATTGGTCACAAAACGTGATCAATATTTCAAACTATGCAGATTATTTTTATCGGGAATCAGCATTAAAATTCATGGTAACTGATGGCAGACGATTATTTGTTACCGATTTACCGATAAATTACACTACCTCGCTTGAACAACGAGCGGTAGTAAGGGAGTTTCTACATAACTTGAAAAATAAAAATAATTTAGATGTTCCCTTTGAACAATTAAGCCATGTGGAGGAATATGAACAAGCCTAATTACATGGACCTCCAAACCACAACCCTAACGACAGTATGTCCTTCGACTCTGTTGCTGAGGCCAACATTGCCAATGCATTTGATTCATGATAATTGTACGGAGATAATCAACCCACACGGACGACTACAAATCATCCAGCACATGAAGTGGGATAATCATACGGTCAGTAATCAGCTGACGCATGCAATGGCGATTTGGACGATTAAAACAAAAACATCCAAATCAGTTACTATTTACTTTTTGAATTATTGTAAATTACTGTTTTTTTTTACTGTGCAACTACTGTGCACTTTTTACTATGCACTTTACGACTTTTATTTTTCAGCCGCCCACGTTTTATTTAGGTTATAATTAAATAACCTTTATGCAGGTTATAAAAGGGGCAATCCTCCTCACTTGTAAATCATCTCCTGAATCTCTCTATTGTAATATTTCTCTTTCTCTTGTAATACTCTCTCCACTATTCTAATAATATCTCGATCATTTCGCACTTGTGTAATTGGTATCAGAGCCTTGTTATTACAGGTTAGTATTCTAATTATGTTTATAATATGAAATATTATAGGAACTAAGTGTCGTAATAATTGTTGTATGAAATATCGTTTATACCTAATTCTATATAAATAACTATGCAATTTGATATTAATGTCTTCTTTATTACTAAAATCAATATATGCAGTTATAATGTCCATATTATAATTAAGTTACGTCTGTCTTTGTAATAATATTTGTAAACATCTGTTTTGTAATTAAGGTGAATTAAACATAAGCAATAATATTATATTATAGTGAAAATCTTTAAAGTTTTCATAAAAACCCATATACCTATTATTGTTTCAAAGCCCATATTTCCGTTTGCCAAAAAGCAATTGTAGTTAGCAATCGGTGTTAGGAAAACCGGTTTTAGGCACCTGAAATAACATATAATAGGAGGTCTTAGGTACCAATAGAAACTGATCAAGATGAACTAAATATTAATAATATTAATTTACAATGTTTAGCACCATGGTTACAAAAATATGAGTCTATGTATAATCATAGTTTACATATAGATAAAAAATCTGAAAATGATATTAGTAAAATTAGTACTACTATAAATAGTTTAACTGATATAGTCTTTAGTTGGGTAAAACGAACTGAAAGACGTCAGGTAATAAACCAAAACTATGTAGAGAAAAAACTAGATAGTATTGATTTCAACTTAAACAAAGTTGATAAAAAAATTAGTCAACTCGAAACAGTTTCAAATTTAGATATAAAAGAGGAGACTAAACAAAAAATTGAAACTCTATTAAACAAAATAGATAATCAAAACCCAGAACAAACTGGAATGAATAACCCAGGGGATAACAAAATTCCTAGGTTATATTATGGTTCGAAAGAAATTAAATCCCTTCAAACAGAAGAATTTAATTACACCGAATATATAAACGTTCGTGAAATATTAGATTATTGGAGATATCTATACAAAGATCCAATATTTGCGTCAGAACGTAATAAACTCATTGAACAAATACAAACTATGTATTTGGGAAATGAAAAATTATTACAACATTATCAGTATGAATTAAACCAATATTCATCTGATGAAGAAGAAATTCCACCACATGTAGTAAATACAATTGATGGAAAAAGGAAGGCTGAAGAACCACTTCAGGAATTCCAAAATTGGGAAGCTTTTGAAGATTATATGCAAACCCCTACATATAAAAATAAAAAAGAAGATTTTGTTAAAACAGGTAATGCTTCTACAAGTAACACTAAAAATGAGGATGAACCAAATCCTTTTTTCTTAAGAAGAGATAATTTGAACAAATAAAATATATCTCAACATGGTATTTATCTTGATCTAAGGCATGTCCCTTTTAAAGATCAAGAACAAACTATTAATGAGTGGGAACAATCCATGTCTATTCTCATTACTAATTATAGGAATGTATGGTCTAAAGAATTTTTTTTAGACTACCTAACTGCAACACTTCAAGGAGATGTTTTACAATGGTTGCAACAATGGGAAAGCTCATAAAAAGGAATTCAACAAAAATCTGAGCTCCTACAAACCTTCAAATCTTTTGACGAAATATTAAAAGGATTTGTTGAAATAATTAAAGAAAATATGATTGGATATACTGGAGAACCCAGACTCCAAGAAGATGCGTGTTACATACTATCTAAACTAGAACTATGTAACATCTGTCAATTTGAAGAATTTGTTGAAATATATAAAAAATATTATTTCAAACTAAAACATTCAGAAACCAAACATTGGATGGATTAATTCTTTCACAAACTCCCAAATCAATGGGATGAAATATCCTTACAATCTTATCCTGACTGGTTAAAAACTATCGGGAAGGATGAGACGGATGATAATCTTGGTTTTCGCATTAATTGGGTATTAAGAAAAATATCTGACAAATGTATTGAAATAAAAGCTAAGAAATAAATTAAAAATCAAATCACAAATTCTAAAGCTGGTTATAAATGTTGTGATAATATTTTAAAAGAAAATTGGAAGATAGGATGTAATCCACCTCCTAGAAATTCCAAATATTCTAAATATTCTCGGAAGAGAAAATTTAAATGGAAACCTTGGAAAAAAAACATCTTTTTCAAAGAATAAAAAATATATTAGGAAAAAGAAACCTTCTAAAAAACCACCTCTAAAAAAGAAGTGTCGTTATTACATTTGTAACGAAGAAGGCCATTATGCACCCGATTGTCCTAAAAAGGGAAAAAGTGCAAATAAAATGATAAAATTTCTTGAAGAACAAGAATTAGAAATATTTTATGGAGAAGATTTATCTGATTCTGATATTTCTAATTATTCTAATGAAATTTTATATGAACTTGAATCTGATTCGAAAACATCCAATGAAGAACTTATATTTATGTATAATACTGCAGAAGTACGAGGTAGTAGCGAAGATGAGCTACAAACAATAGCCCTTGGTGAAATAGTTGGAGAAGAAATCACTTTTACCAATGAATAGTTATAAGAAATTGATAATCAAAGACAACTTATAAAAAAGGAAGATGTCTATAATTTATCAAAATTCAAATTATTCTCAACAAGAATATTTGAACAATTTAATGGTAATACTACTACTAGCTCAACAAATGATGAAACGGCAGATATTAAACTTTTTGATTTAAAAAAGATCAAAAGATGGAAGAAAAAACACCCAAATATTAAATATATTCATATCGGGTTTATTCAAATATGTATTACTGCCCTGTTTAGACAAGGTATGGATACACCCGTTGCTATACTGGTCTTAGACAAAAGATTCAGTAATCCTATGAATTCCATAATTGGAGGAGTCCAATCCGATTTGGTAAATGGAGTTATTTGGTTTAACATAAAACCAAATTTCTTCATATCAATTGACGACCCAAATATTGAGGAATCTGTCATTATAAAAATCCAAACCAAAGGAATGGGAATGAAAGATACCTTTAGAAATATGTCAATACATTGGAAAACAATCCATGAATTGACAACTCTACCACATACAAATACACAAAATGTAGATAGAAATATTATAGAAATATTTGAACCTCGACCATTTGATTCGGCAATATAACCTAGATTAATCAACTGGAGAGATTTGGAAGTACCAAAACAATGGATACTACCCCAAATAACAGAACCACCTCCTGAAAAACAACGAAACAACGCTGAATTACAGGTATCTGGTAATAATATTTATTTTAAAAATAAACATTTAGAAAAAAACTAACTCTTATCCAATTCTCATCCCTCCTTATCTGACATAAACGAAGTGTAAACAATTAAAACACTTTTAAAACCATTTTCTTTAAAGAAAATAACCTCCTTATTTTTATAAAATGAATTTCGAGTTTCATTAACATTATGCAGAGATACCTGTGTGATCTCGGAATGCAATTAAACCTTGAAGATGAGAAATTTCACCGATTGAACTTCGGCATGATTAATTTCATGTAGCTTTGCCGCAACGTCTTCAATTAATCTTTGATACGTCATAGACTCGTGGGATCGGACAATAAAAAACTATCTATGACTCAAACATGTTTTTTTTCGAGAATAAGTTAAAATAACATTAAAACTCAATTGGAAATTTGATCCTTACAAGAAAAGCTAACAACAACACCGTGTGACAAACAACAACACTCATATTAGTAGCTTAAACAAAGTCAAATAACCAGTCGGTAAATGATGAGTTTAATTATGAAATTTATGTAGATGAAAATCTTTTAAGTTGGTTGGAGTTCCTTCATCCATCCCTTTATAGCCTATAAGCCAACATTAGACACATTATATATTAACTACAAGTGTTAGAAGAAAAAATGGGTTCACTAAACAAATGAAAACATAAATTGGTGAGTGCTATTTGCCCAAAAGAAGAGGAGCCCTGATGTTACAGATAATAGAGAAATGAACTTCAAAGAAAAGATATACAACTTTTAAAATTTTAGAGGAACCCCAACAACAACATACTGAAACACTAGTTATGCCTTGTACTATATTACACACACATAAAATGATCTTTTGGATGAATGGTGAGGCTGATCCATAAGTCAGAATGACAATTAAGAAAGCATCTTATTTCAATCATCATCGTCGGCGTTGGCGTCCTATTCTTCATCATCCTCGTACACAAAACACAATCCATGAATGATGGATAAAGTCAAACTAACATAATTGTTTTCATATTTGAATGGTTCTTGTTAAATTGCTAGCGCGTCTTATGTTCCAAATCATTGATGTCATAATTCTTAATTCAGTTGGAAATAAAATTTTAACGAGTTAAGCATTTTATCTTATTAATTGGTTGAGTCAAAAAATATGTGTAAAAAATAATGATAAGAGACTAACTATACATAACGCCTACATTAATATATATCATTTATAGTGATATATGCTCATAACCATACTTAATATGACCATTTAATCATGGTTTCTTATATACATACATGTATGGTTCATACATGCATATATATATAAGTCAACACGCATTTAAATAATAAAACTAACTTTAACCTATGGAAAACACATCAAAACATTACTAAAATTATAAACTTGAAGGGATAAAATGAACTAACAATAAAAGTAACTGAAATAAGCAAAACGAGCTAAAAATAATTTTTTTTTACAAAAAATGAAAAACATGAAAATTTATGGGTCATTTTGATTTAACCCCCAAATTTTAATGCATATTTCGACGTAACCCATTGCCTTCATAATTCTTTAACTTTTCCCTCAACATAGGGGGTTTAATCTAATTCCAATTCACTAGTGCAATCAACCTTTGGCCTCACCTTTAATATTATCTCAGATAAGGGTGAAAATGGTCTCCCCAAATCGAGTAATAATGAGAACGAGAGCGAACTAACGTTCGAAAGGGGCCTAAGATCAAGTAGAATTGAATCCATGGAATTCAATTTCTTAACGATACAAAATTCTGATTCCTTTCAAGGGGAGACCAAGTGTTGATGTAAAAAATTAGATCGCTCTAATTATTCAATCACAGATAAATAAAATGAGACAAAGATTTTTAAAGTGGTTCAGCCTTATATGAATGGCCTACGTCCACTGTTATGTTATTGCTGAGTGTTTTGGGAATTCTCGATTACAAGTTCTATCAAGAAATTCCCCCCCCCTTTGAATGAGGGTGGTACAAGGTATTTATAGCCCTTAGGCTGTATATGAAAGGGTGTTACATTAAATGATACACATATGAAAGGGTGATACATTTAATGTAGAGTGTGCGTCAAGATAATAAGCATTCAATGAATAGTTGAACTGTTGATTATCTGGCAATTAATGCTAGGGCCGAGATGCAGCTCGGACCGCCTTAGTTGCTCATTGCTTAGGAGTTCCTCGGAGCGCTGGAGTACCTCGGAGTGCTAAAGTTTCTCGGTGTATCCTTGTTGCTCGGAGAGAACATGAGTTGGTCGGGGAAATGAACTTCCTCGTTGCTATTGTGCCACGTAGATTGACACGTGTCTTCGTATTATTCGTCCATATCAGCATATTAATTTTGGTATCAACAGAAGCCCCCAATGCTTCATGCTTGATGGTTTACTTGAAAGGATGGAGTATTTTATTTTGCAGTGTTGGTCGGTGCTCGTGAAATCCTTGATCTACTTTTTTGATTTGTTCAACATAAAGTGCATTATCTCCTGGATGACATATGATGCCGCTTGTAGCTTATCATAATCTTCAAGTATGTTGATTGGTTTGCTAGCCGACCAACTGCCTCCTGTGCCGAGTAACTGAGTGCTAACTTCACTTGCTTGATTTTTCTGATTTATGCTCCTCTGAATACTTTGTCGAGTAACATACTAGCTTTTGAACCCAACTCTTCAATCTTGTTAGTACCAAGCTAGTGATGGACTTCGAAAAATTTTCATACAACTTCTTCTTCATTATTGATCGAGAGAGTAGTAGCAAAAGATCTCAGTGTTGTAGATGCTGATTTTGACTTCTACCTCTGCTCGGTAACGAGCAAAAGGTTCTCGGGGACGAGCAAGAGCTGCTCGGGTAACTGTCGAAGAACATAGAACTCAATCTGCTTTGGAGAATCAAGCCTTCCAACTAATGGCAAAGAACAAGGCCTTGGCTGAGATGTCCGAGAAGATCCTGAGTCTTGAAGAGCAACTTCCTGTTCGGGAACGAGCAAGAGCTTCTCGGGGGCGAGCAATAGCTGCTCGGACAGACCATCTGTGATGAATATCAGAATGCTGAAAGATCTTAATTTCATAAACTCCCCTTATGCTTTGGATGATCCTCCTGATGGCGAGGAACCTGTTTCAAAAGGAGAGGGAGATAAACCAATAGAGTAGGAATCTCAATACAATAGTTAGTACACAATTTAATGTAATAAATTTGCGTAATTCATTTTGAATTCAGTGAAAGAATTTCATTTTTATTCGCAAATTTGTATTTGCTATTGTCTTGTAAATATCAAACACTTTCTTATTTGTGCTTGCATAACAATATTGTATGGTTCATCGACCAAAAAAGTTACAAGTATCAATGTTGCTCGATCACTTAATAATAAAGTAATGAGTATAAAAATGTTGAAATTTTTTCCAGCCAACCAAGGTTGTTAAATTGTGCTCGTCGACCAATTATAATTAGTTAGAGTTTTTATCCCCGACTAACTATACTTGGTAATTTTTTCCTCGTCGAGCGAATACAGTTAGTGGGTTTTTATCCCCGACCAACCATACTTGGTTCAATTTGGAATATTTTGTTCTTTGAGGAACTTTTGTAATAATATTACCTCCCGACCAACATAAGTTGGCATTTGAGAGCATATTTTGTTTTCAAACCAACCGAGATTGGCGTTATAAGAATGTTGTTCTTGCCCTTTTACCAACCAAAGTTGGTCGTGGGTTTGAACTATTGCCTCTTAACCAAAGGAGTATATTTTGTTCTCGCTATTTTACCAACCGAAGTTGATCACGCTCGAACTATCTGGTTCTTTCGAACTATCTTGTCCACAAGCTCTTTTACCAACCGGAGTTGATCACGCAAGTGTACGCCTCCTAACCAAAGGAGTATAATTTGTTCTCGCCCTTTTACCAATCGGAGTTGGTCGTGGGTCTGAACTATCTGGTTCTTTTGAACTATCTTGTCCACAAGATCTTTTACCAACCGGAGTTGATCACGCAAGTGTACGCCTCCTAACCAAAGGAGTATAATTTGTTCTCACCCTTTTACCAACCGGAGTTGGTCGTGGGTCTGAACTATCTGGTTCTTTCGAACTATCTTGTCCACAAGCTCTTTTACCAACCGGAGTTGATCACGCAAGTGTACGCCTACTAACCAAAGGAGTATAATTTGTTCTTGCCCTTTTACCAACCGGAGTTGGTCGTGGGTCTGAACTATCTGGTTCTTTCGAACTATCTTGTCCACAAGCTCTTTTACCAACCGAAGTTGATCACGCAAGTGTACGCCTCCTAACCAAAGGAGTATAATTTGTTCTCGCTATTTTACCAACCGAAGTTGATCACGCTCGAACTATCAGGTTCTTTCGAACTATCTTGTCCACAAGCTCTTTTACCAACCGAAGTTGATCACGCAAGTGTACGCCTCCTAACCAAAGGAGTATAATTTGTTGATCCTGTAACATCCACAGGTTGATCAGCGAGCAACTTTTGTTTCTCGGGAGTATTAAGATCAGTAAACTCTTCTACAGCTTGTCTTAATGGCATGTCGGTATGCATGGTATGGGCCTGGAAACATGGCCTCATTCTTCTACTTGCCTTAATTAATGCTAATGCCAATTTTTCTAGCTTTGGGTATCTGATCTCTGCACCTCTTCTTTCGTCGTTGGAGATCGCAACCCTAAAAGGGCTTTGATCTTGTCTGGATTTGCTTCAACGTCTCGCTGGTTATTGATGTACCCGAGGAACATTCCTTCTCGTACTCCAAATATGCACTTCGTCGGGTTGAGTTTCATTTGATAATTTATCCATTTGATCAAAGATCTGATCTAAGTCAACTAGATGATTAGCAGCTTTCTTGCTTTTTGTCAGCATATCGTCGACATAGACTTCCATACTGCAACTGATTTGTTCAGCAAAAACCTTGTTCATCAGCTGCTGGTATGTCGTTCCCTGTCTTCAGGTTTCATTTTGATCTGGTGGTAGCCAGAGTAAGTATCCATGAGCAGCTCGTGTCCCGAAGTAGCATCCATTGCCTTGTTGAGATCGGTGAAATCAACACACATTCTTCATTTATTGTTTTTCTTCTGCCCGATGAGGAGATCTAGATCTCTCTCTTGCTCGGTCTTCATTTCCTCTTGTACAACTTGATTCTTCTCGGGGCTGGATACTCTTCTTCTTCGCTTTATCATCTTCCACTTTGGTTTCTTTGGTGTCCATATTCTTCTTCGCAGACATGGCCTCCTCGGCATTCATAATTTTGGACGCTTTTTTTATTAGGTCTGACATGGTTCGAGGAGGGTCTTTGGCCAAAGTGTAGTACAACTTGTTAGGCAACAACCCACTCATCAAGGCGGTGATTGCTGTCTTTTCTTCATAATCTATGACTTCCAGCTTCTCGTTATTGAAACGAGTTATGTAATCTCTAGTACTCTCACCAGATTTTTGTCTAACACTTAACAAGTGTGCTATTCGTTTTACTGGCTTTGCTCCAAAACAGAAATTTCCAATAAACAACTCGGCCAACTAAAAGAAAGTTGAAATCTTACCCCGAGGAAGATTCTTGTACCATATCTGGGCAGATCCAGTAAGGGTTCCCGAGAATGCTCTGCATCTCATCTCGTCGGGGATAGCATAGATGTCGGCGGCAGCTTGATATTGCTCTATATGAAGAACAGGATCTGTCTTTCTATCATATTTGGGGGTCACCACAGGGGCTTTAAATTTTGACGGTGTTGGAAAATTTACAATGGCCTGGACAAAAGGTGTCCCTTGAACAAAAGTTCATTGTAGGGGATTCTTAGCCTTAACCATTTCTCCCAATCTATCTTCCAACCGCTGAAGAGATCCTTTCCACGCTTCATTTCCTTCCTCGGTCCTATTGGTTCGAGCAATTGATCGTTCTGAGGTAGCTTCTTGAGATCTATCTTGACGAACAATTGGTCGTGACTGTGTCGATCCTTCTCTTAGATCTGATGGTTGTCGAAAACTCCTCGACATGGTCTTAGGTGGACTCCTATTCCTCCTAGGGCCTAATCGACTGAAAGGAGACACCCTACTCAGTCTTTCTATGGCACTGGGTCTTTCTGGAGAGAGTGATACGTTGATCAGTATCTGTAGCCCTTATTGATGAAGTTCGCCCAGGTTGATAAGAGAAATCATCAGACTCCTCATTACGATATGACTCAGTATGCCTGGATCGTGAAGAAAATAAATAAGTTTTCCTCTGACCACTTCGCTATCCTGAAACGACAAATATGACTTGTGGTGATCCAACTAAAGGTTTGTTACACAGCATTGATATTAGTTGGATTCATTTCCTTTTTATGGAATCATAACTTGATTTAACTAACAACCAAGGATTATATGAGATTTCTTATCCTTAAGAAGAATATAATTGATAAAAATATGAACAACATAAAGAAAATCCAAGTTCTCTAACAATGGCACCCAACCCCAACCATTCAATTAGTGGGTTGGATTTCAATTTCTGAGAAGAATAACATTATAGATAGAGGAAGCAAAACATCATTGACAAGATATAGCTAATAAAGCACTTTTCATCAAAATCAACATCAATTAAGTTCTTTTAAAAGTGATATAAGCATTTTACTTGAGAGAGAGACAATAGACCTAAGGTGAGAGCAAATGAAATGATCTATCTCCTAATAAAATTCCCTCTCACAACTGGATTTTATTTTTCATGATGTTAATTTTGATTTAAAGTTAACGTGGACATGCTATAATTTTAGCTTACCCCATGAGCAGAAGAAGGAACTTCATCATGATCCGACAAATGCCTCGTTATATCTGTAGACTCAAATTATTAGCCCATAAGGAAGTGTTCTAGCATTTCAAGTAGTTTTGACTTCAAATTTTGAACCTGTTAAGAAAATATTAATTTACCAAAGACGTATGACATAATTATCTACAGACTTGAACTAAGAAGAAATCAACTTTAAACAAATAGAATTCCACACTTATCCCAAATAGACCACAATTCGTAAGACGTGTGATAATAATATGTGCCTTTTATTTTCTGAAACTTTTAAAAAATAGTTACGTTAAACTATCTTAACGTCCTTAATATTAGTATCAACTGGACACTACTGGAATGGACAGTAAAATGTGATCTAACATGTCTAGTAGGACATCCACCAAATAATCTCAATGCTTTACTTAAATATTCTGCACAAGACTTTGATTTTTTTATATCTTAGGGTAACCAGACCTCTTAGATCACCTACCTAATACACTATCGTAAGATTAGACCCTGTAATTTGGCACAAGACCTTTCTATTATGTACCTTTTTTCTTACATAGCTTATACAAAATAAGAGAAACATGAAATCCAACCCAATGATATGATTATTGTTTTTCTAAACATTAAATACGTTATAAGGACACTTGAAAATATCATAATTGTTGCACAATAGGACGTGACACAGGCTTGGATATGGGTATGGGCAGGAGAATGTTATGTATCCTTTACGTCCAACGAATCTATCCTCCATCCACCAAACAAACTTAAGGTTTTGATTTTGGAACTGGGGCTAATTTCATTTATAATTATCATTTGCATCACCCATCTTTCGCTTCATACTGGAAACTTTTGGAGACTTTGCTAGTGTATACTCGATGAAACGTAACTTCTTTAAAAGTGCATCCCCGTTCAATTAACGTGAAGTAAGTGTATACTCTATTAACCTAAGCCCCATACTCCAACCTTTTCGAAAAGGGTGATGCATGTCAAGGAAAATACAATAGTTTGTATAAACTCGCTTACTTTTATGCGTCAGTCAGATGGATAAAGTATCATCCCCACAAACAGGGAAAGCTTTATAACCGTGTGTAACATACCCAAATAAATTCCCATTTGCAAGGAAATCATGAATCCCCCACATTAACATAGCTTTTAATGTAAAAGGTTGCATCTCGTATATGTCATAATCTGGAACTCCTACTTCCCACAATTCCTTTAACTCATCAACTAACGACTGCAGAAAAATGTCGATGTATTGATCCGGTGCCTTCGAACCATGTTTTAATAAAGACAACATTTGAAACTCACTCTTCACACATAATGAAGGTGAAAGATTATTCGGCACTGTGATACAAAAACTATAACTGGTTGACTAAATTCCATGAGGATTAAATCCATTGGTTGCTATTGAGAGCCGTGTCCTTCTTTAGAAAATTCAGTCCATTTTAATTTGAAACTCCTCCATTGGTATGAATCACATTGATGTCGCTGGTAATCCTATGAAGTGGTTACCCTATGGTGCCATGTCATTTCTCGCTCTATCCACAGAATAGTATAAAATCTCACCAACCTTGGAATTAGAGGGAAATGTCTCGACACCTTTTTAGGTTCTTTAAAAATCTTACCCCATTTCCTCATAGTAACTATATACCTTGATTCTCCACATTGGGGACATTTATCCATATATACATTCTCCTTCCAATATAAGACACAATTATTGACGCATGCATGAATGTAATTGGCCTTCATCCCCAACTCTTTCATCATACTCTTCATCTTTGGATATTTTTCTAGTAGTGTATTACCTTTTGGGAGATACCTTTGTAAGATAGACAAGAGTTTTGTGACACTATTTCTTCACCAACCAAATTACTTTTTTAAGTTGTGAAGTTCTACAATTGAAAAAAGAGTTATTTCAGGACCCTCGCATGAAGGATATAATTTCTCAATTTATAATCTCTTATATTCACTGTACTTATCATTTTCGACATGATATTCGTTGGAAACTCCTGACTGACCGCATTCAACATCTACATGAGGTTCTCCATGAACTTTGTAATAAATATCAACAAGATTTCCACCCTAACACCTATTCCTCATTGTTTTCTTTTACTATGTCCTCCTCAACTTCTTCTACCGGTGGGGGATCAATAGTGTTCACATATGTATTTTCACCATAAAAAACACAAACAATATAGAGTTTATGCATACCATTCATCTATAGATGTATTTCTTCATCTTTCGATTTTAGATTCAACTTATTGTGACGCTTTCAACATGGATAAGGTATCGTTGTCAATTCCTCATCATTGTTTTCTTCTATAAATTTAATAAAATCTTCAACTCCCTTTAAATACAACAAGATGCCTTTATTCTCTTCGGTTATGGCTTTGAAAGAGGATGACCAGAGGGTCGTTGTCGATTCTGAGGACCTAAGGATGAGGATGACCGATTCTGCGGATCGAAGCCAATTCCAAGGGCTTAAGGATGAGGGTGACCGATTCTGCGGGTCGAAGCCAATTCCGAGGGCTTAAGTTAGGGATGACCAATTCTGCGGGTCAAAGTTAATTCTGCGAGCTTATGGATAAGGTGACCAATTTTGCGGGTCAAAGCCAATTCTGAGGGCTTAGGGATGAGGGTGATCGATTTTACGAGTCAAAGCCAAATCTGAGGGCTTAAGTTGGGGATGACCAATTGTGCGGGATTAAGTTTGAAATGACCAATTCTGTGGGTCGAAGCCAATTCTGTGGGCTTAAGTTTGAGATGACCAATTCTGCGGGTCAAAGCCAATTCTGCGGGCTTAAGTTTGAGATGAACAATTCTGCAGGTCGAAGCCAATTCTACGGGTCGAAGCCAATTCTGAGGGCTTAAGTTGAGATGATCGATTTTGCGGGTCGAAGTCAATTCTACGGGATTAAGTTTGAGATGACCAATTCTGCAGGTCGAAGCCAATTCTGCGGGCTTAAGTTTGAGATGACCAATCCTGTGGGTAAAAGCCAATTCTACGGGCCTATGTTTAAGATGACCAATTCTGCGGGTCGAAGATAATTTTGAGGGCTTAAGTTGAGATGACCAATTCTACGAGTCAAAGCCAATTCTGCGGGATTAAGTTGGGGATGACCAATTCTGCGGGTCAAAGCCAATTCTGCTGGCTTAAGTCAAGATGACCAATTCTGCGGGTCGAAGCCAAATCTGAGGGCTTAAGTTGGGGATGACCAATTCTACGGGTCGAAGCCAATTCCGTGGGCTTAAATCGAGATGACCAATTCTACGGGTCGAAGCCAGTTTTGCGGGCTTAAGTTTGAAATGACTAATTATGTGGGTCGAAGCCAATTCTGTGGGCTTAAGTTTGAAATGACCAATTCTGCGGGCTTATGTTTGAGAAGACCAATTCTGCGAGTTGAAGCCAATTCTGCGGGCTTAAGTTTGAGATGACCAATTATACGGGTCGAAGCTAATTCTGCGGGCTTATGTTTGAGATGACCAATTATGCGGGTCAAAGCCAATTCAGAGGGCTTAGGTTGAGATGACCAATTCTGCGGGTCGAAGCCAATTCTGCGGGCTTAAGTTTAAGATGACCAATTTTGTGGGTCAAAGCCAATTCTGCAGGCTAAAGTTTGAGATGACCAATTCTACGGGCTTAAGTTGGGGATGTTCTTAGGGAACTCTGTCGGGAAATTTACCTCATGATTTTGATTTGAGATGGGGAGCTGATTGCTGGGAAAATCCTCGTGTCTTTTGGAGACTTTACCAGGGGAATAACCAATTTGATGATGGGGAAGTGTTTAGGTGGTCCAGGGTTTGGACGTATTTCTCGAGGAAATTTGAGACCTTTCGGAAATTTTGGGATACCTTAAAGGTCCTCCGAGAACGTTGTTGGGAGGAGATTCACTTGGCTTTTTAGAGTTCTACTGGGGAAATAGGGATTCCGCTTGGGGGAGTGCAAAACTTTCTTGGTGAAAATGTTTAAAATCCTTTCCGAGATTTTTAGGAATTTTCTGAGGATTTTTCAGAGTTTTCTGGTATTTTTTAAGAATTTCTGTACGAAAATTTAAGGGGGTGCCGGTTGGCATGGCGTGGAGGGTGCCATTCGGCAGTGGCATGGACTTTTGAGTTGCCTCAAGAAGGCAAAGGGTCTGTGACGATCAATAGGTGGGGGTGCAATGCCGATCGGCATGACCCTTGGCATCCTATAAAAAGGGGGCGGATTCCCCTCATTTTTCATAGCTTCTTGCCTTCTCTCTTTCTGCGATTTTCTTTTACGAATCATCCTAGCATTCTGCACTCTAAGAAATGGCTGCTTTTGTGAGCACTGCAGTACACAGGGAGTGGTTGGTTGTTGACAACTGGGCAAATGTGGAGTGGAGGGCCAGGACGCCTCTTGCTTTGGGGAGCGAGAAATCTTTTGATGCATTCGACCCGGTTGCGGATGAGCGGAACTTGCTGCGGGAGCCGTCACGTCATCGCTCTTCGAAGGTGGTGAACTCCGGCGGTTATGCAAGTAAAATGACTTTTGGCATTCTTTCTTGGTGATTTTCCTTTTTTCTTGGATTTTGACAAGGATTTCTTCTTTTTGACAGTGTGATGTTTCTCTATCGAATATGCGTGCCCGTGGGATGATGGGGCTTAAGGATATCTGGGAGTATCTTCCACCTGTGGTGCGTTGGGTGGTATCTTCAGTAGGCTTTGGGAGGTTGGCGTCTGTGGTAGATGAGACGCCTCGTTCGACGGCGATCTTATGCGCTCTAGGGAGAGGTGGTGGGACACTACCCACACCTTTCATTTTGGCTTTGGGGAGATGATTGTGACTCCCACAGATGTGCAATAGCTGCTGGGGATAGATTGTGATGGGGAGCAGATAGAGGTGGAACGCTCCTTGAGGGAGAGGCCGGAGGCGGTGCACGCGGCCCTTGGTGATGTGGTGAGGATAGTGTCTGTGGACTCCATCCGTCTGTCGTTGCTGAAGGATGTTTTATTGGGCAAGGTGATTGATACGGAGGACGGGATGCAGGTGAGACAGATGTCTCAGTTGTTCATTTCGCTGGTGTTGGGGGGATTTCTAGTGGCGTCGAGCGACGACGTTGTCCACTTATGGATTTACCATATCTGAGGATGTTTTCGAACATCCCTCTTTATGATTGGGGGAGCCTCACTTTGGCTTTATTTTTCCTTAGATGCATTCAACCGGTGCTGCCGACAGACTTTCACTGTAGCCATGTATCTTCTTGAGGTATTATTTTAATTTGCACATTTTCTTTTCATGCATTCGCATTTTCCTTATGCATCTCTTTTTAATTGTGATTTTTTTTCTTTGGCAGACATGGTTCTATGAGGTGATCGGGTGTAATACCCAGCTGATCGCTTTGAAGGACGAGACTGTTGAGGACTTTTTCCGGTTGTATCGATGGCATAAGGCCAATCGGCAATCGAGGAGGTCTCTCTCTCTGGAGACGGTGCGTCAGGTCTTGAATTGCCTGACTAGTGATAGGGTAAGAATTTTCTTCTTAAGTCTAATACCTTTGGGTGCTCTGATTCCTTATTTCCTTATATTTGCTGGGGATTTTTCTGGTGACCTTTTACCCTTGGAGGATGACCGTTCATGACACGGGGTTGACTGGAGAAAATGCGCAGATGAGGCATTTACTGGCGCATGAGTTTGGCCATTCTTGGTATCTTGGGGAGAGGGTGGTTTGACAGATTATCGAGGAGGAGGTGGTGGTGCCATCTGTGAGGCCCCTTATGTCTATGAGGTGAGAGCGGATGCTGCCGGAGGATGCGAGGATCACGATGATGATTGGCGAGTCCTACCTGCTGTACACCAATACGGATGTGCCGTATGATTATATAGACTTTGTGATGAATTGGTTGATGGCGCCCAACATATATGATGCACTGCCCTTTCCTCCTGCGAGTTCGAGTCGGCTAATGGGGTCCTCCCATAATCTTGGCGGTCCGTCGACATCTGCGACAGTGGTGACTTCAGAGGTCCCCTTTGTGAGATTGCATACCTCTTCATACAACATTCGGCGGGATGATGGAGGGATGGTGCCTATGTTTCATTGTCCTCATGCGATGGACGCGGGCTTGATAGAGGAGGTTCTTCGTCCTGAGGTATATCTTTCTGTTCTTCTCCTTTGGTTTCTTTTTATCTTTTCTGCTTGATACTGATTTTTCCTTTTCTTACAGCACATCCGAGTGTCCACCACTTGGCTGAGGGATATTAAGGACTGGATATCTTCGACGACTGCCCATATTCGGGATGCGATTCCTGTTCCTTCTTACTTGGTGCCGTCTGCCTCATCCGGGGAGGAGTCTGGTTCAGGTAGCGGTGGTGCGTCATCTCGCCGTCGGGGAAAGAGAGTGCGTCGCAGGGGTGGAAGCTCTTAGGAGAGAGAGGTGAAGATTAGGTGAGAGAGGGAGAGAATGAATGTGGGTTCGGGATGAGTCCCGCTTTTTTTGCTTTTCTTTATTTTCCTGCAAAATTGAAGTAACACAGAAACATATCTATGAAATGCAATGAAGTTTTTTTTACTATCTTTTGTTAATGATGAATGAATGCATGCACATGCACTTTTTACTTCGCTGCTGAGACCGTAAAATATTTTTGGAAGTTTGAAAGAAAGTTTTATTCATAATGAGTGTTGATACCAAAATTAGTATGCTGATGTGGACGAATAATAAGAAGACACGTGTCAATCTACGTGGCACAATAGCAACGAGGAAGATTGTTTCCTTGACCAACATACTCACTCCGAGCAACAAGTATACTCCGAGGAATAACCCTCCGAAGTACTCTTACCTTCCGAGGAACTCCAATGCTCTGAGGAACTCCTAAGCAACAAACAACTAAGGCGGTCCGAGCTGCATCTCTACCCTAGCATTAATTGCCAGATAATCAACAGTTCAACTATTCATTGAATGCTTATTATCTTGACGCACACTCTACATTAAATGTATCACCCTTTCATATGTGTATCATTTAATGTAACACCCTTTCATGTACAGCCCAAGGGCTATAAATACCTTGTACCACCCTCATTCAAGGGGACGGGAATTTCTTGATAGCACTTGTGATCGAGAATTCCCAAACACTCAGCAATAACATAACAGTGGACGTAGGCCATTCATATAAGGCTGAACCACTTTAAAATATTTTGTCTTATTTATTTATTTGTGATTAAATAATTAGAGTAATCTAGTTTTTTACATCAACAGATTGGCGCCGTCTGTGGGAACGATTGTTATTATCATTTTTCACCAAAAATCATTCATCATCAATGGCGGATAATCCAGAATCTAGCAATCGAAATGCTGGAAATGCTGGAAATCCTCCAAATCCCTCTGCACCTCCAGATCTGGCCGGAATCATGACGAATCTGGCTCAAGGACAAACCGCCATGCAAGACACAATGAGGCAACTCATACAAACCCTTCATGGCAGTACACCTGCACGTTCAGGACAGCGAAGTGGTCAGAGGCAAACTTATTTATTTTCTTCACGATCCAGGCGCACTGAGTCATATCGTAATGAGGAGTCTGATGATTTCTCTTACCAACCTGGGCGAACTTCGTCAATAAGGGCTACAGATACTGATCAACGTATCACTCTCTCTCCAGAAAGACCTAGTGCCTTAGAAAGACTCAATAGGGTGTCTCCTTTCAGTCGATTAGGCCCTAGGAGGAATAGGAGTCCACCTAAGACCATGTCGAGGAGTTTTCGACAACCATCAGATCTAAGAGAAGGATCAGCACAGTCACGACCAGCTGTTCGTCAAGATAGATCTCAAGAGGCTACTTCAAAATGATCAATTGCTCGAACCAATAGGCCCGAGGAAGGAAATGAAGCGTGGAAAGGATCTCTTCAGCGGTTGGAAGATAGATTGGGAGAAATGGCTAAGGCGAAGAATCCCCTACAACGAACTTTTGTTCAAGGGACACCTTTTGTCCAGACCATTGTAAATTTTCCAACACCGTCAAAATTTAAAGCCCCTGTGGTGACCCCCAAATACAATGGAAAGACAGATCCTGTTCTTCACATAGAGCAATATCAAGCTGCTGCCGACATCTATGCTGTCCCCGACGAGATGAGATGTAGGGCATTCTCGGGAACTCTTACCGGATCTGCCCAGATATGGTACAACAATCTTCCTCGGGGGAAGATTTCAACTTTCTTTCAATTGGCCGAGTTGTTCATCGGCAATTTCTGTTTTGGAGCAAAGCCAGTAAAAAGAGTAGCACACTTGTTAAGTGTTAGACAAAAATATGGTGAAAGCACTAGAGATTACATAACTCGTTTCAATAACGAGAAATTGGAAGTCATAGATTATGAGGAAAAGACAGCAATCACCGCCTTGATGAGTGGTTTGTTGCCTAATAAGTTGTATTACACTTTGGCGAAAGATCCACCTAAAACTATGTCAGAATTGATGGCAAAAGCGGCCAAAATCATGAATGCCGAGGAGGCTATGGCTGCAAAAAAGAATATGGATAAAGACACCAAGGTGGAAGTTGACAAGTCTAAGAATAAAGAGCATAAGGGCAATGGCGGTGACAAGCGTTTCAGAAATAATAAGTCGTCATGGGAAGTCCTGAAGAAATACGATAATTATACTCCCTTGAAAATGGGTATTAATCATGTCTTGGAAGAAATCAAGAATAGCGAGGAGGTAAAGTGGCCGAAGAAACTGAGGTCAGACCCCGATGCGAGAAACAGGGATAAATATTGCGAATTCCACAAGGATCATGGCCATATGACTAAGAATTGCATAGCTCTTCAGAACGAGATTGAAACACTCATCCGAAGAGGAAAGCTAGCAAAGTATGTTGATCGGGGAGGCGAAAGAAGAAATAATGATCGAACTAGAGAGAGATCTAGATCTCCTCATCGAGCAGAGGAGAAAAAGAAGAGAGAACATGAAGATGATGTCGAGGATGACCCCGATCTTCCCAAAAAACCAAGGCAACCAGAACGAGAGGTATTTTCCATACGTTTTGGAGCATTTGATTGTAATGTTATTACAGGAGGAGATGCAGGTTGAGGAGACCTTACTGCAGAAAGAAAAGCTTACCTCGGAGAGGCACAAGCTTGCTCGTACATTCAGCGAATAAATTTAGCCGAGGAAGATCGTCCGAGGAAGCTAAACAAAGAGAAGATGGTCATTGGCTTTTCAAAAAATGACCTAGCAGGTGTCCTTTACCCTCACGACGACCCTTTGGTGATCAAAATGAGGATGAAAGAAGTAGTGATTTCAAGGGTGCCGGTAGACAATGGTAGTTCAACAGACATCATGTACTATTCATGCTTTGACAGCTTGAATTTAAAATTATCTCAATTGGAACCTTATCACAGACCTCTTTTGGGTTTTGCTGGCGAGAAAATTTTTCCACTTGGGACGATCAAGTTGGACATATTCATTGGAACTTGTCCTGCTTGCCGAATAGAGAGAATACGCTTCTTTGTGATGGATAAGAATGTGCAGTCAGCCTACAACATCATCATGGGAAGAGTGGGTTTGAAGAAGTTCGAAGCAGTTCCATCTACAGTACATCAGTGCTTAAAATTCTCAACAAACTTTGGAGTAGGAGTTGTGAAAGGTGATCAAAAAGTAGCTCGGGAATGCTATTATTCATCTGCCGAGCAAGAGGAGCTTGAGGAATCAAGGAAAAAGACTACTACCTACCAGGTGGAAGAAGATACAGAGATTGAAATTCTCGATCCCAGAGATGAATCCCAACTTGTAAAAGGATAGGTGGTAGAATCTACAGAGAATGTTATTCTGGACGATGAGCACCCTGAACGAGTAACCCAAATAGGTTCAACGTTGGATGCTTCAATAAAACAGGAGTTGATAACTTTCTTGAGAAACAGGAAGAAGACTTTTGCGTGGAGTCATGAAGACATGCCAGGAATAGATCCGAACTTCTTATGTCATGAGCTCAATGTGAATAAGGAGATCAAGCCTGTAAAGCAGAGAAGAAGGGTATTTAGCCCCGAGAAGAATCAGGCTATACAAGAGGAGGTCGAGAAACTCCAGAAAGCCCAATTCATTGAAGATGTGAAGTATCCAGACTGGTTGGCAAACGTGGTGATGGTAAAAAAGAAAAACAATAAATGGAGAATGTGTGTTGATTTCACCGATCTTAACAAGGCATGCCCAAAGGATCATTTTCCATTGCCCAGAATTGATCAACTAGTGGATGCTACCTCGGGACATGAGCTGCTCAGCTTTATGGATGCTTACTCTGGCTACAACCAGATCAAAATGAAACCTGAAGACAGGGAAAGTACTTCTTTTATTACCCCTAGGGGAACTTATTACTATAATGTTATGCCTTTTGGTTTGAAAAATGCAGGAGCGACATACCAGCGGCTGATGAACAAGGTTTTCACCGAACAAATCAGTTGCAACATGGAAGTCTATGTCGATGATATGCTGATAAAGAGCAAGAAAGCTGCTGATCATCTAGTTGACTTAGCTCAGACCTTTAATCAACTGGATAAATACCAAATGAAGCTCAACCCGACGAAGTGTACATTTGGAGTACGAGAAGGGATGTTCCTCGGATACATCGTCAACCAGCGAGGCATTGAGGCGAATCCATAAAAGATCAAAGCTCTTTTAGGGTTGCGATATCCAACGACGAAGAAATAGGTACAGAGTCTTACAGGACGGGTTGCAGCCCTTAATAGATTTGTATCTCAAGCAACTGATAGGTGCCTTCCATTCTTCAAAACACTCCGAAAAACTTTCGAGTGGAATGATGAATGTGAAAAAGCCTTTCAAGACTTGAAGAAATATCTGGGAAAACCTCCATTGCTGTCCAGACCAGTGATGGGCGAAAAGTTGTACTTATATCTGGCAGTCTCAGAGAATGCAGTCAGCTCAGCACTGATCAGATTGGAAAATGGAGTCCAGAAGCCAATTTATTACACAAGTAAGGCTTTTCGAGGTGCAGAAATTAGGTACCCGAAGTTGGAAAAATTGGCGTTGGCATTAATTGAAGCAAGTAGAAGAATGAGGCCATATTTCCAGGCCCATACCATCGTCGTGTATACCGACATGCCGTTACCACAAGCCCTTCATAAAACAGAGAAATCAGGGAGACTAATGTATTGGGCAATAGAGCTCGGTGAATATGATATTGTGTATGAACCCAGATCATCACTAAAAGGGCAGGCTGTAACAGATTTTATAGCAGAATTTACTTATCCTGATATCCCCAAGGAGCAAAAATTACTCGCTGATCAACCTGTGGATGTTACAGAATCAACAAACACAAGCTCAGACCAACCCAGGTTGGTAAAAGAACTTGTGGATGTAGAAGGATCATCAACTTCGAACTCAGACCAGCTCCGGTTGGTAAAAGATAGAGAAGAGATGGTCGACGAGGAGCGAAAAGTGCCAGGGGAGGATGAAAGGAAGCAACAAATATTTCACCGAGGAACTCTATCAGATAAGGAATTTGAAGATGGGTTACCCATATGGAGATTATATGTAGATGGCTCATCTTGCACAGCAGGTTGTGGGGCAGGAATTGTTTTGAACACCCCAGACGAGATTGACATGGAATATGCCTTACGATTCGAATTTAAAGCCTCCAATAATGAGGCTGAGTTGAGGCCATGATAGCAGGTCTTAATCTAGCAAAGATTATGGAAGTGCAACAAGTGATGGTATTCAATGATTCTCAATTGATTGTGAATCAAATGATGGGAGCATATGCAGTTAAAGGAGAATTAATGGTCAAGTATCATGCCAAGGTAATGGAGTTATTGACAGAATTTGATGCGATTCAGTTAATCAGAATACCAAGAATAGAGAATGCACGAGTAGACGCACTCGCCCGACTAGCATCAGCTACTCGTACCGAGCTGCGAAGAACAATACCAATTGAAGTACTAGAAAGTCGGAGCATAGATGAAAACCTGACGATGAACATTATCACCCTTGATCTAGGACCATCTTAGATGGATCCCATCAGGGCATATATTGAAGAAGGAGAATTACCAGAAGATAAGCTCGCTGCCAAGAAATTGAAGTATAAAGCTGCTCGGTATGTACTACCTAATGGTATTTTGTATAGATGAGGAATTATAGAAGGTTTGCAAAGATGTGTACATCCTTCCGAGGTGAAAGAATTAATTGAAGAAATCCATGAAGGGTCCTGTGGAGCTCATGTAGCGGGTCGAACACTTTTGCAAAGGGTGATGACTCAAGGATACTACTGGCCAACGATGAGGGCTGATTGTATAGCTTATGCTAAGAAATGTGACAAGTGTCAACGTTTTTCCTCCATCCGACGAACTCCACAAGCATTGTTGACACCCATAACTTCACCTTGGCCATTTGCCATGTGGGGAATTGATTTGGTTGGACCACTGCCAACCACCCGAGGAAGATTCAAGTACCTCGTCGTCGCAGTAGATTATTTTACTAAGTGGGTAGAAGCTGAACCCCTTATCGATATGACGTACGAGAAGGTATACCAGTTTGTTTGGAAGAATATCATCTGTCGATATGGTCTCCCTTATGCCTTCATGACAGACCATGGAACACAATTCGACAACGAGGAGTTTGCTGCCTATTGTCAACAATCAAACATCCTGAAAACCCATTCAGCACCAGGTCATCCTCAAAGCAATGGGCAGACAGAGGTAACGAACAGAATCTAGCAATTGAAACGCTGGAAATACTGAAAATCCTCCAAATCCCTCTGCACCTCCAGATCTGGCCGGAATTATGACGAATCTGGCTCAAGGACAAACCGCCATGCAAGACACAATGAGGCAACTCATACAAACCCTTCATGGCAGTGCACCTGCACGTTCAGAACACTGCTAAATGGTTTAAAGAAGAGGCTAAGTGAAGCTAAAGCTAACTGGATTAATGAGCTACAATCAGTATTGTGGGCTTACCGAACAACTCCCCGAGCAGCGACTGGAGAATCACCATATATGCTGGCATTTGGAAGTGAGGCTGTAATACCTGCCGAGTTGGGTCTACTAACACACAGAGTGCTGAATTTCAATTCCCCAGTCAGTGACTTGATGAGAAGACTGGATTTGGATATGCTCGAGGAGGTTAGAGAAGAGGCAGCCATTAGGAATGCTGCTTATCAACAACGAACAGCTCTGTTCTATAACAAGAGGGTGAAGAAATGCGATTTAAAAGAAGGAGATTATGTGCTAAAGAAGGTCATTCAAAAGCACAATAAATTGGAAGCAAACTGGCATGGACCTTACCGAGTTACAGAAGTTGTTCGACCAGGAACTTACCGAATAGCAATTCTAGAAGGAGAGGAATTCAAGAATGCTTGGAATGCTGAACACCTTCGCAAGTATTATCAGTAATGTAAAATGTACAGCAGTTCCATCAACATGAATAAAACGATGATGTTTCACAATTTTTTCTCTCCTTTGTTTGAAAGTTTTTCGGGGAATACTAGTGTTGTACACTACGCTGTTCAACAGCAAAAAGAAGACGATAGTTCAGACCCACGACCAACTCCGGTTGGTAAAAGGGCGAGAACAAACTATACTCCTTTGGTTAGGAGACATACGCTAGCGTGGCCAACTCCAGTTGGTAAAATAACTAGTAGATAGTTTGAAAGAACCTGATAGTTCGAGCGTGATCAACTTCGGTTGGTAAAATAGCGAGAACAAATTATACTCCTTTGGTTAGGAGGCGTACACTTGCGTGATCAACTCCGGTTGGTAAAAGAGCTTGTGGACAAGATAGTTCGAAAGAACCTGATAGTTCGAGCGTGATCAACTTCGGTTGGTAAAATAGTGAGAACAAATTATGCTCCTTTGGTTAGGAGGTGTACACTTGCGTGATCAACTTCGGTTGGTAAAAGAGCTTGTGGAAAAGATATTTCGAAAGAACCTAATAGTTCAAACCCACGACCAACTTTGATTGGTAAAAGGGTAAGAACAACATTCTTAAAATGCCAATTTTGGTTGATTAAGAAACAAAATAGGCCAACTTATATTGGTCGGAAGGTAAAATCATTCCAGAAAATACAAAAAATTCCAAACTGAACCAAGTATAGTTGGTCGGTGATCAACACCCAACTAATTATAGTTGGTCGACGAGGATAAATTATCGACCTTGGTTGGTCGGACACATTTTATGAAAAAAAATTTACCAAGTATGGTTGGTCAGGGATAAAAACCCATCAACTGTAGTTGGTCGACAAACAAAATTTGACAACCTTGGTTGGTTGGAAACATTTTAAACATTTTACACTCATTACTTTATTACTAAGTGATTGAGCAACATTGATACTTGCAATTTTTATTACTAAGTTGGTTGATGAACAACACAATATTGTTATCTTTTTAACAGATACATATGCACAAATGTAAAAGTGTTAGACAAGCACAAAAGAATAGCAATACAGATTTGCAAACAGAAAATGAAAGTCTTTCATTAAAATAAATTACAAGTTACATGTGTGCTAACTATTACATTGAAAATACTATTCTATTGGTTTTGCCCCTTCAGCCTTTGATACAGGTTCCTCGCCAGCAGGAGGATCATTTAATGTCTGAGGAGAATTGATGAAATTCAAGTCCTTCAACATTCTGACATTCATTACTGAAGGAGTATCCAAGAGATGCTCAGGACGAAATACGTCAATTTGAGAATGAAGGTTATAGTCACCAAGATAGTTCGAAATCAAGCTCCGAGGAATGGCGCGAACAGGTATCCATTCCATGTCCAACTTGAAAGGTGGCACAGGCAAGTCAAGCACTCCAGGCTCATAGTAGTACCACAAAAAATGTCCTTGCTCGAGCTTTAATACACATAAGGCATTCAGCCAGCCTTGTTTATAACCTTCATTATTGGCATTTTCGATACGAGCATCCAAGTGATAAAGGGCATCATTATAGCCTGCATTCCAAAATTCCCTGGGCTGTTTATGGAATTGGAAGGTTAATCTATCCAATTGTTCATGAAGGTTTTTGGCAAAAAGGTCCTTGGTATGTAAAGCTAACTTCATTGCAGTAAGTTGATCTTCCAAAGTCAGGATTTTCTTGGACATTTCAGACAAAGCCCGATCTTTTGCGTTCAATTGGAACGCTTGAGTTTCCAACGTTGATTGAGTACGAGCTTCTTCAATATTACGACTAAGAGCCCTTGATCCTCCCCGAGCAGGTCAAGAACTTCTTCCTCGTCCCCGAGCAGAAGTAGAAGCACCAGATCTTCGCAGGACATCCAATTCTTGCCTTAGCTTGGCATTCTCAACCTCTAAGAATGAGAACCCTTCGTCGGAGACTGGTACCAAGGCAGTGGAAGATGAAGCTGCAGACTTATACTGTGCCAGATCTTTTTGCAAATTGTTGTTCTCTTGTTCCAGCAGCTCGATGATCTGTCTACAGGCCTCAACTTCACCTTTAAGGGTTCTCTCCCTGACATCGTACCCATCAATGATCTTTTTGTGGCCTGTCTCAGAAGAAAGCTGTTGATATCTATTTTCATACTCCTTGTGCAACAAGGCAGTTGATTCATTGTGTAGATTCTGAAGATCTTCTAAAGTACAATGAAGTTCCTCGATCAAGTCGTAGTATGCCACATTATTGGCCACAGATCGATCAAGTAAATCCTTCAGGTACCGGTAAGCCTCAACTGCTTGCTCTGAGGCATCATGGCCAAGGATGTCGGCAATCTCTGATACACTCAGGTCTGTATGACCAGCTTTATAATATTCGTGGCATTGTTGCATCAGCTTTGTATCATGGGCAGATATCAGTTCCATTCTAGCCATAAACTAATAAAAAGGAGAAGGCAAGAATTAATAAAAACAGACAGAGCATCAACAGTGTAGAGGAACAAAAAGATGTGATTTTATTACATCATCAACAAGATTACATCATTTGGAATACAGAAGTACAAGTAAGAAGAAAAAGAGAAAGATAGTACCGAACAACTTCACACCTTTTCCTTGTCTCCCAAGACTTTCTCGGGAGGCTGGGACGAGGAGCTTGGTTGCTCGGTGGGAACATTGATCTGATTGGTAGAAGCTGGGACTTGTTCTGGAGGAGTAGGCAACGAAGAAATATCCTCAGTGGCTGTCTGGTTGGGTGTTGGAACAAGGACTTGATCACCCCCTGTCATTGAAGATTCTTCAGATGCAGCCTCGTCTTCATCTTCGTCTTCAATAACTGGAGGAGGACCAGGGAGATGTTGTTGAAATAGCTCAGAGTCCTCGCTCACCTTCAATTCTTGCAAGGCAGCAACCCAACCATCATGGAAGAATTTCAAACTTCCATAATTCACCTGGGTCATCATTGCAGCTACCCCCTATCCCATCCTTTATCCCAACCAGTCCAAAAGGATTTCTTCACAGCCGTTTTTCTCTTCATCTTCTCCGAGGAGAGCTTCTCGGATAGAAGGTCCTCGGAGGCTTTCAGCTTGGCCTCCAACTCCTCCTTCTGACGATTTGCTTCGCGTAGAAGTGTCAACTCTTCCTCAGCTGACTTCAGTTTATTCTCCAGCTCCCCAAAGCCTGAAAGTTTCTCGGCATAGTCTTTCACCTTATTACCCAGTTGTATTTTCTCTGCATCAGATGCAATGAACTTCTTCTCCCATTCAATTTTATCCTCGTCATACTTCTGACGAGATTCACTCACAGATTTCATAGCTTTCTCCAGTGCTCCTTCCACAGTGGACGAGGAGCAAGAAGCTTTGATCGCTTCATCCTTTTTAAGGATTATATTGAAACAGCTCGTCAACTGTAATCAGAAAAGGAAAATGATATCAGAAACAAATATGGGAAATAACAAAGGAAAATATGAAAAACTCAGAATAGAGATACTTACTGAAGCAAGATGACGAGCAGCTAGAGAAGTAACCATATCCCGAGTAAGTTCTTCTTCGGTACCTTACACATCGGGAATGGGTGAAAATTTTAACAAGCTCATCGTAGAGCTCGGAGGAACACTGATTGGAACACCATCTCCACCAGCTGGGAGCTGGGGAATGGCTCCAGAAATACTGATCGAGGAGGATTTCCTCAGTTTCCTCGGTGCCTTTTCAACAACCTCAACCAAAGAAGAACTTTTGGTTGGTGAGATAGTGGTTACTTCAACAGGTGCATCCTTCTGCACAGGAGCCAATGGGGGCTTCTCGACAGCCTTCTGAGAAGCAACAAGAGAGGTTACATCTTTATTCTTTGTCCCTTTTTGGACATCAACCTTATTTTTCTTCCCAGCAGAGGAAGTTTCCTCGAAGAGAGCGGGAACTCTTCTCTTGCCCATTTTTTGGCTCAAAGGAATATGAGATTCCGGATCAGAATCTTCAGGAATTTTCACTGGATCACTGATGCTGACCACAGGACGAGCAGTAAAGGACGACGTATAGCTCCTATACTGCAATAAGTATGAAGCAGACCTGATGTGCTCGTCTGCAATTCTCTGATGCAAACTCCAGATATGTTTCAATTGCCTTATATTAACTTCTGATTCTTTGGGAGTTTTTCTCTTGCTATCAACTGCAAACTAAAACATATTGAAATATCAGTCATACATTTTATCAAATACCATGAAATCATAATTTCAAAAACAAAATAAGATGAAAACGACCTATCCTATTGCCATATGAGGGGCATCTGGGACCCTCATATACTGCATCTCCAATCAAAGGGGCATGTTGCCAATTTTTTATAACTACCCCGTGTTCAAAATAATCCCTGTTGGCATCAGGGAGGTTGACTACTAAGGCCTTATTCAAAAACCTAGTTTTTAAATAAAAAACGTTGTCTAAAACAGCCCATCTGTAACAGTACATAATCTCAGGAATTCCTATACGAGTTCCATGAGTTTGATTTAACCTATATACCCCATTAACTATTCTCCATGTGTTGGGGGCTACTTTTGCAGGGACAACGTCGAAGTACTGACAGAACTCTAAACATAACGGATTTGGTGGAAAAGAAAATCCGCATTCAACAATAAATAGGCTAGGGAACCAGTGTCCCTCAACCAAATCAAAATAACTTGAAGGCTCAGAAAGAACCTCCAAAGTTACCCAAGAAGGAATAGAGAATTCAGAGCGAAACTTCTCAAGAGATTCGATAATGTAAACCATGATGAATAAAAGAAGAAGGAAGAAGAGCTTACAGGGAAAAAGGAGATCTGTAGACAAACGAAGGAGGAAATGAACGCACAAGAGAGAGAAAAGCTTTAGAAAACTCGAAAGCAGAAATTGAAAAGGTAGAAGACGATGGGATTGCCTCTGAAGTTTAAATACCTTGCCTTGGGAAACGGCGAAAGAAATGATTACAAAAACGAAATATTACGCTACCGGCGGCTAAAAGGACAAAAAGGACACGAAGATCGAAGCACCTATAGAAATGCAAAAAGGCGGATTCTGCGAATTTGGAAGGAAATTTAAATACGAAGAAAAGGCTCCTAAAACCCAGGAATATCATTTAATATCGCCATATACCGAGAAATAATGTTCCATACTCCTCAAAGTTCGAAAATTGAAACATTGGGGGCTTCTGTTGATACCAAAATTAGTATGCTGATGTGGACGAATAATAAGAAGACACGTGTCAATCTACGTGGCACAATAGCAACGAGGAAGATTGTTTCCCCGACCAACATACTCACTCCGAGCAACAAGTATACTCCGAGGAACAACCCTCCGTAGTACTCTTACCTTCCGAGGAACTCCTAAGCAACAAGCAACTAAGGCGGTCCGAGCTGCGTCTCGGCCCTAGCATTAATTGCCAGATAATCAACAGTTCAACTATTCATTGAATGCTTATTATCTTGACGCACACTCTACATTAAATGTATCACCCTTTCATATGTGTATCATTTAATGTAACGCCCTTTCATGTACAGCCCAAGGGCTATAAATACCTTGTACCACCCTCATTCAAGGGGACGGGAATTTCTTGATAGCACTTGTGATTGAGAATTCCCAAACACTCAGCAATAACATAACAGTGGACGTAGGCCATTCATATAAGGATGAACGACTTTAAAATCTTTTGTCTTATTTATTTATCTGTGATTAAATAATTAGAGTAATCTAGTTTTTTACATCAACAATGAGGATTTATATAAATATGAAAAGGGGATTTTTGAAATTCTGTTTGAGAACATCAATTTATTTTGAGTTTTTTGAATTTGATAAAAGAGGAAAAAGGAAAATTTCCAAAACTAGGGGGTTGCTGATCGGCATGCACTCTGTCCTGCCTATCGACAGGTCAGTCCAGTCCCATCAATTCAAAGCTTTAATTGGTACCCTCTTCAGCCTTTGGTACCTTATGGGGCAAGATTTCCTTTGATTTCTGCAGGGGTTATGTCTTTTGTGGGGGGTTTTCAAGTATAAAAGAGGCGTAAGAGTGGAGTGTTTTCCTCACACCTTCACATTTCTACTTTTTTATTTTGTGAGATGGCTCACCCTGGTATTATTGAGTTTACCAACTACCTCGAGACTTTGGAGGCAATGTGCTCCTATAACATCGACTACAATTCTTATAACATGCGTCGAGTTTCTTTATGGCGTAATCGGCCCATAGAGTGATACATGCTGATGGCGGCGGTACAATTCTCGTACCCTGAAAACCATGTATTCGGCTTTAGCTTGGAAGAAGTTTGTCCGACATATGAGGAATTTTCTGCCATGCTGGGGATAAATCCAGGCATTTTTGCGGCTCTGTCTGAGTTTTCCCGTTCTACCTGGTAGTTATTGGTTGGGCTTATTTGTGTTTCATCCTCGGTGGCCAGATCACTGGTTGCTGGAGGTATGATTTCTCTTTCGACGGTGTTGCGATTCGTGCATTTGCAGGAGGTTAGTGATGCTGGATATATCGGAGCTGTCATTCTGGGCTTGGTTTCAAAATTGCTGCTGGTGATCAGGGAGATGCTGGTGGACCCATAACTTGCAACTATTACTTCATGGATGTTCTATCATCACAATCCTGCAACGGTGATACTGGCGGAGACCTTAAATGGCTTAGATTCCTGGCGAGAAGGTCGTTCTGACTTTCTGAGGGGTAGCCCTGTGATGCTATTCATGTGGTTGTTTGAAAGATTCTGCCTGGTGACCCCTCTGGAATACCCTTTGTCGGCTGTACCCAATTTCTTTTCGCGCCATTTCATCAGTGTTGGCCTGGATATTGAGAGCTGGGGGAACTGGTTCGTGGAGCATGGGGCTCTAAATCTGTAATGGTCACTGCCTTGGTGGGGACAACTGCTGCCTATTCTGGAGCTGGGAGAATACCCGTATGTCCGAATGGTTGGTCTCAGACATACCTCTTTCTATTTTCCTTAGTGGCTTATACGCTAATTTGGCTGGGAGCAGATCGTGCCATTTTGAACACTAGACTTCTTTCTGGTAGAAGATCTGACAGAGCGTCTGCGCATGCGGCTTGGCCCTTTGTGGGAGAGTCGGCGTCCGTCGACCCGTCCTTCTCAGTCTGTTGGGAGAGTTTGGCACATCCTCGGGGATTATATGAAGTGGTTGTGGAGAAAAGTAGTCATCAAGATGTTGGTGGGGGAGACTGGACAAATGTGGCTTGCCTTATCTGATACAATGGAGGGAGGTGCGGCAGTTTTTCCGAGGCTGGTTCGAGCTTATCGGTCCATGGAGCGTCTGCGACACTCCATTTAGGTAGGGGAAGCTTGGGGACCCCAGGATGTAGATGACGATGATGGAGCGGTCTCCTCTGGTAGCTGTGGGTAGGACTCTTGGGGGGGGGGGGTATTTTGTACTGGGGAATAAGTTTGGGAATTTATTTGGCTTTTTAGGAAGGTAGGGGGAGGGAGTTATCCTTTCCTTTTGTTATGTAATTGCACTGTAATTTTTTATTAATGAAATAAATAAGTTTTTGATCATTTAGTTGTGCCTTTTGATGAATTTTGTATTTTGAATTATCTATACCGATCGCTAAGGCATGCATAGTCCCTTTGTTAAAATATATATTAGAATGGACTGTCGTTCTCGGAGATAAGAAACGAATAGTTTTTTCTGAGAAAGAAAGGGCCGTGCTCATGTAAGATGTATGAGCTACCTACGTACCTCTATTTTTTTTTTGAAAATTTTAAATTTTTCTGAGAATGATTTTTGTAGAGGATCAGGCCCACGTAGTTCTGGGTAGAGGGAAATGAAGGGACTTTTTTTTTAGAATAGAAGGGAGATGAGAAGAGTCATAGCACCCCAATATTTCAGACTAGGGGTAAAATTTCTTATGACGGTCCAGGTTGACTGAATGAGTCATCTATTCTGATCTAAGTCGGTGAGCATGGCGGCACCGCTAGACAAGATCTTCTTGACAATGTATGGGCCGCTCTAATTGGGCTTGAATTTCCCTTTGGGGTCCCAGATGGGCTCTACTATTTCTTTGAGAGATAAGTCCCCTAATCGAACACCGCGGTTCTTGACTCTCTTATTAAATGATCACTCTATGCGGCGATGGTACCCTTGTATGTGATACAACGCTTTCAGTCTCCTTTTGTCCAAGAGTGACAACTCCTCGAGGCGGCTTTGATGCCTGTCCTCCTCATTGACCTTGCTTTTAAGCATGACGCGTAACGAGGGTATTTCCAGCTCCACGGGTAGGACTTCTTCCATGTCGTATACTAGAGAGTAAGGGGTAGCCCCAGTAGAGGTTCGGATTGAGGTTCGGAATCCCCATAGGGCGTATGGGATTCGATTGGCCCAATCTCAATAACTTTCAGTCATCTAGCTGATGATGGCTTTGAGGTTTTTGTTGGCGACTTCGACTGCACCGTTGGTCTGAGGACGGTAGGGAGAAGATTTGTGTCTCTAAATCCCATACTCATTGGCCACTTCTGTGACTTCTGCCTCAAAATACAACTAGTTATCTGATACTAGCTCGTGCGGGACCTCATATCGACAAATGGTGTTTTTCTTGATGAACTTGGCCACTTTCTTGGCGTTCTGAATTGCGTTTGACTCGTCTTTGACCCATTTGGTTAAGTAATCAATGGCAACCAGGATGAACTCATGCCTGTTTGAGGCCTTGGGTGTAACTTTCCCTATAATGTCGATACCTCAGGTGGAGAATGGCCAGGGAGAAGTCATGTTGTACAATTCACGCGGAGGCAGGTGT
Source organism: Sambucus nigra (assembly GCA_949130495.1). Classification (NCBI taxonomy): domain Eukaryota; kingdom Viridiplantae; phylum Streptophyta; class Magnoliopsida; order Dipsacales; family Adoxaceae; genus Sambucus; species Sambucus nigra. The sequence continues at coordinate 121,247,449 of OX422208.1, forward strand.
TGAAAGTTAGAGAACTGTTGGCATTTGAGGCATCTCTGGACACAGGCGGTGCAATCCTGGATCATGGTGGTCCAGTAGTAGTCTTGTTTGATGATCTTCTTGGCAAGCATATGATCGTTCATGTGGGGTTCGCATTCCCTACTATGGATTCTCTGCATTACCTCTTCAATGTCAGCCCTTGCGATGCAGTGTAGATGGGTTCCATCGAAGTTTCTCTTAAATAGTGATTTATGACATATGATGTACTGGGCGACCGGTCTTTGGAGGGTTGCCTGGTCTTTCTTATTGGAACCCTCAGGATACCTACCATGCTTGAGGAGGTGCCAGATATCATAATACTAATAATTGTCTAGCTCTGGGTCTTCTTTGGTGATGAGATCAATATGATAGCAGTGGGTTGATTTGTCTTGCTTTTAAACTAGTAAGGGGGCCATTGTTATTCTTTCGGGCATGTCGACCATAGAGGCTAGGGTAGCAAGGGCATCGACTAGGTAATTTTTTTCTCGAGGTAGGTAATGGAAGGTGATGTCTTAGAATTGGGAGGCTAGTCCTTCTAGGTGGGCATGAAAGGGTTGGAGTTTCTCATACTTAACTTTCCATTTTCTGAGCACTTGACCAATCATGAGGGCATAATCCCCGTAGACATCTAGGCATTAGATACCTTTCTTGAGAGCAACCTTGAGGCCTACCGTACATGCCTCGTATTCAGTCATGTTATTGGTGCAGGGGAAATCCAATTTGATGGAGATGGGAGTATGGGAGTCATCTGGTGCGATTAGAAGTATCCCAATGCCATATCCCTTTTTGTTGGTTGTGCCATCAAAGAACATTTGACATCAGAGGTTGTCTTGAGCGGTGTAGAGGATGTTTTCATCGGGGAATTCGGAGATCCAGTCATCAGCCTCTTCCCTGGGGTAATCAGCGAGGTAATCAGAGATGGATCTTCCTTTTATGGCTTTCTGTGTTACGTACACGATATCAAACTCGGCTAAGAGCATCAACCATCGAGCCATTCGGCTGGATAAGGCAGTTTTCTCAAGCAGGTACTTGATGGGTTCCATTCGGGATAATAGCTTAATGGGGAAGGCGAGCATGTAGTGTCACAACTTTTGGGTGACCCAAATAAGTGCGACGCATGCTTTTTCCAAAGCAGTGTAGTTGACTTTGTACCCGACCAGTTTGTGACTGGCATAATAGATGGCTCTTTCTTTGTGGGAATCTTCAAGGTATTGAGGAAGCAAATCCCAAACTGTAGTGTCGATTATGGTTAGGTATAGGAACAAGGGGATACCAGCCTGTGGTGGCATGAGTACCAGAGGTCGAGTCAGGCATTGTTTGATTCGGTCAAAGGCTTCCTGGTAGGCCTCATTACAAACTTTAGTTGAATCCTTTCGAAGGAGTTTAAAAATCGGTTCAGAGATGGAGGTGAGCTGGCTGATGAACGGGCTGATGTACTGTAATTTCCCAAGGAAACCACAGACTTCTTTCTCCGTTTGGGGAGGTGGCATCTCAAGTATGAATTTTATCTTGGCAGGATCTACTTCTATCCCTTTTTCACTGACCATGAATCCCAAGAGTTTTCCCTTTGTAATGCCGAAGACACATTTATGTGGATTGAGTCTCATCTGATATCGTCACAGTCGTTCGAAAAACTTTCGAAGAGTGGGAACATGACCTTCTCTAGTTTTGGATTTTATAATCATATCATCCACATAGACCTTGACTTCTTTATGAATCAGATCGTGTAGGATGGTTGTGGAAGCCCTCTGGTAGGCAGCATTCTTGAGACTGAATGGCATAACAATGCAGTAAAAGGTTCCCCATGGGGTGATGAACGCGGTTTTTTCTTGGTTATCTGGGTGCATTTTGATTTGGTTGTATCCGACAAACCCGTCGATGAATGACTTAAGAGCATGACTGGCTGTGTTATCCACGATCATGTCGATATTAGGTAGCGGGTAATCATCATTTGGAGAGGCTTTGTTAAAATCTCGATAGTCTACACACATCCGAACCTTCCCTTCTGATTTTGGTATAGGCACTATGTTTTCTAGCCATATGGGATATTCAATCACGCTAATGAAGCCCACATTCCGTTGTTTGACCGCCTCTTCTTTGACTTTGAGCGACCATTCGGTGCGGAGCTTACTCAGTTTTTCTTTAATCGACTTGTAATCTGGAAGAGTAGGGATCTCATACTGAGAAATTTTAGGATCAATCTCAGGCATATCGTCATTGGACCATGCAAAGACATCTACGAATTTCTTCAATAATTCTTCAAGTTGTGCGCGCTCATGTTCGTCAAGGGTATCCCCTATCCTAATCTTGCGGAGTTGGCTACTAGAATCGAGGTTAACAATAACAGTCTCTTCTTTATTAACCTGAATGCGGTTATATTGTTTGTTATTAACCTTATTTATATCAGTTAAGAATTGTTCATTTGTAAAATCATCATCATCAAAAGTTTGATTAGAATCTAAATAATTAATTTAAGGTACATCAAGATACTCAAAATCTTCATTTATTTCATTGATAGGAAAAATAACATTAAGAACCTCATCAAAGGAGGTCCTAATTACATTTGAGCAAGGATAGACAATAGAAGAAGAAATGGGGTAAATATTGGGCTTAGGTGTGAGTTCAACAGGTAGAACTGGCGCAACATGCCAGTTGAGAAGAGGTGTATCAGCATCTTTAATCAGGTGGGATGGATCTAGTGATATAGTGCCTGAATAAACCATACAGAGTGTCAGCCCCAGTGTTTGTAAGTTGAACGAGTCCTCGGAGTCACTTTCCTCAGTCTCTTCGATATCTTTGATGAGAGGTAGTACATGGTGTTCGGAACTTTCGACCCATGGGTAGCTGTCTTAGAAAAAGATCTCCATTCTAGGCTTTATCTTCTTATTTGTATGGTCATACCATGGTTTCGAGAAGCCACAAAAGGGGAAGTTTTAGACCTCTTTGATGAATCATCCATTCAAGGAGTCACCTGGGTTAGTTTGGATGCGGTCTAGTCTTCTCTTTGGTCGAGACTAGCGGATCATTCTGAGCTCTTGTACTGATAGTTGATACCCCAAACCACAAGGGGGAAAGCTTTCTTCAGTTCAATGGGCTGAAGTATCTCTTACTGTCTTTGTCTTAGCCCCAGTCCGGGCATGAAGTGCATGTTTCTGAACATTTTAATCACATTGACATTGCCACAAGGGTCGTATTCCAGACAAACTCTTTCTTTGAAATCATCCCCTGTCGGGAGTAGGAGTGGTTCAACTCGGAATCCTGATAGGAGAATATCATTTGACCCGTGTTATATCTCAAGGTTGGACTGTTGGTACTTGCACCCTCGATATTATCTTCATTTCCTAAAATGGTGATGACTCGTCCGTCGGTGAAGAACTTTAATTTCTGATGGATCGAGGAAGATACACCCTTTGATGAGCTAGGATGTGAATAACTTGGAATTCAACGATGAGGTTTATAGGGTCATCCCCTATTATAAGTTTTATGGATCCCATCACCTCCCGGCGGGTATTATCGTAGGCACGTACAACAGTGGAACCTTCAGTCCTAAGCATTTGAAGGTTCTTAATGGGAAGACATTCAAGGTGGATCCATTATCGACAAGAGAGAGTGGTACAATCTTCCCCATAACTTCGACGGAGATGTTGAGTGCATGATTGTAGTTTGGCCCAATTCTGGGGATTTCTTCTTCGAAAAAGGATAGCATTCGGGTAGAGGTCAGGGATCCGACTAGATTTACTGCTTCTTCTGGTGTGGTGGAAGGAGGAACAGTGGGTCCAATGAGCAACTTGATCAAAGCATTTCTGTATAGCTAGGAAGACATGAAAAGTCCCCATAAAATGATGTTATCTTGAGTTTTCTTCAGTTGATCGAGGATCTTGCTCTCCTCGAAGGTCATCTCTGGCATAGGAAGGTTTTTAACGCCCTTCCCTTTATCATTGGCTAGTGGTAAGTTTGGGATCTGGTAATGCCTCCCTGATCTGGTCATGTGATTTACTGAAGAATGGAAGAATATGAACCCTGTTTCTTCATCGATATCGAATTGTTCTGTCACTTTATTTATTTCTCTGAGGAGCTCCTCAAATGATATCATTCCACATATATCGATTACCGGGCCAGTTTTCTCGAAAGCTTGCTCTTCATTCGAATCTTCGAATTCTTCCCCCCATCCGGTGGAAACAATTTTGTCTTTCCATGTAAAGCCAATGCATTCCACAACTTTAATGGCTTCTTCATACATGTCTTCCCATTCTGTGGGGATATGTAAGGGTTAAGGGACCAGGCATCCTTGTAGCTTCTAAGTATCAAGTAACTTGGTCATACTGCACATATCGTTGGTTTGCCTGAATAATTATGCTATGATCTGGACAACATCATCTAGGTTGACTTCATCGGTTGGTACCACCCAACTGTCTGACTCTCGGGCCCATTTTCTTGCTTCTAAGAACAGCGTATTGAACATTTGGCAATCAATGATCATCTGTGAAGGCAATTTCAGCCAGAACTCTAGGAGTTGGTTTAACACTTCTGATAATTTCGTACTTCCATTTCCTGAACGGGTACGAACAAAAATGCATGCTCTGGTAAGGAGTGAAAGTGCTTGATCAGCGAGGCTAACAGGGTGTAGGAGGAAATATGGGCAAGTTTGGAGAGGTTGGGGAGAGTGTATGGATGTGATTTGAGTTGAAGGATCAAATACTGGGTTTATTTCTAGAAAGATAGCATTGGTATGATTCGGGAGTGGGTTATGAGTAGTGTTTGGCTTAGGATTGGCTAGTAGGGCAATGGTACCCCGGTCAATTAGACCTTGGATTACGTTTCGGAGGTGAAAGCATTGGTCGGTGGTATGACCAGCAGTTGAGTGAAAGGCGTAATGGGCATCTGCCTTGAAGTTTCTTGGAAGTGGGTTTCGCAATGGACGGGAGTCCAAGGGTTTGATAAGGTTTTGACTTAACAGGGCTTAATAAATTTTGGAGAGGGGATCATGGAGCTCGATGTATTCCCTTCGAACTGGGACAAGGCGGATCTCTGGTGCCCACGATGTGGTTAGTTGAAAGATGTTGTTGATGGTTGAGACTGCAGCACTGGCAGGTTTGTCATATTTTTTAGGGGTGAACTGTCTGGACACTTTCTTTGGTTTAACTTATGTTTTAGCAATACCTTCCTCGATTTCTACCCCTGTTTCTCTGAGAGCTCAGAAGTGGGGATAGTATTGTCCTCCCATGGTCGCTCGGACATGGGGCAAGAAGTTCTTCTTCACTATGTTGACTTGTTCTTCCTCGAATGGCTGATTGGTCATGGTGGCTGCCTTTTCCCTCCATCGGGCTATGAAGTTACTGACTGATTCACCAGAGTCTTGTTTGAGCAGCTCTAAATCACGACGGGTGACCTCAAGCTCTTTGTTATATTTATACTGCGATATGAATTCTCGGGCTACATCCTCCCAGCTACAGATTCTGGACTCCTCAAGAGATAAAAACCATCTGAGGGTGCTATTCTTCAAAGTTTGCTGAAACAATTGGGCCATCACTTCTTCAGAAGCCCCTAGGAGAGTCATAACACGGTGATAACTGCAAAGATGAACAATCGGTGGTCCACTTCGTTCAAATTTCTCGATATTTGGCATCTTGAACTTCTCGGGTAACCTTTCCTTAGGATAAGGAGACATGTGGGTGTAGTCCATATAATATTAAGAGATTCAGACTTGGTCAAACTTCTTAGTTAGCATCTTCAGATCTTCTTTGACCTTGTTCAATTCTGGGGATTTCTTCTTTGGAAAAGGATAGCATTCGGGTAGAGGTCAATGATCCAACTAAAGCTACTGCTTCTTCTGGTGTAGTAGAAGGAGGAACTGTGGGTCCAGTGAGCAATTTGATTAAAGCATTTCTGTGCAGCTGGGAAGACATGAAAAGTCCCCATAGAGTGATGTTAGCTTGAGTTTTCTTTAGTTGATCGAGGATCTTGATCTCCTCGAGGGTCATTTCTGGCATAGGAAAGTTTTTAACGCCCTTTTCCTTGTCATTAGCTGGTAGTGATCTTGGGATCTGGTAATGCCTCCCTGATCTGGTCATGTAATTTACTGAAGAAGGGAAGAAGATGAACCCTATTTCTTCGTCAATCTCGAGTTATTCTGCCACTTTGTTTATTTTTTTGAGTAGCTCCTCAAATGATATCATCCCACACATGTCGGCTACCGGGCCAGTTTTCTCAAAAGCTTGTTCTTCATTCTAATCTTCGAACTCTTCCCCCCATCCGGTGGCAATAATTCTGTCTTTCCATGTAAAATCAATGCATTCCACAACTTTAACGGCTTTTTCATACAGGTCTTCCCATTCTGTGGGGATATGTAAGGGATAAGGGACCATGCACCCTTGTAGCTTCAGAGTATCAAGTAACTCTGTCATACTGCAAATACTGTTGGTTTGCCTGAATAATTCTGCCAGGATCTGGACAACATCATCTAGGTTGACTTCATCGGTTGGTACCACCCAACTGTCTGACTCTCGGGCCCATTTTCGTGATTCTAAGAATAGCATACTAGACCTCTGGCAATCAATGATCATCTGTGAGGGAAATTTCAGCCCGAACTCTAGGATTTGGTTTAACACTTCTGATAATTCCATACCTTCATTTTTAGAACGAGTACGGACAATGATGCATGATCTGGTAAGGAGTGATAGTGCCTGATCAGTGAGGCTAACAGGATGTAGGAGGAAATATGGGCAAGTTTGAAGAGGTTTGGGAGATTATATAGGTGTGATTTGAGTTGAGGGATCAAATTCTGGGTTTATTTCTAGGAAGATAGCATTGGTATGATTTAAGAGTGGGTTGTGAGTAGTGTTCGGCTTAGGATTGGCTGGTAGGGAAATGGTACCCCGGTCGATTGGACCGTGGATTACGTTTCGAAGGTGAAAACATTGGTCGGTGGTATGACCAACGATTTGGTGAAAGGCGCAATGGGCATCTGCCTTGAAGTTTCTTGGAAGTGGATTAGGCAATGGACAGGGATCCAAGGGCTTGATGAGGTTGCAGCTTAACAGGGCTTGATAAAATTTAGAGACGGGATCATGGAGCTCGGTGTATTCCTTTCAGACTGGGATAAGGCGGCTTTCTGGTGCCGACGAAGTGGTTGGTTGAGAGATATTTTTAATGGTTGAGACTGCGGCACTGGTAGGTTTGTCATATTTTATGGGGGTGAACTGTCTGGATACTTTCTTTGGCTCAACCTCTGTTTTAGTGAGACCTTCCTCAATTTCTACTCCTGTTTCTCTGAGAGCTCGGTAGTGGGGATAGTATTATCCTCCGATGGTTGCTCAGACATGGGGCCAGAAGTTCTTCTTCACTATGTTGGCTTGTTCTTCCTCGGATGGCCGATTGGTCATAGTGGTTGCCTTTTCCCTCCATCGGGCTATGAAGTTACTGACTAATTCCCTAGATTCTGTTTGAGCAGCTCTAAATCACGGCGGGTGACCTCAAGCTCTTCGTTATATTTGTACTATAATATGAATTCACAGGCTACATCCGCCCAGCTATGGATTCTATACTCCTTGAGAGATAAAAACCATCTGAGAGCGCTATCCTTCAAAGTTTGCTGAAATAATTGGGCCATCACTTTTTCAAAAGCCCCCAGGAGAGTCATGAAATGGTGATAACTGCGAAGATGAACAATCGATGGTCCACTTCCTCCGAATTTCTTGATATTCGGCATCTTGAACTTCTCGGGTAACCTCGCCTTTGGATAAGGAGACATGTGGGTGTAGTACATGTAATTTTCGGAGATTCTGACTTGATCGAACTTCTTAGTTAGCATCTTGAGATCTTCTTTGACCTTGTTCAATTCTTCCTCTTTTGGATGAACGATCATAGGCAAGTTAGCCCCAGGCTGGGCAAGGTTTTGCAAAGGAAGTTAGGTAGGCGGTGACCCATTAACATGAGGGGCACATGGAGCGTGCTGATACTCTTCGGGAACCCAAATAGGCTCGGGTGGACCCATAGCATGAGGGAATAGGGCCTTGGGCGCTTGAGGTATAGGAACCTGGTTTCGTTGCATCTCTCGGATCTCAGTCTGAAGGTTTTCAATCTTGGACACGAGCTGAGCTAAAACTTCCGTTAGATCTGGCTGCGCAACTGGAACTTGATCTGTGTTCTACATGGAAAGCGGATGGATACCGGACTCGAAAGAAGTAGCAGGGGAACGAATGGAGCTCCAGGGTGATTTGACTGAAGACTGAAGCCAATAGGGAGCCAGGCCAAGGACGTGCGATCGACCTGAGAAGGCATAAAACATGATTTATTTTTTGAGAAGAAAGAAGGAAAATATTTTTAACATTTTTTTCTTTTTGAGATTAAAAGACAAAATATTTTTGGATTTTTGATAAAGAAAAGAGAAACATTTTCGGATTTTTTTTATGAAGAAGGGAGAAATATTTTTTGTATTTTTGATAAAGAAGGGAGGAATGTTTTGGAGACGGGTCTCATTATTATTATTATTATTATTATTATTATTATTATTATTATTATTATTATTATTATTATTATTATTATTATTATTATTATTATTATTATTATTATTATTATTATTATTATTATTATTATTATTATTATTACTATTATTATTATTATTATTATTATTATTATTATTATTATTATTATTATTATTATTATTATTATTATTATTATTATTATTATGTTCTCACTTGTATTAAATTCTCCTAAATGCAAAATGAAATGCCGGATGGGACTCGAGCCTGGAAAAGTTGGGTTTGTAACATATGCAAAGCTATGGCTAGACTTGTTACCAGGCTCACGGGCAGGGTCCCGTTTTTTAAAAATGCGCAAAAATTTAGGCGGCAGGCCGACTCAGAATATCGACAGAGCTTCAGGTTGAAACCGATAATCTAACATGTGTGTCCTAGGTTTGACACCTATATGCGGGTATGCAGTTGGTTAGGTGAATCGGAAAGGGTTCCCCCCTTTGGCGTGGCTTCCACGATATATGTCTTGATTTTGAGGGCAATCGGTACGTGTGGACAAGCCATTTGATATACCTGAGTGTACATGAATTTCCTCACTATATACCTTGTGGGGATGGTACGTGTGAGAGCAAATTCGATATACTCTATGTACATGAACGAGTTCCCTGCGATATACCTCCCGTCATGATTTCGGTCAAGCGATACGATGCGGGGGAAACGTTCAATATACGTGGAAGGTACTTGGCCAATGGAAGGTGAGAGTCATATCGCTTAGGCTAACTGCGCCCTGCCGGACCAGCGCCCATCAGGAAGTGACCCTCCAGTTACGGGACAAAATTTAGTCAATCACAATGCTCTTCGGTGATATCGTGTGAATCATGCATGATTCTCTTATTAGTATCTTATGAAAGTATCTTTCTTGATCATGACCAACAGGGAGCAAAGTATGAGTACCAATGGTATACCAAGTATGGATGGGTGATGCATGCAACATGGGGATATATGTGATCCTAGGTGCATGTGGTGTGAAGTGTACATGGAGAGTTTTTTACATGTGTGTGAATGGAAGCATAAGCACGAGGTATACATGAATAGTAAAGGGGGACATGCAAATAGGGGGTTATATAAGAAAATAAAACACCCATGTAAATAGAGTCTAGCCCTAAAAATGAAGGGTCCCCAGCGGAGTCAACACTATGGCCATCCCACATTCCGATCCTCACGGCGGGAGAGGCGAAGAAGAGGAGGGGGTGTCTCCCCTTTGTCTCGGGAGGATCTTGGTCCCGCGCATCCCTCTCTGGAGCTCTTCGGCCGGCGTCGGTGATGAGGTGAAAAGTAGAGAGATAGAGTCGCCAGTCTATTTACTCAAAACAATAAAAAGAAAAAAAAAGGAGCCATCCCGAAGGACATCATCCAAAGACATGCAGATACATACGAAACCAAAATGATTCGAAAAGGGTCCGAAGGCTAAGTTATGAAATGGGAAGGTGTTAGGCACCCATTCCTCCCTTACGGTCTCTCATGGGTTATTTCTATTCTCCTTTATTTCCCCGTGATACGTGTGCATGTGTATATTTAGTGGAGATAGGAATCATCGACTTATATCATGGAAGAGATAAAGAGAGTCATCCATAGGAATGTTCTTAAAAATAATATTAGAAAAATAGGATTTATGCGATTATCCTAGTGTTGATCGTTATAACGGAACGATAACACATATGGAATAATGTGCCACAAATATACGTATATGTAAATATATAGAATCTAAGAGAGTTAAGTTTATAGAAAAAATAGGAAAAATTAGGAAAAGGACTCGAGTCTCGGGTTTTACCCCGAGACGCCTACATAGCCTATAGAGGCATCAAAGTCCACATAGTTCATTTGCAAAACGAGGGGTGGGATTTATCCCATAAATCCAATTGGGGACTTCTCTTGTATATGTGTGTGTGTAAAAAAATGTTTTAGTTGTGAGAAAAGTGTGAGAAAATTATGACAATTCCCATTTGGAATTCATGAGCAAATCTTCTTTTTCTTATTTTTTGGGTTTTATTTATATGAAAATAAGAGATGTGTAACAATACTAGATAAAAAGTATATTAGGACATGTGAGATGAGAGAATAAAAGTACTAAGTAACAAAACAAACTAATGCGAATTTAGGAGAATTTAAGGAGAGAGTGGAGAAAGTTGGACCTTCTTGAAGATCTTGAGATTGATCTTGGATGTTGGAGAGCAGACATTCACCAAGTTTGATGAAAAAGGTGATGAAAGGTGAAGGTTGGAAAGGGATTTGGATGTGGAAATCACACTGACTTCGAGAGGGGTTTTCTGAGCTTGTTGAGAGTGATGGATCTATGATCTTCCTCCTCTTGAAATGAGGTTAGGACCTCCTTTTTATAGTCCCAGGGAATTTTCGATCGGCATAGCCTTGGTCCTGCCAATCGGCAGGTGTGTTTAGGCACACTGCCAATAGGCGGGGTTTGGAACCTGCCGTTTGGCAGTGTGTTTCAGGTTCCTTCAGAAAATCGATCGTAGAGAGCAAACCTTTGACCCGAATCACGCACGTGACATTTTTTTACGCCTATCGAAATGAATAGATCCATGAGTATTAAATAAAATATGTTGGGTTATTATATGATTCACCCATAAATAACATAAATAAAGTTGTTTGACTCCTCATGTGTAGAAATATTGATGGATTTTTCCCCTTTTTCTTTTAAATCTTTTGTATGGGAAAATAGTTTAGCTTTGGCTTTGTTATTTGTTTTATTTGCCACTATGGCTAGTTTGGCATATCCGGTTACAAACCATCACATACCATCACGACAAACTGACTCCAAGATTGAAGACTTACCTGCATCCCCAAAAGGTATAATTTAATTAGTGTTTAAAATTATTCATACGATTTATTTGGCATGCTTTTTTTATTTAAACCGAGGCTGAATTTTTAATTTAAAAATATTTTTTTTAGCCTCGTTCGAATGAGATTGCCATCTCATTCAAATAACATTGCCTTGTCATTAAAAGTCACAAGGCACATAAGTGTCCCATTAGGCTTAAGAGAAAGGTAAAGAAAGTTGTGAATATGGCCACTCTTAGCGATAGTGACGTTGAGTCGGTTGAGAATCACCACATGAACCTTGCTTTGCATTCATGGATAGTCAAGTTGGCACATCTGGTTTGTTCCACACCGATGAGGACAAATCTAAACGTAAAAGCCTCAATGATGTTTCGATTCATTTGGGAGATATTGAGAGCGAGGATGGAAATTTGAATGAGGGAGAAGGTGGTCTCGAGAAGTCATTTAGTGATATTTACACCAAGACTTTGAAAATGAAAAAGGTTAATAAAGATTTATCTCTTAGGGTGTTAGATTTGGAGAAGGAGGTGAAAGTTTTGAGAGAGTGTGAGGCAACAGTGGGTCAACTCGAGAAGGTGAAGATTTCTTTATGTGATAAGATGATTGTTTTAGCCTAGGAAAAGGCCGATTTGATCAACACCGTGGCTAGTTTTACAGGATATATTCAATTATTATTGGAGCCTCTTGAGAATATTAAAGCCCGCGTATCCCAACTTGGGAGCGATCTCAAACGTTCCCTAGAGGTCATGGTCACTTTAGAGGACACATCTAAGAAGGTTAAAAAGATTCTTCCCGATCTCGCGTTAGGTAATGTTGAGAGGAAAGGAATTGGTTATGACGGTGCAACCACTTCTCATGCTGTACCCAAGACGGTTCTTGAGTTTATATTGGATCCTTATGGACCTCGACCTAACCCACCTAGGAGAGCTCATCCTAGATATTTTGAAAAAGGTGGAATCAAGCACGTTTATGTTTGTTTTGATTGCAAATAAAGATGTCACATGAGAAGTTTTATTTTAATCTAGGGAGAGTGTCTTATAGGTATGTTCCCTGGTTTTCTCACACACGAGTTCCCGCACACACTCCCACACATTTTACTCTGCATTCTCCCGCACATCACTTAAGAAATTTTGAGAGTTTTCGAGAGCAAGTAGAGTATTTAGTCAAGACTTCACAAAATTTTATGGAGGTATTTCATAGGATGTCATCTCCTTTTGAGACTTATTTTCTAGCATAGGATGATTTTTATGCTCATATCTTATATTCCTAATGCTAATGTGTACTACCATTATAATATCATTGTACTTATAATTTTCATTTTGGTATTTTTCAAAAAAGCAAAAGGGGTTTTGTTTTTCTGAAATATTTTTGAAAAATACAAAAATATTTTCTTTTTTTTAAGAAAAAGTGAAAAATACAAAAAGATTTTATTTTGATAAACTTTTTGAAAAAGATAAAAAGAGTTTTGTAATTTTTTTCTACACCTTATATGGATGAACATTAAATATGTCTGAATCATTCATTCATTCCATATCCACGTGACCATTTTGTTGTGTTTTCAGATGTGACATCATTCATATATGTACCTAATAGTGTGTGGAGTGATTAAGATGTGATTTGATGATAACTTGCTACATGTTTGACTCCTTGTCTCATTTATTGCACATGATCATGAACTTATATGAGTATTGCACTTACCTGTCACATGTCGATCATAGTATTTTCATCTCAATTTTGCTTTAAGACAAACCAAATGTTAAAAACGAGATAATAAAAAGTTGTACATGTAAGAACCATTACCTGAATTAATATTTTTTTCCGATAAAATTGTTATATATTAAGAAATGGAAACGGGATATCAAAGGAAAAGTCTTTGCGTGAAAACTACCATTTGCAATGAAAAGAGCCTTAAAAGAATAGAGACACATAAAAACAGAAGTGCTAGGACAATTATGTTTGAACATTGATGCATCGCTACAAATGAGCATTGATTTCTTCAAAATAATTGAGAGTATAATTGCTATATGTGAGATTTTGAGGGAAGTCGAAGATCAATGGGTTTGCCCAATCTATAAAATTTTCAAGAAAAACGTTACATAGTTTTGGAGTCGTTGGTGTGAAAATCACTTACGTTCTTGATTTGTTGATTAGGTTAAGTGAAGTTCACATGAGTTCACCATTTTTTTTCACCTAAGGTAGACTTTGAGATCTTTTATTAGTGGTGTCTCAATCCTTCTTGCACCCGTGATATGTTTGTCTACATTGATTAACCTATGGAATATGTTCACATCTCTACATTGCGTTTTCATGATTCGGGTATTTTTGTGTTTCTCCATGGTGTGTTATTTTTGTACAATTTTTTATAAAATTTGAAATTTTTAAAAAAATAGTTGGTGAATGTAAGCCTTTGAGATTATCATTGCATGTGCGTTGTTTATATCTTTTGTAATGATATCTTCTTTATACGTGATGCTTTGAATTCATGCTTATGTTTCTACTTTTTCGTAGATTTCGGATGAAAAGGGGGAGAACAAATTAAAGGGAAGACTTGTTGATTTGATAATGAGTTTGATTTATGGGGGAGATTGCTTTATTGATTTATCAGTTTTTATTTCCTATTTCAAACTTGATGCATCACAGGATATCTATCCTTGATTCATATGTGTAGGTACATTATACGAAAATCAGGATATGCCAGATGAAGTCAAATAACCTAAAGGGGAGCACAAGAAGACAAATAATCTTATTCCATTCCACTTCTAGGGTTAGGAAGAGTATTAGGTTATTTTTGTCGTTTGGAAGGTATTTTATGTAATTTGGATTTCGGTTAGGTTTGTATAGTTTTGTACCAGAATAGCAAAAGGGGTATATTGGTAAGGGAAAATAGTTTAGCTTAGGCTTTGTTATTTGTTTTATTTTCCACTAGGTCTTATTTCGCATATCCCATTACAAAAAAAACGTATCGTCACGAAAATCGACTATAGATTGAAGACTTCCCTACATACCGCAAGGTTATAATTCAATTGGTTTTTAAAATTATTCATAAGATATATTTTGGATGTTTATTTTTTATTTAAATCGAAGGTGGATTTTTAATTGAAAAATATAACTTTTTTAACCTCATTCAAACGAGATTGCCATCCCGTTCAAACGACTTTACCTTGTCATTAGAAATGTAGTTTGATCTTACATTGAACGAACATCCAATGAGGCCCTTCTGTTTGAATTCATTTGAAGTTGGATCAAATGAGATTGGAGTCTCGTTTGAACGAACTCTATTTTCGTTTAAATGAAATATTTTTCTCGTTCGAACGAGCTTCCTTTTCATTCGAATGAGCCACTGCCTCAAATTTTGTGCACGACCTATAAATATTTGTTTCGTTTCCAAATTTTATAGAACTTTTACCAAAATAATTTGTACATATTTGTTGTTAACATTTTCAACATTTTTGTTTAAATAAAACACTTTTTTATTCAAAAGCATATCCCCAAATATATTTTGTGATTCGGTTTTGAACCTTAATTGAGTTATACTCATTGTGGAAAGATCATCTCTACGGATGACTTGTGAACTCGAAAGGATCGTGACTAAAGATTGAACGCTGAAGGCTGACCAGTGGATACCGAGTCTGGACCGCTACCTGTGGACTGCTCTGGATCGAGTGATTTTCTTTAGAACTTCTGTGAAGACTGTGCGTTATACTTGTGGGTGATATCAAGTAGTATTGTAATTCGATTGTCTTGTAAAGTTTCTAACGTGTTCGAAAAGAATTTTCCCTGAAAAAGGATTTTTCCTCAATTTTCGTGTGAATGCATGCTTTATTTATCTGTCTTATCACTTAGATTCATATATTAGGATAATAAGATAAAACAGTATTTTTCTTATAGGCATTTAGTTAAATAAGTCATTCCATTACGATCACAAAAGCATTCTCATATCTTATTATAGAGATTTTTGTATAACTAAAATGACCATTTACATAATTTTGTTAGTATCAAATTTAATAAACTTTTAGTATATAAAAGACTTATGAATGGTGTGCTTGTTGAGAGAGAAAATAATTTTGGTGTTAAATTTTTGGTTCATTAGGTATGCATGATGAAAATTATCAAACTTTGATAACAAAATGTTTAGGCCAATGTTAGGTTATTAAATACGATTAATTAGAAGTGTATGGTAATGTTGAACTATTCCTCAACACAAACCCTAAATAATACACAAAAAAACTTGAATTATCACCTTTGAATTTTAAACCCCACATTTAATAATATTCAGAATCAATAATTAAGACAAAAAATTAAATAAAACTAAGTAGGAAGCTTTGGAACCACCGTACTTTGTTATTGGTTAGTAGAGCATATATTATTTTGGGGTGGTTTGCTGACCATTATTAACAAATACCTCCAAATTATTGAGGGGGACCATGGCCCCCTATGGCCTTAAGGTAGTTTCATCATTGACTACAAATCTTAATATGGTGGTTGTATACACCCCATTATAATACCCCCTAACCTCTACTAAGGTCCCTAGCACCTCCCTTTATCATTGCAAACCCAAGTCATACCCCAGGTACTGACCTAAAGGCCACCGGGCACTCCCAGGCTCCGTTTGACCAAAAGTCAAACTCTTCAGCTCGACCGAGACTGAATTAATCTTTGAAGGGCACTAAATCCCCTTTTCAACGGTCCATCCCGTGCGGGATTATGACTTACCATGCGGACGAACGACCCATTTTCCCTGAAACTCGATCAGGAGGTCACCGGATGCTCACAGGCTCCATTTGATAAAAGTCAACTCTTTAGCTCGATCGAGACTAAATGAATCTTTAAGGCCACTGAAATCCCTTTCCAACGGTCTGCCTCGTGCACGATTTTGACCTACGATATAGACAAACGATCTGTTTTAATCCGAAAGGTCACCGAACGCTTCCAAGCCCCGATTGACCAAAGTTAACTCCTCGAACTAGGTTAAACTCTTTGGAATGTCTAAATATATCTCCTAACCTTTCTAACGGTCCACCCCATGCATGATTCTTACTTACCATGGGGACGAATGATCCATTTGCGTCCGATAATTCCCGTCTAAAGGACCGACGAGCGCTTCCAGCCACATTTGACCCAAGGTCAACTCTCGAACCCGGGAGCAGTCTAAGGACTTTTCAAGGTCTCTAAAATAACTTTCCAACGGTTTTTCTCGTACGCGATTTGGATCAAGGGTTTGCGCACTATGATCGATTTTCTGAAGGAACCTGAAACACACTGCCAAACAGCAGCACCTGCCGATTGGAAGGACCAGGGCTATGCTGATCAGCAATGCCCTGGGCCTATAAAAAGGAGGGCCTAACCTCATTCCAAAAGGGGGGAGAATCAGAGATCCATCACTCTCAGCAAGCTCAGAAAACCCCTCTCGAAGTCAACGTGATTTCTACATCTAAATCCCTTTTCAACCTTCACCTTTCATCACATTTTTCACCAAACTTGGTGAATTAAGTACTCTCCATCATCATCCAAGTGCAAGGGATTCTCTCCAACATCCAAGATCAAGCTCAAGATCTTCAAGAAGGTCCAACTTTCTCCACTCTCTCCTTAAATTCGCCTAAATTCTCATTAGTTTGTTTTGTTACTTAGTACTTTTATTCTCATATCTCACTTATCCTAATATACTTTTTATCTAGTATTATTGCACATCTCTTATTTTCGTATAAATAAAATCCGAAAAATAAGAAAAAGAGGATTTTCTTATAAATTCCAAACGGGAATTCTCACACTCACACACACACATATAAGAGAAGTCCCTAATTGGATTTATGGAATAAATCCCACCCCTCTTTTTGCATACGAACTACGTGGACTTTGATGCCTCTATAGGCTACGTAGGCGTCTCAGGGTAAACCCCGAGACTCGAGTCCGTTTTCCACTCTTTTCCTATTTTTCTATATTCTTAATGATCGACGCTAGAATAATCGCATAAATCCTATTTTCTAATATTGCTTTTAGGAACATTCCTATGGATGACTCGCTTTATCTCTTCCATGATACAAGTCGATGATTCCTATCTCCACTAAGTATACACATGCACACATATCACGGGGAAATAACAAAAATATCAATGACCCATGAGAGACCGTAAGGGCGGAATGGGTGCCTAACACCTTCCCATTTCATAACTTAGACTCCGGACCCTTTTCGAATCATTTTGGTTTCGTATGTATTGGCATGTTTTTTTATGTTGTCCTTCAGGATGACTCCCTTTTCTTTTGTCTATTTTGAGTAAAATAGACTGGCGACCGTATCTCTCTACATTTTTCACCTCATTCACCGACGCCGGTCGAAGCACTCCCGAGAGGGACATGCGAAACCTAGAGGGATCCTCTCCCGCCTCGCCGCGAGGGGATATATCCGGGGATGGCCACAGTGGCGACTCTGCCGGGGACTTTGATTTTTGAGGGCTAGACTCTATTTACATGGGTGTTTTATTTTCTTATATATCCCCCTATTTTCCCCTTTACTATTCATGTGTACCTCATGCTTATGCTTCTATTTACACACTTGTAGAAAATTCTCTATGCACACTTCACACCACGTGCACCTAGGATCACATATATCCTCATGTTGCACGCATCACCCATACTTGGTATACCATTGGCACTCATACTTTGCTTCCTGTTGGGCATGATCAAGAAAGATACTCTCATCATAAGATACTAATAAGAGGATCATGCATGATTCACACGATATCACCAAAGAGCATTATGAATGACCAAAATTTTGTTCAGTAACTGGAGGGTCACTTCGTGATGGGCGCTGGTCAGGCAGGGCACAGTTAGCCTAAGCGATATGACCCTCACCTTCCATTGGCCAAGTACCTTCAACGTATATCGAACGGTTCCCCCACATCGTACCGCTTGACCGAAGTCATGATGGGAGGTATATCGTAGGTAAATCGTTCACGTATGCCGAGTATATTGAATTCGCTCTCACACGTACAGTCCCCACGAGGTATATAGTGAGGCAATTCACGTCAGGTATATCAAATGGCTTGTCCACACGTACCGATTTCCCTCAAAAGCAAGACGTATATCGTGGTAGCCACGCCAAAGGGGAGAACCCTTTCTGATTCACCCAACCAATTGCATAGCCGTATATAGGTGTCAAGCCTAGGACACACATATTAGATTGTCGGTTTGAACCCGAAACTCTGTCGAAACTCTGGGTCGACCTTTCGCCCAAATTTCTGCGCATTTTTAAAATGGGACCCTGCCTGTGAGCCTGGTCACAAGTCCAGCTATAGCTCTGCATATGTTACAAACCCAACTTTTCCAGGCTCGGGTCTCGTCCAGTATTTCATTTTGCATTTAGGAGAATTTAATATAAGTAAGAACATAATAATAATAATAATCATGCTGAGACCTGTCTTCCAAAAACACTTCTCCTATCTTTATCAGAAATCCAAAACATTTCTCCTTTCTTTACCAAAAATCCAAAAATATTTTGTCTTTCAATCTCAAAAAAGAAAAAATATCAAAAATATTTTCCTTCTTTTCTAAAAAATAAATCCAATTTTACGCCCTCTCAGGTCGATCGCACGACCTTGACCTGGCTCCTTATTGTCTTCGGTCTTCAGTCAAGTCACCAAGGAGTTCCATCCATTCCCCTGCTACCTCTTCTGAGTCTTGTATCCATCCGCTTTCCATGGAGAACATAGATCAAGCACCAGTTGAACAACCAAATCTGACGGTATTTTTAGCTCAGTTCGTGTCCAATATTGACAACCTTTAGACTGAGGTTCGGGAGATGCAACAAAACCAGGTTCTTGTTCTTCAAGATCCCGAGTCCCTATTCCCTCTCTCTATGGGTTCACCCGAGCCTATCTGTGTTCCCAAGGAATATCAGCCCCCCCCACCCGTGTCCCTCCTGTTAATGGGCCTCCGCCTACTCATCTTCCTATGCTAAACCTTGCCCAGTATGGGGATAACTTGCATGCGATCGTTGATCCGAAAGAGAAACAATTGAACAAGGTCAAAGAAGATCTGAAGATGATAACTAAGAAGTTTGACCAAGTCCAAATCTCTAAAAATTACATGGACTACACCCACATGTCTCCTTATCCTAAGGAAAGGTTACCCGAGAAGTTCAAGATGCCAAATATCGAGAAATTCGAAGGAAGTGGACCACCGATTGTTCATCTTTGCAGTTATCACCGTGCTATGACTCTCCTAGGGGCTTCTGAAGAAGTGATGGCCCAATTGTTTCAACAAACTTTGAAGAATAGCGCCCTCCGATGGTTTTTGTCTCTTGAGGAGTCCAGAATCCGTAGCTGGGAGGATGTAGCCCGAGAATTCATATCGCAGTACAAATATAACAAAGAGCTTGAGGTCACCCGCCGTGATTTAGAGCTTCTCAAACAAGACTCTGGTGAATCAGTCCGTAACTTCATAGCCCGATGGAGGGAAAAGGCAGCCACCATGACCAATCGGCCATTCGAGGAAGAACAAGTCAACATAGTGAAGACGAACTTCTTGCCCCATGTCCGAGCGACCATGGGAGGACAATACTATCCCCACTTCCGAGCTCTCAGAGAAACAGGGGTAGATATCGAGGAAGGTCTTGCTAAAACATAATTTGAACCAAAGAAAGTGTCCAGACAGTTCACCCCTAGAAAATACGACAAAGCTGCCAGTGCTGCAGTCTCAACCATCAATAACATCTTTCAACCAACCACATCGTGCGCACCAGAGAGCCACCCTGTCCCAGTCCGAAGGGAATACACCGAGCTCCATGATTCCCTCTCCAAAATTTATTAAGCCCTGTTAAGTCGAAACCTTATCAAACCCTTGGACCCCCGTCCATTGCTAAACCCACTTCCAAGAAACTTCAAGGCAGATGTCCATTGTGCCTTTCACTAAACTGCTGGTCATACCACCGACCAATGCTTTCACCTCCGAAACGTAATCCAAGGTCTAATTGACCAGGGTACCATTGCCCTACCAGCCAATCCTAAGCCAAACACTACTCATAACCCTCTCCCGAATCATACCAATGCTATATTTCTAGAAATAAAACCAGGATTTGATCCCTCAACTCAAATCACATCCATACATTCTCCCCAACCTCTCCAAACTTGCCCATATTTCCTCCTACACCGTGTTAGCCTCGCTGATCAATCATGGTCACTCCTTACCAGAGCATGCATTGTTGTCCGTACCCGTTCTGAAAATGGAAGTACGAAATTATCAGTAGTGTTAAACAAACTCCTAGAGTTCTGGCTGAAATTTCCTTCACAGATGATCATTGATTGCCAAAGGTTCAGTACGCTGTTCTTAAAAGCACGAAAATGGGCCCGAGAGTCAGACAGTTGGGTGGTACCAATCGATGAAGTCAACCTAGATGATGTTGTCCAGATCATAGCATAATTATTCAGGCAAACCAATGATATTTGCACTATGACGAAGTTACTTGATACTCTGAAGCTACAAGGATGCCTGGTCCCTTCACCCTTACATATCCCCACAGAATGGGAAGACCTGTGTGAAGAAGCCATTAAAGTTGTGGAATGCATTGGCTTTACATGGAAAGATAAAATTGTTGCCACCGAATGGGGGGAAGAATTCGAAGATTCGAATGAAGAGCAAGCTTTCGAGAAAACTAGTCCGGTAACCGATATGTGTGGAATGATATCATTTGAGAAGCTCCTCAGAGAAATAAACAAAGTGACATAACAATCCGATATCGATGAAGAAACAGGGTTCATATTCTTCCATTCTTTAGTAAATCACATGACCAGATCAGGGAGGCATTACCAGATCCCAAACTTACCACCAGCAAATGATAAAGGGAAGGGCGTTAAAAACCTTCCTACGCCAAAGATAACCCTCGAGGAGAGCAAGATCCTCGATCAACTGAAGAAAACTCAAGCTAACATCACTTTATGGGGACTTTTTATGTCTTCCCAGCTATACAGAAATGATTTGATCAAGTTGCTCACTGAACCCACTGTTCCTCCTTCCACCACACCAGAAGAAGCAGTAAATCTAGTCGGATCCCTGACCTCTACCCGAATGCTATCCTTTTTCGAAGAAGAAATCCCCAAAATTAGGCCAAACCACAATCATGCACTCGAAAGTGACCTCCATCCAACCTCCGTTATTGTACGTGCCTACGATAATACTCGTTGAGAAGTGATGAGATCCATAAAAATTTTAATAGGGGCTGGCCCTATAAACCCTGTCGTTGAATTTTAAGTTATTGACATCCCAGCTTGTTTCAACCTGTTGCTTGGATGACCTTGGTTCCATAGTATCAAGGGTGTGTCTTCCTCACTCCATCAAAAATTAAAGTTCTTTATCGACGGACGAGTCATCACTATCTTGGGCGACGACGATAATGCCAAGGGTACAAGCACCAGCAATCCAATCCTTGAGATACAACACGGGTCAAATGACATGCTCCTATCAGGATTCCAAGTTGAACCAAATCTACTCCCGACAGGGAACAATTTCAAAAAAAGGGTTTGTCCAGAATACGACCCTCATATCAACGTCAATGTGATTCAGATGTTCAGAAACATGCACTTCATACCCGGACTGGGGCTAGGGCAAAGACAATAAGGGTTACTTGGGCCCATTATGCTAAAAAAGGCTTTACCTCCTTGTGGTTTGGGGTATCAACCATCAGAACAAGAGCTCAGAATGATCCGCCAATATCGACCAAAAAAAAAGACTAAACTGCATTCAGACCATCCCACATGACTCCTTGAATAGACGATTTATCAAAGAGGGCGAGGACTTCCACTTTTGTGGATTTCCAGAACCATGGTATGACCATACATACAAGAAGATAAAGCCTGGAATGGGGATCTCTTTCCAAGACAGCTACCCATGGGCCAAAAGTTTCCAACACCATGTACAACCGCTCATCAAAGAAATCGAAGAGACTCAGGAAAGTGACTCTAAGGACTCGTTCAACTTACAAACACTGGGGCTGACACTCTGCATGGCTCATTCAAGCCCTACATCACTGGATCCATCCCACTTGATTAAAGTTGCTGATACACCTCTCCTCAACTGGCATGCTGCGCTAGTTCTACCTATTGAAATCCCACCTAACCCCAATATTTACCCAATCTCTTCTTCTGTTGTCTATCCTTGCTCAAGTATAAGCGAGACCTCCTTTGATGAGGTTCTCAATGTTGTTTTTCCTATCAATGAAATAAATGAAGATTTTGAGTATCTTGCTGTGCCTTACATTAATTGTTTAGATTCTAATCAAACTTTTGATGATGATGATGCAGATAAATGATGAGGATGAGATTGAAGATGAAGATAAACAATCACATCAAACATATAAGAGACAAAGGTTTTAAAGTGGTTCGGCTATGAATAAAGCCTACGTCCACTGTTATTTTATTCCCAGGTGTTTACAATAGCACCATAAGGTGTAGAGAGAGAAAGGATGTGTATCTTGTGTATGGTGTCTCTAGGTTCTCCCACCGTCCCCCCCTTTGGCTAAGGGAATACATGTATTTATAGTGATGGGAGATAAAGAGATTCATTGTATGTAGACATTTATGTCTACATTCAACGAATCTAATTGTTGAATTGCTTGGTATGCTATTTGTTGTCATCTATTAATACAGTATAAATGTACATTAAGGCTCATTAAATGCGCTACCATCTTCATTAATGCACATTAAATACATAGTTATCCTTTGATCTTCCTGGTTAATATGCCGACCAACTCTCCTCGGGTGCCGACTATCACTCCTCGGGTGCCAACCAACTCTCCTCGGGTGCCGACTAACACTCCTCGAGTGCCGACCAACTCTCCTTGGATGCCGACTAACACTCCTCGGGTACCGACCAACTCTCCTCGGATGCCGACCAACTCTCCTCGGGTGTCGAATATTGCCACGTAGGATAACATGTGTCCTTTTCTGATTGGTCCTCGTAGATGGAGAATTTTTGCGTTAACAGAAGCCCCCAATGCTCCATGCTTGATGGTTTACTTGAAAGGATGGAGTATTTATTCTGCAGTGTTGCTCGGTGCTCGTGAAATTCTTGATCTATCTTCTTGATTTGTTCAATATAAAGTGCATTATCTCCTGGACGACATATAATGCAGGATGATCGATGGTTGCTAATCTTTCTTTTGAGGAGCTCCGTGTGCTATGTATCACCCCTGGGAATTTGGATGCATCCATGCCATAGTATGTAGCTTGTAGCTTGTCATAATCTTCAAGTATCTTGATTGGTTTGCTAGCCGACCAACTGCCTCCTGTACCGAGCAACTGAGTGCTAACTTCACGTGCTTGATTCTTCTGATTTATGATCCTCTGAATACTTTGTCGAGTAACATACTAGCTTTTGAACCCAATCCTTCAATCTGATTAGTACCAAGCTAGTGGTGGACTTCGAAACATTTTCATACAACTTCTTCTTGAATGTTGGCCGGGACAGTAGTAGTAAAGATCTCAGTGTTGTAGATGATGAATTTGACTTCTGAACTTCAATAGTATGTGCGTAATAACTCCTGAATATGCCTCCTGAACTTCTGAATACGCTTCCTGAACTACTGAATACGCCTCCTGAACTTCAATATACCTCCTGAACTTCAATATTCCTCCTGAACTTCAATATACCTCCTGAACTTCAATAGCCTCCTGAACTAATTCTCGAGCAAGAAAAACAACTTCTGAATGTGTAATGACCCCACTTTTATGTGCTCATATGTATATAGTTTGTTTTTACACTCATTTGTTACTTACTATTTTATAAATATTGTATTATTAGATATGTGCTGTTATTGGCTATCAATATAACAAACCCTATTTTTAAATATGAAGAATCAATCGTAAATAGGATGAAATCGAAGTCTTATGACATATCTTAAGGTATATAATAAGTTTTGGGGTAGAAAATATAATTTTATGAAACTTTAGGGACTAAAATAAAAATATAAAAGAGACGTTTTATAAATAAAATATTTTTAAGGACATCTAAGAAATATTGAAAATATATAGTGTGAAATTACCAAAATGCCCTTCATGTGTAAAATGACCCTTATACCCTTATCACCTTTCCACCACGTGCTGGTCACCTCCACCTTACACATGTCATCTTCAGAGAGGAAGCTAAAACACTTGTCATCATTTGGTGATGTTAGACTGCAAGACCACCCCGGAATGCGACACCCAAACGATGACTTGCCACCGTAATACTTGGTCACCTAGACACGTGTCAACACCGTAATACTTTTGGAAACCTATAAATAGGGCCTTAGGGTTCATTTGAAACTCACACCAATTCCTTGAGAATTATAGTAAGAAAGAGTGATAGAAAGCTTGGGAAATATCTTAAGAAGGAGTTCTATAATTTCGAAGAAAGAATTCATTTCGTAGGTATGATTTTTATTTAAATGTTATAATTCATTTTTGTAGTTTTAATTTCGTATTTTATAGCTTTACTTAGTAGTTATGCTACTAAAATACACTAAAGACTTTACTAATCAAAACTTAAAATTTGGAAACAATCTAAATTGATTTTATTTTCAAAATATGTCAACTTATTTGAAAAATATATATATACGTTTTTTAAAATGATTTTTGTAAGCAATTGCTCGTATTATGGAATCTCATTTAAGTAATTCCAAAGTCAGTCCCGGTGAAATTCTGTCTAGTTGAGATGGTATTTAAGTGGTGCCCCTGTGACCCTCCATCTCTACTGGGAATAAATCCGGAAATGTTCTGTCTAGATGACATGGTATTTAAGTGGTGCCCCTGTGACCCTCCATCTCTACTGGGAACCGACTGATTAGGAAGAACTATGAATTGAAATTCTTTAAATGCGATGAATGAATATTAAAAATTGAGAAAATGGTTTTAGTAACCTTTTTCAGCAAGATATTTTAGGATTAAAACACAATATTTAGAATTGGGCTTTATTTAGAATACATAATTAAACCTTTATTGTATTTATTAGATTAACGTGTGATCCAAGACTCAATATCTATATTTTCGAGCCTCTATTTTAGGTGAGTACTCTGACATTCCTTGTGCGTTTTGATTATATGATATTATGAAAACTATATATATTTTGTGAACTGCTTTTATTCTCAAAATTCATGTGATACCGATGATTGATTCATTTGTGATATGTTTATATTTGTCCATATAAACATACTGATTAAAATGATTATTGAAAAGGATATTGAATATGGAAAATATGATTCGGCCTAAGGGACCTCTTTACTGACTGACCTTCCCGGCTGGGTTATCGCTGGTGTGCCCTAAATAAGGCGTTGTGACGAACATGTTCGATTGACCCTCAACTACCGGGGTATAATACGGTAGAAGAATACGGTATTAGAGTGTACTTGGCCATTAAAATGATATGATTGAAAGAAAATGATATCACATTTGAATTATTGCATTCTTCTTATTCTGAGCTATCCAATTGTGATATATATACTATCATTTCAAAAAATATATCTATATACTGCAAGTTCCTATCCATATATGTATATGCCTTCTCTTTTGACTTGAATAGGTATCTATATTCTGAAAACCTTGGAATGTCGGGAGATTAAATCTTATTCAGCTTTTAGCTGACGTTGTATAAATAAAGATTTTTCAGGAAATAATTAGACGGGAGGATGGAGTGTAGAAGGGCTATGTTGAAGATCTAGCTTGAGGAGCTCTTTTGTTATAATTTTAAATATAATGTTTGTTTTTAGGAGATAGAGCATGTTTGGCTCTTTAGTAATAATTTTATAATTTTGGCATAAGTTGTAATCCGTTCATACTTTAATATATACGAAGTTCCCTTTTAGAAAGCTCTGATGACGTAATTCCATTTTTTCAATAGTTTACGATTCATGACCATGTGAATGTATTTCCATTGCATTTATTTTAAGAAATATTTTAAGTCCATAACATTGAATGCCTTGGTGGCATGTCAAGACACTCATTCCCTACTACTATTGGGTTGGGGTCGTGACAGAGGTGGTATCAGAGCATAGGTTATGAACCCGTAGACTACTGAACATAGGTTTCGAAAGTTATAGATTTCGTGTTTCAATCCTTAGGAGATAGTATTAAATATCTTATTTATGTGATAACCTTCCCTATGTGTTATATTATTTGTAACTGGTATTTTACTTTTCAATCTTGATATAGTATAGTAGTTCTTACGTTTTTCCATGACTGTACAAAATGACCAAGAGAAGATCATCTATGGGAACTAGTGATTCGAGTATTGAAGGACTAGAAGGTGCATACAAGGCGATCGAAAGTCTAGAAAAGATTGTGGAGCATCAGGTAAATAATGGAGTACCAAGGAATCCTGAACTAAGTAAATGTACTATTGAACAGTTCAAGAAGTTGATTCCTCCATCTTTTAAAGGCACTCCTAACCCCACTGAATCAGAAAGTTGGGTTATGCAAATAGAAAAGATACTCGATGTTCTTAAGTGTACTGATGAACAAAGAGTATTGTTTGGAACGTTTATGTTAGAAGGTGAAGCCGAACATTGGTGGAGAATGACTAAGAGAATATACGAGGAAAGGAATAATCCCATAGGTTGGAATTATTTCCTAGTGATATTCTACGAGAAATATTTTCCTGAAATAGTACAAGACCAGAAAGCAGCTGACTTCATGAGTTTAGTTCAAGGAAATATGACGGTTAGTCAATACGAGGCAAAGTTTACCGAGTTATCCCGTTTTGCACCTCATGTTATGATAACCGATACTTTAAAGGCCAAGAAGTTTGAACGTGGGTTAAGGTTAAGCATTCGTAGTCGAATTTCCATCCTGAAGTTGACATCATATACTGACGTGGTGACTAGAGCAACGATAGCTGAGAAGGACAGTGAAGAATATAATCAGATTAGAGAAGGGAAGAGGAAGTTTGGGGAATAAAGAGGAAGGAACCCCAATAATAAACCCTTTAGGACTATACCCAATGCAGGGCGACCTTTTGTGAATAAACCCTTTAATGTTGATAGATGCCAACGATGTGGTAATATTCATAGAGGGCAACCATGTTACCTGGAAACAGGAAATTGCTTTCGGTGTGGCCAAAAGGGACATAAAATGAGAGATTGCCCTAACAAAGGGAAGGCGCCAATGAAGACTTTTAATGACAATAAAGATCATGGCAGACAAGGTAGAATTTCTAGTCTTTCTGATGCAAGGGCTTCTAATGGAGTAGTGTCAGGTATACTTTCTATATGTGCACAACCTTTTCAAGTTTTAATAGATCCTGGTTCTACCCATTCATTTGTGTCTTTACATTTCGTTAATCGCTTTCCTAATATTCTCGAACCCTTGAATCATAACATACACGTTTCTACTCCTTCTGGTGATTTATTAATGGGTACATTGGTATATAAATCTTGCCCTATAGATGTTAGTAGTCATAAACTATATGTCGATTTGATAGTTTTAGATATAAGAGATTTTGAAGTCATTTTGGGGATGGATTGGTTAGCATCATATCATGCTAAAGTAGATTGTTTTGAGAAGAGAGTTACTTTCCAAGTTCCTAACCAACCAAAATTCAGTTTTGAAGGAACTGGCGTCCTATCTCCCATGTGTATTGTCTCTGCAATGCAAGCCTATAGTTTTCTTAAGAAAGGATGTCAAGGATTTCTTGCAAGTGTTATTAATTTGCAATTGAAGGATCCTAGTTTAGAAGAGATCCCTATAGCAAAACATTTTCCTGATGTTTTTCCGGATGATTTACCCAGTCTACCTCCTAGTAGAGAAATAGAGTTTACGATTGACCTTCTTCCTGGATCCATACCAATCTCAAAATCACCTTATCGCATGGCACCTTTAGAATTAAGGGAATTAAAAGTTCAATTACAAGATCTGTTAGACAAGGGTTTTATTAGACCAAGTATATCCCCTTGGGGTGCTCCGGTGTTATTTGTTAAAAAGAAGGATGGGACGATGAGGTTATGTATAGATTATCGTGAACTGAACAAGGTAACCATTAAGAATAAATACCCCTTACCTCGCATAGATGATTTGTTTGACCAACTACAAGGTGCGCAAGTATTTTCTAAAATTGACCTTAGGTCAGGATATCACCAATTAAAGATTAAGGAAGATGATATTTCGAAATCGGCTTTTCGTACTAGATATGGTCACTATGAATTTCTTGTAATGCCATTTGGACTTACTAATGCACCAGCCGTTTTTATGGATATGATGAATAGAGTGTTTAGGAAATATTTGGATCAATGTGTGGTTGTTTTCATTGATGACATCCTTATTTATTCCAAGAGTATTGAAGAATACGAGAAGCATTTAGAGATAGTATTACAAATCCTTAGGAAGGAGAAATTATATGCAAAATTAAAGAAGTGTGAGTTTTGGTTGCCTAGCGTTTCTTTTCTAGGACATGTCATTTCCAAAGAGGGACTGTCGGTTGACCCTCAAAAGATCGAGGGTATACTAGATTGGCCTAGACCAACTAATGCAATAGAGATTCGTAGTTTCCTTGGATTAGCAGGTTATTATCGAAGATTTGTTGAAGGATTTTCTAGCATTGCCAAACCTCTATCCAGGTTAACACAATAGAAGGTAAAATATGAATGGTCTGAGGAAGTTGAGAATAGTTTCCAAGTTATTAAGAATCGATTAGTAATTGCCCCAATTTTGACTATTCCTTCAGGGACAGGAGGATTGGTGATTTACAGTGATGCTTCAAAAAATGGTTTGGGATGTGTGCTAATGCAAAATGGGAAAGTAGTAGCTTATGCCTCGAGACAATTAAAACCACATGAACAGAATTATCCAACCCATGACTTAGAATTAGCTGCTATAATTTTTGCTCTTAAGATTTGGAGACACAATTTATATGGTGAGACTTGTGAGATTTATACCGATCATAAGAGTTTGAAATATATATTTACTCAGAAAGAATTGAACATGAGACAAAGGAGGTGGTTAGAATTGATGAAGGATTATGATTTAAATATTCATTATCACCCAGGGAAAACAAATGTAGTAGCTGATGCTTTAAGTAGGAAGTCTACAACAAATTTAGCATGTCTCATTACAAATCAGGAACCTTTGTTAGCGAATTCGAGAAGTATGGAAATAGATGTACGTATTTATAGCAAAGGAGGAATAATCGCAACCTTACAAGTACAACCCACGTTGATGGAAAGGATCAAAATTGCACAAGTAAATGACCCACAACTGAAGAAGATCAGAGAAGAGGTTATTGAAGGGAAGAGATTTGAATTTGCGATACGGGATGATATATTCAGGTTTGGAAATAGAGTGTGTGTTTCACGTGATGCCCAACTAAAGAGATAAATTTTAGAGGAATCTCATTGCTCGAGATTTACATTTCATCCTGGAAATACCAAGATGTATAGAGATCTTCGAGAAGTGTTTTGGTGGAATAATATGAAAAGGGAGACAGCAGAATTTGTATCTCACTGTTTGTTTTGTCAACAAGTAAAAGCTGAACATCAGAAACCATCAGGATTATTACAACCTCTACCTATCCCTGAATGGAAATGGGAGCATATTACCATGGATTTTGTGACATGTTTACCAAGGAGTTCAAGTGGTAATGATTCTATTTGGGTAATTATTGATAGGTTAACTAAATCTGCTCATTATCTGGCCATTAATATTACCCATTCATTAGAAAAGTTAGCCAAGTTCTATGTGCGGAAATTATTAGGCTTCATGGAACCCCAATTTTAATTGTTTCTGATCGTGATCCTAGATTTGTTTCTCGCTTTTGGAAAAGCCTACAAGCATCCATGGGAACAAAATTGAATTTCAGCACCTCTTTTCATCCTCAAACAGATAGACAATTTGAGAGAACCATTCAAACCTTAGAGGATATGCTAAGGGCCTGTGTACTTTATTTGAAGGGGAATTGGGATGATCATTTACCATTAGTGGAGTTTGCCAATAATAATAGTCATCAAGCAAGTATTCAAATGGCTCCATATGAAGCACTATATGGTAGAAGGTGTCGTTCTCCCGCATGTTGGGTAGAAGTTGGAGAAAGAAAATTATTGGTACCAGAATTGATTCAGATCACAACGGAGAAAGTGAAATTGATACAAGACCGACTTCGAATCGCTCAAAGCCGTCAGAAGAGTTATTTTGACATTCGACACAAACAGTTAGAATTCCAAAAAGGAGATTATGTGTTCTTGAGAGTATCACCTTCAAAAGGAGTAATACGATTCGGGAAAAAGGGGAAGTTGAGCCCAAGATACATAGGACCTTTTGAAATCCATGAAAAGATAGGAGCTGTTGCGTATAGAATAACCTTACCACCTGAACTCTCTAGTGTACATAATGTGTTTCACGTATCAATGGTAAAGAAATATGTCACAGATCTAACACATATCTTAAGTCACGAACCTCTTCAAGTTAGAGAAGACTTGTCATACATTGAGCATCCGGTAGAAATTTTGGACCATAAAGATCAAATATTACAGACCAAAATAATTCCACTGGTCAAAGTATTATGGTGAAATCATTCAGTTGAAGAAGCAACGTGGGAGCGGGAAGATGAAATAAATGAGAGATATCCATACTTGTTTGTAAATTAATATGAGTCAAGTTTGGGGAACAAACTTTTTATAAGGAGGGTAGGATGTAATGACCCCACTTTTATGTGCTCATATGTATATAGTTTGTTTTTACACTCATGTGTTACTTACTATCTTATAAATATTGTATTTTTAGATATGTGCTGTTATTGGCTTTCAGTATAACAAACCCAATTTTTAAATATGAAGAATCAATCGTAAATAGGATGAAATCGAAGTCTTATGACATATCTTAAGGTATATAATAAGTTTTGGGGTAGAAAATATAATTTTATGAAACTTTAGGGACTAAAATAAAAATATAAAAGGGCCATTTTATAAATAAAATATTTTCAAGGACCTGTAAGAAATATTGAAAATATATAGTGTGAAATTATCAAAATGCCCTTCATGTGTAAAATGACCCTTATACCCTTATCACCTTTCCACCACGTGCTGGTCACCTCCACCTTACACATGTCATCTTCAGAGAGGAAGCTAAAACACTTGTCATCATTTGGTGATGTTAGACTGCAAGACCATCCCGGAATGCGACACCCAAATGATGACTTGCCACCGTAATGCTTGGTCACCTAGACACGTGTCAACACCGTAATACTTTTGGAAACCTATAAATAGGGCCTTAGGGTTCATTTGAAACTCACACCAATTCCTTGAGAATTATAGTAAGAAAGAGTGATAGAAAGCTTGGGAAATATCTTAAGAAGGAGTTCTATAATTTCGAAGAAAGAATTCATTTCGTAGGTATGATTTTTATTTAAATGTTATAATTCATTTTTGTAGTGTTAATTTCGTATTTTATAGCTTTACTTAGTAGTTATGTTGATAAAATACACTAAAGACTTTACTAATCAAAACTTAAAATTTGGAAACAATCTAAATTGATTTTATTTTCAAAGTATGTCAACTTGTTTGAAATATATATATATATATATATATACGCTTTTTAAAATGATTTTTGTAAGCAATTGCTCGTATTATGGAATCTCATTTAAGTAATTCCAAAGTCAGTCCCGGTGAAATTCTGTCTAGTTGAGATGGTATTTAAGTGGTGCCCCTGTGACCCTCCATCTCTACTGGGAATAAATCCGGAAATATTCTGTCTAGATGAGATGGTATTTAAGTGGTGCCCCTGTGACCCTCCATCTCTTCTGGGAACCGACTGATTAGGAAGAACTATGAATTGAAATTCTTTAAATGGGATGAATGAATATTAAAAATTGAGAAAATGGTTTTAGTAACATTTTTCAGCAAGATATTTTAGGATTAAAACACAATATTTAGAATTGGGCTTTATTTAGAATACATAATTAAACCTTTATTGTATTTATTAGATTAACGTGTGATCCAAGACTCAATATTTATATTTTTGAGCCTCTATTTTAGGTGAGTACTCTGACATTCCTTGTGCGTTTTGATTATATGATATTATGCAAACTATATATATTTTGTGAACTGCTTTTATTCTCAAAATTCATGTGATACCGATGATTGATTCATTTGTAATATGTTTATATTTGTCCATATAAACATACTGATTAAAATGATTATTGAAAAGGATATTGAATATGGAAAATATGATTCGGCCTAAGGGACCTCTTTACTGACTGACCTTCCCGGCTGGGTTATCGCTGGTGTGCCCTAAATAAGGCGTTGTGACGAACATGTTCGATTGACCCTCAACTATCGGGGTATAATACGGTAGAAGAATACGGTATTAGAGTGTACTTGGCCATTAAAATGATATGATTGAAAGAAAATGATATCACATTTGAATTATTGCATTCTTCTTATTCTGAGCTATCCAATTGTGATATATATACTATCATTTCAAAAAATATATCTATATAATACAAGTTCCTATCCATATATGTATATGCCTTCTCTTTTGACTTGAATAGGTATCTATATTCTGAAAACCTTGGAATGTCGGGAGATTAAATCTTATTCAGCTTTTAGCTGACGTTGTATAAATAACGATTTTTCAGGAAATAATTAGACGGGAGGATGGAGTGTAGAAGGACTATGTTGAAGATCTAGCTCGAGGAGCTCTTTTGTTATAATTTTAAATATAACATTTGTTTTTAGGAGATAGAGCATGTTTGGATCTTTAGTAATAAGTTTATAATTTTGGCATAAGTTGTAATCCGTTCATACTTTAATATATACGAAGTTCCCTTTTAGAAAGCTCTGATGACGTAATTCCATTTTTTCAATAGTTTACGATTCATGACCATGTGAATGTATTTCCGTTGCATTTATTTTAAGAAATATTTTAAGTCCGTAACATTGAATGCCTTGGTGGCATGTCAAGACACTCATTCCCTACTACTATTGGGTTGGGGTCGTGACAGAATGATAATTAGTCGGGTCCCCGACTATGTAAGTTTATGGAGTTGAATTTGGTGCTCGACTGTATGATGTTATGAGAATGTGCCACCGAATGAACAATTGAATTTTTAATAGAAGCCCCCAAGTGTGGAATGTGAACTTTGAATGCTTTTTACTTGATCTCTTTCACATACTCATAAATCGTTTCCGACCAACTGTAGTTGACAGCTTCTTATTTTCGACCAACCTAAGTTGACATTTTTGAGAATAGATTTACTTCCCAACCAACCTTAGTTGGCATTTTTGGGAATAAATTTACTTCCTAACCAACCTTAGTTGGCATTTTTAGGAATAGATTTACTTCCTAACCAACCTTAGTTGGCATTTTTAGGAATAGATTTACTTCCCAACTAACCTTAGTTGGCATTTTTAGGAATAGATTTACTTCCTAACCAACCTTAGTTGGCATTTTTAGGAATAGATTTACTTCCTAACCAACCTTAGTTGGCATTTTTAGGAATAGATTTTCTTCCCAACCAACCTTAGTTGGCATTTTTGGGAATATATTTTTGATAATAAATGATAGAGACTTCCTCGGAGCTGACCAACAGATTGTTGGGAATAAGATATAATAAATGCTGGAGACCTCCTCGGAGCTGACCAACAGATTGTTGGGAATAAGATAATATAAATATGCATAGACATAAAGAATGATTTAGAATAATAATAAACTATCTTGCTGATTTGTCGAGGCAACATTGCATAATGCCGAATAAGAATGATATTTTCCAGAATATAAGAAAATGGCCGAGTACTTTGCCGGGCCTGAATATAGATAAGAATTACCCCGACCAACCATCTGCTGGGGGTGAAATATAATAAACGTTATAGTTCTTCCTCGGAGCTGAATATGAATATCTCGCCGAGTTTCGTGTTGAGATGAATATACAATATGAATCCTAAGGGATATATAGAATAATTTGTGCGTGAGCCGATATCTCCGAGCAATAATAAAATATATAATGCCTCGCTGAGGTGAAATGATAATAGTTTCCAGATTGTTTCCGAGCATTCATCGGCGTTGAGTCTTGTACCTGTAAAAATTAATATCTTGCTCTACCATATGTGTAGGCTGAATTGATTAGTCATGAGAATAATTTAATCATTCAATAAATATATGATAGGTATATGCTCGAGAAATAAAAAATATTAATTTCAAAAAATGAAATAATATATGTTGGCTGATATGTCGAGGCAAAATTGCCTGATGTCGAGCAATACTAGTTTCCAGAGGTTTACGAGAGTTTTCATCGGGATTGAATCTCGTCCCTATGAAATTTTAATAAGATGCCCGAGCACCTGTCGAGACTAGATCAAATAATTATTGTCATGAGAATAATTATTTAGCCAAACAATATGTGATGTGTATCAGCATAAAAATTTCAAAATATGAAATAATATGTTCTGTGCCAAATGTGTCATGTGGGCAGATTTTTATAAAAAATGCTAGGCATTTTAATTTTAAGTAAAAGACCAAAAATAAGTTGGTTTTAAAAATATTTTTGGGGGATGGACGTCTCAAGTTGCAGAATACATGATGACGACCAAGAAGAAAATGGTCCCCGACCAGTAGAGCGATTTCGCCGATCAACAAAAATGATGCATTGATATTGCAGACCAGCTGTTGGATGGTCACCGAACAACATCAGGTGTCGCCGACCAAGAAGTGGATGGTTGGATAGTTGCCAACCAGTAAATTGGACCCTTCGAACAAGACTGAGATGTGACCGATAAAGAAGTAGATGATCATCGACCTGCAATTGGTTCCCCTGAGCTATAATATGAGCCTCTGACCAACAATAAAATACCTCGTAGTTGGATAAAATTATTTCAACGTGGCTGATGGATCTTCACATCTTATCTCAGACAAACAAAAAATGGTCTGGTTAAGCTTCCCTTTAATAAACGATGGCCCAAAATGATGCTGACCAACAATATGTATGGCTGACCAGAAATAGGGGCTGTAAGTGGACGATTCCGAACAACCATATGAGCCGCAGTGATGAATTTTTCATGAGATTGCTATGTCCCAAAATATCTCGAACCAATAGATCAGAAAAATAACATTAGATGTAAAATCCAAGCATTAAGATTGCTAATTAAATGATTCATTCTCTAATCCACTATATCGTGTGATTTCGAAAATGAACGAGGAGCCAACATCTGAAATTTGTGCCCAGAATCTTGATATGGTCATGATTGTTTAATTGATCCTTTTTTACAAGAGGTGGGTAATGGTTTTTCAGGTGAGAGAAAATTATTTTTTATATTGATCACTTCCTATTCCCTATTTGGAGAGATAAAAAATATGCTGAATGATCGAAGTTATTACCAAATTTATAAATCAATCAATGAGACTTTATTGACCTGGATGGCATGTGAACCAAATTAAGTATATAGTTCATAAAAATGAATGCAAAGAGACTCAAACTTGAAGAGAGAGAAAGTAGGTCTGGGTAATGATTTCCATGAGAAAACTTTTTATTGTCTTTAACCTTTTCCCATTCTTTGATTAAAAATATGATGGGAATTTGAATAGTCATCAAAGATCTTTCAAAAATTATTTCAAAATCAATAATGAAAATTATCAAATCTTATCATTGTCGTATATATTGGTATACGTAATCATTTAAAATATTTATTCCATGATATAAAATTGAAACTTGAGAATCAAGCAAAAAGTTATGATTTATAAGATCCACTATTTTTCAGATTTCTAAATAAGAATTAATCTAACAGTTATGATTTAAAAATCATGATATGCAACATTTTGCAAATAAAAATTGGACAATTAATTTATGTATATAAACATAAAAATCATGATTGAATTAAAAGATGTATGTATAATTGATTATACGTAGAGAAAATAAAAACTTAGCTTTTGCTGGAGAACAATGGTTGTAACACGTTCCCACATACGACGCCAATCTGTTGAAGACAGAAAATGGCCACTGTCATTTTAGTGGCGTCAACAGCAGATAAATGATGAGGATGAGATTGAAGATGAAGATAAAGATTCACATCAAACATATAAGAGACAAAGGTTTTTAAAGTGGTTCGGCTATGAATAAAGCCTACGTCCACTGTTATTTTATTCCCAGGGGTTTACAATAGCACCATAAGATGTAGAGAGAAAGGATGTGTATCTTGTGTATCGTGTCTCTAGGTTCTCCCGCCGTCCCCCCCTTTGTCTAAGGGAATACATGTATTTATAGTGATGGGAGATAAAGAGATTCATTGTATGTAGACATTTATGTCTACATTCAACGAATCTAATTGTTGAATTGCTTGGTATGCTATGTGTTGTCATCTATTAATACAGTATAAATGTACATTAAGGCTCATTAAATGCGCTGCCATCTTCATTAATACACATTAAATGCGTAGTTATCCTTTGATCTTCCTGGTTGATATGCCGACCAACTCTCCTCGGGTGCCGACTATCACTCCTCGGGTGCCAACAACTCTCCTCGGGTGCTGACTAACACTCCTCGGGTGCCGAACAACTCTCCTCGGATGCCGACTAACACTCCTCGGGTGCCGACCAACTCTCCTCGGATGCCGACCAACTCTCCTCGGGTGTCGAATATTACCACGTAGGATGACATGTGTCCTTTTCTGATTGGTCCTCGTAGATGGAGAATTTTTGCGTTAACAATGGTTTTGCAAATGAATAGTTCTTAACTGATCTAAGTAAGGTTAATAACAAACAACATAACCGCGTTCAAGTTAATGAAGAAGAAACTATTATTATTAACCTCGGTTCCAGTAGCCAACTGCGCGAGATTAGGATAGGGGCTACCCTTGACTAGCATGAGCACGCACAACTCGAAGAATTATTAAAGGAATTCGTAGATCTCTTCGCATGGTCCTATGATGATATGACCGACATTGATCCTTAAAGTGCTCAACATGAGATCCCCACTCTTCCAGATTACAAGCCGGTTAAACTAAAACTAAGAAAGCTCTGCACCGAATGGTCGTTCAAAGTCAAAGAAGAGGTGGTCAAACAACTGAACGTGGATTTCATTCGTGTGATCGAATATCCCACATGGCTGGCCAATATAGTGCCTGTGTCGAAATCAGGAGGGAAAGTTCTAATGTGTGTAAACTACCGAGATTTGAATAAAGCCTCTCCAAAGGATGATTACCCGTTACCCAATATCGACCTGGTGGTGGACAACAAATCTAGTCATGCTCTCAAGTCATTCATCGACAGGTTTTCCAGATATAACCAAATCAAAATGCACCCGGATCATCAAGAAAAAATCGCATTCATCACCCATGGGACCCCATGGGGAACCTTTTGCTACACTGTTATGCCATTTGGTCTCAAGAATGCTGGGGCTACCTACCAGAGGGTTGCCATGACCATCCTGCACGATCTGATTCACAAAGAAGTCGAGGTCTATGTGTATAACATGATTATCAAATCCAAAACTAGAGAAGGTCATGTTCCCGCTCTTCGAAAGTTCTTCGAATTACTGCGACAGTATCATATGAGACTCAATCCACATAAATGTGTCTTCGACGTTACAAAGGGGAAACTCTTGGGATTCATGGTCAGTGAAAAAGGGATAAAAGCAGATCCTGCCAAGTTAAAAGCCATACTTAAGATGCCACCTCCCCGAATGGAGAAAGAGGTTCGAGGTTTCCTTAGGAAATTGCAATACATCAGTCGATTCATCAGCCACCTCACCTCCATTTGTGAACCAATTTTCAAACTCCTCTGAAAAGGTTCAACCAAGGTTTGGAACGAGGCCTGCCAAGAAGATTTTGACTGAATTAAACAATATCTGACCCAACCTCCGATACTCATGCCACCACAGCCTGGTCTCCCCTTGCTCATATACCTAACCATAATCGACACTGCAGCTGGGGCTTTGCTAGCTCAATACCTTAAGGATTCCTGCAAAGAAAGATCCATCTATTATGGCAGTCGCAAATTGGTCGGGTACGAATTCAACTACACTGCTTTGGAAAAAATATGTGTCGCGCTTGTTTGGGTCACCCAAAAGTTGCGACACTACATGCTCACCTTCATCATCAAACTTATATCCCGAATGGACCTCATTAAGTACCTACTTGAGAAACCCGCCTTATCTAGCCGAATGTATCGATGGCTGATGCTCTTAGTCGAGTTTGATAGCTTGTATGTCACACAGAAAGCTATGAAATGAAGAGACATATCGGATTACCTCGCTGACTACCCCATGGAAGAAGCTGATGTCCGGGTCTCCGAATTCCCACATGAAAACATCTTCTACGCTGCTCGAGACGACCTTTAATGGAAAATGTTCTTTGACGATGTTGCTAACAAAAAGGGATACGACATTGGGATACTTCTGATTGCCCTAGATGACTCCCACACTCCCATCGCCATCAAGTTGGATTTCCCCTGCACCAGTAATATGACTGAATACGAGGAGTGTATAGTAGGCCTCCAAGCTACTCTCAAGAAAGGTATTCAATGCCTAGATGTCTATGGGGATTTCACCTTCATCATCGGTCAAGTACTCAGAAAATGGAAAGTTAAGGACGAGATACTCCAACCCTTCCATACCCACCTAGAAGAACTAATCTCCCAATTTCCAAGATATCACCTCCCACTACCTACCTCGAGCAAAGAATAACCTAGCCGATGCCCTTACTACCTTGGCCTCCATAGTCGACATGCCTGAGGGAATAACAATGACCCCCTTCCTAGTCCAAAAGCAAGATAAACCAACCCACTGCTACCATATTGAGCTCATCATTACAGAAGATCCCGAGCTAGACAACTGCTGGTATTATGATATCTGGCACCTACTCAAGCATGGTAGGTATCCCGAGGGTTCCAACAAAAAAGACCGAGTAACCATTCAAAGACTGGCCGCCCAGTACATCATCTGTCACAAAGCACTGTTCAAGAGAAACTTTGATGGAACCCATTTACACTGCATCGCAGGGGCTGACATTGAAGAGGTAATGCAGAGAATCCATAGCGGGGAATGTGGACCCCACGTGAATAGTCATATATTTTCTAAGAAGATCGTCCGATAAGGCTACTACTGGACCACCATGATCCAGGATTGCACCGCATATGTCCGGAGATGCCGCAAATGCCAACAGTTCTCCAACCTTCAATACTTGCCTCCGTGAGAATTATACAACATGACTTCTCCCTGGCCATTCTCTACCTGGGGAATCGACATTATAGGATAGGTTACACCCAAGGCCTCTAACGGGCATGATTTCATCTTGGTCTCCATTGATTACTTCACCAAATGGGTCGAAGCTGAGTTATACATAATCCTGAATGCCAAGAAAGTGGCCAAATTCATCAAGAAAAACATCATTTGTCGATATGGGGTCCCGCACGAGCTAGTGTAAGATAACGAGTTGCATTTTGAGCCAGTCACAAAAGTGATCAACGAGTATGGGATTCAGAGACATAAATCTTCTCCCTACCAACCTCAGACTAATGGTGCGGTTGAAGCAGCCAATAAGAGCCTCAAAGCTATCTTCAATAAGATGATAAAAAGTCATCGAGATTGGGCCGACCGAATCTCATATGCCTTCTAGGGCTACCGAACCTCATTCGAACCTCTACTAAGGCTACCTCTTACTATCTAGTCTATGGCATAGAAGCAGTCCTACCCGTAGAGCTAGAAATACCCTAGTTACGCGTCGTGCTTGAAAGCAAGGTCAGTGAGGAAGACTGGCATCAAAGCCGTCTTTACGAGATGACCCTCCTAGATTAAAGGAGATTGAGAGATCTATACCACATATAAGGGTACCATCGCCGAATAACGCATTCATTCAATAAAAGAGTCAAGGACCGCGGAATCCGAGAAGGGGATTTAGCCCTGAAAGAAATAGTAGAGCCCATCTGGGACCCAAGAGGGAAATTCAAGCCCAATTGGAGTGGCCCATACATCATGAAGAAGATCTTGTCCGGTGGTGCCGCCATGCTCACCGATCTATACGGAGAAGAGATGGCTCGTCCAGTCAACCTGGACCGCCTCAAGAAGTTTTACCCCTAGCCCAAAATCTCGGAGTGCTACGACTCTTCTAATCTCCCTTCTATTATAAAAAAAATATCTTCATTTCCCTCTACCCAGAACTAAAAAAAAGAATTTTCAGAAAAATAAAAAAATTTCAAAAACCCCCCAGAGGTACGTAGGCAGCTTATACATCTTACATGAGCACGATCCCTTCTTTTTTCACAAAAAACTATTCTTTTATTATCTTCGAGAATGACAGTTCACTTTAACATATACTTAAACAAAAGGATTATGCATGCCTTAGCGATCAGTATAGATAATTCAAAATACATAATTCGTCAAAAGAGACAGCTAAATGATCAAAAACTTGTTTATTTCAATAATAAGAAATTACAGTGCAATTACATAAGAAAAGAAACAGATGACTCCCTTCCCCCCTGTATACCTAAAAATCCAAATAAATTCCCAAATTTATTCCCCATTACACGACAAACTCTCCAAGATTCCTACCCACAACTACCATAGGATCCCGCTTCATCGTCATCATCTACATCTTGGGGACCCCAAGCTTCCCCTGCCTGAATGGAGTGCTGCAGACGCTCCATGAACTGATAGGCTCGAACCAGCCTCGGAAAAAATACCACACCTCCATATATGGTATCAGATAAGGCAAGCCATCTTTGTCCAGTCTCCACTTCCAACATCTTGCTGACTACTCTTCTCTACAACCACTTCATATAATCCCCAGGGATGTGCCAAACTCTCCCAGCAGACTGAGAGGGACGGGTCGA
Organism: Sambucus nigra; assembly: GCA_949130495.1. Taxonomy (NCBI): domain Eukaryota; kingdom Viridiplantae; phylum Streptophyta; class Magnoliopsida; order Dipsacales; family Adoxaceae; genus Sambucus; species Sambucus nigra. The sequence continues at coordinate 121,288,561 of OX422208.1, forward strand.
TGGACGCCGACTCTCCCACAAAGAGCCAAGCTGCATGCACAAACGCTCAGTCAGATCTTCTACCGAAAAGAAGTCTAGTGTCCGAGGTGGCATGATCTGCTCCCAGCCAAATTGGCGAAGAAGCCACCAAGGGAAATAGAAAGAGGTGTGTTTGAGACCAACCATCCTGACATACGGGTATTCTCCCAGTTCCAGAATAGGCAGCAGCTGTCCCCACCAAGGTACTAACCAATACAGATTTAGAGACCCATGCTCCATAAACCAGTTCTCCCAGCTCTCAATATCCAGGCCAACATTGATGAAATGGCGCGAAAATAAATTGGGTACAACCAATAATGGGTATTCCGGAGGAGTCACTAGGTGGAATCTTTCAGACAACCACATGAACAGCATCACAAGGCTACCCCTCAAAAAGTGAGAACGACTTTCTCGCCAGGCATCCAGGCCATTTAGAGTCTCCACCAGTATCACCGTCGCAGGATTGCGACCGTAGGACATCCATGAAGTAATAGCTGTAAGTTGTGGGTCCACCAGCAGCTCCCTGGTCACTAGCAATAATTTTGAAACCAAGCCTAGAATGACAACTCTGGCATATCCAGCATCACCCACCTCCTTCAAATGCATGGACCATAAAATTGTCGAAAGAGAAATCATACCTCCAGCCACCAGTGATCTACCGACTGAGGATGAAATAAAAAGAAGCCCAGTCAACAACTCTCGGGGAGAACGGGAAAACTCAGGCAAAGCTGAAGTAACACCGAGATTTATCCCCAACATGGCAGAAAATTCCTCATAAGTCGGACAGACTTCTTCCAAGCCAAAGCGAAATACATGGACTTCAGGGTACCAGAATTGTATCGCCACCATCAGCATGTTTCACTCTATGGATCGATTATTCCATAAAGAAACTCGACGCATGTTGAAAGCATCGTAGTCGACGTTGTAGGAGCACATCGCCTCTAAAGTCTCGAGGTAGTTGGAAAACTCAACACTACTAGGGAGATCCATCTCACAGAATAAGAGAAGGAGAATGTGAAGGTGTGATGAAAGCACTCCACCCTTACCCCTTTTTTTTCTTGAAAACCCCCACAAAAGACATAACCCCGGTAGAAATCAGAGGAAATCTTGCCCCACAAGGTACCAAAGGCTGAAGAGGGTACTAATCAAAGCTTTGAATTGATGGGACTAGATGGACTAGCCAATAGGCAGGACAAGGTGCTTGCCGATTGACAACCCCCTACTTTTGGAAATTTTCCTTTTCCCTCTTTTGCCAAAATTCAGAAAACTCAAAATAAATTGATATTCTGAAACAAAATTTTAAAAATCCCATTTCCATCTTTATATAAATTCTCATTTTAAATAAAACTTTCCTTCAAATCCCAAAAATATTTCTTTTTATGGTCTCAGCATCAAAGTAAAAAGCGCATGTGCATGCATTCATTCATCATTAACATAAGAAAATAAAAAAAGTCCATTGCATTGCATAGATATTTCTCTGTGTTACATCATATTGCAGGAAAGAAAAGAAAAAAAATAACGGGACTCAGCCCGAACCCACATTCTCCCTCTTTCTCTCACCTAATCTCCACCTCTCTCACCTAAAGAGCTTCCACCCCTGTGACACGCTCTCTTTCCCCTGCGGCGAGATGATGTACCACCGCTACCAGAACCATATTCCTCGTCGGATGAGGCAGACGACACCAATCAAGAAGGAATAGGAACTGCGTCCTGAATATTGGCAGTCGCCGAAGATATCGAGCCCTTAATATCCCTCAACCAGGTGGTGGACACCCGGACGTGCTGCAAGAAAAGGCAGAATCAGTATCAAGTAGAAAAGATCAAAAGAAACCAAAAGGAAGGAAAAGAAAAGAACATAAAAGATATACCTCAGGACGAAGAACCTCCTCTGTCAAGCCCAACTCCTCCCAGATCCATCGCATATGGACGATGCAGCATAAGCACCATCCCTCCATTAGCCCGTCGAATTTTGTATGAAGGAGTCTGCAACCGCACAAAAGGGACCTCCGAAGTCGTCGTCATCGCAGATGTCGACGTACTGCCACCGCTATGGGAGGACCCCACTGACCGACTCGAACCTGCAAGAGGGAAGGGCAGTGCATCATATATGTTGGGCGCCATCAGCCAACTCATCAAAAAGTCTATATAATCATACGTCACAACTGTATCGGTGTACAGCAGGTAAGGCTCGCCAATCATCGTCGCATCCTCTGGCAGCAGACGCTCCCACCTCATAGACATAGGGGGACTCGCAGGTGGCACAACCACCTATCCCTTAGAAATCTGTCGGATCACCCTCTCCACAAGATACCAAGTATGGCCAAACTCATGTGCCAGCAAATGCCTTATCTGTGCATTTACTCTCGTCAACCCCGTGTCCTGAACAGCTGTCCCCCAAGGGTAAAAGGTCACCTAAAAAAAAATCCCTAGCAGGTACAAGTCAATGCAGAATCAGAGTACACAAAAGCCAAGACTGAATTAGAAAGAAGTCTTACCCTGCCACTAGTCAAGCCATTCAAGACCTGACTCACCGCCTCTAGAGAGAGACCTCATCGACTGTCGATTGGCCTTGCGCCATCGATGCAACCGGTAAAAATCCCCAACGGTCTCGGCCTTTCAAAGCAATCAGCTGGGTATTACACCCGATCACCTCATAGAATCACGTCTGCCAAAGACAAAATTTTTGCAATAAATAAGAAACGCATAAGGAAAATGCAAATTCATGAAAGGAAAATGCACAAAATTAAAGAATACCTCAAGAAGATACGTGGCTCCAGTGAAAGACTTTCGACAGCACTGGCTGAATGCATCCAAGGAAAACTAAAGGGTCGCCATAGTCAGGCTCCCCCAATCACAGAGAGGGATGTTCGAAATCATCCTCAGATATGGTAAAAACCATAAGTGGACAACGTTGCCGCTCGACGCCACCAGAAATCCCCCCAACACCAGCAAAATGAACAATCGGGCCATCTGCCTCACCTGCAGTCCATCCTCCACATCGATCACTCTACCTAATAAAACATCTTTCAGCAGCGACAGACGGATGGAGTCCCCAGACACTATCCTCCCCACATCACCAATCACCGTGCGCACCGCCTTCGGCCTTACCCACAAAGAGCGATCCACCTCTATCTGTTCCCCATTGCAATCTAGCCCCAGTAGCTGCTGCACATCTATGGGAGTCACATTCATCTCCCCAAAGCCAAGATGAAAGGTGGGGTAGTGTCCCACCACCTCTCCCCCAGAGCACATAAAATCGTCGTCGAACGAGGCGTCTCATCTAGCACATACGCCAACCTCCCAAAGCCTGCTGAGGATACCACCAAACGCACCACAAGTGGAAGATGCTCCAAGACATCCTTTAGCCCCGTCGTCCCGCGAACACGTATATTCGATAGAGAAACATCTGACTACCAAAAGAGAAAAACCTTGTCAGAATCTAAGAAAAAAGGAAAACCACAAAAAGAGATAATGTCAAAAGTCATTTTACTTACATAACTGCCAGGGTTCACCACCCTCAAAAGATGATGACATGACGGCTCTTGCAGTAAGGCCCGCTCATCCGTAACCGGCTCGAATGCGTCAAAAGAATTCTCGCTCCCCAAGGCAAGAGGCGCCCTGTCCCCTCTACTCCACATTTTCCCAGTCATCAACAACCAACCATTCTCGGTGTACTGCAGTGCTCAGAAAAGCGGCCATTTTTTAGAGATCGGAATGCTAGAATGATTCACAGAAAAAATCGCAGAAAGAGAGAAGGAAAGAAGGTGTGAAAAATGAGGGGAATTCGCCCCCTTTATATAGGATGCCAAAGGTCATGCTAATCGACAATTGACCCCTCACCTACCGATCGGCACTGACCCTTTGCCTTCTTGAGGTAGCCCAAAAGTTTATGCCACTGCCGAATGGCACCCTCCACACCATACCGATCGGCACCCCCCTTAAATTTTCGTACAAAAATTCTCAGAAAATACCAGAAAACCCTGAAAAATCTTCAGAAAATTCCTAAAAATCCCGAAAAGGATTTAGAACATGTTCACCAAGAAGATTTCGCACTTCCTCAAATGGAACCCCTATTTCCCCAGAGGAACTCTCAAAAGACAAGTGAATATCTCCCCGGAGATGTCCTCAGAGGACCTCTAAAGTATCCCAAACTTCAAGATCGTATCCTATTCCCCGAAGGTCTCAAATTTCCTCGAGAAATACGTCCAAACCCTGGACCACCTAATCACTTCCCCAGCATCAGATTGGCTGTTCCCCATAAACAATCTCCAAAAAACACAAGGATTTCCCCAGCAATCGGCTCCCCAACTTAAATCAAAATCACGAGGTAATTTTCCCTGTAGAGTTCCCCGAGAACTTCTTATCTTAAGCCAACGGAATTGGCTTCGACCCGTATAATTGGTCATTTCAAACTTAATCCCGTAAAATTGGCTTCGACCCGTAGAATTGGTCACCTCACCTTAAGCCCGCAGAATTGGCTTTGACCCGCGAAATTGGTCATCTCACCTTAAGCTCGCAGAATTGGTCACCTAACCTTAAGCTCGCAGAATTGTCTTCGACCCACAGTATTGGTCACCTCACCTTAAGCCCACAGAATTGGCTTCGATCCACAGAATTGGGAATCTCACCTTAAGCCCGCAGAATTGGATTCGAACCACAGAATTAGTCATCTCAACTTAAACCCTCAGAATTGGCTTCGATCCGCAGAATTGGTCATCTCACGTTAAGCCCGTAGAATTGGTTTCGACCCGCAGAATTGGTCATCTCACCTTAAGCCCACAGAATTGGCTTCAACCCACAGAATTGGTCATCTCTCCTTACGCCTGCATAATTATCTTCGACCCGCATAATTGGTCATCTCACCTAAAGGCCGCAGAATTGGTCACCTCACCTTAAGCCCGCAGAATTGGCTTCGATGCGCAGAATTGGTCATCTCACCTTAAGCCCGTAGAATTGTCTTCGACCTGCAGAATTGGTCATCTCAAACTTAAGCCCACATAATTTCTATCTCACCTTAAGCCCATAAAATTGGTTTTGACCCACAGAATTGGTCATCCCCAACTTAAGCTCGCAGAATTGACTTCGACCCGTAGAATCGGTCATCACAACCTAAGCCCTCAAAATTGGATTCGACCCGCAGAACTGGTCACCCCCATAATTGCTGTAAGTCCTCGAAATTGACCTAAATCTTTCCTTTAAGACCATCCCCAGCATACCCCTTCAAGCTCGCAGAATTGGCTTCGACACGCAGAATCGGTCACCCGCACCTTCAAGCCCGCAGAATTGGCTTCGACCCGCAGAATCGATCACCCTCATCTTTAAGCCCTCAGATTTGGCTTCGACTTGTAGAATCGGTCACCCTCATCTTCAAACCCTCAGAATTGGCTTCAGCCCGTATAATCAGTCATCGTCATCCTTAGGTCCTCAGAATCGACCTTAACCCTCTGGTCATCCTCTTTCAAAGGCATCATGTGGTGTCTATTCGACGGCTATCATTTGTTACAAACTCACCCATTGAGGGGCTCTATAGACACCCCATTCTAATACCCCATAACCTCTCCTAAGGTCCTTAGCACCTCCCTTCATCATTGCAAACCCAAGTCATACCCCAGATACTGACCTAAAGGTCATCGAACACTCCCAGGCTTCGTTTGACCAAAATTCAAACTCTTCAGCTCAATCAAGACTGAATGAGTCTTTGAAGGGCACTGGATCCCCTTTCCAACGGTCCATCCCATGCGCGATTCTGACTTACCATGCGGATGAACGACTCATTTTTCCCCGAAACTCGATCAGGAGGTCACCGAATGCTCCCAGGCTTCGTTTGACCAAAGTTAACTCTTCAGCTCGATCAAGACTAAATGAATCTTTAAAGGTCACTGAACTCCTTTCCAACGGTCCACCCGGTGTGCGATTCTGACCTACGGTACGAACGAACGATTCGTTTTACTCCGAAAGGTCACCGAACGCTTCCAGGCCCTGGTTGACCAAAGTTAACTCCCCGAACCGGGTCAAACTCTTTGGAATGTCAAAATACATCTCCTAACCTTTCTAACAGTCTGCCCCGTGCGCGATTCTGACTTACCATGTCTACGAACGATCCGTTTGCGTCCGATAATTCCCCATCTAAAGGACCGATGAGCGCTTCCGAGCCACATTTGACCCAAAGTCAACTCCTAAACCCAGGAGCAGTCCTAAGGATTTTCGAAGGTCTCTGAAATACCTTTCCAATGGTTCACCCCGTACATGATTTGGATCAACGGTTCGCGCTCTATGACTGATTTTCTGAAGGAACCTGAAACAAACTGCCAAATGACAGGTTCTAAGCCCTGCCTATCGGCAGTTCGCCTAAACACACCTGCCGATAGGCAGGACTAGGGCTATGCCAATCGGCAATGCCCTGGTCCTATAAAAATGAGGGCCTAACCTTATTCCAAAAGGGGGAAGAATCAGAGATCCATCACTCTCAGCAAGCTCAGAAAACCCCTCTAGAAGTCAGCGTGATTTCCACATCCAAATCCCTTTTCAACCTTCACCTTTTTTACCAAACTTGGTCAATTAAGTACTCTCCATCATCATCCAAGTGAAAGGGCTTCTCTCGAACATCCAAGATCAAGCTCAAGATCTTCAAGAAGGTCCAACTTTCTCCACTCTCTCCTTATATTCGCCCAAATTCTCATTAGTTTGTTTTGTTACTTAGTACTTTTATTCTCATATCTCACATATCCTAATATACTTTTTATCTAGTATTATTGCACATCTCTTATTTTCATATAAATAAAACCCAAAAAATAAGAAAAATAGGATTTGCTTATAAATTCCAAATGGGAATTCTCACACTTTTCTCACAACTAAAACACTTTTTTACACACACACACACACACACTCATATAAGAGAAGTCCCCGATTGTATTTATGGGATAAATCTCACCCCTCATTTTGCATACGAACTACGTGGACTTTGATGCCTCTATAAGCTACATAGGCGTCTCGGGGTAAAACCCGAGACTCGAGTCCCTTTTCCACTCTTTTCCTATTTTTCTATATTCTTTAAACTTAATTCTCTCAAATTCTAAGTATATATATATATATTTTTTTTCTTCTTAATGGCGTATTATTCCACATGATTTATCATCCCCCTATAATGATCGACGCTAGGATAATCGCATAAATCCTATTTTCTAATATTACTTTTAGGAACATTCCTATGGATGACTCGTTTTATCTCTTTCATGATACAAGTCGATGATTCCTATCTCCACTACGTATACACATGCACACATATCACAGGGAAATAAAGGAAATAACAACAACCCATGGGAGATCGTAAGGACGGAATGGGTGCCTAACACCTTCCCATTTTGTAACTTAGCCTCCAGACCCTTTTCGAATCATTTTGGTTTCGTATATATCGGTATGTCTTTGGATGTTGTCCTTCGGGATGGCTCCCTTTTTTTTATTTGTTTTGACTAAAATAGACTGGCGACTCTATCTCTCTACATTTTTCACCTCATTCACCGACGCCGATCGAAGCGCTCCCGAGAGGGACGAGCAAGACCTAGAGGGATTCTCTCCCGCCACCAGGGGATATATCCGGGGATGGCCACAGTGGTGTTTATCAAAATAAAAATAAACATAAAATAAATTATGGGGTGTTTGAGATTGGTCTAATAAAGATCATTTTAGGACGGATCATCAATTTGCCTAGCTTCACTTCCTTTGAAGTTACCTGTCTATGCAATTTTTGTTTAATATCTCTTATATACCCTCGTAGTTTTAGTTTCCTTATTTCTAGAACTCTATAAATCATGGCAGTTAGATAATGTTATTTCAATTCAATCTCAATGATAAATCTGCACTTTTATTTCTATATATAATCCTTTGACGAGTAGGGTTGGTGTTGGTAGAAAATTTCATTGCTAGTTTCTTTAGTCTTTGGATGCGGCGGAAACACTGCTGTGGACAACCCAAGTTCTTGAGTTGCTCATGGTTAGCCAAATAAAAATTTATAGAGGATGGAAGGATTACTTTGGTGATAATATTTAAAGTATTTAAGGTAAGGGATTTAGACAATGTGCTCCTTTCAAATATCTCGAGAGTATTATTTTTTTCCTTTAATTGTACTTTTATCGATTATATCGTGATAATGATCAGAATACATTACCGGGACCAATATCTCCATGGGGTCGCTGAAATTAATGTGCTCAGTGACCTTGTATCTCTTCCCTATCACCACAATTAGAGGGGAGGAGGTTTGTTTTGCCTAACGCCTGGCCATCCGCTTTTCTTCATGCGCGTGTACTGTGCCAAAAATAATAAGGATTTAGCATAATAGAAGTTCAATAAAAAAATTGTCAAAAAGATGAAAATAGAGAATAGTTAAACAATCTTACTCGGTGAATAATCGGAGTCAAGGATAACTGAGCACTCCACATGGGTGGCACATCGTTTTGGTTCTATCGTCCTTTTCCTCACTAGCCTCAAACACCT